>JAYESA010000013.1:80212555-80855055 GCA_036927795.1 Iris macrosiphon
ATAGGATATAGACTATAGGCTGAGAATACTCAATCATATATAGAAAAAACTCTTTTGATTCATTTCAACTGTTCTTGTAAACCCCCTCACCAAAAATAGGTATTTTGTGTGTATTTTATATTATTATAATTATTATAGATGTTAAATTTTTTTAGAGTATTCTCTTAGTTAATTAGAAAATAAATTTTTAGTATATTTACTTATATAAATATTTATTTAGAACCATTTTTAGGCTATTTTAGATTTTTGAAGATTTTTTTAGAATTTTTAGGTAATTAAAACATAGAAAACCTAAAATTTTAGGACTTCCATGATTTACTATGAGACCATACTTGCATATTGTTCCTACTAAATATTTATTTTAGGTTAAAATATTTAATTATATTTTTTTGTAATTTATTTAGAAATTTAAGAAATTTATTTAGATTTTTGAAATTATTTTAGGATTTATTTGGATATATATAGTATTAATATTAGATAAATGCTAATTTAGTGTTAATAGATATTAATAAGA
The DNA here is from genome assembly GCA_036927795.1 of Iris macrosiphon. Classification (NCBI taxonomy): domain Eukaryota; kingdom Viridiplantae; phylum Streptophyta; class Magnoliopsida; order Asparagales; family Iridaceae; genus Iris; species Iris macrosiphon. The sequence goes on from JAYESA010000013.1 coordinate 80,213,070, forward strand.
TTATATATAAATTATTTGCATTATCTTTAATTCTATTTAAGATTATAAATTATTGAGATGAACTCAAACTTTATTTTAAATTAATTCAAATCCTAAGCCTACTAGGAAAGCAATTTCATGCATATCTTATCCTTATTTAAATTGATCCTATTCATATCCAAATTAGCGTATTCAATTAAGTAGTGTCCACCATTATAAATACCTCATCATTAATATTTTTCTTCCCCAAATTTCCCTCTTTTTCATCCAAAAACAGTCAAAATTTGTCATAAATTCAGCCTCATTTTCTAGTAGTTATGACGACTTAAAAAGATGATATCTCCTAGCTCCGGACTCCAAACGCGCTCCAGTTTTTTTTTTGTTAGAACCATATCAAGGTTAGTTTTCTGAATATATAAATTATTTCAATAATTTTAGAACCTATTTTTCCAGAATATTCTGAAAGTGTCAGTTGTCCGAAATCAGATGCGTTTTCGTATTTTCGAGATTTCGGGAGATCCCGAACTCGGAATTATGAGCCGTTTGAAGTTTCAAAAATATGACATGATGAAATTACATAAAATTATTTTTTTTAGAATTTAATATGCAAGTTTAATCTACTGTAAAATTCGTGCAACATAGACGTAAATAGGAAACCACCGAAAACTGTCATCTGTGCGCCCTTGTGGCCATAACTCTTTACCGACTTATGATTTTATGAAACTATCGATTCTAACGTTCATGTAGCATTAAAATATATAGGATTCTACACACAAATCTATTATTTGAGTTGGTTGACATTTTGGTCAACGGATCGCCTCGATTTGCGTGCCACGGATCACAAATCCGTAAAGTTGACTTTCTTTGGACCAAAATTAGAGTTTAACCATAAAATCAGATTATAATAAGATTAAAATACTATTTTAGGTTATTTTATTTAGAATTAAAATAGATTAAAATAGAGGAACCTATTCACCCACTTTTGTAATCTAACTTGTTTAATTTATGTGACGGGTAGATCGGACGACGCCTTGAGTTGGGACTTCATTCTTTTTCAGATCAGGCAAGATACCTTGCCAAATTGCTTACAGTATTTTGCATGCTTAGTATATTTCTGTATATTTATTGCATTTCTGTTTATTTATTGCATGTGTAATTCCTTTTAGTCATTACTATATATTAGATATATTGACACACACTTGACACTTAGTATCATGAGAGGACAATCATTAGGCGTATGGACATTTAACCACTCTGGTAAACCATAGTATATAGCTCGCACTACGGGCGTGTGTCGCGCTGGTCGCTACCCCCGCGGTATATCGATTTCTGGAGTCTCGCTGGTCGCTACCCCCGCGGTATATCGATTTCTGATGTCCACTGATGGGTGTGTGAGTTGTGAGGTAGATCGAGTAGCCTACCCTTGCCCATACGTCAAAAAGTTGTCCTCATTTGCATTCATATAGATTGTCTTGTACAGCGTACTTATATATTTTCAAACATTATGCATGTTTACTGTATTCAAATTGGCATGCTTCTATGTATCTTGTTACGTCCCTCTAAGGACCTGGTCCCTTTCCAAGTGTATCTGTTCTTGAGTATTCGCAGGAGCGCGGGTTCGGATGGTTATATATGTTTCTAGGATATCTTCTCTTCGAGCCCGTGATTGTTAGCTGGTATTCTTATATTGTATTTATTGTGTTATACTTTTCCATTCGAGTTGGTAGTGGATTTGTTTCCATCCAACTATCATCCTTAGATACTTATATTGAGACCTAGTTATATAGATGTTGGTTATTTATTTATATTGATTTTCTGTGGATGAGATTTAGATTGTACCCTGTGACTTGTGATACATTTTATACCACTTGTGGATTTGATATTCATATTACAGCGTACGTATGGGTTATGGTTTCCATATATTGGAGTTGCCATATCCATGCGGCTGGCATGCTTACGTGTCCTAATCCTATGTATTTTGGGACTGGGGCGTGACAGTTCTTCCTTGATATTGATATTTGATCTTTAAACTGCCCTTCTTTGAATGCATTACATCATGTGACATATTGATTCTTCCTTTCGCTTTGCCTTAGGATGCCACCTAAGACTAGATCACAGTAGAGGGGAGCAGTTTCTGAGAGATTTGTGACTTCCCGAGGGCCTGCATCAGTCACTTCTCCAGTGATTGGCGTATCAGCTGCGTTCGGGGGTCCACCTCCATCTCAGAGGACTGTTCCAGCTGTGTCTGAGGGAATTCCACCTCCACCTTCCGTACCAACATATGTGACTCATGTGTTTGTATTATTTTGCGAGATGATGGAGGCTCAGAGGGCCCAGTCCGAGACACACCAAAGGCAGACCGATGTGTTGCGGCAGGGCATTGAGAGTGCTCATCAACTTGCCCTTGATACAGTAGAGAGAGGAGTTCTGGTCCAGCAGCAGGTTATTCTCCAGGTTGCCCAGCTCCGGCCGGGTAATATCCAGGACTTCAAGAAGCTGGAACCTCGGGTCTTTAAGGGGACTGAGGGAATCGTCTATGCTGATATTTGGCTTGAGGATATTGAGAGTCTCATAAGGGTGTCTCGTCTTGCTAAGGATCTGAAGGTTGAGGCAGTAGGACTTTAGCTATTCGATATCGCCCACACTTGGTTCAGAAATGAGCCACTTCTTGCTGATGCAGGACAGTCTTGGGAGGTATTCAAGGACCACTTCAAGAGGAAGTTCTTTGCTCGGTGGACAGGTTGGACTTGGGGAGGCAGTTTGAGGGCCTTACTCAGGGGATCATGTCCGTAGAGGAGTACGCCATAGAGTTCGGTAGGCTGAGCCAATTTACGGAGTATTTAGTGAGGAAGTCGGAGGTACGAGCTATCCGTTTCCGTGAGAGTCTGAACTGGGAAGTGAAGATCCTCATTCCATCTTTCCATGAGACCTATTCGGAGATACTTGTAGAGACACGCAAGGTTGAGCGAGAGATGGGTTTAAAACCCAAGAGAGATCGTGATTCTTTTCTGGGGGCTAATAGCAGCATAGTGACTGCTAAGCGTCCTCATTTTTAGTCAAGGCCTTTTCAGCAGCCGAAACAGCACCAGAATCCAGCTAAGGTGCCGTTTCACCAGTCATCGCAGCAGAGAGTCACAGCAAGCTTACTGCCACTACTACAAGAAGCTCGGCCATATCTGGGAAGTTTGTAGGAAGAGGTTGGGATTTGTTTGTATTGTGGTGTCGAAGGGCATCAGGTGAGAGAATATCCTTCCAACCCTCGTCGTGCAGTTCAGGAAGCAGCTCCAGCTCCGAGGACACAGGTGAGGCCACCTGCAGTACAGCCGAGGGGACCGCCACTTCCGATCCAGCAGCAGTGTTATGCCCTACACCAGCATCAGGGAGGTGCACGTCAGGGACGAGCTTTTGCTATGACGGTCGAAGAGGCCAAGCCCACCGGAGATGTCATCATAGGTTCTATTCTTCCTAATTCCATTCCAAGTTTAGCTTTGTTTGATAATGGTGCTTCCCATAGTTTTGTATCTATTTATTTTGCTCTGAAGCATTATTTGGTAGTTGAGTCTTTGCTTAGGACTTGCAAGATCATGACTGGGAGAGGCATTATCCTGGTTAGTGATATTTGCAAGGATCAAAGAGTTACTCTGGGAGGCCAGGAGTTGAATATGTGTCTACTTGTAATGCCACTTCCGAACTACGATATTGTACTCGGGATGGATTGGTTGAGTAGGCACCATGCTAGTATAGATTGCAGAGGAGGTAAAATTTTGTTTAGCCTACCAAGAGAGCCAGAGTTTGAGTTTGCTAGAGGAGATGCAAAGCAGAGAGAAGGCATTGTCTGTGGAGCTATGGTGGAAGACAAGGAGTTGCCGCATCCGTTGATAGCAGAGTTCTTGGATGTGTTTCCTGAGAAATTGTCAGGATTGTCGCCAGATCGAGAGCTTGAATTCTCTATAGACTTGGTGCCAGGTGCAGAACCAATTTTACAGCATGTCTATAGAGTGAACAATAGCGAGCTAGTCGAGCTGAAGAAGCAAGTGGATGAATTACAGGATAAAGGGTTTATCAGATCCAGTTCTTCACCGTGGGGAGCCCCGGTATTGTTTGTACTGAAGAAGGATGTATCGGTGATCATGTGCATCTATTACAGGGCCTTGAATAATCTTACTATCAAGAATAAATATTCGTTGCCACGGATTGATGACCTGTTCAATCAGTTGAGTGGTGCCAAGGTATTTTCCAAGATAGACTTGAGATCAGGCTACCACCAGGTGAAAGTTAAGCCGGAGGACATTTTGAAGACTACTTTTAGGACTCGGTATGGCCAGTATGAGTTCATGGTATTGTCGTTGGATTGACTAATGCCCTGGCGGTATTTATGAATTTGATGAACAAGATATTCCATCAGTACCTTGACAAGTTCGTGGTGGTGTTCATCGATGACATACTTATATACTCGAAGACACCGGAGGAGCACGAGGAGTATTTGCGGATTGTGTTGGATGTGCTGAGGAAGGAGAAGTTGTATGGGAAGCTGTCCAAGTGTGAGTTCTTCCTGGATAAGGTGGAGTTCTTAGGACATGTTATGACTGGTGATGGAATTTTAGTAGATCCGAAGAAGATCGCAGCAGTGGAGTCTTGGAAGACCCCGAGTTCAGTGGTAGAGATCAGAAGTTTCTTGGGTCTAGCAGGATACTACATGAAGTTTGTGCAAAAATTTTTAAGGATTGTCAAGCCGATGACTAGACTCACCAGGAAGGATACAGAGTTTGTTTCGACAGAGGAGTGTCAGGTTGCTTTTGAGGATTTGAAGAAGAGGTCGATGTCTGCTCCTATTTTGACGTTGTTATCAGGGTCAGGAGGTTTCACTATTTATAGTGATGCATTGGAGAAAGGGCTGGGTTGTGTTCTTCAGCAGAATAGGAAAGTGATTGCCTATGCATCCAGGCAATCGCGTCATCATGAGAAGAACTATCCTACCCATGATTTGGAGTTGGCAGCAGTCATCTTTGCCTTAAAGTTATGGAAATACTATTTGTATGGAGAGCGTGTGGAGATATTCACAGACCACAAGAGCTTGAAGTACGTTTTCACTCAGAAGGAGTTGAACATGAGGCAGCTTCGGTGGTTGGAACTGATGAAGAATTTTGACATATCTTTGCAGTATCATCCTGGAAAAGCCAATATAGTTATTGATGCCTTAAGCAGGTATCCAGTAGCTATATTGTTGATGCAGGATCGGTATTTGTTGGAGGACTTAGAGAGCTTGGGTATTGAGGTGATAGTTTTTGGTTTTGCTATACAGATGTAGGGGTTGCGGATACACTTAGAGTTGATGGATAGGATCAAGGCAGCCTAGTATGAGGATGTATCTCTGAGGAGCATCAGAGCTCAGGTAAGAGCAGGATTGGAGGATGATTTTACCATTGCCGAGGATGGTTCTTTGTGCATAGTATTAGATTATGTGTGCCTAGTGGAAAGATGCGTGAGGAGGTATTGTAGGAAGCGCATCGCTCTCAGTATTCCATGCATCCAGGTGCCAACAAGATGTATCGGGATATGCGAGAGAGTGTGTGGTGGTATGGCATGAAGAGGAAAGTGGCACAGTTTGTATCCAGATGCTTAGTGTGCCAGCAGGTGAAAGCCGAGAGGCAGAGGCCAGGTGGTTTACTTCAGCTATTACCCATTCCAGAGTGGAAGTGGGAGAATATTACTATGGATTTTGTGTCCGAACTTCTACGATCTCCAGGAGAAAAAGATACAATTTGGGTCATCATTGACAGGTTAACCAAGTTGGCCCACTTTTTGCCTTTCAAGGTGGGTTTGTCTACGAAGAAGCTGGCAGAGATGTATGTGAGGCAGATCGTCAGGATACATGAGGTTCCTGTCAGCATAGTCTTGGATCGGGATAGTCGTTTCATTTCTCATTTTTAGAGAAGTTTACAGGCGCGTTTGGGCACCCAGCTCAAGTTCAGTACTGCACATTACCCCTAGACGGATGGGCAGTCAGAGAGGATTATTCAGACTCTCAAGGATATCCTGTGTACCTGTGTACTAGATTTTGGGGGATCTTGGGAAGACCATCTCAATTTTGTAGAGTTTGCTTACAACAACATCTACCAGGCTAGTATAGAGATGTTACCATTTGAGGCTCTGTAGGTCGGAGATGTCATACTCCCTTATCATGGGACGATGTTTGAGAGAGAGCTTTGCTAGGGCCAGAGATGGTTATGGATGCAGCGGAGAAGGTTAAGCTGAACAGAGACAGACTTCGAGTGGCACAGGACAGACAGCGGCTTTGGACCGATAGCCACCGGAGACCTTTATAGTTTGAGGTATAGTTTTAGATTTTGTTTTGTGCATGATATTGGTTGTTTGTTATAGATTAAGTTCTTAAGGTTGTATTTTGTTCTAGGTTGGTGGTCTGGTGTTTCTGAAGATTTTTTTGACACGAGGAACGATTCATTTCGGTGAAGACGGGAAGCTTAGTCCGCGATTCATCGGACCTTTTACTATTCTTGAGAGGGTCGATGAAGTTACTTACAGCCTAGACTTGCCACCTGCATTGGAGGGAGTGCACAACGTGTTTCACGTGTCGTAATTGAGACGGTACGTGGCGGATCCTAGTCACGTGTTGGATCACTCGAAGATAGAGGTGGGCCCTACTCTTAGCTATTCAGAGCAGCCACTTGAGATTCTGGATCGGAGAGAGAAGGTGCTGAGAAACCAGACTATTCCCTTGGTATGCGTCGCATGGAGGCATCACTCTCCGGGGGAGTCTACTTGGGAGAGAGAGGATAAAATGCGATAGCGTTACCCATATTTGTTTGTGCCTTGAGGTATGTTCTTTCCTGATTCTGTTCTGTTTTATTCTGGGGGTAGTTTCGTCTTTGAATTTTGAGGACGAAATTATTTTAAGGGGGGTAGACTTGTCACTACCACATTTTCTAGGAAATGATATTTTGGTCATTTCATAATTAATTAAATATTGTGCATGTTATAAATTTATTTATTATATTATTTATTTATTGATAGATGTTAGTATATTATTTTAGACTTTTGTTAGTGGACCTAACTAGTTTAGATTAGATCAATGGACCAACATTTAATTCTAGTTAGACTTGAGCCCAATAATAAGCCCAATCATTAGGAGGATGATTAATTAAGTTAAACCAATTAGACTAGAACCTTCTCTCCTTAATTATTTTCTTCATGATAAGCCCCAAGGGATATTTTAGACATTTTATAGTGACTTGGAGGAGGGGAAAGGTGCCGGCCTAGTATAGAATGGAGGAAATTTTCTCTCTTCATTTTTTATTTCAAATCTAGAAGTAGAATTTTCTCGTCCAAATTTCTTCTTTTTTACATCAAATTCTACCCAATTTTTTTCCAACTTCCTTTCTAAATCATCATTGGAGTCCATTAGAACAAGGAGGAAGCAAGGATCTACAAGGAGGAAGCAAGGATCTACAAGGAGGAGCAAGGATCTACAAGTTGGAGGCTCTTTTCACTCAATTTGGAGGTTTCATTGGGAATCCATCTCCCAATAGGTACAATTTAGTTTTTTTCTCTAATTAGACTCTAAATCTGTATTTTTAATCATTAGGAACCACCCCATATGCTAAGGCTACCCATAGGAATTAAAATTAGGTTCATTGGAGGCCTATGGAGAAAGTTATGTAGTATTTTGTGTCAATTTTGGGGAAATTTCAAGATTGACACATCTTGTGTTTGTCAATAGGTCAATTAGACCAAATTAACATGTGTTTGATTGTGTGTGGCTAGTGTCATGTCCATAATTGGATACGTGTAGGTCGTATCCCGATAATTTGAAGATACAGGTTGATTTTGGAGTTTTTCTCCAACACGGGAGTTTGAGCATGTCATATTTTGACACGGACACGTAGATGAGTAGTTAGCTCTTCGTATTATTCATAATTTTGATTTTAGACTTGTTCGTGTCTGTTGGAATATATTTGGTTGTGTGGTGGAGCCGTATCATAAGCGTATCATAGATCTAGTGTGATACGGGTGTGATGCACTTCACGTGTTTGTTTTATTTTATTTTAATTTATTTGCCTTGATTATAGATATTGTAATTATAATTATTATGTGAGCTATATGTATATGTATGATCTATAATTCTTGTTGATGTGTTGGTGATCATGGGAGAGTAGGAGTTCATGTGCATCTCTAGTATAATAATATATATATATATGTATTATGGTATTATATATATATATATATATATGTGTGTGTGTGTGTGTGTGTGTGTGTGTGTGTGTGAGCTTGAGGGAAGAAGAAACCATAAAAAACAGTGAATAAAACATTGAGAAAAATCAATGGAAAGCAGTGAGAGAAAAGCAGTGAGAAGCTGAGAAGAAGCAGCTGAAAAGCAGTAGAAAGCAGAAGCCAAGCAGCAGAAGTAGTAGCAGAAAGCAGAAGCAGCAGTAAAAGCAGAAGCAGCAGAAGCAGAAGCAGCCGCAGAAGTAGAAAGCAGCAGCGGTAGTAAGCAACAGCTTATTTGATAAACTGATAAGTTAGTATATATATATATATATATATATAATGCTATACATAAATATATATTAATGTATAGTGAGGTGTATGGATAGTAGTTATATATTAGATATTGAATTACCTTAAGATACCAAGGTAATGTCAAGGTATTGGGTTTTACTCAAGGTATTGGATTTGAGCATCAAGATGGGAGTGTAGGGGTGTGATACCACTTTTGGTTCAAAGCCAAGGTATCCACTTAGCATTAGTTTAGTTAGAAGTATTATATATTGTTGTTTGTATACATATTATAATATTTTCATATCTAATAAATTGCGTATCTTATGATACGGTATCTTGTTGGTTTTCTAGTATCTTAATATAGCTAGTATGGCCTAGTTACATAGTGTATGGACCCAAAATCATAGAGATGGACTTATACAACCTAGAAATAACTAGTTTGACCAAGTTTGACCTAGTTTGACTGTTTTGACTTAGAATTGCTTTATGACCTAGAAGTTGAGTAGTTTAACTTATTTTTATTCCAAAACCTTGTATTGATGTAATATTCCATATTTAGGTCTCTGAGGTACCATACCAGACATCTTTGATACTGTTCACCGAATTTCAGGCAAGTATATTCTTTGATAGTTTCTCATTCATAATATCCTCTATGTCTCTTGTATTTAGTGTAGATATCCTTGATTTCTTGATACGGTGGTTACACGGATTGGTATATCCGTATATTTTCATGAGATGTTATTCCTTGGTATTTATGGTGTATCTTGTGCAAGTCTTGTTTTCTTGTTCTTCTTGTACAAATACAGACATTGGTTCATAAAAAGAGTAGCACTATTCTTGTGGAATCCCATGTCATAACGTACCATAGTTGGATCTACTATACCAATCCGGGGCGGGGAGTATGTAGTGTTGATATGTGATCATACCCTCCTTGTGCATGTCTTGTTTCTTGAATAGTGTTAATCATATACCGCACGTATGATTAACCAGGTCATAATCCTTGTGCAAGTTTCCAAGCCGATCACATGTTAAAACTGGTACGCACTCACTTAGTAGTAGTATTTCTTGTTCATTCCTATGATGCTCATTCTTGTATTTATTTTCAGTATTTCTTTATTGCGTATCTCTTGTACCTTTATATTACATCTTGTATATTCGCTCTATTTAATGTTACATAGTTTATATCATTTATTAGAACTGCTGTTAGAGATGTACTTTGCTCCTTTCCTGACTGGATATAATTTGTCCAGATGACACTAAGGAGTGGTACCCCACTCACTACGGGCCTCAGGATGTTGTTGGCTTAGAGATAGAGACCTTGGCTCAGGAGCGTCTCATCCCGACTGAGACAGATAACCCAGGACTCGTAGCACAGTAGTTAGACTCTTTTGTACTAGATTTGTCTCCAGCATATTGTTATTAATATTTCTTTGATATGACTCATTAGATATTATTTGTCTTGTGAGGTGTATTGTGACTCTTCTATTCTTTCATCTTATTCGTGCGATTGTTCCATCTTATAGATCTGTGATTTGAGTATTCATATTTCATTATTATATCTTGATGCTAGATAGATAGTTTACCCAAACAACGTTCTACCGTCGATACTGCGACATAGGCTGGACATTGTTCACTACTCGTGCCCCTACATCGGGTGCTGGTCGGGACATACATGTTGTACGCGTGGTGATGCTGAGAGTGGGGTTGGTGGTGGTGAAGGTGGTGGGGAGGGGCGGCGCCGTGGGGGAGCAGTGGAGTGGCGTCGTAGGGGAGCGAGGGAGCGGTGGCGCATGCGCGGGGGAGGGGGGCGGCACCGTGGGGGAGAGGGGGAACGGAGGAGGTGCTGGTGTTGGTGATGTTGGTGTTGGTGATGGTGATGTTGGTGTTGGTGTTAGTGGTGTTGATGATGGTGAAGGTGGTGGTGATGATGGCAGAGGGCTGAGCGTGGGAGGGGGGCTGAGCACGGCAGGGGAGGTGGGGGGCTGTAGGCAGCTTGGAAAGAAAACAGGGGTAGTTTGGTCCAAAAAATTGGGTCAACCCAGTTGACCGTCAATGTTGGACGGACTCCATAAAATGTGGGGGGTGACTTACATTATGGTAAAGCACTGGGGTACAACTTGAAATATGAGAAATAAAGTAGGGTGCAACTCAAAATTTTTCAATTTTTTTAAAAAATAAAAATAGATGTATTTTTCAAAAGCATTAGAACATTCGCAGTGGAAGATGTCTCAAGTTCTACATTTTGACTTTAGTCAAATTTTGTAGCACTTGAAAGCTGTAGTGGACACTTGTGCATACTTGAAGATTGCTAGAAAACTACGAGACACTCCAGATTTGGAGCGTGTCATAGCTCACATATATTAATTGATGGGTCCACTAAAAGTAACCAAACAGGAAAAAAAATAAAGAGTAAAAAAAAGAAAAATAATATTACCGAATAGGAAAAAAAAAAGGAAGAAAAAAGAGGAAATTAATTTGGAGTATACTATTGTATATCAATATGACGGAGATACTCCAAAAATAATAATTTATACAATTTTTAATAATTTAGAGTATATGTTTGGAGTGTCCAACTGTGGATGCTATTTGCTTTTGTACTCGTTTCCGATCACCATCACCGTTCACGTTCACGTTCCCGTTCCCGTTCCCGTTCCGATTCCCCAAATCTTCTTTCCCCCTTCCCCAATTCCATTCCAAATCCCTGAAAGTTTCCAGATGTACGAGGAGAGCTTCACGCAGGCGGTGGAAGAGGACCGGAGCCTCCCTAAGCGGGTCTACACCGGGAAGGACCGCTCCATGGTGCCCTCGTGTCCCAATACCGCGTTCGAGGCCCGGCCCACCTCCTTCCTCCCGTCGGCGCCCACCGTCTACGCCGTCGTCTCCGACCCGGCCGTCTTTGACGACCCCGACGTCCACAGCTACTAGTCGCACGTGTACGGGCGTTGCGAGCCCCCCGCGCTCAACCCACTCCAGATGAATGGAGTCGACGTGCAGGTCGACTGCCACATGGATACGACGGTAGTGTGGGTCAGAAGGAGGTGGAGGGTTCACTACGTCATGGGAGGCCGGGTTGCTGTTGCCGTCTCGTGGTGCCCATGAGCGACCAGGTGATTTTCACGAAATTTGCGCCTTTTTTCTTAGTTTTTTGAGGCAATTTGGAGAAAGTTTTACTTCTGCTCTCTATCAATTTTCTTTATATCTATTATTTTGTGTGGGATGTTTGGACGGCATGATGAAGATTTTGTTTTCCATGATGATGGATGGATTTGGATGGTGGTTTATGGATCCATCTTTCCTGCAAACAAGACAGCACTTGGGGCACCAACTGTTTGTGTATATGCCATGAGTAAGAGATTTTGTATACTTCTCCGAGTTTTGAACCATGATCCTTATAGTTTAGTTATGTACTTTAATTCTGGCTGTTGCATATTCTATCTGCAAAGAAAACCATATAATTCTACTTGATTAAATTATAGTAGGGTCTGAGTGGAAAACTCTTAACTCGTTCTTGTAGTCTCCACCTTCTTTCCCTCTCTTCTATTGTAGTAATTTCTTCCCCCATATTGTACTATTGTATATAATGGTCCCACATTGGTCAGACGTGAAGGCCATCGACCGTGGGCTATATATATTCAGTACAGGAATTTAGTCGACGTAATAAAGGGGGATCAGCACAGGATTCTCAAGAATAAGAGTAGAAGAAAAGAAAGAAAATATGCTATATTTTATTGAAGGAAAAAAAAAAACTTACATAATTTGTGGCAGTAGTCGTTTAGGGAAGGAGGGAGTGAGAGAGGAGATTAAGAATCTATTCTGTGAAAAGAGAAAATCAAACTAAACCGCTGGTCGAGGGTAGTGCTGGAGATTCGAGGACTCCTGAGAGTGAGGTTGGGATTGATAAGGGTGGATCCTTGGCCACTCGAGAGCCATCAGGGTGGGTTTGGGGTTTAGTAAGCATGGGTTTTCTAACTATTCAGAATCCATTAACTTTTTAGCGTTTGAACTTCTCAAAAGCATTTTTCAGTCAGTCCAATGTGGGTCGATATTTGGATCTGATTCGATATAACGTCCGTTTATAAACAATACTATAAAACTAAAGTGTCACTACAAGAAAAAGGATTTTTCACGACATTACAATTACGGCGTGCATAAAAAAGAACGCCGTAAATAATAGTTTTACGACGCACATTTTAAAGTACACCCATACAGAAGATGTCTTCAATGATGAGGTCATGGGGTTTCGATGCAGATCATCGAGAATTTACATTTCCCACAGGAATCTGATGAATATGACCACAACTATAAAATGGTAGGTAATGTGGGAAAGAAAAATGATACTGGCGAAGTAAAGCTTAAGAACCTTATGCAAGAATCCCCTACCTTAAACTGTGATGAACAACAGAACCCCAAAGAACTCAGCATGAGGCGAATACAGGATTGGATCAACCAAATTGGAATTGAAAGTGATTCTATTATGGAAGAACCTGGGGAAAGCTCTGCTTTATTTTCTAGCAAGGAGCCCCAAGTGGAAGTTGATACGCTCACCAATCCTACCGCAAAGCTTGATGCTATAAGTCATATTGGAACTGAAGTAGATCACAACTATATCTCATCATTGACTGTCATATCCTCAACAACACAGATGGCAAATCTTGGATTGGTTGTTGTCCTATTTCTTAGAGCCTTTGTTGGTCTACGAGTGCTAAATTTATCAGGAAATTCTATGGGTATGCATTTCATATTCACAGAAATATTTTTAATTGGGATAACATTTGCATTCGTCTTTTTCTTGCCTTCACAAATGTAGTTTACGATGTTACTGGCTTATTCTGGCATTATAATATGGCGGTTCTCAATACCGGTTTATATTACATCAATCAGTAATTTGTAATTCAGTTCCTTTTCGAAACCTTTTTGTCCAGTTCATATAACTGCAGCAGCTCTTCCAAGAGGACTTCACATGTTAAATTTATCAAAGAATAATATTGATGCCATTGGAGGTCTGCATGATTTGGCACACCTTCGTGTACTGGACCTGGTTACAATCGAATCACTAAAATTTCCCATGGTATGAAACAATATTATCTTTGTTACTTCATTTTACCTAAGATATCCAGAAAACTCTTTAAAATGGTTTTTGTACTTGGAATCTGGTATCAGATTCTAGTGCATGCTGAGTAATAATATGCGAATTGAGAAAGAAGCAAGTTTTGAAGTATTTATCTTAAAGAAATTAGAGTTTGAGATTGTATAAAATAAGAAGTCGCATAAAGGTGTCGGAGCACAGTGTTAAGACCTTTGGTATTTTAGGGTAAGTCCTCATGTTCAAAACAATAGAGGAGGGGGGCAAAACTGAGGGTGTCCCTTAATTTTTTTTTTAAAGATAACTAGTTGATTAGTGGCCAGGATCTTCAATATGAGCCGCAATATCAATTTGGTACATATGTTTTGTTTATATTTAAAGAGGATATGAATTATGAAATCTCATATTGGCGGTAGCCCCCCGTCTTTGGTTCCAGACAGGGGGCGCACAAACAAGGGAGGGGGCAAGGAAGAGGGGGCTAGAAGGGAGTGGGGTCTGCGGTGGCGCTTGTCGAGGGTGGGAGGAGGGTTAGGAATGAAGGGGGATTGATATTATTGTTTGTAACTAAATTTGATAATTATCTTAGAGGCATTATGTTCTTTTGGTGTATGTTTTTAGTCCTAACCAATAAAAGAGCTATAGTTCAGGAAATCTATGTGAAAATTAGCTTATTATTATTTTTCTAGATTTCTGGAAGTAAGATTATTTAGAACTATGCACTACATATACCTTGTTTTTAAGTCAAGAAAACTACTTATCAAGAATGGAGAAGAGGAAGACCTTGACAAATACTTTGGTGTCGTATCAACCAACTTGTCTTTAACTCTGAAGGTTTGACCTCCTGGTCCCCCCTAAAGGAGCTGTACTTAGCTGGTAACAAGATAAGTGAGGTAGAAGGCTTGCACTGTCTCCTCAAACTGAATGTCCTAGATCTTTGCTCCAACAAAATTGCTACAGCGAAAGGCCTTGGGAATTTAGCTGCTAACTAAAACCATGGATGTAATTTGTAACTACTAAATGGGAACCCGTACAACCTCATTCTTCGTTCAAGTCCTTTCAGCTATTCACTGAAGTGACAACAAAAGGTTCTTTCTTGTTTCAAATAACTTTGAGATAGTCTATTTCTAAATGATAGGGTTCATTATAATGTAATGTTAGCTTGTTTATCATATTAATATATGTCGTGGATGACTCTTTTCAACAGGACGATGATGAAGCAGATACTGTTGGTTGTTGTGCATTGAAGGTGGAAAATGTTGTGTGTATCCCTCCAAATAAGTTGCAGGTAATGGAATGGAGCTTTTAAGTTCTCTAGTAATTTGTTGATTCCTGAACTTGTCTTTTTCTTGTTTAGTTCGACTTTCTTGGTAAAGATTCCATTAGATATTTCAATACTGTGGAGGTTGAGTTACCTGTCTATAAAGCAATTGGAGAATTCCGAGCTGGTAAGAAACAACACAAGGCTCATTCTCTTCGTTTTTCTCTTTGTTTGTGCTTAGCAGTACTTCTCTGGTTTATGATTTTCTACTTTGTTATTCATTAGCTAAAAAAGGTGACTGGGAAAAAGAAAGCTGATGGAGATGACCTCTTTGATATGTTGGATACGAGTAAACTTAAAGCTCATCTAAAAGAACTCATGCCCGGTCTTACTGCTAAAGTTTTTCTTACATATAATGCTTCTATTACCTTAGATGACATGGTAAGTAAGAAGCAAGTGCTTCCGTCAACCTTATCTTCTTGTTCTTTAATATATAACATTTGGATGAGGTTCACTACATACTTTTTTGTTTTTTTATCATTCTGGCCCAATCACGATTTACTTATGCAAATCTGTTCTCTTTTGCATTTAAGGAAACATATACTAAACAGTTCTTGGGAATTTACACTATATTGTTAGCATGGATTATTATCAGTGATGTGGAACAAATTATGCAAATGACTCGATTATTCTCGTATGCTTTTGTATTGCTGGAGACATTTTTGAATCTTACATACTCGCAGAAATGCCCAGTGATATCGAAGGTTGATATTTGGTTTTCATTGCCTCATTAGCTGGGAAAGCGGAGGCACTTGAACAGAGTGCTTCAATTCTGGTAGAATGCATATTAAACATAACTACGACTCAGCCCCAAATACCAGTTGGACATGGCAGTGATGGCACTTGCATATCAGTGGGACATGGAGGCACTTGCAACTCCAATTGCTTGTTTGCAGTGAAGCAAATGTTTCCAAATACCTCACCAGGAGAAATAATAGATTTTAGTCCAAGACTTGGTTTAGGATTGTTGCGACTCTTCCCAAAGTGGCAGAAAAACAGTTTTTGACAGTAATTTTTCATAGATTTCTAGATTGGTTGACACAATTATTACTTCTCTTTATTCGTTTAATATCGAATTCTATACATGTTGGTTATGGAAACTTTTATGTTTCATTACTTTGTTATGAAATGTTAGTCTGCTTCTACTGCAAAGGCGCGTATTGCTTTCTTGCTTTCTGTATAAACTACAAAGTCTGTGGCTGATGCATTCTTGTTTTCTTGTTCTTTATGAACTGTTGTATATTTTATTTTTAGCTGTATCGTTCAGGTTGTTTTAACTTTGTTTTGCTTAAGTTCCATATCTTTCTTAGATCTGTACTAGTTTCTGTTTGATGGTAGTAATTTAGCTTCCCTTTTTTTGTGCTCCTTCGTAAAGCTTTTAAGGTTTAAACCTGGATTGTGGAAATATATAGGCCAGTAGATCATTGCTGGAAGCTTGTTCATATTTTTGTTGAAGTGGATCATTTGTGACTTCTCGCAAGATAAGAAATCAATGAACTTAAGCCCTGAAGACAACCTATACGTGGAAGGCTTTCTCTAATGTGTTCACAAAGGCCGGTGAGCAAGAGAGGGCTGGGCGAGCTGACTTGTATACATAACCCTACCTTATTTATCACTTTCGATTCAGAGTAGTTGGGTGGCTGTTAATTAGCTCATTCTCGATTGCAATGCATAGTTTTGTTCCAAATTCATGTTACAGAAAACACAGCAAAGACCTTTTATGCTGCAAGTATCTTATTTCAGATTCTGACTCGGTTTGGTGATCTTCAGCCTGACATGAGTTCATTTTCATGTTATTAGTTGTATATTCCATGGATTGTTTCTTTCCCTTCCCCAAGTTCTAAAAAGTGAAGAACAAGCATATATAGTAATTTTTCTTCTCTTCAGATTGATCTATACCAATTTAATTAGTAAATCTGACTTGAGTATATCCTTATGATCTTTGCAGATTTAACAAAAGCTGACATATGCTGTTTGAAAAGCTGCAGATATAAGAAAAGCTATAATAGAAGGTCGCAAGCAGCATGTTGTCCTCATCCTATCATCGGAGGAGGTAGTTTTCTCCACTCCATTTTAGAGAAGGGGGTCAACTTCCTGGAAAGAAAGAAAGTGCTTATATTGTTAAGACTAAGAAATTCAAAGCCTGGAGTGCCACTCATATCCCCTCCATATCATGACATTTACTCAATTGAGGATCTTACACCGTTGATTTTTGACCTCCATCAGGTTAGTTCACATCTTAAAGCTACTCCTGACATCTATAATTGTTAGTAACATTTTCTTACTTAAGCCATAGGAACTAAATCAACTTGTTTGTCATATATTGTGATAACTTGAAACATAATATTCTTCTATCTTGATCAACGTCAAAATATTAATGTAAGCAGGTCAATCCTAGAGCAAAGGTATCAGTAAAGCTTGTGGCAGAAGCTGGAATTGGCACAGTCGCTTCTAGGGTGGCTAAAGCTAATGCAGATATAATACAGGTGCTATCTCAGAACCTTCTTTTAGCATTAGCTTCTATGCTAGGAATCGTCATTTCTCTCTATTAAGAACCCCATGTATATCACCAAAGTCAGTTGTTAATGTTGTCTCCTTACTAATTGATTCTTTTAGCATTAGCTTCTTTTAGCATTAGTTGATCTGCCCACCAAGTTTAAGTCCATGCTTGTTTCTGGAAAGATTCAGCACATAATATGCACTAGAAATCTGTGTATCAAGGTACAAACCTCCTGTGTTATCAATATTTTTTATGCTCTAATATACTTTCTTAGAGCCTACATGAAATGAAGAAATAAGGTTAACATAAAGTAGTTTTTGTGCTTGGTAATAATGAATAACAATTGGTGTTGAAAAATGTACCTTTCTTCTTCAAAATAACCCAAAGATACCATTTTCTCTAGCTGCCTCAGTATGCTACGAGTTTCCTCCAAAGGTCGCTGATTATCTTCTTCTTGTCATATTTGAAGTGAGCTCATAATACTTGACCACTAAAATTGAGTGAGTGAGATTATTGCGGGTTTTGATTGCGATACTATTGATTTTGATTGCATTACTTGCTGAAAGTTTGGTTTTTACTTTGTTAGAAAGTGGTCTAATGATTTTTTTCTTTTTCGGCAGGCTAGGCCAACTATGTACCAGGTTGTAAAGGATATGATTGATAAAATGGGATATCAGGTGAATAGAAGCTCGTCTTACAACTTTATCTATTATTATGTTGGATTCTTGGAACAAGAGAGATCATTGTAATATTATTGGCTACTTTATGAATGATTGAAGAACACACTGCCTGCTTCATCTATCACGTAGTATCTGCCGAAGCTTCAATTTATGTGATATATTTCATGGAGCCTTTCTGTTGTAGGTAAAACTTGTGCGTGTCACCAAAAGAGTGCTGATTTTGTTTTCCTTTTTTATGATATATATTTTTCCTTTCCTGATATAATTTTTTTTTCTTTGCTGATTTTTCTTTCCGTTTTTATGTATATTTTTTTCCTTTCCTGATACAATTAGTTTTTTGCTTTGCTGAATTTTATTTCCATTTTTATGATAATTATAATCAGAACCTGAAGCAACTGATGCATAGTTTTCCATATCTGAGAATGGAAGTATACAACAAAGGTAAAATGGTAGTATTTTCGTACAATACGAAGTAAGTTTTCTTCTTGTCAGTTTATTTTTCAACACTCTTGCTATTTCTCTTGCCACAAAGGTACTTACAATTCCATACACCATGTCCCGTATATCTAAGCAGCGCCACTACACCTGCGTACCTGAAATAATGCCTATAACGTGGGTCAGTACACAGCTGTACTGGTGAGCGGGATAACCTACTCGTCTAAACTGACACTAAATAGAATAGTAAATGCAAACAGTTATATGGTGATCTTTCTACTTGAATCCCAGATTTATTTCATGGCAGAGGTATGCCATGTTAAGAAAAACTGTAAAGCAGGCTAAACATGCAAGCATTCAACTCAAAAAAATATACGAGTAGATATATTCAACTCAAAAGGAAACTAGCATGCAAAACGTCCTACTCAAACCCAAGCAATGTGTGAACCGATCAAATCACAATTCAAGCCTCAATATCCATTCTCAAACCATGCCACAGTCCAAGCCTTACTAATCCAATCATCGATATGCACACTCTTGTCCGAGGCAAGGTAGTTGCTGCCTGCACCAAAAGCACAAACCAAATCAAAGCAAAGCAACTCTTATCTATATGAAGTCTTTGGCCAAGCCATAAAGGACTAATAAACCAGAGTTCTACTCGATCCAACACTGAGTGGCTAGCCCGCCTGGTCGTATCGAACTACCGGCACCGTGCCCAAGGTACGTTACCATTTGTCTCCTCCATGGCCGAACGATCCCGGTGTTTCAAAATATATCCCGTTCGAGAAAACTAAACCATGTGCGCAACAGGTTATCCGTGACCAATACAAACACCAAGTAGGTATGACGAGAGAATCTAGCCTTCTCGCACCACCAAACGATACTCGCCTTAATCCATCCAACTATCCATAATCATTCTCCAACTTATATCCCAAGGCACCATCTCAAGTTATCCCCATAGGGCACTATGCCGCTTCTTGACACAGTATTCCAATTGGTGAAATACCCCTTCGCTCAGAAAACTGTGGCACAATGCCCCAACAGTGGCACAATGCCCTCATCGATGCAGTTGTTCGGTTCCGAACCACAACTGTACGCTTTGCATGACAAAGCGCCCAACTTGATACTCGTACGCAACGCACGCTCGCTCTCCTGAAGTGTCTCGATGTTCGAATCAAGATGATCCACTCAAACTCCAACTGCCCAACAAAAAACTAACTCAAGCCACATATCATATCCAACCAAACAATGCACACTCTATGCAAGCCACAGTGCGATGATTCCAATATTCCAGTCCTATTCAAGCCATTACATGTGTTCCATATTATTAGGCATGAAGGAGTAGAGGAGAAGGGACAGAGCCCACTCACCAAGTCTGATTTCGCTAGCACTCTACCTTGCCGATACAATCGATCCTTTGAGCCCGTGGTCCATGCAAAGTACGATATACTCAATTGGTTTGACCGTGCGAGCATGCCGTGCTCTCTAAATCATTCGACCGACCGGACTAAGAAAGACGACATTATCGCTCCAATCCAGCTATCTCACTACTACTCTGAACGAACACCTGATTCTATCGAACTTCGTTTGCGATCTGCACATAAAACCAACTCAAATCAATACTTGCTCCCAAATCCAATAAATTAAAATATAACCAGTTATTGCCTCATTCAATCTGACTCAGCGTAATGCACTGTGCGGTTTTGGGGCATTACATCAATTCTCTCAGGGTCCTCATGACTAAGCCTAGGGCACTTAAATCTCGTTTGGCTACGTGGGAAATACTGCTGTCACCATACGACATAGTATTTATTCCATAGAAGGCGGCCAAAGGCCAGGCATTGGCTAACTTCTTGGAAGCCTATCCGGTGTCAGAAACCTCTAAGTTTTACGATGAGATCCCAGACGAAGTGTTGGACTCCAACGTGACGACGATATAGTATCGTTTGGCGAATGTTCTTTGATGGTGCTTCAAGAACAGGGCCCAAATACGATTTTGTCGCTGGAGTAGGAATATTGTTGATTTCTTCCGACGATCTGGTTATCTACCGTGCTTACTCACTCACGGAGCCATATTCCAACAGCATAGCAGAGTATAACGCTCTTGTTATTGGGCTCAAACTCACTAAACAAGTGGGTGTTGACAACTGAGGCCTACGATGACTCCAAATTGATAGTCAGTCATGTCCGGGACGAGTACGAAGTCCAGCACGAGGACTTGATTCCTTACTGCCAAGCCGCACTCGGTATAATCTCCACCTTCGACGAGTTCTTCATAGAGCACGTACCGCGGCTACAAAAGATTGAGTATGAAGCTCTCGTCGATCTCGCAGCTTCCTTGGCAGTCCCGGCTAACACTGTAGTGCCCCGTTCGGTGCAGGCACTATGTACAAGTGATATCGCTTTGCTTGCTCGAGCAAAAGTCTTCTCGGAGAGTTTTCGATCGAACCACAAGACGATTGATCTAAGTGAGTGGGCAAAACTTTATTCTCTGATTCTTGCACGCCTTAATAATGAATCTGAGTTTTTGCAATGCTTGTTTTACTTAATAAGATAATGTCCGCATTGTGAATGATAGAACAAGAACCTGCTTGCTTAATAAGAGAACTTGTATGCTTGTCTGAAAAAAGATCGAAATTTGCTATGCTAAGTCAAGATAGAAAGAATGTTGCATGCTTAGTTATACTAACACCGCTATCAAACGAACCCTTGCCATGCTAAAAAGATAAGTAAAGGGAATCGCTTGAACAAGTCCCTTTGTAATATGCTAAGAAAAAGATAGATACTGCATGCTAGTTATGAAATCAAAATCGTGCTTGCTATTTTATGTTTTGCTTGCCTGTTTTGCTATATCGAAATGCTATAAGTCTTTGATTCGTATAAGCAGAGACTAATAGTGCGCCCTGAGGTACGGTCCTTACAATCTAGTGGGGTGTGCTATTAGGTATGTGAAAGATATATTTTGCTTGACAAGATGTATTTTGTTTGACCATATATGTTTAGCTTAATCATTTGTTTTGCTTACATTATAGATGCTTCATGTCATTGCATTGGTCTTGGACAACTTGTGCACAAGGACTTGTCTCTCGAACGGTTCCTGGAGTACTGGGATCTCTCGGTCCGGAAGAGATTTTTGTTTCACCCTGAGGATACGGCTCTACGGGGTCTAGTGGGGTGATGTGTCTATTAGTGTTATACAAAATCCATGATGTCACAACTGCTAGTACTCGTGTATGTTGGTGAAGAACTAAACCTTGAGTCACAACTGCCGACACATGCGCGTGATAGTGAAGAGCTAAACCTTGAGTCACCGATGCTAATCATGGGGCTACCCATGGACCATCATATAGTTAGGGTGCATGCTAGGCTAGCCTACCTAACTGTTTGATGCAGAGATGGACAGGGAAAGAGAACCTGATACATATATGTTTATGCAAATTGTGCTAACTTGTATGTCTGCTGCAGGGATAACCGTTCGGCAAGGGATAAGAAATATAAAGAGTATACATATATAGCTTGCTTGTTCATTTCGTTTGCATCGTAGAGTTTATGTGATAGTGCTTCATGTATTCGCATTGGTTGGACAATGGCTATTAATGCAGAGCTGAACCTTGGTCCCGAATGTTATTATGTTAGTGAAGAGAAACCATGAGTAACAACTGCTAATAGCATCAGAAAAATGAGTCATTAGTTAGCTGGTTTACAGCTACTGATACTGAGTTTCTCGGGGACCAAAATTATATAGCTAGTTCTTCTTGTTTGCTTGAAAGAATGATAGTCCACTTGATGCACTTGTTTTGATTTAAGATGAAAAGTCCACTAGAGATAACTATTGTTCCTAAGAGTTAGAATATGGTGCACGATACATGTTGTATACTACACGATAGAACACTGTCCCGATTGTATGCTTATTGTTTGAATATGCAAACTGTTTCCAAAGCTATATTTTTGAAAAGAAGTAAACTACCTCAAATCCTATACTGCATGAAATGAATATAGGTAAAAGTAGCAAGATCACTAGTAATATAATATTTTACCACATGCTTACTTAGCGTGGGTTTCAGGGAGTGTTGCTTCTGTTCGTTGATTTTATACTCACCAGTACTTTCTCCAAAGTGCTGACCCACCAACAGTTTGCTTGTTCTCAGGTGCTGGATCGTCCGAGAAAGCGATAGCCGTGCCTCATGCCCAGGACCCAAAAATCTGGAGTTGATGTCTTGAGCCGTATCGAGATTGCTTTTAGCTACTTTTGTATAAAAGGATGTAATGTATGGAACGATGTTATTGTATTCGAGAGTGAGTGAGCGATTTGTAACCTCGGCCAAGCGCCGCTTGAATTTTTTTGGAATATCAATAAAGAGCTTGTTCCTTATGCCATTGTGTTCTTTACTTTTCTGCAATATGTGCCACTGCTTCCGTTTTGAATAGCTTACTTGTCCTTGTTCAAACTTTGGCCTTGTGCAAGCGCAATTTAGGCTTGCACGGCATCGCGCCCAAGCGAGCGCGATCGATTCCGTAGGGACCAAGCGAGGATGATCGGCCCCTGTGGGACCGGGCCGTGACATAATGGTATCAGAGCAACTCGATTCTTTGCCCATTTTATTGCCTTCGACTCTGAGATGCCCCTGATATTATGTTATAATGAACGTTCCATACAATAAGTCCATAGATATTCTCAAAGGTGCGCACAAAAGTTTTCTTCTTTGCTTTCTTCTTGTTAAGAGATGTGATTTCGTGATTCCTGATTTGCTTGTTTTTTAGATTGAGGATGGTGAGGGATGAGGATTATCGCTACTCTGGATTTTGTAAGTTTCTTCTTGAGTTTCGAGGAAGAAACTTTTTGTCAGTGGTTAACATTGTAGTGCCCCGCTCCACTTAGGCACTATGTACAAGTGATATCGCTTTGCTTGCTCGAGCGAAAGTCTTCTCGGAGAGTTTTCGATCGAACCACAAGACGATTGATCTAAGTGAGTGGACATAACTTCATTCTCTGATTCTTGCATGCCTTAATAATGAATCTGAGTTTTTGCAATGCTTGTTTTGCTTAATAAGATAATGTCCGCATTGAGAATGAGAGAACGAGAACCTGCTTGCTTAATAAGACAACTTGTATGCTTGTTTGAAAAGAGATAGAACCTTGCTATGCAAAGTCAAGATAGAAAGAATATTGCATGCTTAGTTACACTGACATCGCTATCAAAGGAACTCTTGCCATTCTAAAAAGATAAGTAAAGGAATCGCTTGAACAAGTTCCTTTGTAATATGCTAAGAAAGAGATTGATATTGCATGCTAGTTATGAAATCGAAATTGTGCTTGCTATTTTATGTTTTGCTTGCCTGTTTTGCTATATCGAACTGCTATAAGTCTTTGATTCGTATTAGCAGAGACTAATAGTGTGCCCTGAGGTACGGTCCTTGTGATCTAGTGGGGTGTGCTATTAGATATGTAGAAGATGTGTTTTGCTTGACAAGATGTGTTTTGCTCGACCATATATGTTTAGCTTGATCATTTATTTTGTTTTCATTATAGATGCTTCATGTCATTGCATTAGTCTCGGACAACTTATGCACAAGGTCTTGTCTCTCGAACGGTTCCTGGGATACTGGGAATCGCTCGTTCCGGAAGAGATTTTTGTTTCACTCTGAGGATACGGCTTTACGGGGTCTAGTGGGGTGATGTGTCTATTAGTATTGTACAGAACCCATGATTTCACAACTGTTAGTACTCGTGTTTGTTGGTGAAGAGTTGAACCTTGAGTCACAGCTGCCGACACATGCGCGTACTAGTGAAGAGCTGAACCTTGAGTCACCGCTGCTAATCATGGAGCTACCCATGGACCATCATATAGTTAGGGCGCATGCTAGGCTAGCCTTCTTGCATACCTAACTGTTTGATATAGAGACGGATTGGGAAAGAAAATCTTATACATATATATTTATGCAAATTGTGCTAACTTGTATGTCTGCTGCAGGGATAACCGTTCGGCAAGGGGTAAGAAATACAAAGAGTATACATATATAGATTGCTTATTTATTTTGCTTGCATCGTAGAGTTTATCTGATAGTGCTTCATGCATTCGCATCGGTTGGACAATGGATATTAGTGCAGAGCTGAACCTTGGTCCCGGCTGCTATTATGTTAGTGAAGAGCAACCATGAGTCACACCTGCTAATAGCATCAGATAAAAGAGTCAAGAGTTAGCTGGTTTATCGCTACTGATCCTGAGTTTCTCTGGGACCGAAATCATATAGCTAGTTCTTCTTGTTTGCTTGAAAGAATAATATTCCATTTGATGCACTTGTTTTAATTTGAGATGTAAAGTCCACTAGAGATAAATTTTGTTCCTAAGAGTTAGAATATGGTGCACGATACTTGCTGCACATTATATGATAGAACACTGTCTTGTATGCTTATTATTTTAATATGCAAACTGTTTCCAAAACTATATTTTCGAAAAGAAGTAAACTAACTGAAATCCTGTACTGCATGAAATGAACATAGATAAAAGTAGCAAGATCACTAGTAATATAATATTTTGCCACATGCTTACTTAGTGTGGGTTTCAGGGAGTGTTGCTTCTGTTCGTTGATTTTATAATCACCAGTACTTTCTCCAAAGTGCTGACCCACCAACAGTTTGCTTGTTCTCAGGTGCTGGATTATCCGAGGAAGCGATAGCCGTGCCGCATCCCCATGACCCAAAAATCTAGAGTCGATGCCTTGAGTCGTATCGAGATTGCTTTAGTTGCTTTTGTATAAAGGGATATAATATATAGAATGATGTTATTGTATTCGAGAGTGCTTGGGCGATTTATAACCTCGGCCAAGCGCCGCTTGTAACATTTTTGAATATCAATAAAGAGCTTGTTCCTTATGCCATTGTGTTCTTTACTTTTCTGCTATATGTGCCACTGCTTCCGTTTTGAATAGCTTACTTGTACTTGTTCGAGCTTTGGCCATGTGCAAGTGCAATTTAGGCTTGCACGACATCGCGCCCAAGCGAGGACGATCGGTTCCGTAGGGACCAAGCGAGGACGATTGGCCCCTGCGGGACTGGGGCGTGACATAATGGTATCAGAGCAACTCGATTCTTTGCCCATTCCGTTGTCTTCGACTCTGATATACCCCTGATATTATGTTGCAATGAATGTTCCATATAATAAGTCCATATATATTCTCAAAGGTGCGTACAAAAGTTTTCTTCTTTGCTTTCTTGTGGTTTAGAGATGTAATTTCGTGATTCCTGATTTGCTTGTGTTTTCGATTGAGGATGGTGATGGATGAGAACTATCGCTGCTCTAGATTTTGTAAGTATTTCCTTGAGTTTTGAGGACAAAACTTTTTGTCTGTGGTTAACACTGTAGTGCCCCGCTCCGCATAGGCACTATGTACTAGTGATATCGCGTTGCTTGCTCGAGCGAAAGTCTTCTCGGAGTGTTCCCGATCGAACCACAAGACGATTGATCTAAGTGAGTGGGCAGAACTTTATTCTCTGATTCTTGCATGCCTTAATAATGAATTTGAGTTTTTGTAATGCCTGTTTTGCTTAATAAGATAATGTTCGCATTGAGAATGATAGAACGAGAACCTACTTACTTAATAAGAGAACTTGTATGGTTGTCTGAAAAAAGATAGAACCTTGCTATGCTAAGTCAAGATAGAAAGAATGTTGCATGCTTAGTTATACTGACACTGCTATCAAACGAACCCTTGCCATAATAAGAAGATAAGTAAAGGAATCGCTTAAATAAGTCCCTTTGTAATATGCTAAGAAAGAGATAGATATTGCATGCTAGTTATGAAATCAAAATTGTGCTTGCTATTTTATGTTTCCCTTGGCTGTTTTGCTATATCAAACTGCTATAAGTCTTTGATTCGTACAAGCAGAGACTAATAGTGAGCCGTGAGGTACGGTCCTTGTGATCTAGTGGGGTGTGCTATTAGATATGTGAAAGATATGTTTTGCTTGACAAGATGTGTTTTGCTCGACTATATATGTTTTGCTTGATCATTTATTTTGCTTGCATTATAGATGCTTATGTTATTGCATTGGACTCGGAGAACTTGTGCATAATTTCTTGTCTCTCGAACGGTTCCTGGGGCAATGGGAATCGCTCAGTCCGGAAGAGATTCTCCTTTCACCCTGAGGATACGGCTCTATGGGATCTAGTGGGGTGATGTGTCTATTAGTGTTGTATGGAGCCCATGATGTCACAACTGCTAGTACTCGTGTGTTGGTGAAGAGCTGAACCTTGAGTCACAACTGCCGATACATGCGCGTACTAGTGAAGAGCTGACCTTGAGTCACTGCTGCTAATCATGGGGCTAACCATGGACCATCATATAGTTAGGGTGCATGCTAGGCTAGCCTTCTTGCATACCTAACTGTTTGATGCAGATACGGACATGAAAAGAGAACCTTATACATATATGTTTATGCAAATTATGCTAACTTATATGTCTGCTGTAGGGATAACCGTTCGACAAGGGATTAGAAATACAAAGAGTATACATATATAGCTTGCTTGTTCATTTCGTTTGCATCGTAGAGTTTATCTGATAGAGCTTCATGCATTCGCATCGGTTGGATAATGGCTATTAGTGCAGAGCTGAACCTTGGTCCCGGCTGTTATTATGTTAGTGAAGAGCAACCATGAGTCACAACTGCTAATAGCATCAGATAAAAGAGTCATTAGTTAGCTGGTTTACCGCTACTGATCCTGAGTTTCTCGGGGACCAAAATTATATAACTAGTTCTTCTTGTTTGCTTGAAAGAATGATTGTCCACTTGATGCACTTGTTTTGATTTGAGATGAACAGTCCACTAGAGATAACTTTTGTTCCTAAGAGTTAGAATATGGTGCACGATACATGCTGCGCACTGCATGATAGAGCACTGTCTTGTATGCTTATTATTTTAATATGCAAACTGTATCCAAAGCTATATTTTTGAAAAGAAGTAAACTGACTCAAATCCTGTGCTGCATGAAATGAACATAGGTAAAAGTAGCAAGATCACTAGTAATGTTATATTTTGCCACATGCTTACTTAGTGTGGGTTTCAGGGAGTGTTGCTTCTGTTTGTTGATTTTATACTCACCAGTACTTTCTCCAAAGTGCTAACCCACCAACAGTTTGCTTGTTCTCAGGTGCTGGTTTATCCGAGGAAGCGATAGCCGTACCTTATCCCCATGACCCAAAAATCAGGAGTCGATGACTTGAGCATTATCGAGATTGCTTTTAGCTGCTTTTGTATAAAGGAATGTAATATATGGAACGATGTTATTATATTCGAGAGTGCTTGAGCGATTTATAACCTCGGCCAAGCGCCACTTGTAATATTTTTGAATATCAATAAAGAGCTTGTTCCTTATGCCATTGTGTTCTTTACTTTTCTGCAATGTGTGCCGCTCCTTTCATTTTGAATAGCTTACTTGTCCTTGTTCAAGTTTGGCCTTGTGCAAGCGCAATTTAGGCTTGCACGACTTCGTACGAATATCGGATCCGTAGGGACCAAGCGAGGACGATCGGCCCCTTCGGGACCAGGGCATGACATAATAGTATCAGAGCAACTCGATTCTTTTCCCATTCCTTTTCCTTCGGCTCTGAGATGCCCCTGATATTGTGTTGCAATAAACGTACCATACAATAAGTCCACTTGATGCACTTGTTTTGATTTGAGATGAACAGTCCACTAGAGATAACTTTTGTTCCTAAGAGTTAGAATATGGTGCACGATACATGCTGCGCACTGCATGATAGAGCACTGTCTTGTATGCTTATTATTTTAATATGCAAACTGTATCCAAAGCTATATTTTTGAAAAGAAGTAAACTGACTCAAATCCTGTGCTGCATGAAATGAACATAGGTAAAAGTAGCAAGATCACTAGTAATGTTATATTTTGCCATATGCTTACTTAGTGTGGGTTTCAGGGAGTGTTGCTTCTGTTTGTTGATTTAGGCTTGCACGACTTCGTACGAATATCGGATCCGTAGGGACCAAGCGAGGACGATCGGCCCCTTCGGGACCAGGGCATGACATAATAGTATCAGAGCAACTCGATTCTTTTCCCATTCCTTTTCCTTCGGCTCTGAGATGCCCCTGATATTGTGTTGCAATAAACGAAGTCGTGCAAGCCTAAATTGCGCTTGGTCCCTACTTGATGCACTTGTTTTGATTTGAGATGAACAGTCCACTAGAGATAACTTTTGTTCCTAAGAGTTAGAATATGGTGCACGATACATGCTGCGCACTGCATGATAGAGCACTGTCTTGTATGCTTATTATTTTAATATGCAAACTGTATCCAAAGCTATATTTTTGAAAAGAAGTAAACTGACTCAAATCCTGTGCTGCATGAAATGAACATAGGTAAAAGTAGCAAGATCACTAGTAATGTTATATTTTGCCACATGCTTACTTAGTGTGGGTTTCAGGGAGTGTTGCTTCTGTTTGTTGATTTTATACTCACCAGTACTTTCTCCAAAGTGCTAACCCACCAACAGTTTGCTTGTTCTCAGGTGCTGGTTTATCCGAGGAAGCGATAGCCGTACCTTATCCCCATGACCCAAAAATCAGGAGTCGATGACTTGAGCATTATCGAGATTGCTTTTAGCTGCTTTTGTATAAAGGAATGTAATATATGGAACGATGTTATTATATTCGAGAGTGCTTGAGCGATTTATAACCTCGGCCAAGCGCCACTTGTAATATTTTTGAATATCAATAAAGAGCTTGTTCCTTATGCCATTGTGTTCTTTACTTTTCTGCAATGTGTGCCGCTCCTTTCATTTTGAATAGCTTACTTGTCCTTGTTCAAGTTTGGCCTTGTGCAAGCGCAATTTAGGCTTGCACGACTTCGTACGAATATCGGATCCGTAGGGACCAAGCGAGGACGATCGGCCCCTTCGGGACCAGGGCATGACATAATAGTATCAGAGCAACTCGATTCTTTTCCCATTCCTTTTCCTTCGGCTCTGAGATGCCCCTGATATTGTGTTGCAATAAACGTACCATACAATAAGTCCAAAGATATTCTCAAAGGTGCGCACAAAAGTTTTTTTATTTGCTTTCTTGTTGTTTAGAGATATGATTTCGAGATTCCTGATTTGCTTGTGTTTTCGATTGAGGATGGTGAGGGATGAGGACTATCGCTGCTATAGAATTTGTAAGTTTCTCCTTGAGTTTTGGGGACGAAACTTTTTGTCGGTAGTTAACACTGTAGTGCCCCGCTCTGCATAGGCACTATGTACAAGTGATATCGCTTTGCTTGCTCAAGCGAAAGTCTTATTGGAGATTTTTTGATTGAACCACAAGACGATTGATCAAAGTGAGTGGGCAGAACTTCATTCTCTGATTCTTGCATGCCTTAATAATGAATCTAAGTTTTTGCAATAATTGTTTTACTTAATAAGATAATGTCCGCATTGAGAATGATTGAACGAAAACCTGCTTGCTTAATAAGAGAACTTGTATGCTTGTCTGAAAAGAGATAGAACCTTGCTATGCTAAGTCAAGATAGAAAGAATGTTGCTTGCTTAGTTATACTGACACCGCTATCAAACGAACCCTGGCCATGCTAAAAATATAAGTAAAGGAATTGCTTGAACAAGTCCCTTTGTAATATGCTAAGAAAGAGATAGATATTGCATGCTAGATATGAAATCGAAATCGTGCTTGCTATTTTATGTTTCACTTGCCTGTTTTGCTATATCAAACTGCTATAAGTCTTTGATTCGTATAAGCAGAGACTAATAGTGAGCCCTGAGGTACGGTCCTTGTGATATAGTAGGGAGTGCTATTAGATATGTGAAAGATGTATTTTGTTTGACAAGATGTGTTTTGCTTGACAATATGTTTTGCTTGATCATTGTTTTGATTGCATTATAGATGCTTCATGTCATTGCGTTGATCTCGGACAACTTGTGCACAAGGTCTTATCTCTCGAACGGTTCCTGGGGCACTAGAAATCGCTCAGTCCGGAAGAGATTTTTGTTTTATCCCGAGGATACGGCTCTACGGGGTCTAGTGGGGTGATGTGTCTATTAGTGTTGTGTGAAACCCATGATGTCACAACTTTTAGTACTCGTGTATGTTGGTGAAGAGCTGAACCATGAGTCATAGTTGCCGACATATGCGCGTTTTAGTGAAGAGGTGATCCTTGAGTCACCGCTGCTAATCATGAGGCTACCCATGGACCATCATATAGTTAGGGCGCATGTTAGGCTAGCCTTCTTTCATACCTAACTGTTTGATGCAGAGACGGAGAGGAAAGAGAACCTTATACATATATGTTTATGCAAATTATGCTAACTTGTATGTCTACTGTAGGGATAACCGTTCAACAAGGGGTAAGAAATACAAAGAGTATACATAAATAGCTTGCTTGTTCATTTAGTTTGCATCGTAGAGTTTATCTGATAGTGTTTATGCATTCTCATTGGTTGGACAATGGCTATTAGTGCAGAGCGAAACCTTGGTCCCGACTGCTATTATGTTAGTGAAGAGCAACAATGAGTCACAACTGCTAATAGCATCAGATAAAAGAATCATTAGTTACCTGGTTTACCGCTACTGATCCAGAGTTTCTCGGGGACCAAAATCATATAGCGAGTTCTTCTTGTTTGCTTGAATGAATGATAGTCCACTTGATACGCTTGTTTTGATTTGAGATGAACAATCCATTAGAGATAACTTTTGTTCTTAAGAGTTAGAATATGGTGTACGATACATGTTGCGCACTGCAAGATATAACATTGTCCCGATTGTATGCTTATTGTTTGAATATGCAGACTGTTTCCAAAGCTAGGTTTTCGAAAAGAAGTAAACTGACTTAAATCCTGTGCTGCATGAAATGAACATAGGTAAAAGTAGCAAGATTACTAGTAATATAATATTTTGCCACATGCTTACTTAGTGTGGGTTTCAGGGAGTGTTGCTTCTGTTCGTTAATTTTATACTCACCAGTACTTTCTCCAAAGTGCTGACCCACCAACAGTTTGCTTGTTCTCAGGTGCTGGATTGTCCGAGGAAGCGATAGCCGTACCTTATCCCCAGGACCCAAAAATCTGGAGTCGATGCCTTGAGCCGTATCGAGATTGCTTTTAGCTGCTTTTGTATAAAGGGATGTAAAATATGGAACGATGTTATTGTATTCGAGAGTGAGTGAGCGATTTGTAACATCGGCCAAGAGCCGCTTGTAACATTTTTGAATATCAAAAATGGCTTGTTCCTTATGCCCTTGTGTTCTTTACTTTTCTGCAATATGTGTCGCTGCTTCCGTTTTGAATAGCTTACTTGTCCTTGTTGAAGCTTTGGCCTTATGCAAGCACAATTTAGGCTTGCACGACATCGCGTCCAAGCGAGGGCGATCGGTTCCATAGGGACCAAGCGAGGACGATCGGCCCATGCGGGACCGGGGCGTGACATAATGGTATCATAGCAACTTGATTCTTTGCCCATTCTGTTGCCTTTGACTCTGATATGCCCTTGATATTGTGTTGCAAGGAACGTTCCATAATATAAGTCCATAGATATTCTCAAAGGTGCGCAAAAAAGTTTTCTTGTTGTTTAAAGATGTGATTTCATGATTCATGATTTACTTATTTTTTCGATTAAGGATGGTGAGGGATGAAGACTATCGCTGCTCTAGATTTTGTAAGTTTCTCCTTGAGTTTCGAGGAAGAAACTTTTTATCGGTGGTTAACAATATAGTGCCCCGCTCCACGTAGGCACTTTGTACAAGTGATATCGCTTTGCTTGCTTGAGTGGAAGTCTTCTCGGAGAGTTCCCGATCGAACCACAAGACGATTGATGTAAGTGAGTGGGTAGAACTTCATTCTCTGATTCTTGCATGCCTTAATAATGAATCTAAGTTTTTGCAGTGCTTGTTTTGCTTCATAAGATAATGTCTACATTGAGAATGATAGAACAAGAACCTGCTTGCTTAATACGAGAACTTGTATGCTTGTCTAAAAAGATATATAACCTTGCTATGCTAAGTCAAGATAGAAAGAATGTTGCATGCTTAGTTACACTGACACCGTTCTCAAAGGAACCCTTGCCATGCTAAAAAGATAAGTAAAGGAATCGCTTGAATAAGTCCCTTTGTAATATGCTATGAATGAGATAGATATTGCATGCTAGTTATGAAATTGAAATCGTGCTTGCTATTTTATGTTTTGCTTGCCTGTTTTGTCACTACCACATTCCAGAATAGGAATATTTTCGTCTTTTCACTTATTTAATTTAATGTGTAAATATATTGCATAATATTTATATATTATTTATAGTGTTCCTTAAATGTATGAGTTAGTGGACTAGACCTAGAAACCCACTAGTAGAACCTCTGACCAAATTATAGGACTATGGACATTAATTAGCATTTTTGGGATTTAATATTAGGGATTATATTTAATTTTTGAAATTTTATTTGATTGTTGTACCTTACTATTGCTTCGATAATTGGAGCGCTACACTAGCTTTTGCCTTCCAACAAATTTTCAGTCTTTTATTCTGATATTTATGTAACTTATAAATATGCCCTTTTTT
Organism: Iris macrosiphon; assembly: GCA_036927795.1. NCBI lineage: Eukaryota > Viridiplantae > Streptophyta > Magnoliopsida > Asparagales > Iridaceae > Iris > Iris macrosiphon. The sequence continues at coordinate 80,246,135 of JAYESA010000013.1, forward strand.
GCTTCATTATAATCGCACTATATTCGTTGCAGACAATTATTTTTAATTCTAAATAAATCCAACTTTACACCTTTGTGCGTTCCAATCGAAATTGGAGACACAATGTTGACCCATTTTGTGCAACCCAAATTATGATAATATTCTATTATGAGTCTTCTACATTCATGACACTTGTGTCCCACCTAATTTTAACCCTGTGTAGTTCCAATTAATTTTAGAACACCATTTATATCAATTTTAATTAAATTGGTGCAAGGGCCCAACTTGACCTAAAACTAGATCCGACACCAAACCAAACCCCCATTTACACACTCAAGACTCATACTAAACACCACACACCCTTTTCATCCACTACAACACACCAAATATGGTGTTTTCTCTCATTTGATCCAAAAACCTAACTTTGTACAATTTTCCAAATTGTTGGGGAATTTTATGCAAAAGTGCATTGAGGTGACCATTTTCCATTGGGTACAACATATGAAGAAACACCATTTTTCTTTATTGACCGGTCATGTGAATTTTCTCCATAATTTTGGAGTGTGCATCACTCAACATACTTTTCCTTCATCAAATCCTAGCCATCCGTTTCAAACAAAACCATCCTAGCCCTTAAAATTTCTACATGTAAAAGCCAAACCGAATCCCAAGGAGGGGTTGACCGGCCCAACTCCCTAGGTCAACTTTAAACCCTACTTCCCTACATATGTATACAACTTTTCTCCTTGTTTTCATCTTCATCACCATCACCATAACCAAAACCGAAAACCCTAAACCTTCCCCGCCGGAGTAGTCTCTTCCCGGCCACCCACGACTGACTCCCCTCAGCCCCGGCTACGAATGCTCGCCATCTCCATCGATCCTCACCCGTCGACCCGCTTCCAGTCGGCCCGCTCGTCCCTGACCCCCGACTGCACAGCAGCCACCCGGCCATCCTCGACACCTAGAGCACAGCCGCTCACCACCACCACTCCACGACCGCCACCATCGACTGCATCTTTCCGGCCATCCTGTTCTCCTCCTATCTTTCCAGCAACGTCTCCACCATTAACACATCACGACACGACCACCACCACCGATCTGTTCACCCTTGTCCTGACCTACCACGCCTGAGCCTCCACCGACGACCTTCACCATCATCATCTACACCAGCACCACCACTCCCAACCGACACCTCGCTGGATTCATCCCACAGCCGCCTTCATCGACGACTTGATCCTGACAGTCCTTCGCCGAGCACGACCGTGACAACAACCCGCTGAACCACTTCTCCCCACTCTCCGACTCGACGTCGGACTCTTTGACACAAGAGCAGCCGAGCCTCCACTGTGACGCAACCGAACACCACCTCGATGTCGAATACCCCCTCGTGCACGTGCACGCCGAGGCCAAGGTTCGAAGTGTTTTCTCTTATAATTTTGTGTATGTGGGAATAATGTTAGGATTTAGCGTATTGCTTCATGATAATTTTGCTAGATGTTCATTGTTAGACTATGCAATTAAACCCAAAACTAGTTGCATGTGTATGCATATAATATTAGTTGTTATATATATATATATATATATGTAAGAAATCAATTGCTAGTACTAAGGTATGCCTGTAAAATATATATATACTTAATTGCATATGACCATAAGTGTTAACTGTAGATTTCTCGTATAATTACATATGACTAAATGACCCTGAGAATTTGTGAGTTGACTGCCTTGTGTACACCGATGTACTGGCTAGACATGTGTTAGAGATTGACTGACTGATTATGCACATCAATTGAGATATGACACCGTAAAATTAGACGTACGCTTGACCCTCTTAGATAACAAGTATCACCCCTAGCGTAGTCTCTGAGTTCAATAAATTTATGTTGTGCGTGTGCTAGTGTAACGACTGATGCTATATCATTATTAAATGATGTCTATAGGACTGTTGGATTATTCAGACAAGACTTCAAAAATAGGACATTGGTATTTCCAGCAAAGGACCACAGGCGAGTACATTCTTTGACAGTTTTTATTATGTTGATCATCTCTATGATTCTAGTTGTATAGCGTACTTGATTATGACACTATGAATACACGGGTTAGCATCATCGAGACCTGTCACGAGGAGTCGTGATTGGAATCCATCGTGCTAGTTGGGGATGAGGAGATATTAGTAGATTATATGATAATACCCAACTCTACATGAATCATAGCTTACCCCACACCTCACATCGGGTGCAGCCTGACCATTACATGCCTCATAGCCTGTTATGTATGATTGGCCTGACTATTGCTTGCATCATAGCTAAGTGGATGGTTAGCCTGACCTTACATGAATCATAGCTAATCATACATAGCAAGCCTGATCAGTCCCAAGCCGATCACATGATATACTAATGTTTTACACACTTAGCTAGATACTCTATACATGTATTTCTAGTTGTTGATCTAGCATTTCCTTGTATTCCTAGTTTAATGATCTAGCATTCACTTATATTCCAGTTCATTGTTCTAGCATGCACCTGTATTTCTGTTCATTGCTAGTATACTATTGATGATGATATGTTCTCCAGTATTTCTATTTCCAGTACTTCATATTGACCAGTATTTCTTATTACCGGTATTTATATCCATCTTGTATTTTTTTACACTGTATTATAGTTTTTGTCAATATATATGGAACTGATGTTAGTGCTTGTACTTCGCTCCAATCCTGACTGGATATTTTTTCAGAGGATCTTGAGAATTTCTGTCCTACACATTATGGACCAGGTATAGACGCAGACTACATACCAGAGAGCTTAGATGAGTCCATTCCTGTAGAGTAGACACTACCTACAGCTATTTAGACTGTATTTATTTTATGCATTTGAGTTATGTTGAGACTTATGTTGGGTTTTATTTGAGACTTGTGGGGACTATTTATGTTGGACAGCTAGACTGTAGTTTATCTCTATTTTGAGACATTGTATTTGACTTATGTCATTCTTCCTTATCTTTTATCATGCTATTTATTCTTATAGTTATTATGATTGAGTATACATTAGGAGCTATTGAGAGATGTATATTTTATTTTCCTCCTTATGGAGTTGATATCATTGACAGGCTGTGAGTTATGTTTAGATAGTATTATTGAGACCTAGACAGCGTTCTACCACCGATGCTACAACGTAGGCTAGACGTACCCACGACTCATGCCCAAATTTCGGGTGCGGGTCATGACACATTTTTTTAGTGGTGGCCCTTGCAGGTCTAGCTTCGCAAGTTGTGCGATGTCGTGGTAGTGCAACAACTTAGTTGTACTATTGCGAGCCTGCGATAGGATATAGGGAATATGATTTAGGATGAGAGTATGCTCAATCATAACTAGGAAATTCTGATCTTATAATGCTATTCTGAATGATTGCTTCCTTTAGAATTTACTGTCCTTCCTAGATGATATCGTATCTATTACCTTAATTGATTCTTTTCGATCTGTCTTCAGGATGCCGCCGAAGACTAGGTCTTTGAGATTGGGAGCAGCAGCTTCAGAGAGGTCTGCCACCTCTCGACCTGATGAACAGATATCTGGAGTTCCTCCTACATCTCCTGTTTATGTGGGAGTATCTGTAGCTGTTAGGATTCATCCTCCACCTGTTTAGAGGATTGCCCCAGCTGTGACGGACAACCTTCCACCTCCACCGACTCCATCTCCCGGAGGTATTCCCACTGACGGGGCACAGATGTTTACACTTATCCAAGGCATGTTAGAGGCCCAGAGAGTGACAGCAAAAGCTCAGCGTGTTCAAGATAAGGCTCAAAGGGTGCAAGCAGAGACGCACCAGGCACAGACAGAGCTAGTGAGAGAGAGCATGGAGAATGCTCATCAGGTGGCTCTCCAGGCTGTGGAGAGAGTAGCACAACACCAGTAGCATCTTGGGCAGCAGCACCAGAGGCCAGGTACTATAGTAGACTTTAAGAGGATGATGCCTTGAGAGTTCAAAGGAACCGAGGGGATACTCTACGTTGACGAATGGCTAGAGGATATAGAGAGAAACTTGCGTTTGGCGCAGATTTCGGAGATTCTTCAGATCGAGGCCGCTGGCAGTCAGATGTTTGATATCACGTTGATGTGGTATCGTAAGGAGCCGAGACTCACTGACGGAGGACTTACTTGGGAGGACTTCAAGGAGCTCTTTAAGCAGAAGTTCTTTCCGGACGTAGCTTTGGGAGCATCGGAAAGTCAGTTCCATGACTTAGTCCAAGAAAGCATGTCAGTTGACGAATATGCCGCAGAGTTTTGGCGTTTGAGTCATTTCGTGCCATCGATGATTCGAGACCCAGGAGACAGAGCCCAGAAATTCAGGAAGGGGTTGACTTGAGAGATCAAGTCTAGTACTTCGGGACGTCGCACTGCTACATTCGAGGGTATTCTGATGGATGCCCAGATTGCTGAAGATGACTTGGACCTTAGGCCCAAGAGAGGATGCAACACTTCTGGAGGAACATGTGGTAACACAGGACCGGCCAAGCACCCATACTTTCAACAACAACAGAGGTCGTACCAGCAGCAGCATCAGCAGCACCAGACACCAGTTCGAGGACACATCCAGCAGCAACAACCATATAGACAGAATCAGCCCATTGCCCAGTATGCGTATTATGGAAAGATAGGAATACTAGAGACAATTGCAGAAAGAGGTTGGGTACATGCTTGTCCTATGGATCATCAGCACATCAGCTGAGGGACTGTCCATCTATTCAGACTCGTCAGGGTGGAACAACCGCTCAGAGTGGACCAGCCAGAGTACCTACTATACTAGGAGGCCAGCAGATGGAACCTCCACTTCTACCACAGCAGCAGAGGTTTGCTCAGCAACAGCAGCAGTAGAGAGGAGCATATCAGGGACGCGCATACGCCATGACGATTGAGGAGGTCGAGCCAACTGGAGACGTAATTTTAGGTTTAGTTTCTCTCGATTCTATTCCAGCACTTGCATTATTTGATTCTGGCACTTCCCATAGTTTCGTATCTGTATCTTATGCTCTTAAGCATCGTCTAGAAATAGAACCGTTAGATAGGACTTGCAAGATCATGACTGGAGGAGGCATTATCCTAGTTCGTAATTATTGTAAGGATCAGAGAGTATCATTGGGAGGCCGAGAGTTGAGCGTGAGTTTACTCGTCATGCCACTTTTGAGATACGATATTGTACTCAGAATGGACTAGTTGAGTAGACACCATGCTACTATAGATTGTCACAGAAGCAGAGTAATATTTCGACCACCAGGAGAACCAGAGTTTAAGGTCACCAGAGGAGCAGCGAAGCAGAGCAGAGGCACTTTTTGCGGAGCTAGGAAAGAAGAAGAAGAGTTACCACATCCTCTGATAGAAGAGTTCCTGGATGTATTTCCAGAGGAGTTGCCAGGCTTGCCGCCAGACAGAGATGTTGAATTCTCTATAGACTTGGTACCAGGAGCGGAGCCCATTTCACAATATGTCTATAGAGTCAACAACAGCGAGCTGCCAGAACTGAAGAAGCAAGTTGAGGAGCTGCAGGAAAAAGGCTTTATTAGATCCAGTTCATCGCCATGGGGAGCTCCGATATTGTTCGTACCAAAGAAGGACGATACGGTATGCATGTGTATCGATTATAGAGCTCTAAACAACCTCACTATCAAGAACAAATACCTACTGCCAAGGATAGATGATATTTTCGATCAATTAAGCGGAGCGAAGGTATTTTCAAAGATAGACTTGAGGTCAGGCTATCACCAGGTGAAGGTGAAGAAGGAAGACATACCAAAGACAGCTTTTCGGACCCGATATGGCCAGTTTGAATTCACTGTAATGCCGTTTGGTCTAACCAATGCACCAGCAGTATTCATGAACTTGATGAACAAGGTATTCCATCAGTACCTTGATAAGTTTGTAGTGGTGTTCATTGAAGATATTCTTGTGTATTCAAAGACCCCAGAAGAGCACGAAGAGCACCTGAGGATGGTCTTGGAGACTCTCAGGAAGGAGGAGCTGTACGGAAAGCTTTTAAAGTGCGAGTTCTTCCTTGACAAGGTTGAATTTCTCGGACACATGGTAACGGGTGACAGAATTTCAGTTAACCCAAAGAAGATAGAGGCAGTGGAGTCATGGGCTACCCCCGGTTCGGTAGCAGAGATCATGAGTTTTCTCGGACTAGCAGGATACTACAGGAGGTATGTACAAGACTTCTCCAAGATTGTAGAACCAATGACTAGGCTGACCAAGAAAGCTGTAGATTTTGTCTGGACATAGGAATGTCAGGCCGTGTTTGATGAGATGAAGAAGAGACTAACGACAACTCCAGTTTTGACGTTGCCGTCAGGGACAGGTGGTTTCACTATCTACAGTGATGCTTCAGAAAAAAGGTTTGGGATGCGTTCTTTAGTAGCACGGAAAAGTAATTGCCTATGCTTCAAGACAATTACGCCCTCATGAAAAGAACTACCCCACCTACGACTTAGAGTTGGCAACAGTTATCTTCACTCTAAAGCTGTGGAAACACTATCTGTACGGAGAGCGTGTGGAAATTTTCACGGACCACAAGAGCTTGAAGTACGTGTTTATACAGAAGGAGCTGAACATAAGGCAGAGAAGGTGGTTGGAGTTGATGAAAGACTTTGACATCTCATTACAGTACCACCCAAGAAATGCTAACGTAGTTGCCGATGCCTTGAGCAGGTATTCGATGGCTATGTACTTGACGACAAATAGACATTTATTGATCGATCTTGAGATCTTGGGAATTGAAGTTCTAGCTCCAGGTGTTGAGATTCAGATGTGGAGATTGCAGATACAATCAGAGCTGATGGACAGAATTAGAGCTGCACAGTATGATGATGAGACTCTGAGGAGTATCAGGGCACAGGTTTGGACGGGATTGACAGACGACTTCACTATTGCGGATGATGGATCTTTACGGCACGGCACGAGGATGTGTGTGCCGAGTGGAGAGCTGCACGAAGAGGTTTTGCAGGAGGCACATTGCTCTAAGTACTCGATGCATCCCGGTGCCAACAAGATGTATCGAGATCTGAGGGAGCACGTACAGTGGTATGGTATGAAGCATGAGGTAGCACGCTTTGTATCCCGATGTTTAGTGTGCCAGCAGGTAAAGGCAGATCGACAGAGGCCAGGTGGATTGCTTCAACCTTTACCCATTCCAGAATTAAAGTGGGAGCATGTGACTATGGACTTTGTTTCAGGGCTTCCACGTTCTCCAGGAAAAAAGGATGCAATTTGGGTCATCGTGGATAGGTTGACCAAATCAGCCCACTTCTTACCATTCAAAGTAGGTACATCGACAAAGAGGCTAGCAGAGATGTACGTGCGACAGATTGTTAGATTACATGGAGTTTTTATAAGTATCGTCTTGGATCGGGATAGTCATTTCACTTTCCACTTCTGGAGGAGTCTGCAGGCTAGCTTGGACACTTAGCTCAAGTTCAGTACCGCGTATAACCCAGTCAGATGGGCAGTCTGAAAGGACTATTCAGACTCTTGAAGATATGCTACACACTTGAATTTTAGATCTCGGAGGTTCTTGGGAGGATCATCTACACCTAGTAGAGTTTTCTTACAACAGCAGCTACCAGGCCAGCATTGAGATATCACCATCCGAGGCTTTATATGGACGAAGGTGTCATACACCGTTATCTTAGGATGATGTCGGAGAGAGAGCCTTGTTAGGACAAGAAATGGTCGTGGATGCAGCAGAAAAGGTAAAATTCATCAGAGACAGACTACGAGTGGCGCAGGACAAACAACGGCATTGGGCCGATAGCCACCGTAGACCCCTAGAGTTTCAGGTATAGGTTTTATTATTTTTGGTTTGTGATTGTTTTATTTTAGATTGGGTATTATGAATGTTTGTTCTAGGTTGACGATTTGGTGTTCCTACGGATTTCTCTGACACGGGGCACGATTCGTTTTGGTAGAGGTAGAAAGCCTAGTCCACGATACATCGGACCTTCGGTATTCTTACAAGGGTTGGTGCAGTGGCCTATAGACTAGACTTGCCGCCTGCTCTAGATGGAGTGCATGATGTGTTCCATGTGTCGCAGCTGAGATAGTACACGGCAGATCCTAGTCACGTACTAGATCACTCGGAGATCGAGGTTGGACCGACTCTCAATTATCCTAAACAGCCCGTAGAGATCTTGGATCATAGAGAAAAGGTATTACGGAAACAGACTATTCCCTTGGTTCGTGTTGCATGGAGACATCACTCTCCAGGCGAGTCAACTTGGGAAAGAGAGGACGAAATGCGCGAGCAGTATCCGTATCTCTTCGAGACTTGAGGTATAATTCCTTAGTTGATTGTTTGTTCTTGTGCTAGTTTATTTTAATTTTGAGGACAATTTTTTTTTTAGGAGGGTAGACTTGTCACTACCACATTCCAGAATAGGGGTATTTTCGTCTTTTCACTTATTTAATTTAATATATAAATATATTGTATGATATTTATATATTATTTATAGTGTTTCTTAAATGCATGAGTTAGTGGACTGGACCTAGAAACCCACTAGTAGAACCTCTGACCAAATTATAGGACTATGGACATTAATTAGTATTTTTGGAATTTAATATTAGGGATTATATTTAATTATTAAAATTTTATTTGATTGTTGTACCTTACCGTTGCTTCGATAATTGGAGTGCTACACTAGCTTTTGCCTTCCAACAAATTTTACACCCTTGTCCTAGACATATTCTAAATTTTGTGTAACCTATAAATATACCCTTTTGTGCTTCATTTTAGTCGCACTATATTCGTTGCAGACAATTATTTTTAATTATAAATAAATCCAACTTTACACCTTTGTGCGTTTCAATCGAAATTGGAGACACAATCTCGACCCATTTTGTGCAACCCAAATTATGATAATATTCTATTATGAGTCTTCTACATTCATGACACTTGTGTCCCACCTAATTTTAACCTTATATGCTTCCAATTAATTTTAGAACACCATTTACATCAATTTTAATTAAATTGGTCTAAGGGCCCAACTTGACCCAAAACTAGATCCAACACCAAACCAAACCCCCATTTACACCCTCAAGACTCATACTAAACACCACACACCCTTTTCATCCACTTAAAATACACCAAATATGGTATTTTCCCTCATTTAATCCAAAAATTTCACTTTGTGCAATTTTCTAAATTATTGGGGACTTTTATGCAAAAAGTGTATTGAGGTGTCCATTTCCATTGGGCACAACACATGAAGAAACACCATTTTTTTCATTGACCGGTCATGTAAATTTTCTCCATGATTTTTGAGTGTGCAACACTCAACATACTTTTCCCTCATCAAATCCTAGCCATCTATTTCAAACAAAACCATCCTAGCCCTTAAAATTTATACATGTAAAAGCCAAACCTAATCCCAAGGAGGGGTTGACCGGCCCAACTCCCTAGGTCAACTTTAAACCCTACTTCTATACATATATATATAACTTTTCTTCTTGTTTTCATCTTCTTCACCACCACCACAACCAAAACTGAAAACCCTAAACCGTTCCCACAGGAGCAGTCTCTTTTTGGCCACCCACGACTATCTCCCCTCAGCCCCGGTCACGACAGCTCGCCATCTCCATCGATCCTCACCCGTCGACCCGCTGTCAGTCACCCCGCTTGTCCTTGACCCTCGACTGCACAACAGCCACCCGGCCGTCCTCGATACCCTGAGCACAGTCGCTCACCACCACCACTCCACGACCGCCACCATCGACTGTATCTTCCCGGCCATCCCGTTCTCCTTCCATCTTTCCAGCGTCATCTCCACCATTAACACATCACGACACGACCACCACCATCGACCTGTTCACCCTCGTCCCGACCTACCTCGCCCGAGCCTCCATCGACGACCTTCACCATCATCATCTACACCAATACCACCACTCCCAACCGAGACCTCGCCGGATCCATCCCCCAGCCGCCTTCACCGATGACTCGATCCCGACAGTCCTCCGCCGAGCACGACCGTGACAGTATCCCGCTGAACCACTTCTCCCCACTCCCCGACTCGACGTCGGACTCTTCAACACAGGAGCAGCCGAGTCTCCACTGTGACGCAACCAAACACCACCTCGACGTCGAATACCCCCTCGTGCACGTGCACGCCGAGGCCAAGGTTTGAAGTGTTTTCTCTTATGATTTTGTGCATGTGGGAATAATGTTAGGATTTAGCGTGTTGCTTCATGATAATTTTGCTAGATGTTCATTGCTAGACTATACAATTAAACCCAAAACTAGTTGCGTGTGAATGCATATAATATTAGTTATTATATATATATATATATATATATATATATAAGAAATCAATTGCTAGTACTAAGGTATGACTATAAAATATATATACGTAGTTGTATATGACCATAAGTGTTAACTGTGGATTTCCCGTATAATTGTATATGACTAAATGACCCTGAGAATTTGTGAGTTGACTGTTTTGTGTACAATGACATACTGGCTAGACATGTGTTAGAGATTGACTGTCTGATTATGCACATCAATTAAGACATGATACCGTGCAATTAGACGTACGCTTGACCCTGTTAGATGACAAGTATCACCCCTAACGTAGTCTCTGAGTTCAGTGAATTTATGTTGTGTGTGTGCTAGTGTAACGACTGATACTATATCATTATTAAATGATGTCTATAGGACTGTTGGATTATTCAGACAAGACTTCGGAAACATGACATTGGTATTTCCAGCAAAGGACCACAGGCGAGTACATTCTCTGACAGTTTTTATTATGTTGATCATCTCTATGATTCTAGTTGTATAGCGTACTTGATTCTGACACTATGTATACACGGGTTAGCATCATCGAGACCTGTTACGAGGAGTCTGATTGGAATCCATCGTGCTAGCTGGGGACGGAGAGATATTAGTAGATTATGTGATCGTACCCAACTCTACATGAATCATAGCTTACCCCACACCTCACGTCGGGTGCACCCTTACCATTACATGCCTCATAGCCTGTTATGTATGATTGGCCTGACTATTGCTTGCATCATAGCTAACTGGATGGTTAGCCTGACCTTACATGAATCATAGCTAATCATACATAGCAAGCCTGATCAGTCCCAAGCCGATCACATGATATGCTGATGTTTCACACACTTAGCTAGATAGTCTATACATGTATTTCTAGTTGTTGATCTAGCATTTCCTTGTATTTCTAGTTTATTGATCTAGCATTCACTTATATTCCAGTTTATTGTTCTAGCATGCACCTGTATTTCTGTTCATTACTAGTATACCATTGATGATGATATGTTCTCCAGTATTTCTATTTCCAGTACTTCATATTCACCAGTATTTCTTATTGCCAGTATTTATATCCATCTTGTATTTTTTTACACTGTATTGTAGTTTTTCTCAATATATATGGAACTGCTGTTAGTGCTTGTACTTCGCTCCAATCCTGACTGGATATTTTTTCCCGAGGATCTTGAGGATTTCTGTCCTACACATTATGGACCAGGTATAGACGCAGACTACATACCAGAGAGCTCAGATGAGTCCATTCCTATAGAGGAGACACTACCTACAACTATTTAGACAGTATTTATTTTATGCATTTGAGTTATGTTGAGACTTATGTTGGATTTTATTTGAGAGTTGTGGAGACTATTTATGTTGGACAGCTAGACTGTAGTTTATCTCTATTTTGAGACATTGTGTTTGACTTATGTCATTTTTCCTTATCTTTTATCGTGCCATTTATTCTTATAGTTATTGTGATTGACTACACATTTTGAGCTATTGAGAGATGTATATTTTGTTGTCCTCCTTATGGAGTTAATATCATTGACATGTTATGAGTTATGTCTAGATAGTATTATTGAGACCTAGATAGCGTTCTACCGCCGATGCTGCGGCATAGGCTGGACGTACCTACGACTTATGTCCAAATTCTGGGTACGGATCATGACATATTTTGCTATGTCGAACAACTATAAGTCTTTGATTCGTATAAGTAGAGACTAATAGTGCACCCTGAGGTACGGTCCTTGTGATCTAGTGGGGTGTACTATTAGATATGTGAAAGATGTGTTTTGCTTGACAAGATGTGTTTTGCTCGACCATATATGTTTTGCTTGATCATTTGTTTTGCTTGCATTATATATGCTTCATGTCATTGTATTGGTCTCGGATAACTTATGCACAAGGTCTTATCTTTCGAATGGTTCCTGGGGCACTAGGAATCGCTTAGTCCGGAAGATATTTTTGTTTTACCCTGAGGATACGGTTCTAGGGGGTCTAGTGGGGTGATGTGTCTATTAGTGTTATGCGGAACCCACGATGTCGCAGCTGTTAGTAATCGTGTGTGTTGGTGAAGAGCTGAACCTTGAGTCACAGCTGCCGACATATGCGCGTTCTAGTGAAGAGCTGAACCTTGAGTCACCGCTGCTAATCATGGGACTACCTATGGACCATCATATAGTTAGGACACATGCTAGGCTAGCCTTCTTACATACCTAACTGTTTGATGCAGAGACGGACAGGGAAAGAGAACCTTATACACGTATATTTATGCAAATTATGCTAACTTGTATGTCTGTGGTAGGGATAACTGTTCGGCAAGGGATAAGAAATACAAAGAGTATACATATATAGCTTGCTTGTTCACTTAGTTTATATCATAGAGTTTATCTGATAGTGCATCATGCATTCGCATCGGTTGGACAATAGCTATTAGTGAAGAGTTGAACATTGGTCCCGACTGCTATTATGTTTGTGAAGAGCAACCATGAGTCACAGCTACAAATATCATCAAATAAAAGAGTTATTAGTTAGCTAATTTACTGCTACTGATCCTGAGTTTCTCAGGGACTGAAATCATATAGCTAGTTCTTCTCGTTTGCTTGAAAGAATGATAGTCCACTTGATGTACTTGTTTTGATTTGAGATGAACAGTCCACTAAAGATAACATTTATTCCTAAGAGTTAGAATATGTTGCACGATACATGCTGCGCACTGCATGATAGAACACTGTCCCGATTGTATGCTTATTGTTTGAATATGCAAATAGTTTTCAAAGCTATATTTTTGAAAAGAAGTAAACTGACTCAAATCCTGTGCTGCATGAAATAAACATAGATAAAAGTAGCAAGATAACTAGTAATGTAATATTTTGCCACATTCTTACTTAGTGTGGGTTTCAGGGAGTGTTATTTCTGTTCGTTGATTTTATACTCACTAGTACTTTCTTCAAAGTGCTGACCCACCAACAGTTTTGCTTGTTCTCAGGTCCTGGATCGTCCGAGGAAGCGATAGCCATGCCTCATCCCCAGGACCCAGAAATCTGGAGTCGATGCCTTGCATCGTATCGAGATTACTTTTAGCTGCTTTTATTTGAAGGGATGTAATATATGGAATGGTGTTATTGTATTCGAGAGTGCTTGAGCTATTTGAAACCTCGAACAAGCGCTGCTTGTAATATTTTTGAATATCAATAAAGAGCTTGTTCCTTATGCCATTGTGTTGTTTACTTTTCTGTAATATGTGTCACTGCTTCCGTTTTGAATAGCTTACTTATCCTTGTTCAAGCTTTTGCCTTGTGAAAGTGCAGTTTAGGCTTGCACGACATCGCGCCCAAGCGAGGACGATCGGTTCCGTAGGGATCAAGCGAGGATGATCGGCCCCTGCGGGACCGGGGAGTGACCTAATAAAATCAGAGCAACTCAATTCTTTGCCCATTCTGTTGTCTTCGACTCTGAGATGCCCCTGATATTGTGTTGCAATGAACGTTCCATATAATAAGTCCATAGATATTCTGAAAGGTGCGCACATAAGTTTTCTTGTTTACTTTCTTGTTGTTTAGAGATATGATTTCATGATTCCTGATTTGCTTGTGTTTTCGATTGAAGATGGTGTGGGTTGAGGACTATCACTGCTCTAGATTTTTTAAGTTTTTTCTTGAGTTCGAGGACAAAACTTTTTGTCGGTGGGTAAGTATGTAGTGCCCCTCTCCGCGTAGGCACTATGTACAAGTTTTATCGCTTTGCTTGCTCGAGCGTGTCATGACCCGCACCTGTATCACCAAATTAACGAGATACAGCCCACATGTATCCAATTATTGACACGACAGTAGTCACAAACAATCATTCATATATCATATTGATCTATTTGACCATTTGACAAACACTACATGTGCCAATCTCGGAATTTCCCCAAAATTGATACAAAAATACACATAACTTCCACCATAGGTCTCCTATGAACCTAAAATCAAATCCTATGGGTAGCCTATGCATATGGGGTGAATTCTCATAGTTAAAACTCAGATTTAGAACCTACTACAAGAGAGAAAACTGAAATGTACCTATTAGGAGATGGATTTCCAATAAAAATCCCTAAATGTTGAAATGTAGCTCCTCCTGGTAGATCTTGGCCTCCTCCTTATAGATCATTTCTTTCTTCTTGTAGATCCTTGTTGTAGTATCCTCAATTGAGGAATAGGGAAGAAATTTGTGAAAAATTTGTGAGGGAATGGTGAGGGAATGAAGAAATTTGGAAAGGAGGAAAATATAGATTTAAAAGCAATAGAAAAATAAAATAAGAGACACTCTCTCTCCTCCCTCTAATGGCCGGCCCTAGCTCTCTCCCTCAACCAATATAAAATGTCCAATATACCCCTTGGGGCCTCTAATGAAGAAATTAATTAAGGAGGGAAGGTTCTAGTCTAATGGTTTTACTAATTAATCCATCCTCCTAATCCATGGGCCTAATTATTGGGTTCAATCTAAACCAAAATAAATTGTTGGGTTTATGCATCTAACTTAATGGTTAGGTCCACTATAAAAGTCCAAAATAATCTAGCATCTAACAATAAATAATTAATATAACAAATAATTAATCACTTGCACAATATTTAAATGCAATACTCCTAAAATCAAAATACCCATGTCAATTACCAAATTACCCTTGATTGAAAATGTGAGGGTGACAATCCTACCCACCTTATAAAAATTTTGTCCTCAAAATTAAGGAAAAAAATAACTACCAAAAGCAAACAATATAATACAAGAAAGAATTATACCTCAAGGTTCGAAGAGATACGGGTACTGCGTGTACATTTTGTCCTCTCTCCTAGGTTGACTCACCTGGAGAGTGATGTCTCCATATGGTTGACTCACCTGGAGAGTGATGTCTCCATACAACACGAACCAAAGGAATAGTCTGGTTCCCTAATACCTTCTTCCTCCGATCCAAAATATCTACAGGCTGCTCAGGATAGCTGAGGGTCGGACCAACCTCGATCTCCGAGTGATCTAGTACGTGACTAGGATCTGCCATGTACTATCTCAGTTGTGACATATGGAATACGTCATGTACTCCCTCTAGTACAGGTGGCAAGTCTAGTCTATAGGCTACTGCACCGACCCTTGTAAGAATACCGAAATGTCCGATGTACCGTGGACTAAGCTTTCAGCCTCCACCAAAGCAAATTGTGCCCCATGTCGGAGAAATCCGTAAGAACACCAAATCGATAACCTAGAACAAAAGCAGCCTTAACACGCAATCTAAAACAAAATAATCACAAACAAAAATAACAAAACCTATACCTCAAACTCTAAGGGTCTATGGTGGTTGTCGGCCTAATGCAGTTGTCTGTCCCACGCCACTCAAAGTGTATCTTTGATGATTTTTACCTTTTTTGCTGCATCCACAATCATCTCTGGTCCTAACAAGGCTCTCTCTCCATTATCATCCCAAGATAACGGTGTGCGATACCTCTGTCCATATTGAGCCTCGAATGATGACATCTCAATACTGGCCTGGTAGCTGTTGTTGTAAGCAAACTCTACCAGGTGTAGATAATCCTCCCAAGAACCTCTGAGATCTAGAACACAAGTGCATAGCATATCCTCGAGAGTCTGAATAGTCCTTTAAGACTGCCCGTTTGTCTAGGCTGATATGCGGTACTGAACTTGAGCTGAGTGCCAAAGCTAGTCTGCAAACTCCTCCAGAAGTGGGAAGTAAAATGATTATCCCGATCTGAGATGATGCTCACAGGAGCCCCATATAATCTGACAATCTTTCGCACATACATCTCTACTAGCTTCTCCGTCGATGTACCCACTTTGAATGGTAAAAAGTGGGCTGATTTGGTCAACCTATCCATGATGACCCAAATTGCATCCTTTCCTCCTGGAGAACGTGGAAGCCCTGAAACAAAATCCATAGTCACGTGCTCCCACTTCCATTCTGGGATGGGTAAAGGCTGAAGCAATCCACCTGGCCTCTATCTATCCGCCTTTACCTGCTGGCATACTAAATATCGGGATACAAAGCGTGCTACCTCGCGCTTCAACCATACCACCATACGTGCTCCCTTAGGTCTCGGTACATTTTTTGGCACCTGGATGCATCAAGTACTAAGAGAGATGCACCTCCTGCAAAATCTTCTCGCGCAGCTCCCCGCTCGGCACATATATCCTAGTACCGTGTCGTAATGATCCATCATCAGTGATACTGAAGTCTTCTGATAATCCTGTCCGAACCTGTGCCCTGATACTCCTCAGAGCCTCATCATCATACTGCGTAGCCCTGATTTTGTCCATCAGCTCGGACTGTATCTGCAATCCCCACAACTGAATCTCGATACCGGGAACTAGTACCTCCATTCTCAAGCTCTCAAGATCGGCCAACAAGTGTCTATCTGTCGTCAAGTACATAGCCGTCGGATACCTGCTCAAGGCATCGACGACTACATTGGCCTTTCCTGGGTGGTACTATAATTAGATGTCGAAGTCCTTCATCAACTCCAACTACCTCCTCTGCCTCATGTTCAGCTCTTTCTGTGTAAACACGTACTTCAAGTTCTTGTGGTCCATGAAGATCTCCACATGCTCTCCATACAGATAGTGTTTCCATAGCTTTAGAGCAAAGATAACCGCTGCCAACTCTAAATTGTGGGTGGAGTAGTTCTTTTTATGAGGACGTAATTGCCTGGAAGCATAGGCAATCACCTTCCCGTGCTACTGAAGAACGTAACCCAAACCCTTCCCTGAAGCATCACTGTAGATAGTGAATCCAACTGTCCCCGATGGCAACGTCAATACTGGAGCTATCGTCAATCTCTTCTTCAGCTCATCAAATGCGGCCTGACAATCCTCTGTCCAGACAAAATTCATATCCTTCCTGGTCAGCATAGTCATCGGCTCTACAATCCTGGAGAAGTCTTGTATAAACCTCCTGTAGTAACCTGCTAGTCCGAGAAAACTTCTGATCTCAGCTACTGAACTGGGAGTAGCCCACAACTCCACTGCCTCGATCTTTTTTGGGTTAACTGAGATCCCGTCGCCCTTCACCACATACCCAAGGAATTCAACCTTGTCAAGAAAAAAACTCGCACTTTAAAAGCTTTCCGTAAAGCTCCTCTTTCCCGAGGTTCTCCAAAACCATCCTCATGTGCTCTTCATGCTCCTCTGGGTTCTTCAAATATACTAGAATGTCATCGATGAACACCACCACGAACTTGTCAAGATACTGGTGGAACACCTTGTTTATCAAGTTCATGAATACTGCCGGTGCATTAGTCAATCCAAACGGCATTACCTTGAACTCAAACTGGACATATCGGGTATGAAAAGCTGTCTTCGGAATATCTTCTCTCTTCACCTTCACCTGGTGGTAGCCTGACCTCAAGTCTATCTTTGAAAATACCTTCGCTTCGCTCAACTAATCAAAGAGATCATCTATCCTCGGCAGTGGGTATTTGTTCTTGATAGTGAGGTTGTTCAGAGCTCTATAGTCGATACATATGCGTACCGATCCATCCTTCTTCGGTACGAACAATACCGGAGCTCCCCATGGTGATAAATTGGATTTGATGAAGCTCTTGTCCTGCAACTCCTTAACTTGCTTCTTCAGTTCTGCCAGTTCGTTGTTGTTGACCCTATAGACGTGTTGTGATATGGGCTCCGCTCCTGGCACCAAGTCTATAGAGAACTCGACATATCTATCTGGCGACAATCCTGACAACTCTTTTGGAAAGACATCCAGAAACTCTGCTATCAGAGGATGTGGCAACTCCTCTTCCTCCATCCTGGCTCCACAAAAAGTGCCCATGCTCTCCTCCGCTGCTCCTCTGGCGACCTCAAACTCTGGCTCTCATGGCGGTCAAAATATCACTCTGCCTCCACGACAATCTATAGTAGCATGGTGCCTACTCAACCAGTCCATTCCAAGTACAATATCGTATCCCGAAAGTGGCATTACGAGTAAGCACACGCTCAACTCTCGGCATCCCAACGATACTCTCTAGTCCTTGTAAAAATTGCTGACTAGAATAATGCCTCTGCCAATCATGATCTTGCAAGTCCTATCTAAGGGTTCTGCCTCCAAATGATACTTAAGAGCATAAGATACAGACACGAAACTATAGGAAGCGCCAGAATAGAATAATGCAAGTGCTAGAATAGAATCGAGAAGAACTGAACCTGATATCACATTTTCTGCTGGCTCGGCCTCCTCGATCGTCATGGCATATGCTCGTCCCTAGGGCACACCTCTCTGCTGCTACTGGGCAAAACTCTGCTGCTGTAGCGGAAGTGGAGGTCCTCTCTGCTGGCCTCCTGGAACAGTAGGTACCCTGGCAGGTCCCCTCTGAGCGGCTGTTCCACCCTGACCTGGACAAGTCTGAATAGATGGATAGTCTCTCAACTGGTGTGCTGACGATCAACAAGACAAACATGTACCCAGCCTCTTCCTGCAGATGTCCCTCATGTGTCCCACCTTCTCGTAGTACGCACACTGGACAACGGGCTGGGTTTGCCTCTGAGGCTGCTGCTGCTGCTGCTGAGTGTGTCCTCGAGCTGGTGCCTGGTGCTGCAGGTGCTGATACGGCCTCTGTTGTTGCTGGAAGTAGGGGCGCTTGGCCGGTCCCGCGCTACCACTCGCTCCTCTAGAAATGTTACATCCTCTCTTGGGCCTGACATCCAAATCATCCTTAGCATTCTGGGTATCCATCAGATATGCCGTCAAAGGTAGTAATACGACGTCCAGAAGTACGAGACTTGATCTCTCTCATCAGCCCCTTCCTGAACTTCCGTGCTTGATCTCCTGGATCCCGAATCATCGACGGTGCAAAATGACTCAAGCGGCAAAACTCTGCGGCATACTCGTCGACCGACATATTCCTTTGGACCAAGTCATGGAACTGACTCTCCAAGGCTCCCAGGGCCACGTCGGGAAAGAACTTATACTTGAAAAGCTCCTTGAAAGCCTCCCAAGTAAGTCCTCTAACAGTATGTCTCGGCTCCGTATGATACCAAGTCAGCGCGATATCGAACATCTGGCTACCGGCGGCCTCGATCTGCAGAATATCCAGAATCTGTTGTCACACCCCAGTCCAAAAATACGTAGTACTAGAAATACGTAATATGTCAGCTACGCATTCAACCAAACTCCGGTCCGACTCGAATACGTATAAGCTGTATTATAATAGTTATTATCCAAATAATCAAGTAAATATAAATATCTATGCCTCAATCCATAATGAACAGAATACACAAAAATGAGCTACATGTGCTAAAGTCGGCCGTCCAGTAACACACAAACTCGAATAGACTCAAGAAAAAAATATGAGTCTATAAAACTAGGCTACATCAGCAGATAAATAAATAATATGAATAAATAACCATAACTTCGGTAAAAATGATATAAGTACCTGATACCAATGCCTGCAAGTCAAGCAACTCCATCAGCAACTCCAAAGGCTCCGTAATCGTCTATGCTGCAAAAACTGGCAGGGGACCATGTCCTTAGAGGGACGTAATAAGGTACAAGAAACAACATGCCAAAAGTAAAATAGTATAATGCCACATACTCAAGGGTAAAATACTGTAACCAACTATGTGATATAAACGTCAAAGCATATTGTCACGGTTATGTTACTGTACCGAGCAAGCCTGCAAATAGGATTAGAATATAGGATCTCATCCATAATTGACTATGACTTATCTTCCTTCCTGTCTGTTTTATTTACAAAATTGCATCCTGCTTGATTCATGTGCTTCCCAAATAGTTCCTTGAGTATAGCCCTACTAGAATATAGGAATCCTTGTTGTTAGAATGATAATTAGGGTAACACACCTACCAAGAATACTACTAAAGTACTGACACATCACTAAGTTTAGAATATTCAGTAAACCCTAGCATCCCCTTATCTATAGACTGGTTTACCATTATCGCTTAATATAATTATGAATGATTTGAGAGTAGCATGGACACTACTAGAGTTAGTTAGAAAGTTGACCATACTGTTTTACCCTAGCATTAAGGAACCAATAGAAATCCAAGGTGGAATGTTAGGACCAACCCTAACTTTTATAGTGAGATAGTATTATAGGACTATACCTTTAGATTCTTGTCTGGATATTAGCAGACAACACTTAAGGGAACCTAGAGGAATGAATATAGTATTTCCTCGATCGTACCTTGAACACAGAGAGTAGCATATTACCTTCCCCTTAAGAAACCATGACATCATCCAGAGTTCCTCTATTTTAAGTTCATATCTTGTTCTCTGCAACCTTAGCACTCGCTATTTGTGCGACGACTAATTATGCTTTTTTTTCACCTTTCCACTCGTACCACCTGACACTTCTGATTGTAGACCAGATGAATTCTCTTATGTTAAGGATATGTAGCTTGCTAAGATTATAGTTGTCAATGTTAAACTTTGAGAAGTTGTGCTTGATAGTTAGAATTTGATAGTTTTGAGTTGTTCTTGTAGATTGTAACTTGATGATTACCCTTAGTTTTAAATCGCGTACTTCGTATCCATAACCTAATATAGGTATATCCTCTTTTTACTTAAGAACCATTAGCTCTTCTATTCTTACTATTGACACTTGTTCTAGGAGCACTATGATTAAACTTAAGGTGACCATTACCTATATAATGCAATAGGATGATTTTCTCGCAAACCCCAATAAGAGTTTATGCTTTATTTACAAGGACAATATTATTTTGTAGAATCCCCATAAGACTATCACAGTATTAGATAATTGTTATAAGTTGGGTAGTATACCTCCCAACCTAGTATCACATAGTCCTCTTGACATATTATTATAGTATAATTGAATGACATTAACCATATACTAGCATAAGACAATAGTGTTTATTCTGATGGTCGAACTTAAAGGCCCACACCCCTATTTTGTTGACTAGCAGCTTAGACAAGGTGTTAGTACTACGACTGTAGGGACTGTAGAGTCTTATGTTTGTTTTGTTTTGTGAACTTAAATCATTGTACCATATTTTATCATGATCTAGCACATTTATATTTTACATACTACCTTGACTTATGCTGCTATTTTATAGCCTAGTTTTACAAGCTTATTCTTTTATCGAGCTTGTTAACGATATATGTATTAGTTGATGCATACATTAATACATTTCAGAATCTGTGTATTAAGGTCTAGCTAACCTTGGTGCACTTGGTTCGCCCTTCGCATAACTACTTCACGTGGATTGAGATATATAGTGTTTAGTAGACGAATCTACTTGCCCTCTTGACATGCCTGAACATATCGTCTCAGTTACATAACTGTACTGAAATGAGCATATGAATAAGAAATTACCAAATAGGATTTTAATCCACAACTGCCTTAACAATTCCTTTTGAAATCCTTAAACGCCTTGATCCCCATACTTCTATTCTCTTACCTCCCCCTTGAACTCTTTATTATTGTTATCCGTCTTCCCTTATTTCGGAAAGACGAAACCTCGTGCTTGGTATAAGTTGATATACAGAGAGTACTAGATATACCCCATAGGCCGATCATATACTTGAGGATTATTCTTTTGTAAACAAGGGCATATCATATGTGATATATTTAGTGTTAAAGTTTTGAGGATTGAGTAACATGATTAAGTAAAATTAAGGACATATCAAAGGTAAAATGATTGGTGTTCAAACTTTTGAGGATCGAATAACATGACTAAATAAGTTAAGGAATATTTTTCTTAAGTGTACAGCCTTATATGAAAGATGGATAAATTCTAAGTTTGGTAGAAGTTGCATTATTAAACTTGAGGAGAATTCTTTTAGATTGTGATCAAGTAGGATTAGATTAAGAGATTAAGCCATTTTAAATGTGGAGAATTTTAGAAGAAGGAGTTAGAGGATGAGTATTTAATGAATTTTGAAATCTTGATAGTGAGGATCAAATAATTATACTTTGAGCGCATGATTTAAAGTTTGAATGTTGGAGATTGAATCATCGATTTAAACCTTAAGGATAAATATAGAATTCAAGGCTTGAACAATTGGTAAAATAGATATAAAATTTTACAATTTGATGATTTGAATTAAAAGTTAAATTTTGATTGCCGGATTACATAATGGAAATATTGAGGATGTGAATTAAATTAAAAAATTTGAAGGATACAAAATTCATAAGGCAAAATAGGAATAATAGTCGATTATAATTGTTTTTCTTAAAGGAGATTATGATAGTTGGAGATCATGATATGAAAAATTGATGTGGGCTATTTAAAACTTGGAGATGTCGTATAGATCTAGCTAAAAATTGGATATGACTATCGAGAAAAGATTATAATATTTTGATTAAACAGAGGTTACCTTAATTTTAAAAGTGATTGCGAGGGATTATAATATATTTTTAATTTTGGAAGAGATTGTGATTGACTTGCCTCATATGCGAATGTGAAGGAATTAACAAATTATGCCGTATTTTAAATTTCGAGCATGAAATTATTTTTAAGTTGAGTAGATTGTAAACTCCCTCACCCCAAAATTAAGCCTACTTGGTTAGATGGAGAAACTAGGGCTAGTTGGTATCCAATTGGAAATAGGATACGACATTTTATTTAGATTTTTACAATAATTAGATCATTTAGAGTACCATTACCATTGCTTCGATAATTGGAGCACTACACTAGCCATTGCCTTCCTACAAACTTCACATCCTTGTCCTAGACATGTCCGCCATCTATTTTGACCTTTGCCGTGACTTACAATTATGCCCTCTTGTGCTATATTTTAGTCGCACAATATTCGTCGTGGATTTATATTTAATTCTAAATAATTCCAACTTTGTGTCCTTGTGCGTTCCAATCAAAATCAGAGACACAATCTTGACCCGTTTTCGTGCAACCAAAATTTTGATAATATCCTTTCCTAAGCCTCTATGCCCATGACACTTGCGTCCACCTAATGTTATCCCTATGTACTTCTAATTAATTCAAGAATGCCTTGTGCATTAATTTTGATTAATTTAACCCAATTCCTATCTTTGTACAATTTTCTAATTGTTGGGCGCTTTTATGCAAAAGTGCATTGCGGTGTCCACACCATTGGACATGATACTTGAAGAAACCTATTTTTTGTTCATGTAATTTTTTTCATGATTTTAGGAATGTGCAACGTGCAACATCGCCCCTCATTTAAACCTAGCCTTTCATTTTAAACAATGTAAATCTTATACCATCATTGACTTTCTACCGTGGCTTAGTTTTAATTTCGACGACGAAATTTTTATAAGTTGGGTAGAATGTAAAACCCCTAATTCTAAAATCCGTATTTACTTTTTTAATTATTAATTGAATTATAGTAATTATGAGATAATTAGGAGAAATAGATTTTTATTTAATTTTTATTTTTGGTGTTTGTGCATTTAGGGGATTTATGGAGCCATTAGGAATTTTTCCTAATTTATTTTATGTAGGAGATCCTTTTGCCAGTTGCTAGCTTAATGGTGTGCACAAATTTAATTTTTAGAATTTTTTATGTATATATATATATATATATATATATATATATATTTAATAGAAAGGGATAAAGATTAGAAAAAGAAAAGAAAAGAAAAAGGAAAATAAAAATAGAAATTCCTAATGGGTAAAATCCCTATTGGATCCCAACCCGCAACCTACTTCCCACCTACCCGCTATTTCTAACCTACCCAAACCCTATACCAAATCCCACCCCCCCAAGCATATAAAGCAGCAGCGGCAGCAACATGTACTCGACCCCCCCCGAACCTCTCACGATCTCTCCCTCTCTTCTCTATATATATATCGACGAGCAAAACCCCAAACCCTAAATCATTCCCCACCCTCCTCGACCCCTGGCCGCCGCCAGCCTGGACGTCCGCCGCAGCCACCCAGCCGCCCGCGGGAAAACCAACACCGCCGACGACCGCGATCAACAGCGACCCCGCGCGCGACAGATTTGATTGCAGCGTACCTATGTTCTAGTCTCGATTCCAGCGCCCTCGCTCGACCAAACTCGACCCCATTTTCTCCGGTATGATCCTCACCTATCCCTCTTCAATATTTGTGTATTAGTTGACCTCGAACAACATGTAACCCTAGGCGGAAACAACGTCCAAGTTGACGGAAAAAGACTACTTTTGGATATCGCAGAAAACTGCGGTGACCACCTGTGTTCCCGGATTCGTATCTCCCACCACAGAGATCCGAATTCAATTTTTCTTTTTGGTATGTGGAGATCACTTGACCTAGTTTATTTTCTATTAAAATATATTAAATTATTAACTGCTGTATGTTGAATTAAATTAGTTGGAAAAATCCAAAAATATACTTTTTGGCAAATTTTCAAAAATTGCGATACGGAGCGTGCTCCGCCAAACGGGACCGCCCCATCATGTACCAAGTGTACTAAAAGGTGCGTGCAGTATACCCGGACACGTGAGAGTTCGCGGAAACTGATTCTGATGCGTGTGCACGTCGAAATCAGCCCGTATCCGCGGACAATTCTCGTATCGTAACTTTTGCGAAAGCCCTGCACATTTAGTGCACGCTCGTCAGATTGTGACGAAACTTGCACCACTGGACTCGTGGTATCGCGATGGTCCTGTGATCCAATTTTTACATAATTCTGAGATAGTTAACCAAGTCGCCTATTGGCGGGCCCTACGGTTGACTTTTTGGGCAAAATTGTGTTCGGCTCATCGGAATCCATATTTGGACATACCGTTGAGCTCGTACTGATATTTAGAATTTGTTTGACCTATAATTTGTCCCACTTAGAGACTGTTACCCTTGGCACACTTTTCGGTGAAAAGTGGCCCACATTTGGAGCCGGCTTTGATCCAAAATTACCGTTTTGCCCCTGTGTCCAAATTGGATGAAAGAAGAGTATTTTCTAGCTATTTTTCTTATTCTGGGAACGTTGGTGAAGTTTATTTCAGCATCTGGAGACGTTCATTCTGAGGCCGTAGTTTCTGACTCTTGGTGTTTGACATCTAGATATTACACTATGCAGCTCTCTTGCCAGGCAAGTATACCTTGTCTTGTTGTACTATTTAAATTCTGTATTATTAGTTGCATATTTATATTATATAACTGTGCGCATCTGAGAGATACTCGGGTGCAGTCAACGAAGGCATTGACGTTAGGACTTGTGTCTGACCTAGTGTCTAGTAAACCCACCTAAAGTTGTGGAGTTATTGGTATGACTCCCAGGCCTTGACATATTTCTTACACGTGTTGTGAGTCTCATGTAGGGCATGAACTTACATATGTGGTTGGCCACCTGTACGTGTAGGCGTGCGACGGATAGGGTATAACTGCTAATAGTGATGCATGTTAGAAGACTTAGCAGTTATTGGTAGGCGGAGCATAGACTATCATGGTACGATGGTCCCATCCTTGTCCTTGTTTAGTTGAAGGTTGGACTACTATTTTAACGATAGACTATGAGCCAGAGTTACGACGCTGTGGCATAGTAGCTGAAGCGTGTTATGGATACAACATGCATAGACCATTGGGCGGGGAGGATGACTAGTAGGCGTATGGGACACCCACTTCCTCTATGCAGATTCTACACTCGACGGAGTGATATGGACGTTATATACTATACAGATTCCACGTTTTTCGAAGTGATATGGACGTTATATACTATGCAGATTTCTTATTCTTCGGAGCGGTAGGACGTTATTATATACATTATGCCCTTGTATTGGGGGCATATGTGGCATATACTAGCCAGTTGTCATGATTGGTGAATTACATCAGCATATGTCTAGCCTACACTTTCCCATACACTCAATGTTGTCATCACATTGCATTCACTTAGATGGTTAGGTCACCCTGGAGTTTTTACAGTATTTAGTTTATGGCATGCTTTTATGTATCTTGTTATGTCCCTCTGAGGACCTGGTCCCTTTTCAGGTGTATTGTTCATGAGTATTTGCAGGAGCACAGATCCGGACTGGCTACTTATATTGTGAGAGGTCTTCTCTTCGAGCCTCGTGATTGCTAGAGGTTATATTTATATTATATTTGTCTTGTTTATTCTTCATTCTAGTTCGAAAGTGGATTTGTTTCCATTCGACTGTCTTCTTTAGATACTTTATATTGAGATCTAGTTTCATAGATATTGGTTATTCATTATATTTGATTTTCTGTGGATGAGATTAGATTATACCCTATGATTTATGATGGTTTATGCCACTGGTGAATTGTTATTCATATTACAGCGTACGTGTGTTATGGCTTCCATATATTGGAGTGCCATATTCATACGGCTGACATGCTTACGTATCCTAGTCCTACGTATTTTGGGACTGGGGCGTAACAGATGAAGCTCTTGTCCTGCAACTCCTTAACTTGCTTCTTTATTTTTGCCAGTTCGCTGTTGTTGACCCTATAGACGTGTTGTGATATGGGCTCCGCTTCTGGCACCAAGTTTATAGAGAACTCGACATATCTATCTGGCGACAATCCTGACAACTCTTTTGGAAAGACATCCAGAAACTCTGCTATCAGAGGATGTGGCAACTCCTCTTCCTCCATCCTAGCTCCACAAAAAGTGCCCATGCTCTGCTCCGCTGCTCCTCTGGCGACCTCAAACTCTGGCTCTCATGGCGGTCAAAATATCACTCTGCCTCTATGATAATCTATAGTAGCATGGTGCCTACTCAACCAGTCCATTCCAAGTACAATATCGTATCCCGGAAATGGCATTATGAGTAAGCACACACTCAACTCTCGGTATCCCAATGATACTCTCTGGTCCTTGTAAAAATTGCTGACTAGAATAATGCCTCTGCCAGTCATGATCTTGCAAGTCCTATCTAAGGGTTCCACCTCCAAATGATACTTAAGAGCATAAGATACAGACACGAAACTATGGGAAGCGCCAGAATCGAATAATGCAAGTGCTAGAATAGAATCGAGAAGAACTGAACCTGATATCACGTCTCCTGCTGGCTCGGCCTCCTCGATCGTCATGGCATATGCTCGTCCCTAGGGCGCACCTCTCTGCTGCTGCTGCTGGTGCTGGGCAAAACTTTGCTGCTGTGGCGGAAGTGGACATCCCCTCTGCTGGCCTTTTGGTACAGTAGGTACCCTGGCAGGTCCCCTCTAAGCGGCTGCTCCATCCTGACCTGGACAAGTCTGAATAGATAGATAGTCTCTCAACTGGTGTGCTGACGATCAACAAGATAAACATGTATCCAGCCTCTTCCTACAAATATTCCTCAGGTGTCCCGCCTTCTCGTAGTACGCACACTGGACAGCGGGCTGGGTTTGCCTCTGAGGCTGCTGCTGCTGCTGCTGAGTGTGTCCTCGAGCTGGTGCCTGGTGCTGCTGGTGCTGATACGGCCTCTGTTGCTGCTGGAAGTAGGGACGCTTGGCCGGTCCCGCACTACCACTCGCTCCTCTAGAAATATTGTATCCTCTCTTAGGCCTGAGATCCAAATCATCCTCAGCAATTAGGGTATCCATCAGATATGCCCTCAAAGGTAGCAATGCGACGTCCAGAAGTACGAGACTTGATCCCTCTCATCAGCCCTTTCCTGAACATCCGCACTCGATCTCCTGGGTCCCGAATCAT
This sequence comes from Iris macrosiphon, assembly GCA_036927795.1. NCBI lineage: Eukaryota > Viridiplantae > Streptophyta > Magnoliopsida > Asparagales > Iridaceae > Iris > Iris macrosiphon. Next base: position 80,273,997 of record JAYESA010000013.1, read on the forward strand.
CGACGGTGCAAAATGACTCAAGCGGCAAAACTCTGCGGCATACTTGTCGACCGACATGTTCCCTTGGACCAAGTCATGGAACTGACTCTCCAAGGCCCCCAGGGAAAGAACTTCTCCTTGAAAAGGTCCTTGAAAGCCTCCCAAGTAAGTCCTCTAACAGTAAGTCTCGACTCCGTACGATACCAAGTCAGCACGATATCGAACATCTGGCTACCGGCGGCCTCGATCTGCAGAATCTCCGGAATCTGCTGTCACACCCCAATCCAAAAATACGTAGTACTAGGAATACGTAATATGTCAGCTACGCATTCAACCAGACTTCGGTCCGATTCGAATACGTATAAGCTGTATTATAATGGTCACTATCCAAATAATCAAGTAAATATAAATATCTATGCCTCAATCCATAATGAACAAAATACACAAGAATGAGCTACATGTGCTAAAGTCGGCCGCCTAGTAACACACAAACTCGAATAGACTCAAGAAAGAAATATGAGTATATAAAACTAGGCTACATTAGCAGATAAATAAATAATATGAATAAATAACCATAACTTCGATAAAAATGATATAAGTACCTGATACCAATGCCTGTAAGATAAGCAACTTCATCAGCAACTCCAAAGGCTCCGTAACCGTCTATGTAGCAAAAACTGGCAGGGGACCAGGTCCTCAGAGGGATATAATAAGGTATAAGAAATAACATGCCAAAAGTAAAATAGTATAATGCCACATACTCAAGGATAAACTACTGTAACCAACTATGTGATATGCACGTTAGAGCATCACTCGTACTTAGGCTGAAACCTCTACAGGCTCTGTGTCGGGGAGCCCATAGCAGCAAGTAGTATCAAGACTCAGTATAGGTGCCAAAGATCTGAGACAGAGTCCAAGGCACCTCTAGAAGTATCACGATTCCAGTATATGTGCCACGATACATCTAGAAGTATAGTATACATATCAATAATCTGTCTGTAGTATGGTGTGTCTTTCCCCACCCAATATAATCTCATGTCTCATGTCCACAATGTCTCATGTCCATAACACGCAAGATCATAACCTCTATCTAGTGCAACGAGTCATAATGATATCTATGTATAAAATACAAGTATCATATCACGAATCCAGTAAGCCTATATAGAATCACCATAAATAACTCAAGAAAGATTTTGTCACATGAAATAGTGTCAAGTGTCCTAGGGTATGGCGTACTTGGTAAAGCAAGCACGTAAAAATAAGATCGTAGAATCAACTCTCTAAGTGACGTTACTCGACTCCGCGTACGACGTCGACACCCGAATCTTGTTCAGACGCTAAGCAATATATAACGGTCCTAGGTTAAACACACACACATCACACACATCAAATAACTATAATAGCTAAATAAGATAATAAAGGAAAGAAACTATGATACATCATGGCAAGGTACACTTGCCTGGGTTCTAAACTCCGTCAACTACTCCTGGGAAAGTAGAATCTATACGTACACCTCCGGATGCTGAAACAAAAATCACTATTGTTCTCAGAATACTAAAAATAGTTAGGATTGACTACCCATAAGTCCAATTTGGACACCGGGGCAAAATCGACAGTTTTGGGTCAAAGCGGGGTCCACATGTGGCCCACTTCGCACCAAAAAATATATCGAAGACAAAGTTCTCCAAATTCATCCCACTCAGTGACTACGAGTCTGAAACGATGATACGAACCCAACGGAACGTCCAGAACTGGATTCCGATGAGCCGATCATGAAATCGCCCGTCATATGGAACCGTGGAGCCCATAAAATGATGTTTCATCAACGTTCTCAGAATCGAACCAAACTTGGGTCACAGGACCAGCATAACGCTGCGAATCCAATGGCACAAGTTTTATTATGAAACGATAAGCACACACGAAGTTATGGCGAGTGTCAAAATAGGCTGATACGGTACTTTTTGACGGATACGCGTTAATTTTGGTGTGCACACACATCCAACTCAAGTTTTGCGAAAGCCCACACATCCGCGTTTACGTTACGCGCCTTTTGGTGTAACTCGCACATGATAAATTCGCCTTGTTTGGCAGAACGTACCCCGTAACGCGAGATTTTGGGTGTTTTAAAAATAAGTTTTTGGTCGTTTTGGAACAAGAATAATTTTACCATTAAAGCAAACTAATAAAAACTAAAACAACAGTAAATTTTTTGGTTATATTTTAAAGAAGTTCTTTCAATTATATTTTGAAAATAATTAACGAGTTGGTGGAAAATTGGACATGAAAAGGGGTACATAGACTGAAATTCTGAACTATTTTCGAACAATTTTTCGGCCAATTTTCGGTAGATTTTCTGATCAAATCGGGGTGCCTAAATTCGTTCCACTTGAAGAAAATCCTAGAGGGTTAGGTTATGAACATACCAGCTAAGACGGAACGCAAATCGGATGAGCGAGGAGGACGGAGGCTGTGAGCGAAGGAGGGGCCGCAACTGTTATTGCTGCTGCTGTTGTAGGCGGACGGCGGCGCTGCTGCTGGCGCGGCGGTGCGGGCGGCGGGGCTGCGGGTGGTCGCCGGGGTATAGGCCTGATGTAGGTGGAGGTGGGATTAGCGTTATGGTTTTGTTTATATATATATATATATATATATATATATATATATATATATATATATATATATATGAGAGGGGGGGTGTTTGCTGTATACGTGGGGAAAAGGTTGGTTAAGTTTCGGGTTTGGGTTAATGGGTAGGGCTAATGGGTTTAGGGTTTTGGTTTATTTCTTTTATTCTCTTTCTTTTCTTTATATATGTGTGTGTGTGTGTGTGTGTGTGTGTGTGGCTATTAAAAATAGTTTTAGACCTCAATAAATTTTAGAAAAAAATTATACAATACACTAGTAATTGTTGTACACCCAAAAATATATTTTTAGCACAATATTAATAATTAATTAAATATATATAATTATATATTTATGAATATTATATATTATATTAGCCAAAAATAAATAAAAAAATTTCTCTTAATCACAAAAATTTCATAATACCAAAAATATTAAATTATAAAAAATCAGGGTGCTTACATCTGCGCCAAGCGCAAGTTTCTTTCTATGTCCTCCAGCTAGTCGCCGGCGTAAAGTATCCCCTCGACGCCCTTGAACTCCCGAGGCATCATCCTCTTGAAGTCCACTGTAGTGCCTGGCCTCTGGTGTTGCTGGCCAGGATGCTGCTGCTATGCGACTCTCTCCACAGCCTGGAGAGCCACCTGATGAGCATTCTCCATGCTCTCCCTCATCAGCTCCGTCTGCGCTTGGTGCGCCTCTGCCTGCACTCTCTGCACCTCAGCCTGAACTCGTTGAGCCTCTGTCGACGTCCTCTGAGCATCTACCATGCCCTGGATCAGTGCGAACATTTGTGCCTCGTCAACGGGCATACCTCCGGGAAACAAAGTCGGTGGTGGAGGAAGGTGCTCCGTAATAGCCGGGACAACCCTCGGAACAGGTAGGGGAGGAGGACCCCCAAAAACTATATAAACTCCCACATGAACAGGTGAAGTAGGAGAAACTCCAGCTGTCTGGGTGCCAGGTCGAGAGGTGGCAGACCTCTCTGAAGCTGTGGGTCCCAATCTCAATGACCTAGTCTTTGGTGGTATCCTGAAGACAGACCAAAAAGAATCAGTTAAGGCAACGGATATGATATCATCAAAGAAGGACAGTAAAACTTAAAGAAACAATTATTCACATTAGCAATATAAAATTAGAAATTTTCTAGTTGTGATTGAGCAAACTCTCAGCCTAAATCCTATTTCCTAAAGCAGGCTCATAGCAATACTCTAAGTGAGCACTACTACGACATCGCTCTAATTACAAATCTAGACCTGCATGGGCCATCCTAAAATGTGTCACGACCCGCACCCGTATCACCAAATTGATGAGATACGGCCTACACGTATCCAATTGTTGACACGATACTAGTCACAAATAATCATTCATATGTCATATTGATCTATTTGACAATTTGATAAATACTACATGTGCCAATCTCGGAATTCTTCCAAAATTGACACAAAAACACACATAACTTCCACCATAGGTCTCCTATGAACCTAAAACTAAATTCTATGGGTAGCCTATGCATATGGGATAATTTCTCATGATTAAATCTTAGATTTAGAACCTACTACAAGAGAAAAAATTGAAATGTACCTATTGGGAGATGGATTCTCATTGAAAATCTCCAAATATTAAAATATAGCTCCTCCTTGTAGATCTTGGCCTCCTCTTTGTAGATCCTTGCTTTCTTCTTGTAGATACTTATTGTAGTAGCCTCAATTGAAGAATAGAGAAGGAATTTATGAAGAAATTTGTGAGGGAATTGTGAGGGAATGAAGAAATTTGGAAAGGGAAAAAATATAGATCTAAAAGCAATAGAAAAATGAAATAAGACACACTCTCTCTCCTCCCCCTAATGGCCGGCCGTAGCCCTCTCCCTCTCCCTCAAGCAATGTAAAATATCCAATATACCCCTTGGAGCCTCTCATAAAGAAATTAATTAAGGAGAAAAGGTTCTAGTCTAATGGTTTCACTAATTAATCCATCATCCTAATCCATAGGCCTAATTATTAGGCTCAATCTAAACCAAAATAAATTATTGGGTTCATGCATCTAACTTAATAGTTAGGTCTACTACACAAGTCCAAAATAATCTATCATATAACAATAAATAATTAATACAACAAATAATTAATCACATGTATAATATTTAAATACAATACTCCTAAAATTAAAATATCCATGTCAATTACCAAATTACCCTTAATTGAAAATGTGAGGGTGACAGAGCGGAAGTCTTCTCGAAGAGTTTCTGATCGAACCACAAGACGATTGATCTAAGTGAGTAGACAGAACTTTATTCTCTGATTCTTGCATGCCTTAATAATGAATATGAGTTTTTGTAATGCTTGTTTTGCTTAATAAGATAATGTTCGCATTGAGAATGATAGAACGAGAACATGCTTGCTTAATAAGAGAACTTGTATGCATGTTTAAAAATAGATAAAACCTTGCTATGCTAAGTCAAGATAGAAAGAATGTTGCATACTTAGTTACACCGACATCACTATCAAACGAACCCTTGCCATGCTAAAAAGATAAGTAAAGGAATAGCTTGAACAAGTCCATTTATATTATGCTAAGAAATAGATAGATATTGCATGCTAGTTATGAAATAAAAATCATGCTTGCTATTTTATATTTTGATTGCCTGTTTTGCTATATCGAACTACTATAAGTCTTTGATTCATATAAGCAGAGACTAATAGTGCGCCCTGAGGTACGGTCCTTGTGATCTAGTGGGGTGTGCTATTAGATATGTAAAAGATGTATTTTGATTGACAAGATATGTTTTCATCGACCATATATGTTTTGCTTGATCATTTATTTTGCTTGCATTATAGATGCTTCATGTCATTGTATTGGTCTCGGACAACTTGTGCACACGGTCTTGTCTCTCGAACGGTTCCTGGGGAACTGAGAATCGCTCGGTCCGGAAGAGATTTTTGTTTTACCCTGAGGATATGGCTCTACAGGGTCTATTGGGGTGATGTGTCTATTAGTTTTATGTAGAACCCATGATGTCACAGCTACTAGTACTTGTGTTTATTGGTGAAGAGATGAACCTTGAGTCACAGCTGCCGATACATGCACATGCTAGTAAAGAGCTGAACCTTGAGTCACCGCTACTAATCATGGGGCTACCCATGGACCATCATATAGTTAGGACGTATGCTAGGCTAGCCTTCTTACATACCTAACTATTTAATGCAGAGAAGGACAGAAAAAGATAACCTTATACATATATGTTTATACAAATTGTGCTAACTTATATGTCTGCTGCAGGGATAACCGTCCAGCAAGGGGTAAGAAATACAAAGGGTATGCATATATTGCTTGCTTGTTCATTTTGTTTGCATTATAGAGTTTATCTGATAGTGCTTCATACATTCGCATCGGTTGGACAATGGCTATTAGTGCAGAGCTGAACCTTGGTCCCGGCTGCTATTATGTTAGTGAAGAGCAACCATGAGTCACAACTGCTAAAAATATCAGATAAAGAGTCATTAGTTAGTTGGTTTACCGCTACTGATCCTGAGTTTCTCAGAGACCGAAATCAAATAGTTCTTCTTGTTTGCTTGAATGAATGATAGTCCACTTGATGCACTTATTTTGATTTGAGATGAACAATCCATTAGAGATAACTTTTGTTCCTAAGAGTTAGAATATGGTGCACGATACATGTTGCGCACTGTACGATAGAACATTGTCCTGATTGTATGCTTATTGTTTGAATATGAAAACTATTTCCAAAGATATATTTTCGAAAAGAAGCAAACTGACTCAAATCCTGTATTGCATGAAATGAACATAGATAAAAGTAGCAAGATCACTAGTAATGTAATATTTTTCCACATGCTTACTTAGTGTGGGTTTCAGGGAGTGTTGCTTCTATTTATTGATTTTATACTCACCAGTACTTTCTCCACAGTGCTGATCCACCAACAGTTTGCTTAATCTCAGGTGCTGGATCGTCCGAGAAAGCGATAGCCGTGCCTCATCCCCAGGACCAAAAAATCTGGAGTCGATGCCTTGAGCCATATCGAGATTGCTTTTAGCAACTTTTGTATAAAAGAATATAATGTATGGAACGATGTTATTCTATTCGAGAGTGCTTGAGTGTAAACCCCCAGATTTTTTAGGAATTTAAAAAATAAATTTTTAGAATTTTTCTGGAATTTTTTGTGATTTTTCAGGAATTAAAATAAATGTTTTCTGGTGTTAAATAATTTTTAGGATTTTATTAAATATTAAAATATTACGAAAATAATATTTTTGGGTCTAAAATAAAATATTAGAATTAGGATAATTTTTTGTGGAATTTATTGGACCCCTGAACTATTTTTAAAGACCTAAAAATTAATATTTTAATTAAACCAACCTGAACCAACCGGTTTAATGAACCGAACCAACCCAAACCGGCCCAAATCCTAAACCGGACCCAAAACCCTAGCGGGTCGGGTCAGGTCTGAACCAAACCCGGAACCCGCTATCCCGTACCCGACCCAAAACATATTGGATCGGATCCGGATTCTAAAAACCCGACCCAAAACCCGCACCCGACCCGATAACCCCAGCTACAGTAAATCCCTAACCCGAAGCCTCCCTGTTTCCTCTCCTTAGTTGTTCCGGCGGCTGATCCGCCTCTCCTCCGCCTGCTCCGTTGTAACCCGCGCCGCCCCGCCTTTCCGCGACCTCTTCCCTCCCGTACCGGCCGCCGGATCTCCTCCCCGCCTCTCTATAAATCCCAGCCGACCCGCTTCTCCTCCACCGCCATTACCCACCTCCGCTGCCACCTCAACCCAGCCCATCCGCCGAGGTCCTCGGCCACTACTCCTTCGCTGCTCATCCTCCTCAGCCGCTCCACCATCCGACGAGCTCCTTTGGCCACCGCCCTGCCATCACCAAACCCTCCACCCGAGCTCTACGGCCACCATTTCCTCCGCCGCTGAATCGAACTTCGGTCGACGAGCTCCCGAGCCTCCGGCGATACTTTCGGTCCCCTTCCAGCAGCCATCGTCGTCGCCGCCGACCAGTAGCCAGCGATCTCCGCCACGCCGAGCACAGCGCCGACACCGCCGGCCGAGCGTCGCCGCGCCACCTCGCGAACGTAATTTCATTCATCTCCGATGCCTTGTTCAGGTGAGGAATTCTCTCACCTCGTCGTGCCATTTTCCGAGCAGTCTATTACAACCCATTCCCCGTGTGACCCTCTCGAACCCCATGCAACTAGTTCGGGGTATCGCATCCTATGGCGATTGCAAACCGCGACGCAAAATCAGGAAAAAAAATCCCCTTTTCTGAAAATTCAAAATTTGTCCCGAACTCCCCAGTTCACGACTATTTTGTGACCAACCTGTTAATTATTTTCAAAATTGGCCTGAACAATTATTTAGACTGTATGACCAAGTTTTAAACCCTATTTTAGTGTAATTTATTGAGCTGTAGTTTGTAATATTTTCGAGGGTAAAAATGACCAAAAGATTGGTTATTTAAATACCCTGATTTTCCCGAAACTGGGTGCACCCCGCTAAACGGGATGACTTGGTACGAACTTCACCAAAAGGTGCACGCTGTTAATACGGACGTATAGAATTTCGCAGAAGTTGATTTGGATGTGCGTGCACACAGAATCAACGCGTATCCGTCGACAACGCCCCATATCGGCCCTATTCTGAAACTCTTTGTAACTTCGTGTACGATCATCGTATCGAAACGAAACTTGTGCCATCGGACTCATAGCCATACGCCGGTCCTGTGACCCAAGTTTGGTTCGATTCTGAGAACATTGACAAAATTGCGTATCGTGGGCCCCACGGCTCCACTTGACGGGCGAATTTGTGATCGGCTCATCGGAATCTAGTTTTGGATATTCTGTTGGGTTCGTATCATCGTTCTAAACTTATAAACACTAAGTTTGACGAATTTGGAGAACTTTATCTCTAGCACGTTTTTTGGTGCGAAGCGGGCCACATGTGGACCCCACTTTGGCCAGAAACTGTCAATTTTGCCCCTGTGTCCAAATTGGACTTATGGACAGGCAATTCTAGATATTTGATATCTTCTGAACCTGATGGTAGTATTCATTTCAGCATTCGGAGGAGTACTTGCAGATCCCGCTGATATCAGAGCAGCAGTTGGAGTCCGAACCCCAGGCAAGTGTACCTTGCCAGTCTTGCAGTTCTTGTTACATAACATTCCTTGATTTATTTATAAGTTGTATCTGTTCAACCTAGGACCGTGTGACATTACTTAACGTACGAATAAGATTCGGGTGTCAACGCCATACGCGGAGTTGTGTAACGTCACCTAGACATGGATATCGAGATACTATATTTTCGTGCTTGCATTATCAAGTACGTCATACCATAGGAGACTTAACACTGTTCATGAGACAGAATCTTTCTGAGATATTCATGGTGATTCTGTATAGGATACAAGGTTTGTGACATATACTTTATACATGCTTAGATATCATTATGACTTGCTGCATTAGTTCTGATCTTGCGTGACATGGACATGAGATGTTATGGACATGAGATGCGTGATTACATTGGGTGGGGAGAGACACAGGATACAGGCTGATTATTTACATAAACCCTTATTAATGCGGTGCTCAAGACTCTAAACCTGAGCTTGACCCATTACGTGATATTACCGCTACCGGCTCCCCGATACCGAGCTTGTAGTGGTCTCAGCCTGAGTTCTAGTGATGCTCTCATCTTGCATTTAACTTAGATGGTTATATAGTTTACCCTATTATTTCATTAATTATTGCACTACATTTATTATGGCTTGAGTTATTCTTATACCTTGCTATGTCCCCTGAGGACCTAGATTCGAATTATGTCCCCAAGTTTAGCAGATGAGTTCTATTCCGAGGTATATGGAGCAGGAGCAAGAGCAGACACTAGAGCTGAACCGATCCCCGAGGATGAGGTTATCACCGAGAATTTCTCTTGAGTATTTGTTTCATCTATACTCAGTATTTGTTATTATTAGACCCTTTCATTTCTGGTCTGTTGAACCATTATATCAGACTTATTATCGGGTTGTTCCCCGATTTACTTTATGGAGACTTGATGTTGGTTATATTTTATTTTGCTGTTATTGATCATATTTATCTTCTATGGATGAGATTAGATTATGACCTGTTATTTAGACCTTATTATTGTATTACAGCTTAAGTACACCCTGATGGGTCCATTAAATTAGGTTTGTCCATCGGTGTGTGCTGCTGGCCATTGCCATGTGTCTAGTCTCTCGATATTTTAGAACTGGGGCATGACATTGAGTGATTTGTAATCTCGGCCAAGCGTCGCTTGTAACAATTTTAAATATCAATAAAGAGCGTGTTCCTTATGCCAATGTGTTCTTTACTTTTCTGCAATATGTGTCCCTGCTTCCGTTTTGAATAGCTTAATTGTCCTTGTTCAAGCTTTGTCCTTGTGCAAGCATAATTTAGGCTTGCACGATATCGCGCCCAAGCAAGCACGATCGGTTCTGTAGGGACCAAGCGAGGACGATCGGCCCCTGTGGGATCGGGGAATGACAAACACCAATTAACTAATCATAGTAGCCGGTCAAGAACTTGTCAACCCAAAAAATTACATATGCCCGTGTCTGAGCTATTCAATAGAGATAGACCATAGCACCCAAGACCGGAGACTCTATTTTATAGACTACGCAGTCTATGAAATTATCCCCGAGAACCCGAAGGAAACCACTTCTATTAAGAGATGTTCCCTATGATTTTATTATAATACAACCACCAAAATATTATATCGTCGTTCGTATGACGGACTTCAGCTGCGATATTTATTGTGTAGTGTCCCGCTCCACGTAGGCACTATGTACAAAGAGATATCGCTTTGCTGGCTCGAGCGGAAGCCTTCTCAGAGAGTTCCCAATCGAAACACAAGACGGTTGATCTAGGTGAGTGGGTAGAACTGCATTCTCCGATTCTTGTATACCTTAATAATGAATCTGAGTTTTTGAATATTTTTTCTAAGAAGATAGTTTCATAAGAAGAATGATAGAACCTGACTCTGCATGCTTAATAAGAGAACTCACATAGCTTGTCATTGAAACGAACATGCTTGCCTAACTAGAGAACTCTCAGGCTTGTCTAAGAAGAGATAGAACCATTGCCCTCTTAATAAGAGATAGAAATATTGCATGATCAGTTACACGGATACCGCTATCGAACGAACTGCTGCCATGCAAATAGACAAAAGAAATAGATATTCATATGTTTCCTTCTTATATGCTAAAGAAAGAGTAGAAATGCATGCTTAGCTAAAGAGATAGAGAACTGTTTACATGCTTGCTTGCTTAAATAAATATTGTTATATGTTTCTATAGAAGTTATCAAAATGCTTTAACGGTATCAGAGAATGGCAGCCAGTCTGAATAAGAGATAGAAATGGTGGTCTATCCGCACAAAAACAGAGATAGAGACAGAGACAGAAGAGATTGAATATATGCTTGTTATTGAACTGATGCATCCATATAGAGTTTATCTGATAGAGCTGCATTCATGCATTGGTCTTAGACAACTTGTGCACAAGGGAAGATCCCACGAACAATTTTTTGGGACACTGGGGTCGTTCGCCCTGGAGGGGATTAGAGGAATACCTGAGGCAAAAAAGTCCTCGCGACCAGGGAATATTCATGTCTATTAGATAGCTGGTTCATGTATCAAAGCAGCTATGTATATGAGTGAGTATACATAGTGTAATGCTAGAACGTGATAATACCACTTCTAATCTTGAGGAAGGAGACTCATGGACGATCATATAGTTAGGTCGCATGCTAGAATTCAGCCTTCTAACATACCTAACTGTTTGATGCAGAGACTGAAAAAGAAAAAGAGAATCTTATACATATATGTTCATGCAAATTGTTGCTAACTTGTATGTCTGCTGCAGGGATAACCGCTCGATAAAAGGGAAAGAAATACTAAATAAGTGATATGCATGATATCAAACATGATATTATGTATTAAATGCTTGCATAAAGAAGTCTTATTTTCGTATATGCTTCGATCTTGTTCACACGATAAGATGTTGTTAATAAAAGAATGAAAGAGATGCTAAGAGAGAGATGCTAAGAAGATAGTCCACTAGATGCTTGCTAAAGTCTTTAGAGAATGCTTATGATTCATGAGATACGTTGCGCACCAGAGATAGTAAATGAATCTTGCATATTATTTATGAACTGCTTGTCTTGCCTGCTTGCCATTATATCGAATATGAACTCTAATTTTCAAAGATGTTTTCTAAAGAAAGTAATATGACTCCGTACCTGTGCTGCATGAAATGAACATAGGTAAAAGTAGCAAGATCACTAGTAATGAAATATTTTTCCACATGCTTACTTAGTGTGGGTTTCAGGGGATGTTGCTACCTTCGTTGATTTTATACTCACCAGTACTTTCTCCAAAGTGTTGACCCACCAATAGTTTGCTTGTTCTCAGGTGCTGGATCGTCCGAGGAAGCGATAGTCGTGCCTCATCCCAAGGAACCAGAAATCTGGAGTTGATGCCTTGATCCGTATCAAGATTGCTTTGAGCTGATTTTGTATAGAGGGACATAATGTATGGAATGGTGTCATTGTAATCGAGAGAAAGAGAGTGCTTGAGCGATTTATAACCTTGCCCAAGCGCCGCTTGTAACACTTTTGATTATCAATAAAGAGCTTATTTTCATATATCATTGTGTTCTTTACTTTTCTACAATATATATGCCGATGCTCCTGTCTTGAATAGCTTACTTGCCCTTATTCAAAGCTTTGGCCTTGTGCAAGCGCAGCTTAGGCTTGCCAAGCATCATGCCCAAGCGAGGACGATCAGTTCTGAAGGGACCAAGCGAGGACGAATGCCCCCTTCGGGACCGGGGCGTGACATAATGGTATTCGAGCTACTCGATTATTTGCCCATTATGTTATCTTCGACTTAGAGATATCCCTAATGTTATGATGCAATAAACGTTCCACACAATAAGTCTATAGATATTCTTAAAGATGCTAGCAAAAAGTTTTCAGGATTTGATTTATCGCTTAAGAGTTTTGGCTTCTGATTTCTATCTGCCTGAGTAATCATTTTTGATTGCTAGAGTTTTTGATTGAGGATGTTAAGGGATGAGGACTATCGCTGCTCTGGATATCGAAAGTTTCTTTTGAAGTTTTGAGGACGAAACTCTTTGTTGGTGGGTAAGTATGTAGTACCCCGCTCCGTGTAGGCACTATGTACAAAGAGATATCGCTTTGCTGGCTCGAGCGAAAGCCTTCTCAGAGAGTTTTCGATCGAAACACAAGACTATTGATCTATGTGAGTAGACAGAACTGCATTATCTGATTTTTGCACGCCTTAATAATGAATCTGAGTTTTTGAATGTTTGTTATAAGTAGATAGTTTCATAAGAAGAATGATAGAACCTGACTCTGCATGCTTAATAAGGGAACTCACATAGCTTGTTATTGAAATGAACCTGCTTGCCTAACTAGAGAACTCTCGGGCTTGTCTAAGAAAAGATAGAGATAGAACCATTGCCATGCTAATAAGAGATAGAAATATTGCATGCTTAGTTACACGGACACCGGTATCGAACGAACCGCTGCCATGATAATAGACAAGAGAAATAGATGTTCATATGTTTCCTTCGTATATGCTAAAGAAAAAGTAGAACTGCATGCTTAGATAAAGAGATTGAGAACTATTTACATGCTTGCTTGCTTAAATAGAGATTGTTATATCTTTCTATAGAAGTTATCGAAATGCTTAAACGGTATCAGAGAAATGGCAGCCAGTCGGCATAAGAGAAAGAAATGATGGTCTGCCCGCACAGAGATAGAGATAGAGATAGAGACAGAGACAGAGACAGAGACAGAGATCGAAGAGATTGAATATATGCTTGTTATTGAACTGAGGCATCCATATAGAGTTTATCTGATAGAGTTGCATTCATACATTGGTCTTAGATAACTTGTGCACAAGGAAAGATCCCACGAACAGTTTTTTGGGGCGCCGGGGACCGTTCGCCCTGGGGGATTAGAGGAATACCTGAAGCAAAGAAGTCCTCGCGATCAGGGGGTATTCATGTCTATTAGATAGCTGCTTCATGTGTCAAAGAAGCTATGTATATGAGAGAGTATACATAGTATAGTGCTAGAACGTGATAACACCACTTCTAATCTTGAGGAAGGAGACTCATGGACCATCATATAGTTAGGTCGCATGCTAGGATTCAGCCTTCTTGTATACCTAACTGTTTAATACAGAGACAGACAGAGAAAGAGAGAACCTTATACATATATGTTTATGCAAACTGTTGCTAACTTGTATGTCTGCTGCAGAGATAACCGCTCGACAAAATGGTAAGAATAACTGAATAAGTGATATGCATGCTATCGAACATGTTATTATGTATTAAATGCTTGCATAAAGAAGTCTTATTTTTGTATATGCTTTAATCTTGTTCACACGATAAGATGTTATTAAGAAGAGAATGATAGAGATGCTAAGAGAGAGATACTAAGAAGATAGTCCAGTAGATGCTTGCTAAAGTCTTTAGAGAATGCTTATGATTCACGAGACACGCTGCACACCAGAGATAGTAAATGAATCTTGTATATTATTTATGAACTGCTTGTCTTGCCTGCTTGCCTTTATATCGAATATAAACTCTGATTTTAAGGATGTTTTCTAAAAGAAGTAATATGACTCCGTTCCTGTGCTGCATAAAATGAACATAGGTAAAAGTAGCAAGATCACTAGTAATAAAATATTTTCCACGTGCTTACTTAGTGTGGGTTTCAGGGAATGTTGCTTCTGTTCGTTGATTTTATACTCACCAGTACTTTCTCTAAAGTGCTGACCCACCAACAGTTTGCTTGTTCTCAAGTACTGGATCGTCCGAGGAAGCGATAGCCGTGCCTCATCCCAAGGAATCGAAAATCTGGAGTCGATGCCTTGAGCCGTATCGGAATTACTTTGAGCCGCTTTTGTATAGAGGGACATAATGTATGGAATGATGTCATTATAATCGAGAGAAAGAGAGTGCTTGAGCGATTTGTGACCCAAGTCCAAGCTCCACTTGTAAACTTTTGATTATCAATAAAGAGATTGTTTTCATATGCTATTGTATTCTTTACTTTTCTGCAATATATGTGCTGCTGCTCCTATCTTGAATAGCTTACTTGTCCTTGTTTAAAGCTTTGACTTTGTGCAAATGCAGCTTAGGCTTGCACGGCATCATGCCCAGGAAAGGACGATCGGTTCCGTAGGGACCAAGCGATGATGAATGGCCCCCTGCGGGAATGGGGCATAACATAATGGTATCAGAGCTACTCGATTCTTTGCCTATTCTGTTGCCTTTGACTCAGAGATGTCCCAGATGTTTTATTGCAATGAACATTCCATACAATATGTCCATAGATATTCTCAAACATGCTAGCAAAATTTTTCTGAATTTGATTTATCACTTAGAAGTTTTGGCTTCTGATTTTTGTCTGCCTGAGCAATCATTTTTGATTGATAGAGTTTTCGTTTAAGGATGGTGAGGGATGAGGACTATAGCTGCTCTAGATATCAAAAGTTTCTCCTTAAAGTTTTGAAGACGAAACTCTTTGTTGGTGGGTAAGTATGTAGTGCCCCACTCCACTTAGGCACTATGTACAAAGAGATATCGCTTTGCTGGCTCGAACAGAAGCATTCTCAGAGAGTTCTTGATCGAAACACAAGATGATTGATCTAGGTGAGTGGGCAGAACTGTATTTTCTGATTCTTGCATGCCTTATAATGAATCTGAGTTTTTGAATGTTTGTTCTAAGAAGATAGTTTCATAAGAAGAATGATAGAACCTGACTCTGCATGTTTAAGAAGAGAACTCACATAGCTTGTCATTAAAACAAACCTGCTTTCCTAACTAGAGAACTCTCGAGCTTGTCTAAGAAGAGATAGAGATATAGATAGAACCATTTCCATGCTAATAAGAGATAGAAATATTGCATGCTTAGTTATACGGACACCACTATCGAATAAACCGCTGCCATGCTAATAGATAAGAGAAATAGATATTCATATGTTTCCTTCGTGTATGCTAAATAAAGAGTAGAACTACATGCTTAGATAAAGAGATAGAGAACTGTTTACATGCTTGCTTGCTTAAATAGATATTGTTATATGTTTCTATAGAAGTTATCGAAATGCTTGAACAATATCAGAGAAATGGCAGCCAGTCTGCATAAGAGATAGAAATGGCGCCCTGTCCGCACAGAGACAGAGACAGAGACAAAGACAGAGACAGAGACAAAGACAGAGACAGAGACAGAGACAGAAGAGATCAAATATATGCTTATTATTGAACTAATGTATCTATATAGAGTTTATCTGATAGAGCTGCATTCATGCATTGGTCTTTGACAACTTGTGCACAAGGGAAGATCCCACAAACGATTTTTCGGGGCACTGGGACCGTTCGCCCTGGGGGATTAGAGGAATACCTGAGGCAAATAAGTCCTCGCGATCAGGGGGTATTTATGTCTATTAGATAGCTGGTTCACGTGTCAAAGTAGCTATGTATATGAGCGAGTATACATAGTGTAGTGCTAGAACGTGATAACACCACTTCTAATCTTGAGGAAGGAGACTCATGGACCATCATATAGTTAGGTCACATGCTAGGATTCAACCTTCTTGTATACCTAACTGTTTGATGCAGAGATGGACAAAGAAAGAGACAACCTTATATATATATATATATATATATATATATATATATATATATATATTTTCATGAAAATTATTGCTAACTTCTATGTCTGCTGCAGGGATAACTACTCGGCGAAAGGGTAAGAATCACTGAATAAGTGATATGCATGCTATCGAACATACTATTCTATATTAAATATTTGCATAGAGAAGTCTTGTTTTCATATATGCTTCAATCTCGTTCACATGATAAGATATTATTAATAAGAGAATGATAGAGATGCTAAGACGATAGTCCCCTAGATGCTTGCTAAAGTCTTTTGAGAATGCTTATGATTCACGAGATACGCTACGCACCAGAGATTGTAAATGAATCTTGCATATTGTTTATGAACTACTTGTCTTGCCTGCTTGCCTTTATATCGAATATGAACTCTGATTTTCAAAATTGTTTTCTAAAAGAAGTAATATGACTCCATTCCTGTGTTGCATGAAATGAACATAGGTAAAAGTAGCAAGATCACTAGTAATAAAATATTTTTCCACATGCTTACTTAGTGTGGGTTTCAGGGGATGTTGCTTTTGTTCGTTGATTTTATACTCACCAGTACTTTCTCCAAAGTGCTGATCCACCAACAGTTTGTATGTTCTCAGGTGTTGGATCATCCGATGAAGCAATAGCCGTGCCTCATCCCAAGGAACCAGAAATCTGGAGTCGATGCTTTGAGCCGTATCGAGATTGCTTTGAGCTTCTTTTGTATAGAGGGACATAATGCATGGAACGGTGTCATATTAATCGAGAGAAAGAGAGTGCTTAAGCAATTTGTAACCTCGGCCAAGCGCCGCTTGTAACACTTTTGATTATCAATAAAGAGCTTATTTTTATATGCCATTGTATTCTTTACTTTTTTGCAATATATGTGCCGCTGCACCTGACTTGAATAGCTTACTTGTTATGCCCCAATCTTCCATAGGAATCGCCCGGCCCTGCTGGGCTCGAATCACCGTGCCAGCCCTCCCACGAGATGATTATTTCCATCGGGACATGATGCTGTGCGAGCCTGGGGTTGTGCCCACACAAGGTAACATCGTTAAAGTTGTGGCTATCATCGAATCGATCAAGTAAGCAGTGGAGTATTGCAACCAATAATCCATCTGAGTATACGGGGCATATCATAAGACTTGAGGTTCTTTGAATACAATAACATCGTTCCATACATTTTGTCCCTCTATACAAAAGCAGCTCAAAGCAATCGAAACCATATTTTCGGGTCTTGGGGATGAGGTACGCCTATCGCTTTCTTGGATGATCTAGCACCTGCGAACAAGTAAACTGTTGGTGGGTCAGCACTTTGAAAAAAGTACTGGTGAGTCTAAAATCAACTGAACAGAAGCAACATTCACTAAAACCATTACTAAGTAATCATGTGATAAAATATTACATTACTAGAGATCTTTCTAGTTTTACCTAGATTTGTTACAAGCAACACAAGAACGGAGTCATATTACTTCTTTTGGAAACATCTTTGAAAATCAGAGTTCATGTTTGATTTATTCAAGCATACAAAGCAAGCCGATTGTTATACTATCAGAGTGTGCGCAACGTGTCTCGTGAGATATACCCAAAGACTCTAGGGATAATGCACCATCTAGGAACTATCCTCTATCAAGCTAACACGATGAACTATCTATATGCTTTTTGGTTCCCGAGAAACTCAGGATCGGTAGCGGTAATCTAGCTAACTAATGACTCCTTTATCTGATGCTATTAACTGCTGTGACTCATAGTTGCTCTTCAATAACATTATAGCAACCATGACCAAGGTTCAACTCTTTACTAATAGCTATTGTCCAACCGATGAGAACACATAAAATACTATCAGATAAACTCTAGGATGAAGACGAGATCAACAAGCAGACCATCTATCTCTTATCTTCTATCTCTGTGTGGACTGGCCGCTCACTCTAAACAAGTTCAAGCATGATGTGGTTCTCTCAAAACACAAGCGATATGAAAACATGTTCAAGCAATCTCTTAATCTTTAGACAGGCATTTCAAGTTCTTTAGTTAAGCAAGCAGGTTCATTTCAAAGACAAGCTATACGAGTTCTCTTACTAAGCATGCAGAGTCAGGTTCTATCATTCTTTTTATGAAACTATCATCTTAGAATAAGTATTCAAAAACTCAGATTCATTATTAAGGTGTGCCAGAATCAGAGAATACAGTTCTGCCCACTCACCTAGATCAATCGTCTCCTGGTTCAACAAGGAGCTCTTAAGGAAGATATCATTTTTGAGTCAGCAAATTAATATCTCTTGTATATAGTGCCGACGCAGAGCGGGGCACTACATACTTACCCACCAAGAAAGAGTTTCGTCCTCGAAACTCAAGGAAAAACTTTCGATATCCATAGCAGCGATAGTCCTCATCCCTCACCATCCTTAATCAAAACTTTAACAATACGGCTCAAGGCATCGAAACCATATTTTCGGGTCTTGGGGATGAGGTACGCCTATCGCTTTCTTGGATGATCTAGCACCTGCGAACAAGTAAACTGTTGGTGGGTCAGCACTTTGAAAAAAGTACTGGTGAGTCTAAAATCAACTGAACAGAAGCAACATTCACTAAAACCATTACTAAGTAATCATGTGATAAAATATTACATTACTAGAGATCTTTCTAGTTTTACCTAGATTTGTTACAAGCAACACAAGAACGGAGTCATATTACTTCTTTTGGAAACATCTTTGAAAATCAGAGTTCATGTTTGATTTATTCAAGCATACAAAGCAAGCCGATTGTTATACTATCAGAGTGTGCGCAACGTGTCTCGTGAGATATACCCAAAGACTCTAGGGATAATGCACCATCTAGGAACTATCCTCTATCAAGCTAACACGATGAACTATCTATATGCTTTTTGGTTCCCGAGAAACTCAGGATCGGTAGCGGTAATCTAGCTAACTAATGACTCCTTTATCTGATGCTATTAACTGCTGTGACTCATAGTTGCTCTTCAATAACATTATAGCAACCATGACCAAGGTTCAACTCTTTACTAATAGCTATTGTCCAACCGATGAGAACACATAAAATACTATCAGATAAACTCTAGGATGAAGACGAGATCAACAAGCAGACCATCTATCTCTTATCTTCTATCTCTGTGTGGACTGGCCGCTCACTCTAAACAAGTTCAAGCATGATGTGGTTCTCTCAAAACACAAGCGATATGAAAACATGTTCAAGCAATCTCTTAATCTTTAGACAGGCATTTCAAGTTCTTTAGTTAAGCAAGCAGGTTCATTTCAAAGACAAGCTATACGAGTTCTCTTACTAAGCATGCAGAGTCAGGTTCTATCATTCTTTTTATGAAACTATCATCTTAGAATAAGTATTCAAAAACTCAGATTCATTATTAAGGTGTGCCAGAATCAGAGAATACAGTTCTGCCCACTCACCTAGATCAATCGTCTCCTGGTTCAACAAGGAGCTCTTAAGGAAGATATCATTTTTGAGTCAGCAAATTAATATCTCTTGTATATAGTGCCGACGCAGAGCGGGGCACTACATACTTACCCACCAAGAAAGAGTTTCGTCCTCGAAACTCAAGGAAAAACTTTCGATATCCATAGCAGCGATAGTCCTCATCCCTCACCATCCTTAATCAAAACTTTAACAAACCACAAGCACGAAAGCACAACTTTCAAGCAACAAATCAAATCTAGAAAATGTTTGCACAACTTTGAGAATATCTATGGACTTATTGTATGGAACGTTCAATTCAATACCGATATCAATGTACAAGGAATCGTCATCTAAGAACAGCAGCGAAATAGGCGTAAGGCCAGAGGATTGAGTTGCTCTAATACCATTTTGTCATGCCCCGGTCCCGCAGGGGGCCGATAGTCCTCGCTTGGTCCCTACGGAACCGATCATCCTCGCACGGGCGTGATGCCGTACAAGATTAAAGTGCGCTTGCACAAGGCTAAAGCTTTGAACAAGGACAAGTAAGCTATACAAGACAGGAGCAGCGGTACATATATTACAGAAAAGCATAGAACATAATGACATAAGAAAATAAGCTCTTTATTTATAATCAAAAGTGTTACAAGCGGCGCTAGGCCAAGGTTACAAATCGCTCAAGCACTCTTTTTCTCTCGATTATAATGACACCGTTCCATACATTATATCCCTCTATACAAAAATAGCTCAAACTCGATACGGCTCAAGGCATCGATTCCAGATTTTTGGGTCCTGGGGATGAGGTACGCCTATCGTTTCCTCGGATGATCCAACACCTGAGAAAAAGAAAATTGTTGGTGTGTCAGCAATTTGGAGAAAGTACTGGTGAGTCTAAAATCAATGAACAGAAGCAACATCCCATAAAACCAACACTAAGTAATCATGTGATAAAATATTACATTACTAGTGATCTTTCTAGTTTTACCTAGATTCGTTACATGCAGCACAGGAACGGAGTCATATTACTTCTTTTGGAAACATCTTTAAAAATCAGAGTTTATGTTTGATTCATTCAAGCACACAAGGCAAGTCGATTATTCTACTATCAGGGTGTGCGCAGCGTATCTTGTGAGCTATACCCAAAGACTCTAGGGGCAATGCACCATCTAGGAACTATCCTCTATCAAGCTAACACAATAAACTATCTATATGCTTTTCGGTCCCCGAGAAACTCAAGATCGGTAGCGGTAATCCAGCTAACCAATGACACATTTATCTGATGCTATTAGCAGCTGTGACTCATGGTTGCTCTTCACTAACATTATAGCAGCCGTGACCAAGGTTCAGCTCTTCACTAATAGCCATTGTCCAATCGATGCGAATGCATGAAATACTATTAGATGAACTCTAGGATGCATACGAGATGAACAAGCAGACCATCTACCTCTTATCTTCTATCTCTGTGCGGACTGGCCGCTCACTCTGAACAAGTTTAAGCACGATATGGTTCTCTCAAAACACAAGCGATATAAAAACATGGTCAAGCAATCTCTTACTCTTTAGACAAGTATTTCAAGTTCTCTAGTTAAGCTAGCAGGTTTATTTCAATGATAAGTTATACGAGTTCTCTTATTAAGCATGCAGAGTCAGGTTCTATCATTCTTCTTATGAAACTATCTTCGTAGAACAAGCATTCAAAAACTCAGATTCATTATTAAGGCATGCAAGAATAAGATAATATAGTTCTGCCCACTCACCTAGATTAATCATCTCCTGGTTCAACAAGGAGCTCTTAAGGAAGATATCCTTTTTGATTCAGCAAATTGATATCTCTTGTACATAGTGCCGACGCGAAGCGGGGCACTACATTACTTGCCCTTGTTTAAAGCTTTGGCTTTGTGCAAGCGTAGTTTAGGCTTGCAGGGCATCACGCCCAGGCGAGGACGGTCGATTCTGTAGGGACCAAGCGAGGACGAACGGCCTCCTGCGGGACCGGGGCGTGACATATTGTAGTGCCCAACTCTATGTAAGCACTATGTACAAGTGATATCGCTTTGCTTGCTCGAGTGAAAGCCTTCTCGAAGTATTCTCCGATCAAAATACGAGATGATTGATCTAAGTGAGTGGACAAAATTTCATTCTCTGATTCTTGCATGCCTTAATAATAAATTTAAGTTTTTGCTATGCTTGTTATCTTAATATTATAATATTCGCATAAGAAATGATAGAACGAGAACCTGTATGCTTAACTAAGAACTTGTATGCTTATCTAAAAAGAGATAGAACCTTGCCATGCTAAGTCAAGAAATAAATGTTGCATGCTTAGTTACACTGACATTGCTATCGAACGAACCATTGCCATGATAATAAGATAAGTAAAGTAATTGCTTGATCAAGGCCCTTTGTCATATGCTAAGTAAGAGTAGAATTATATGCTTTAGTAAAAATAGATAGAAGAACAACTATCATGCTTGCTTACATAGAGATTTCTCGCATGTTCCCTATCGTACTGAAAGAGATAGATATTGTATTCTAGTTGTTAGGAAAATCGTTATCGTGCTTGCTAATATATATTTCCTTTACTTGTTTCCTTATTTTGAACTGCTATAAGTGATCAATTCGTATAAGCAAAGACTAATAGTGCACCCTGAGGTATGGTCCTTGTGATCTAGTGGGGTGTATTATTAGTTGTGTGAAGAAAAGATATGTTTTGCTTGATCATTGCTTGCTTGCATTATAGATGATTCATGTTAGGCATTAGTCTCGGACAACTTGTGCACAAGGGTCATCTCTCGAACGGTTCCTCGGATACTGGAAATCGGTCGGTCTAGAGGAGATTTTGTTGCATCTTGAGGATATAGTCCTACGGGATCTAGTGGGGTATTTTGTCTATTATTGTTGTACGGACCCCATGATGTCACAACTACTAGTACTCGTGTGTGTTGGTGAAGAGATGAACCTTGAGTCACATCTTCCGACATACGCGCTTGCTAGTGCAGAGCTGAACCTTGAGTCTCCGCTGCTAATCATGGGGCTACCCATGGACCATCATGTAGTTAGGGAGCATGCTAGGTTAGCCTTCTTGCATACCTATCTGTTTGATGCAGAGACGGACAGGGGATAGAACATATATGTTTATACTAATTGTTTCTAACTTGTATGTCTGTTGTAGGGATAACTGTTCGACGAAGGATAAGAATCATTGAATAAGTCATGCATTGATTTTTTGATTATGCTTGAATCTCGTTTTCCCCTAGACTTGCATGTTTTACTTGATGTTCACTGCTTCCCCTTAGTAAAGAATTGATCTGTCTACTAGAATAACTTGTGTTCCTAAAGAGTTAGTAAATATTATGTACGATACATGCTACACACTGCACGATAGAACACTATCCCGATTGTATGCTTAAATGTTTGAATATGCAAACTATTTTCAAAGCAATATTTTCGAAAGAAGTAAAATGAATCTAACCCTGTGCTGCATGAAATGAACCTAGGTAAAAGTATCAAGATTACTAGTAATATAATATTTTGCCACATGCTTACTTAGTGTTGGTTTCAGGGAGTGTTACTTCTGTTCGTTGATTTATGCTCACCAGTACTTTCTCTAAAGTACTGACCTACCAATAGTTTGCTTGTTCGCATGTGCTAGATTGTATGAAGAAGCGATAGCCGTGCCTCATACCCAGGACCCAAAAATCTGGAGTCGATGCCTTGAGCCACATCGAGTTGTGCTTTGAGCTGCTTTGTATAAAGTGATGTAATATATGGAACGATGTCATTGTATTTCGTGAGAGTGCTTGAGCGAATTGTAACCTCGGCTTAGCGCCGCTTGTATCACTTTTGAGTATTAATAAAGATGTTTGTTTCCTTATGCCATTGTGTTCTTTACTTTTCTGCAATATGTGCCGTTGCTTCCATCTTGAATAGCTTACTTACCCTTTTTCAAGCTTTGGCCTTTTGCAAGCGCAACTTAGGCTTGCACGGCATCACGTCCGTGCGATGACGGTCGGTCCCGCAAGGACCCAAGCGAGGACGAACGACCCTACAGGATCGGTGTGTGACATAATGGTATCAGAGCAACTCGATCCTTTTTTTTTTAGTTGCCTTCGACTCAGAGATGTCCCCGATATTGTGCTGCAATGAACGTTCCATACGATAAGTCCATAGATATTATCAAAGGTGTGCACAAATGTTTTCATATTTGCTTTTTTGTTGGTTGGAGATGTGATTTCGTGATTCTTGATTTGCTTGTGTTTTTTGATTAAGGATGGTGAGGGATAAAGACTATCGCTGCTCTGGATTTTGTAAGTTTTTTCTTGAGTTTCGAGGACGAAACTTTTTATCGGTGGGTAAGTATGTAGTACCCCGCTCCGTGTAGGCACTATGTACAAGTGATATCACTTTGCTTATTCGAGCGAAAGCCTTCTCGAAGTATTCTTTGATCGAAACACCAGATGATTGATCTAAGTGAGTGGACAGAACTTTATTCTCTAATTCTTGCATGCCTTAATAATGAATCTGAGTTTTTGCTATGTTTGTTTGCTTAATAAGATAATATTCGCATTAAAAATAATAGAACGAGAACCTGCATGCTTAACTATGAACTTGTATGCTTGTCTTAAAAGAGATAGAACCTTGCCATGCTAAGTCAAGAAAGAAATATTGCATGCTTAGTTACACTGACACCGCTATCGAACTAACCCTTGCCATGCTAATAAGATAAGTAAAGGAATTTCTTGATCAAGTCTCTTTGTCATATGCTAAGTAAGAGTAGAATTGCATGCTTTAGTAAAAAAAAAAGAAGAATTACTATAATGCTTGCTTACATAGAGATTTCTCGCATTATCCCTATCGTACTGAAAGAGATGGATATTGCATGCTAGTTGTTATAAAAATCGTTATCGTGCTTGCTAATATATGTTTCGTTTGCCTGTTTTCTTATATTGAACTGCTATAAGTGATTGATTCATATAATCAGAGACTAATAGTGCACCCTGAGGTACGGTCCTTATGATCTAGTAGGGTATGCTATTAGTTGTGTGAAAAGAAGATTGAAACTATCGTTCGTTTTGAAAAAAAGAAAAGATATGTTTTGCTTGGTCATTGCTTGCTTGCAATATAGATGATTCATGTCATGCATTGGTCTCGAACAACTTGTGCACAAGGGTCATCTCTCGAACGGTTCCTGAGGCACTAGAAATTGGTCGGTCCGAAGGAGATTATGTTGCATCCTAAGGATACGGTCCTGCAGGATCTAGTGGAGTGTTTTGTCTATTAGTGTTGTGCAAAACCCATGATGTCACAGCTGCTAGTACTCATATGTGTTGGTGAAGAGCTGAACCTTTAGTCACAGCTGCCAAGATACGCGCATGCTACTGCAGAGCTGAATCTTGAGTCACCGTTGCAAATCATGGGGCTACCCATGGACCATCATGTAGTTAGGGAGCATTCTATGTTAGCCTTCTTACATACTTAACTATTTAATGTAGAGACGGACAGGGGATAGAACATATATGTTTATGCAAATTGTCGCTAACTTGTATGTCTGTTGTAGGAATAACCGTTCAACGAAGGGTAAGAATCACTGAATAAGTGATGCATTAATTTTTTGATTATGCTTGAATCTCGTTTTTTCCCTAGACTGGCATGTTTCACTTGATGTTCACTGCTGCCCCTTAGTAATAAATTGATTAGTCCACTAGAATAACTTGTGTTTCCAAAGAGTTAGTAAATATGGTGCACGATACATGTTGTGTACTGCACGATAGAACATTTTCCCGATTGTATGCTTAAATGTTTGAATATGAAAACTATTTTTAAAGCTATATTTTTGAAAGAAGTAAACTGACTCTAACCCTGTGCTGCATGAAATGAACCTAGGTAAAAGTAGCAAGATCACTAGTAATATAATATTTTGCCACATGCTTACTTAGTATTGGTTTCAGGGAGTGTTTCTTCTGTTCGTTGATTTATACTCACCAGTACTTTCTCCAAAGTGCTAACCCACCAACAGTTTGCTTGTTCGTAGATGCTGGATTATCTGAAGAAGCGATAGTCGTGCCTCATCCCCAGGACCCAAAAATCTGGAGTCGATGACTCGAGCCGAATCGAGTTGTACTTTTAACTACTTTTTTATAAAAGGATGTAATATATGGAATGATGTCATTGTATTTTATGAGAGTTCTTGAGCGAATTATAACCTCAGCTTAACGTTGCTTGTAACACTTTTGAATATCAATAAAGATGCTTATTTTTTATGCCATTATATTCTTTAATTTTTTGTAATATGTACCGCTACTTCCATCTTGAATAGCTTACTTGCCCTTGTTCAAGCATTAGCCGTGTGTAAGCGGAACTTAGGCTTGCACGGCATCACGCCCGTGCAACGACGGTCGGTCCTGTAAGGATCCAAGTGAGGACGAACGGCCCTGTGGGATTGGGGCATGACATTTATCAAATATAGAAGCCAAGAAGGCACTCTGTGAAGCTCACAAAGGTGTTTACGGTGCTCATCAACCCAATCCAAAACTACAGGATCAACTTCGACGGATGGGTTATTATTGGCCGACAATGGTAGAGAATGTCGTTGACTACGCAAGTATGTGCCGGATGTGCCAAATCCATACATAATTCATCCACCATCCCTCAGAGTTCCTAAACCCAACGGTTGCATCTTGACCGTTCGAAGAATGGGGTATGGACATCATCGGGCCAATCAGCCCACCGTCGTTAAAAGGAAGCCAGTTTATTCTCGCCATAACCGATTACTTCTGCATGTGGAATGAGTTCGTACCACTTTCTAAAGTAAAAATGTCAAACGTGATCAGCTTCATCAAACATCATGTTATATACCTACTCGAACTATCTCGGAGGATTATCCATGATAATGGTCCATAGTTTGCAAGTCACACCTTCTACCGGTTCTACGATAAAAATTAAATTCAGAATGTAGCTTCGACTGCCTACAATCCAGCAGTGAACGAACTGGCAGGAGCATTCAACAATGTAAGCCCCCTCACCCAAAATTAGGCCTACTTGGCTTAGAAAGAGAAACTAGGGCTAGTTGAATCCAATTAGAAATAAGACACGACATTTTATTTAATTTTACGATAATTAAATCACTTAGTACACCTTACCGTTGCTTCAATTATTGGAGCACTACACTAGCCATTGCCCTCCAACAAATTTCACATCCTTGTCCTAGACATGCCAGTCATCTGTTCTGACCCTTGTGTAACTTATAATTATGCTCTCTTGTGCTACATTTTAGTCGCACAATATTCGTCGCAGACGTTTATATTTAATTCTAAATAAATTCAACTTTGTATCCTTGTGCGTTCCAATCGAAATTGGAGACAAAATCTTGACCCATTTCGTGCAACCCAATTTATGATAAAATTCTATTCTGAGCCCTCTATGTCCATGACACTTGTGTCCCACCTAATTTTATCTCCATGTACTTCTAATTAATTCCAGAACACCTTGCACATTAAATTTTAATTAATTTAATCCACTTTCTATCTTTGTGCAAATTTCTAATTGTTGGGCGCTTTTATGCAAAAATGCAATAATGTGTCCACACCATTGCACATGACACTTGAAGAAACCTATTTTTTGTTTACATGAATTTTTCTCGTAATTTTTGAAATGCGCAACGCGCAACATCGCCCCTCATTTAACCCTATCCTTGCATTTTAAACAATGCAAATTGTAGCCCCCAAACATCCCCATGAGAACCAAGGCCCAATCCCAAAGAGTTGACCAAGCCCAAATTTCCTAGGTCAAACCCAAATTCTACATGTATATAAACAAATTTTCCTTTATTATTTTTCCAAAACTCAAAACCCAATACTTATGCTAAGCACAGCCGACCCCTTTCCCTATTCACCATCCCTTTCCTCCCGCCGACCGGAGCACTCGCCGGAGGCCGTCGACCGAGCCTCGCCACCGTGCATCCTGTCCTCATCTCCTCCTCCTCCTTTCCTGGACGACTGAACCACCATCTTCCTCTCGGCCACACGCCACCAACCTCCACCACAACCACATCATCATCTCCTCCTCGCCGGCCTCTTCCGCCGAGCCCGACCACAGTCATCCGGCCTGAGTTCTCCTCCACCCGCAGACCCGACCAGCACCACCATCCTCCTCGTCTTCTTCCTCCTCCCTCACCATCCTCGCCGGACTCCATCATCACCTACATTACACCACCACCGCGGACAACACCATCACAGCTGATGACCACCTCTCTCCGATGATCTTCACCGATAACCCACCGCCAAGTCCTTCACCGCCAGCACCCCGCTCCACCACCACCTGGCCAACCCCCGACTTTCCTTCATCCCAGCCGGACTTCTACGAGCAGTTCCATACCAGTCCGAGCCTCCTCCTTCTTCCACCCTGTCCACCACCTATCACCACCACTGTCCTCCTTGGCCGGACCCCCTGGCCGGAGCAATATCCTCATCCCTGTTATCATCATCATCACACTCATCCCCATCATCACCATTCACCATCATCATCAATCACCCTATCATCATCATCAATCACCATTCATCATCATCATCAATCACCATATCATTACCATTAATAACTTTAATATCCCAATCATCATCCTTGTCATCACCAACATCCCAATCATCATCCTTGTCATCACCATTATAATTATCATC
This sequence comes from Iris macrosiphon, assembly GCA_036927795.1. Classification (NCBI taxonomy): domain Eukaryota; kingdom Viridiplantae; phylum Streptophyta; class Magnoliopsida; order Asparagales; family Iridaceae; genus Iris; species Iris macrosiphon. The sequence goes on from JAYESA010000013.1 coordinate 80,302,435, forward strand.
ATCAACATAACCATCATCATCACCCTAAACACCTTAACCTAATCATCTCATCATCACCATCATATTAACCTAATCACCTATGTGAATCAACATCACCATCCTCATTATCATCAATATTAACCCAATTATTATTACCTTCGTCATCATTGTCATCGTGGACTCATCACCCTCGCCCAAGACAACCTGCAGTCGTCATCCCAATTTCTGTGCCTGTGCACGCCAACCCCGAGGTTCGAACATATCCATCTTCTTTCATTTTATGTGTGTTTGTGTAAATAACATCTAGGTTAGCATATTGGTTCAGTTCTGTTAGTTGACTTCAGGCCCTGAGTCAGTGAACCCAACTCGTAAACGTATACGTACGCGTATGCATATATTATTCAATTTAGTATATGTATATTATTTATTGGTATATATATTTATATATATATTTGGTATATGAATTCAATGGGTATGTATATAAAGTATTGGTTATATTGTTATATAAATATATGTATATATATATAAGTAGGTAATTAAATGCTAAATAATAATTAGGACTATATATATTTAGATTGTATGACCCTAGGACACTGTGGATTATCCTGTAATTACCTTGACCATCTGACCCAGAGACTTGTGAGTTGACTGCCTTGTGTATACTGACGTACTGGCGAGACCGTGTTAGTTGACTGTCTAATTGTGTGCAGTATTTGAAGACGCAACACCCACGTAATTAAACACGCAAATTACCTTGTTAGTTGACTAGTGCCACCCCTAGTATACCCTCCGAGTCTAGTGTAGATATGGTTGTGTATGTGCTAGTATAATGACTGATGTTGTGTTGTATTATATTATATGTATATAGGACTATTGGATTGATCTGTGCGACTTCAGGAGCAGGTTATTGGTACTACGTAGCTTTCTTACCAGGCAAGTATACCTTGTCATTGTACTGTTATTCATATTCCATATGTTGCATGCATCTTTATTTCTGTCATTTAGTTCATATATTTTAACTGCTATATAAACTGCGCGTCCAAGGAAACTTGGGTGCAACGACGGTGTCGTCGTGATTTACTTTTATTATGTATATACATTGACCTTGTTTATGAGACCGCCCCATTATCATGAAGCATCATTAGGTTTTAATGGCCGTGACACAACTGTTACACGAGTGTGAGTCTCATATAGATCACAGACTGCGTGACAGGTCTTGCCTCCTATACGTATGGACCGTGCGTTAGGGATAACTGCTGTTAGAAACTTTGCATGCTAGAAGACTTAGCAGTTATTGGTAGTCCATGGATATAGCTTATTGTAGTACGGTGGTCCAATCCTTGTCCTTGTTTGGTTGCAGGGTTGGACTATTGTACTAAAGATAGGCTATGAACCAATTCGTGTCATGGAGGTGACATGCTTAGAGCATGGGGTAGAAAGAACAACAAGTACGACATTTGGGCTCCTTTGCACTTTTTTTTGTTCACCCGGACGTTCCGCCGGAGATACGGGTGGTGATGACCCCATATATTACTAGCGGCCTCTGCCGTTCAAAAGACGACATGCTTTGTAGGACCCTGATTCTCCGAAAGAGTCACGCCAATCCTATTTTATGGCCAGATAGCCCACCTGTTCGAAAGTTGTTCTCAAACTGCATTCACATAGACGGTTAGGCGACCCATTGGATGTTTATTTCAGTACTTTATTGGTATGCTTTTATGTATCTTGTTATGTCCCTCTGAGGACCTGGTCCTTTTCCAGGTGTAGATGTTCATGAGTATTCGCAGGAGCGCAGATCCGGACTTGCTGCGTATATTTCGAGGAGGTCTTCTCTTCGAGCCCTGTGATTGTTAGTTGATATTCTTATATTGTGTTTGTGGTGTTGCACTTATATATTCTAGTTTGGTAGTAGATTTGTTTCCATCCAACTATCATCTTTAGATACTTTATATTGAGATCTAGTTTTATAGATATTGGTTATTGTTTATTTATATTTGATTTTCTGTGGATGAGATTTAGATTATACCCTATGACTTGTGATAGTTTTTACCACTTGTGAATTGTTATTCATATTACAGCGTACGCATGTGTTATGGTTTCCATATATTGGAGTTGCCATATCCATACGGCTGGCATGCTTACGTGCCCTAGTCCTACGTATTTTGGGACTGGGGCGTGACAAATATGACCATCAAAAGGCTGCTTAAGAAGTTCGTTTCATCCAAGAAGCACGACTGGAACGAGAAGTTGGGTTAATGTCCCTGGGCCTATCGTACAACTGTCTAGACACCAACTGACAGTACATAATTTTCCTTAGTCTACGGGAACAAGGTTGTAGTCCCTCTAGAGGTCCAAATTCTCTCACTTCGGGTGGCCCTCTCTAACCAGCTAACGGATGACGATAACCACCGCCGACGTCTACAAGAGTTAGAAGCACTCGATGAGAAGCGCCTCTTAGGTCAATAATGCATAAACTTATACTAAGCACGCCTTTTGGGTGCTTTCAACAAACGAGTCAAGGAAAGAATATTCCAAGTAGATGACCTTTTCTTGATAGTAAGAAGACCGATGGTTATGACACACAAGATAGCTGGGAAATTCTAACCCAAATGGGAAGGACCATTTGTCCTTGAATCGGTATATTCCAACGGTGCCTACCGGTTCATAAAACCTAATAAAGACTTTCTCATGATGTCGATCAATGACAAGTTCCTCAAAAAATACTATGTCTAAGCTAGACGCATATTTTTCTATCCCAGTAGGACAATCAAGATGTACAGTGTCTATATTTTCCTTTGCTTATCCCCAACAAGTGCGTAAGTATAACATGTACCATTTTTCTATAAATTATTGTAAAAGCCATTATCTGTATTTAGGAGTCCTGAATATGCAATAGATGATGGATCATCAAAAGCTCCCCAGTGGAGCTGTCTTCAGTAAATTTCTCCATAATTAATTCTACGGGATACTAGTTCACGTCCATATTACCTCTGAACTACGGTCCTAAAATTTCTCCCCATTATGGTTTGTCATGTCCACATTACCTCTGAACAAACCTCCCTGTTTTGACTATCGACTTTTACCTCCATCATACCTCTGATATCGATCGTCATCCAAACTTATCATCCGTACTTAACTACAGGTATGCCATCGATGTTAAGCCTACAAAGCCTATCACATCCATATCACCTCTGATAGGGTCTTATTTTAAACTTATTGCTTGTACTCAAGTGCGTAAAAAGTAATAAGGTCCACCAAAAATCCCACAGTGGGATGTCCTTAACAACTATGGTATCGTATTACGTCCATCCTACCTCTAATACAATATCCAAGGTTCACAATATACAACGTGACAAGTGCAAGAATAAATTTTATAAAAAGAAAAACTTTTTCATTGATATTCAAGAACATGAGTACATATGATGAGAATCTATTACATCCAAGATTTTCATTAATATTCAGGATCATGAGTACATATGATAGAAATTTTTATAATAAGAACCTTCTCCATTAAGGTGCCCCTCCATCTATTTTTATCTACCGAAGCAAGTAAAGCTGGTAGCAGAGCTTAATACATTATGGATCATCCCTCCCATAGTACAAACCTCAGTATATAGAAAAGAATCCATACTGATGGATAGTAAGGGAGGGGCGGGATTAGACGCTCTTTGGACACACGAAAGATGGAAGACAGAGAATGGCAATCAATCCAAAGCCTGTCATCGACACCGCTGGAGCCCGGTCGCTGGCAGGCACATAAGGGGGAGAAACATAGCTAGTATGCTGCATAAAAAGGAACCATTCCGTGCATGACATATGATGTTCATCCACGTCTCTTGAATCAGTTCTTGACAAACTATCACATAAGGGTGGCATTCTCTTCGAATGGCAGGCTTTATGATATCCTTCCATGTTCCATCATATGATGCACGAGCAAAGAAAAAACTTCCATAAAGAAAATGCACATCATCCGCAAACAAAAGTCTGCGCATCTATGCAACAGAGATAAAGTTGGCGCATGGATGACGACCGGTGCATGTGCTAGATGAGTCTTCATCCATGTGACTGACCTAGGTGGAAAGTGTCACGGCCATATCTCCTGTATGAATCAGTCATCCCCGCCAGACATGAATTACTGTGCCAGCGCTCCAGCGGGATGATCGTTTCCATTTGGACGTGATGTCGTGCGAGCCTGGGGTTGCGCCTGCACAAGGCAACATCGTTAAAGTTGTGGCTATCATCGAATCGATCGAAACACATCAAAGGGATAGTGTTGCAAACAATGATCTATCTGAGTAAACAGGGCAAATCACAAGACACGAGGTTCTCAGAATACAATGGCATCGTTCCATATATCATGTCCCTCTATACAAAAGTATCTCAAAATAATCGATACGGCTAAAGGCATTGAAACCAAATTTTTGGGTCCTAGGGATGAGGGATGGCTATCACTTCCACAGACGATCCAGCACCTGCGAACAAGCAAAACTGTTGTGAGTCAAAACTTTGGAGAAAGTACTAGTGAGTATAAAATCAACGAATAGAAGCAACACTCACTAAAAATAATACTAAGTAATTATGTTATAAAATATTATATTACTAGTGATCTTTCTAGTTTTACCTAGGTTCGTTACATGCAGTACATGAATAGAGTCATATTACTTATTTTAGAAACATCTTTGAAATCAGAGTTCAGTTCAATACAACCAAGCAGGCAAGGCAAACAGTTCAAGCAAGATGTACCAAATCAGGTGTTGTTTGATAAAATAAACAAAATGATAATATATGGAAACGAGGTCTTATACGAAAACCTGCCCTTCTTCGGTGTTTACAAACAAGATTGTACTATTTAATCCTATACAAGGATGTCGAGTACAATTATTTAATCTGGGTAAATATTGTTATAGGAGTCTGATCTGCAGTCGATCACTTTGGCCCTCGGACCACACGATGATGAAGAAGTGCCGTAGAAGACAGAAAGCAGCTTCGAAGGTTGCTAAAGAGGGTGGATGCCCGATGCCAAAGTCGTCGATCCCTTCTCTTTGCCTGAGCTCTGGATTCTTCTCTCTCTCTCGACCGTTTTCTCTCCTCATTCTTTCCTCCCAATTGTCGACCTTGGATCTGATACTGGATTCCTTGACCAATTTTTGATCGTTCGACCTTCAATTTTTTTATCTTTTACCTCTGTCAATAGAGGTCTCTATTTATAGGGTTTTAGTGACAGTGACCACTCAATCGGTGTAGAAATCGAGTAGTGGAAAGTACAATACCCTTTTATACGACGGTTACAATAACCATTGCCTGCGTATAGATGACCTTTTGAGTGAGCAAGTGACGCGTGTCCAACTAAGGGACAATAACCACTCACGTCTGCCTGTGTAAAACTGGACAGCGTATCCCCTTGTATACGTAAGAGCAGTTTACGCAAAGGAAAATGTCACTAGACGACGGTTCGGTGACATTTAATCAAATCTCCTGCATTAAATGCAGAGATCCGCCATTATCCTGCGCATTAAATGCAGAGGTATATTTTGAAGGCCTGCCACTCTTCTGAGCATTAAATGCAGAGACGTGCCTCGGGCATCTGTCAGTATTCGGCGCATTAAATGCAGAGACGTGTCTTGAGAACCTGTCACCGCTCTGCACATTAAATGCAGAGACGTGCCTCGAGCCCTGTACGAATAGCAGCTTTTGATATGGCAGGCTATTTGTCTTCTGCGAAGCGTAAACAACTCACATCTTCCTATGTAAAACTAGGCGGCGTATTCTTTTGTATGCGTAAAAGCGATTTACGCCAAGGAAATGGCAGTAAATGACAGCCTGTGTTGCAGAGTCGCGCCATCATTATAGCCGTCGCCTGGGTAGTCGTGCAGTACCCTTTGTCAGGAGTCCAGTCGTCAGGTTCATTGCATGATCTGACAGGTTCATTTTGAAGAATACGAAGCGTTCCTCGTACACTTCAATGCTGCATTGAAAGCGGATGAGTTCTACGCCATAAAGGCGATGTAGCACCCTTTTTACGCTGAAGCAGCCTTGTCATACTGCATTACACGGATGGTCCTTGAGCTTTATATTTCATACTGTGCTCAGCGGAAAAGCTCTGTTGCACGCTGATGGCTCTGAGGTCCTCTGTTTACGCTACCCTGTATCAACATGCTGCGTAGAGCTATCCAGCATATTTTTCATGCTTCTACAAGACCCCCTTCAAAGCTTTTAAATTCCTCGTAATTTGAAACACTTTGAATGAAGCATGAAGCGTTCCTCGTAATTTGAAACACTTTAAAACGGTCAAGTCTGACACGTTCTTTCATGGCTGTCTTTATGGCGGAGTTATTGGGGATCGGTGTGATCTCTTTCGCCTATAAAAAGGCTGAGGAATTAACCTGCTCTTCCCAAATTTCCTTTACCACACAGAGATGATGGCCGGAGTTCGTCGGGTCGACTTGAGGAAGAAGGAGACCATGTTCTTCCAGCATGTAAGGAGCCGAGAAAGACGGCATATTCGAGCAAATATCCTCTGCAATGATGGATCATGGAAGGATATCATAGCCTCCTCTGCTCGAGATAATCAGCAACTTTGTATGGCGGTTCTTCGGGAGAGAGGAAGGGTCGTATTTAGACCATACAGCTTGCAAGCTGTATCTTCTCCCGTTGCTCGTGGACGAGGGCAGGCAAACTAGCTGCTGTCCGAGATTGAGTTGGGTAAAATATCTCAACTCAATCTGTCATGGCACTGGACACAGGAAAGCAGATTTACCCTACTTCCTTGTATTGGAGGATGGGTCTGCATAATTTAAGCAGGCCCAGTTTTGTATCCTCCCGCCATTGATCATATGTTAGTCGATTTGCGGTCACCGACTGACTGCTTGTCACGACCCGCACCCGGAAAATCGGGCATGAGTCGTGGGTACGTCCAGCCTACGCCGCAGCATCGGCGGTAGAACGCTGTCTAGGTCAACTATCTAGATAATAATCTCACACAAAAATCGGGCATGACCTCTCCAAAAGGAGGGCAACCACACAAACAATATATATAATCTGCCAAGATCTCAACTCCAAACGGAGGAGCAATATCAAAAGATAATCTCAAGTACTCAATCACGAATCTAAGCACGATAAGATGACAAAGAAGACTAATAACTCCAAATTCTAACCAACAACAACTACAACCACCACAACATCAATAATAATAATACAACAATATCCAAAATAATATACAAACAAGGTCTCAATCCAAAACCGGAGACAAATCCGGTGCTAAAGCTAATAAAAACAACAACAAAGACTCAGTGATCCCGGCTACCAACCCGGAGATCACCCCTAAACTAGAGGGTCCCTGTCTGCACCATCGACAGGCTCAGGTCCATAAAACGTCGGACACCAATCCTCCGGATACTCTGAAAAATATGTCCAGTCAGGACTGGAGCAAGTACATCTCTAACAGCAGTTCCATTTAAATGATAAAAACTATAAAACAGTTATAGCAAGTAGCAAGAAAAATGGAGCAAGTATGAACAAGAAAATATGTAAGTCACTGGTGCATAAAGGTAAAGATGCATGGATATCAGAGCAAGATAGTAATAACTACAAGATACAGAAAATCTAAGCTAAGATCAAGTCCGTGCACATGAACGTGTAGTGAGTCCAGCATGAAAAACATGTAGTGAGTCAAGTCCAGAAACATGTAAGTGAGACCAACAAGAATGCATGAGAGTCCAGACTATAAAGAATGAACTCGGTGTCTTTGAAATACTTGTTTCGACATATAAACGGCTAGGGGTAAGTACGGCTCACCGCGCACTGGGTGCGCGGCTGCTATCATTCCAGATTAGACCAGAGGGAGTGATTCCTGATGATGCCAGATAGGAACGTTTACATGTCTACTCGAGTATTTCCCCGCCCCGACTAATACAAGTGGATCCAAGACCCGACACGCAAATCAAGATGAGTCCAGCCTGAACATGAGTGATGCCTGTAGTGATGCCTGTAGGTGATGCCAGTAGTGATTCCAGAATAGAGGCCAGAAACATGAAATATACGTGTCGCAAGTAAATGAATCCAGAAATATCAGTCAGTGTCCCGTGTGGTGCCAGAATAATCAGATGATACTATACTAGAAGCTGAATCATAATAAATATCAGATAATGAAAACTATCAGAGAATGTACTCGCCTGACGTCCTGAGCAACTGGCGATCCGAACTGATGTCGCAAGGACCTAATGCAAAAAGCAAGGTTAAACAGGGTTCTAAAGAGTTAAACAGACATAAAATAACTAAAAATAGGCTTCTAGGGTCGTTCTAGGTCAAACGGGTCAAACCGGTGAAATCTGGGTCAAAAAGTCAACTCTGGGTCCAAAAAGTCAACTCTGGGTCAAAACTAGGTCAAAAGTTGACTTTGGCGGTCAACCGAGTCAACTACGGTCAAGTCTGGGTCAAACTAGGGTGCTCCTGAAATTCTAGGTCAAACCGAGCTCATTAAGCTAGAAAACTCACAAACTCGCCTCCTTGAGATACCGGGATACCCTCGGTATCCGATACCTCAACCTAGGCTACGCACCCCGCCTAAATCCGCTAAAACCTATGCTAGCACGCGTAAATATATACACATATACCTATAAAAATCACTCCAATACTATTCCTAGGCTATTGCTCAAAAACCCCGCTCGAAACCCAATACCTTGGTTATCTTAAGGTATTGAAATACCTTGGTATCTCAAGGTATTGAGATACCGCTCTCAAACCCTCTAACTAGCTACCTAGCTATTAATTACATACCTAGATATTAATCTAGGCTAGGTAATATAGATATCTACCATATTTATATATGTCTAAGCATATATGTACCTATGTATATATTTATCCACACATATATACACAATACCCTTTACCTTACCCACCTCATAAATGTATAAATATATCTATATCTAGATATCTAAACTATCTACCTAGCTATATATATAGATATCTATATATAAATCTATCTATCTCTCTCTCTAGATATCTATAGATATATTTATATAGCTATAGGTATATATATATCTATACCTAGGTATTTACCTATCTAACTATATAACTATCTATATAGATATCCATCTATCTACCTATTTATGTATCTACCTAGCTAGCTAGCTATATAACTATATATCTATCTATCTTTCTATTACCTATCTATCTATGTGTCTATCTATCAATCTAGTTATATATATCTAGCTATCTAACTATTTATCTAAATCTATCCAATACCTATCTATCTATTTAAACAACTAGGTAATTATCTATCTAACTATCTATGTCTATCTATCTATTTATCTACTATCTACATATATATCTATTTATCAATCTAGCTATCCATGTATCTATCTATCCATATATCTATCTATCTATTTATATCTATGTATCTATCTATTTACCTATTTATCTAACTAGCTATCTACCTATCTAATTATCTATCCATCTATATATATATACATACCCCTCTCTCTCGCACACTACTCTTGCTAGCTGCTGCTGCTGCTTGTACTGCGGCTGCTGCTACCTAAAACTGCTGCTGCTACTGTGCTTATCTGCTGCTGCTGCCACTGCTTAATGTTGCTGTTGCTGCTGTGCTATGCTACTGCTGCTGCTGATTTTGCTGCTGCTGCAGCTGCACATAGCTGCTGCTGCTCCCTGTTTCAGCTGGGCACCCCCCCCTCTCATCTCACATACACACACACACACCCCTATATATATATACATATATATATATATACATATATATACACATCTATATATATATAACTAGATACATATATATATATACACTTATACCTATTACTAACACACACTAACACACTAAAACACAAATCAACACACACACACACAAATACACACACACACATATACACAAACACATATCTCTATATATATATAAACACACATCTACATATATACTCACATATATCTATATATATATATACACTAATATATATATCTATACATCTACACACACACACACTAACATATATACTAATATCTATATACCAACACACTCTAACATATATCTACACACACATATACACTCACATATCTATATATACATATATCTACACACATATATATATATATACATAAACACACATACAAATATATATAAATATATATATATATATAGACACTAACACTAACACAACACCACACACAACAACACACAACCCACACGCCCCACACACGCCCAACGACCCCGACACGCCCAAACACCTAAAAAAATATAAAATATAGCTCGAAAACTCTAGCACACACTCCCCGATACTAACCCAACGCGCGCACAAGCCCGAAACGAGGAAACCAAGTCGAAATGGCCGTTCGGTCATTTCGACGAACACGTGGTGCGCGGCTCGGAAAACCTCCTGAAACGCACACCAAACGAACTCGGAATCGGCCCAAAATTTACCCACGTGTCCTAAATGATGTCTAGATCCTAGAAAATGTGCTCCCGCGTCAATTCTAGGCCCGTGGCGGAAACGCACACGCACTTAGAATCGGCGACAACGAAAAGCCCCAATTTCGCCCGAAACGCCCGTTTCTCCGCGACACGGCTTCCCGTGCCCAAACGGAGACACGCACTCACCCTCACGACTCCCGACAACGTCTACCTAGGTCCATCTAACCTAGGGCATCACCCAAAATTGGGCCAAATTCGGATTCCACCCGAAATTGACACAAAACCTAGTGTTAAAGTCTCTAAACCCAACCAAACTAGTTCCAACTTCCTCCCACGGGTAGCCTAAGGGTCTAGGAAGGTTCTAAAATATTAATTACACTATAAAAGAGTAATTACAAGGGGAAATTTAGGGTTTACCTCTTGGGAGTTGGAATCCCAAGCAAAAATCCCCAAAATGCTCCAAATCCACCTCCCTCAAGCTCCAAGCCTCAAATCCAAGCTCCAACACCAAATCTAGGCTCTACCCACCTAGGTTAGGGAAGAATGTAGGGTTAGGGTTAATCATAAAGAAGAATAGAGGAAGAAAGAAGAGAAATGGAAGCTTACTTGAAAGTGGGAAGAAGAAAAGAAGAAGGAAGAGTGGAAAATGGAGAAGAAGAAGAAGAAGAATGAAGAATGAAGAAGAAGAGGAAGTGGGGCTGCTGGTTCTGAATGGGAACGGGTAGGTAGGGGGGCCGGCCACCTAATAAAGGGGTTTACATAAGTTTCCAATTCCCAAAACGCCCCTACATGACTTGGTTTTGGGTTCCGGGTTCCAAATGCGCTCAAACTAGTTCCAAATCTCTCCAACTAACTTCCTAAAAATAAAATAAATATTCTAAGCCCCAAAATAATTCTCACAAGGGTGTGGGTCGGGTCGGACATGGGTCCACTAGGGTCTGACATGGGTCCAGGCTAGCCAAAATCCTAAAACAATCAAAATAAAAATAATAAAAAATAATGCAATCACTAATTAAATATAAATACAATTAATTATAAATAATGCACAATTAACTAAATTAAAAATAAAAAAAAATACCCGGCTCTGGAAATGGGGTGGTGACAAGCCTATCCTCCTAAGAAAATTTCGTCCTCGAAATTTAAAGTCAATCACACTCTAGGTCAAACCCCCAACAATCACAGTCAAGAAATTCTACCTAACAACATGCAAAATCAGGGTCCTACTGGTCGTGTTATCACAGTCTCAATCAGGGTCACTACACTATCTACCACAGCACAAAGAAAATCTAACAGGTACTAATGAAGCACACCACAGGAATAGAAAAGACAGGAAGAAGAAACAAGAGACAGACCTGCTAACCCGACATCCGTAGCATCGGCCTCCTCGACCGTCAACGCATAAGCCCTGCCCTGCTGGGGTGTATCCCTCTGCTGGTGCGGGGCATGATGCTGTGCCACAGATGGCCTAGCTCCAACTCTCTGATCCTGTGCTCCATCCAATGGAGGTGCAGTGGAGCAATCTCGCATCTGGTGAGCAGCGGATCCACAGAACAAACACACCTTCAGCCTCCTCCTACAAACATCCCAAGTGTGTCCTGCCTTCCTGCAGTAGGCACAAGTGGGCGCTCTCTGATCCTGACCCTGCTGCGCTGCCTTCTGCACATAGGGACGCTTAGCTGGTCCCGCACTGCCACTCGCACTGCCTGAATCATCCCTGCCTCTCTTGGACTTGAGCTCCAAGTCATCCTCTGCTCTCTGAGCATCTCCTACTATCTGCTCAAAAGTCGCCTCGCGATCGCTCCTGGTCAAAGACTTGACCGCCATAACCAAGCCCTTGCAAAACTTCCTCGCCTTGGCTGCCTCGCTCAAGCCATCCACAAATCTGCCCAAACGGCAGAACTCCGCTGCGTACTCATCCACCGTCATGCTCCCTTGGACGAGTGCCTCAAACTGGCTCTCCAAAGCACTGAGCGCCACATCTGGGAAAAACTTCTCCTTAAAAAGCCTCTTGAAAGCCTCCCAAGTAAGCCCTGGCGCTGTGATCCTCGTATCTGTGCGATACCACGTCAAGGCGAGGTCGAACATCTGACTGCCCGCTGCCTCTATCTGCAGGCTGTCTGGAATCTGTGCCAGCCTGAAGATCCCCTCAATCTGCTCTATCCAGTCATCCGCGTACAGGATCCCTTCTGTACCACAGAACTCCTTGGGCCGCATCCTCTGGAAGTCAATGATACTGCCCGGCCTCGGGTGCTGAATCTGATCTGCCTGTGGCTGAATCTGTGCCACTCTGTCCACTGCCGTCATGGCCACCTGGTGGGCGTTCTCAATGCCCAGCCTCATCACATCCACCTGACGGTGCTGCGCGTCCATCATCTCCCTGAAGAACGCAAACAACTGCGCGACATCTACTGGAGCAGGAAGTGGTGGGGGAACCACCGGAATGACTGGGGTAGTCCTCGGATCGATAGGTGAAGGAGGATCCCCGAGAGAAGCAGATGCTCCCTCAACCGCAGGAGTGGTGAGTGGAGCGGTAGCAGCTGCCTGAATACGAGCTGGACGAGAGGTAGCAGACCTTTCCGAGGCAACTACTGGAACGGTACGATGGGATCGTGTCTTCGGAGGCATCCTGAACACAGATCAAAAGAAGTCAATACTGCGCAAGATACGATATCATCAAGAAAGGACAGTAATATTTCAAAAGAAGCAATTTCAGAATAATTAGATTAGAATTGTTCCTAGTCGTGATTGAGTACACTCTCATCCTAGATCCTAGATCCTATAGCAGGCTCGCAGCAGTACAACTAAGTTGTTGTACCACCACGACATCGCACTAATTGCGAATCGAGACCTGCATGGGCCACCACCAAAAACGTGTCACGACCCGCACCCGGAAAATCGGGCATGAGTCGTGGGTACGTCCAGCCTACGCCGCAGCATCGGTGGTAGAACGCTGTCTAGGTCAACTATCTAGATAATAATCTCACACAAAAATCGGGCATGACCTCTCCAAAAGGAGGGCAACCACACAAACAATATATATAATCTGCCAAGATCTCAACTCCAAACGGAGGAGCAATATCAAAAGATAATCTCAAGTACTCAATCACGAATCTAAGCACGATAAGATGACAAAGAAGACTAATAACTCCAAATTCTAACCAACAATAACTACAACCACCACAACATCAATAATAATAATACAACAATATCCAAAATAATATACAAACAAGGTCTCAATCCAAAATCGGAGACAAATCCGGTGCTAAAGCTAATAAAAACAACAACAAAGACTCAGTGATCCCGGCTACCAACCCGGAGATCACCCCTAAACTAGAGGGTCCCTGTCTGCACCATCGACAGGCTCAGGTCCATAAAACGTCGGACACCAATCCTCCGGATACTCTGAAAAATATGTCCAGTCAGGACTGGAGCAAGTACATCTCTAACAGCAGTTCCATTTAAATGATAAAAACTATAAAACAGTTATAGCAAGTAGCAAGAAAAATGGAGCAAGTATGAACAAGAAAATATGTAAGTCACTGGTGCATAAAGGTAAAGATGCATGGATATCAGAGCAAGATAGTAATAACTACAAGATACAGAAAATCTAAGCTAAGATCAAGTCCGTGCACATGAACGTGTAGTGAGTCCAGCATGAAAAACATGTAGTGAGTCAAGTCCAGAAACATGTAAGTGAGACCAACAAGAATGCATGAGAGTCCAGACTATAAAGAATGAACTCGGTGTCTTTGAAATACTTGTTTCGACATGTAAACGGCTAGGGGTAAGTACGGCTCACCGCGCACTGGGTGCGCGGCTGCTATCATTCCAGATTAGACCAGAGGGAGTGATTCCTGATGATGCCAGATAGAAATGTTTACATGTCTACTCGAGTATTTCCCCGCCCCGACTAATACAAGTGGATCCAAGACCCGACACGTAAATCAAGATGAGTCCAACCTGAACATGAGTGATGCCTGTAGTGATGCCTGTAGGTGATGCCAGTAGTGATTCCAGAATAGAGGCCAGAAACATGAAATGTACGTGTCGCAAGTAAATGAATCCAGAAATATCAGTCAGTGTCCCGTGTGGTGCCAGAATAATCAGATGATACTATACTAGAAGCTGAATCATAATAAATATCAGATAATGAAAACTATCAAAGAATGTACTCGCCTGACGTCCTGAGCAACTGGCGATCCGAACTGATGTCGCAAGGACCTAATGCGAAAAGCAAGGTTAAACAGGGTTCTAAAGAGTTAAACAGACATAAAATAACTAAAAATAGGCTTCTAGGGTCGTTCTAGGTCAAACGGGTCAAACCGGTGAAATCTGGGTCAAAAAGTCAACTCTGGGTCCAAAAAGTCAACTCTGGGTCAAAACTAGGTCAAAAGTTGACTTTGGCGGTCAACCGAGTCAACTACGGTCAAGTCTGGGTCAAACTAGGGTGCTCCTGAAATTCTAGGTCAAACCGAGCTCATTAAGCTAGAAAACTCACAAACTCGCCTCCTTGAGATACCGGGATACCCTCGGTATCCGATACCTCAACCTAGGCTACGCACCCCGCCTAAACCCGCTAAAACCTATGCTAGCACGCGTAAATATATACACATATACCTATAAAAATCACTCTAATACTATTCCTAGGCTATTGCTCAAAAACCCCGCTCGAAACCCAATACCTTGGTTATCTTAAGGTATTGAAATACCTTGGTATCTCAAGGTATTGAGATACCGCTCTCAAACCCTCTAACTAGCTACCTAGCTATTAATTACATACCTAGATATTAATCTAGGCTAGGTAATATAGATATCTACCATATTTATATATGTCTAAGCATATATGTACCTATGTATATATTTATCCACACATATATACACAATACCCTTTACCTTACCCACCTCATAAATGTATAAATATATCTATATCTAGATATCTAAACTATCTACCTAGCTATATATATAGATATCTATATATAAATCTATCTATCTCTCTCTCTAGATATCTATAGATATATTTATATAGCTATAGGTATATATATATCTATACCTAGGTATTTACCTATCTAACTATATAACTATCTATATAGATATCCATCTATCTACCTATTTATGTATCTACCTAGCTAGCTAGCTATATAACTATATATCTATCTATCTTTCTATTACCTATCTATCTATGTGTCTATCTATCAATCTAGTTATATATATCTCGCTATCTAACTATTTATCTAAATCTATCCAATACCTATCTATCTATTTAAACAACTAGGTAATTATCTATCTAACTATCTATGTCTATCTATCTATTTATCTACTATCTACATATATATCTATTTATCAATCTAGCTATCCATGTATCTATCTATCCATATATCTATCTATCTATTTATATCTATGTATCTATCTATTTACCTATTTATCTAACTAGCTATCTACCTATCTAATTATCTATCCATCTATATATATATACATACCCCTCTCTCTCGCACACTGCTCTTGCTAGCTGCTGCTGCTGCTTGTACTGCGGCTGCTGCTACCTAAAACTGTTGCTGCTACTGTGCTTATCTGCTGCTGCTGCCACTGCTTAATGTTGCTGTTGCTGCTGTGCTATGCTACTGCTGCTGCTGATTTTGCTGCTGCTGCAGCTGCACATAGCTGCTGCTGCTCCCTGTTTCAGATGGGCACCCCCCCCTCTCATCTCACATACACACACACACACACCCCTATATATATATACATATATATATATATACATATATATACACATCTATATATATATACATATATATGCACATCTATATATATATAACTAGATACATATATATATATACACTTATACCTATTACTAACACACACTAACACACTCAAACACAAATCAACACACACACACACAAATATACACACACACATATACACAAACACATATCTCTATATATATATAAACACACATCTACATATATACTCACATATATCTATATATATATATACACTAATATATATATCTATACATCTACACACACACACACTAACATATATACTAATATCTATATACCAACACACTCTAACATATATCTACACACACATATACACTCACATATCTATATATACATATATCTACACACATATATATATATATACATAAACACACATACAAATATATATAAATATATATATATATATAGACACTAACACTAACACAACACCACACACAACAACACACAACCCACACGCCCCACACACGCCCAACGACCCCGACACGCCCAAACACCTAAAAAAATATAAAATATAGCTCGAAAACTCTAGCACACACTCCCCGATACTAACCCAACGCGCGCACAAGCCCGAAACGAGGAAACCAAGTCGAAATGGCCGTTCGGTCATTTCGACGAACACGTGGTGCGCGGCTCGGAAAACCTCCTGAAACGCACACCAAACGAACTCGGAATCGGCCCAAAATTTACCCACGTGTCCTAAACGATGTCTAGATCCTAGAAAATGCGCTCCCGCGTCAATTCTAGGCCCGTGGCGGAAACGCACACGCACTTAGAATCGGCGACGACGAAAAGCCCCAATTTCGCCCGAAACGCCCGTTTCTCCGCGACACGGCTTCCCGTGCCCAAACGGAGACACGCACTCACCCTCACGACTCCCGACAACGTCTACCTAGGTCCATCTAACCTAGGGCATCACCCAAAATTGGGCCAAATTCGGATTCCACCCGAAATTGACACAAAACCTAGTGTTAAAGTCTCTAAACCCAACCAAACTAGTTTCAACTTCCTCCCACGGGTAGCCTAAGGGTCTAGGAAGGTTCTAAAATATTAATTACACTATAAAAGAGTAATTACAAGAGGAAATTTAGGGTTTACCTCTTGGGAGTTGGAATCCCAAGCAAAAATCCCCAAAATGCTCCAAATCCACCTCCCTCAAGCTCCAAGCCTCAAATCCAAGCTCCAACACCAAATCTAGGCTCTACCCACCTAGGTTAGGGAAGAATGTAGGGTTAGGGTTAATCATAAAGAAGAATAGAGGAAGAAAGAAGAGAAATGGAAGCTTACTTGAAAGTGGGAAGAAGAAAAGAAGAAGGAAGAGTGGAAAATGGAGAAGAAGAAGAAGAATGAAGAATGAAGAAGAAAAGGAAGTGGGGCTGCTGGTTCTGAATGGGAACGGGTAGGTAGGGGGGCCGGCCACCTAATAAAGGGGTTTACATAAGTTTCCAATTCCCAAAACGCCCCTACATGACTTGGTTTTGGGTTCCGGGTTCCAAATGCGCTCAAACTAGTTCCAAATCTCTCCAACTAACTTTCTAAAAATAAAATAAATATTCTAAGCCCCAAAATAATTCTCACAAGGGTGTGGGTCGGGTCGGACATGGGTCCACTAGGGTCTGACATGGGTCGAGGCTAGCCAAAATCCTAAAATAATCAAAATAAAAATAATAAAAAATAATGCAATCACTAATTAAATATAAATACAATTAATTATAAATAATGCACAATTAACTAAATTAAAAATAAAAAAAATACCCGGCTCTGGAAATGGGGTGGTGACACTGCTGGAGAAGATGGATGAAGAATTCCGCCCTTGCGAGAACCTGGCAGAACAGATTCTGGGTGCGATCTTCAGACGACGATGAGGAAGTCCTTTGTAGACGGGATTTCCCTTATATATAATCATGAAAATGAAGAAAAACCCTTGTAGACTGAATTTCCCTCATATGTAATCATGCTTTTAATTTTAATAAAATCATCTTCTTCTGTGCATATGATCATCTTGCCATATTTTGCTGTGAAGTCTGAATATGTGTAGCTTTGACACGTCTGATAACTTTACGCGGATTCTGTTTTTAGAAAGAGTGTTAGGTCCTGTCCTGTCTTTTATGCATAACTAAGGATGCACAAAAAGCCGCTTAGTAGTCGAGTGTTCGAACTGTCCTGCTGTTAGGAATGAGGAACCGCATAGAATTCTGAACTGTTACTTCTGATGAACAAAATCCTTGTTCAGACTATCATCTTCAAGAATGGTTTCTCGAAAATCCCTTGGAACAGTGCGAGAACTGGCTGTCAAAAACTGAGTCGCCATCTCGAACTGTAGATAAAATATTCAGACTGGATTCTGGATGAACTTCGAATCGACCCATGAAGAAGAGTAACTTTCAATGTTGAACTCTGTATGCCTTGGGTACTTGGGATATTTTGAGGTCAAGAAGGAGTATCTTCTGTGTGAACACTTGCAATTGACCGACTTGAGAATTATTCAGATGTACTGCACTCTGGCCTGCACATTTTTCAGATATGCGGAAAGTCATAGAGCGTGAAATCATAAGTTTGTAGCCTCTGAGCGTAAAAAGCCACCGAGCGTGAGATCATAGATTCGTAGCTGCTGAGCGTGAAGTCGTAGGTTTGTAGCCTCTCGAGCGTAAAAGCTGTTGAGCATGAGAGCATCCGGGCGTAAAACCATAGACTTGTAGCCTATGAGCGTAAAACCGTAGATCTGTTGCTGTCGAGCGTAGAAATCTCCTTAGCGTAAAAACTGTAGATTTGTAGCTTCTGAAAAGAAAATCTTCCGAGCGTGAAGTCGTGGATCTGTTGCCTCTGAGCGTAAAAAGCCACCGAGCGTGAGATCATAGATTTGTAGCTGCTGAGCGTGAAGTCGTAGGTTTGTAGCCTCTCGAGCATAAAAGCTGCTGAGTATGAGAGCATCCGGGCGTAAAACCATAGACTTGTAGCCTATGAGCGTAAAACCGTAGATCTGTTGCTGTCGAGCGTAGAAAGCTCCTTAGCGTAAAAATTGTAGATTTGTAGCTTCTGAAAAGAAAATCTTCCGAGCGTAAAGTCGTGGATCTGTTGCCTCTGAGCGTAAAAAGCCACCGAGCGTGAGATCATAGATTTGTAGCTGCTGAGCGTGAAGTCATAGGTTTGTAGCCTCTCGAGCATAAAAGCTGCTGAGCATGAGAGCATCCGGGCGTAAAACCATAGACTTGTAGCCTGTGAGCGTAAAACCGTAGATCTGTTGCCGTCGAGCGTAGAAAGCTCCTTAGCGTAAAAATCACGAATCTTCTTTGTACGAAAACTTTTCGAATTCGCTGACTGTCCGCCTTCTCTGAGTAAAAGGCTGACGTAGTCCACAATCATAACCAAATATTAAATATGAGATTTGGTTCGGGATTCGAGGAGCCCATCCGAACTCTATATATACTCCAAGTTTCTGAGAGAAAAACTTTTCATCCGTCTTCTGCGAAAGAAAGCTTTTGACTGTTCGAGTTCTTCTTTGTTTCTTCTCCGAGTCTTCAAAGTTTCCAGTAATGGCCTCGAAATAAGTCTCCTACTCTAAGGGAAAGAAGGTTGCTTCTTCTTCTCGTTCTTCTGCTCAAGCGGGGGCGACTTCCGTCGGGCACGGCGAGCTTCATTCTGAACGAAGTATCCCGTCGACTAGCAGTGCACCCGGCCTTAAAGGTAGAGCTTTTGGGACGAAAAAGAATGACTGAAAATCCTTCGCACATATTGTACGTGAATTAGCTAGGTTGTCTTCTGTGCTGATAGCCTCTTCGAGGAAGATGATGCACATAGATGTTTCATCTTTTACGCCCACATTTCTAATATGTCAGCGCAAAAACTCCATATTTTCGCAGTCTGGCGTAAAAGCTTAGATTGTCGAAAGTTGGCGTATACTATATAATTTGAGTGTTACGCAGGGATGGAAATTTCGGCGTAATAACTCAAATTTTGGCAGTCTGGCATAAAATACAGACTGTCGAAAACTTTGCGTATACTGCCAGTCTTGAATTTTATGCCTTGGAATGGGATTCCAGCGTAAAAGCTCAAGTTTTTTGCAGTCTTGGCATAAAGCATAGACTGTTGATCTTTCTGCATATGCTGCAAGATTATAGAAACTGACTTGTCTTTCTTGCTTTTTGCAGTTAACTTGCACGTGTCCCCGCTAGCCGATGTGATGGGTTCTACCGTCGGGATGCTGCACTCCAACTATCTGGAGGATCTGTCGCACGTGACATTTCCTATCTCCGGGCCCCAGTATCCTGAAGGAAAGGAAATTTTGATATCGGCTCAGGGCAAGCGAACGCTGCTGAACATGATCAACGGAGAGCCCCTGACGTACATAGATGGGGACCAATACATAAAGCCGGCTTTCCTCTTCGGAGACATGATTGACAAGCAGTCCCAGACGAAGCCCAAGAAAGAACTCTGGGTTTTCCCTACCGGGAGCTTGGTTTTGTATCTGCCCAAGATGCCGAGAGACTATCCCATCTCGGCATTCTTTCATGCTATACATCCCAGGAGAATGTCGTGGACGCTAACTCCTGATCATCACGGCAGGCTGTGAGTGCCACCAGTGTTGGGTTGCCTCTCAACCCCAACCTATTTCTGGCACTGATGGAGTGATATATCTCGCTCACCGGGACTTTCGCCACTCCATTGGGGGAGTTGGGATTGGCCCTCCACGAGATGGCAGAGATCTCGAGACTGTCGATGGGGGATACTCTATATGAAGAGTATGTTCCCACGAACCGGGAGCTGGGCAAGGATCAGCCTTTGAATCCTCTGAGTGTGTGTCAGTAAATGGACGAGCCTTCAGATTTGGCTCACGTCAGTAAATGGACGTCCTACCTCTTCTTTCACCGGTCCAGGACTGCTAAGTCGAAGAAGGTATTGGAAGGCAAGGATCAGCCTTTGAATCCTCTGAGTGTGTGTCACTACCACATTCTGAAAACAGGGGTATTTTCGAATTTTTTCAATACTTAATATTATGTTATTTATAATTAATTAATTGCATGATAGTGTATTTGATTTAAATAATTTTGTGTGATGTGTAATTAAATATATAATTATATGCAGTGTTATTATTTTATTTTAGCTAGCAGACTAGACCTAGAAGCCCAGTAGACGAACCCCTGTCCGAATTATAGAATTCTGGATTTTATTATTTTATTTAGAATTTAATAATTGGAGATTGTAATTAATTACTGTATTTTATTTAATATTTTGCGCATTGCCTTTGCTTCGATATTTGGAGCGCTATCCAGACTTTTGTCTTCCAACAAATTTCACCATCTTGCCCTAGACATGCCCGCCTTCAATTCTGCTATTTTTGCAACTCATAATTTTGCTCCTTGTGCATTGTTTCTGGCCGCACAAAAATCGTCGCGGACGTTATTTTTAATTTCCTATTTTTGTATCGTTGTGCGTTCCAATCGAAAATTGGAGGCCATCTTGACCTATTTTTCGTGCGGCCCAAATTAGGGAAATATTCTGTACTGAGTCTTCTTCAATATTGGTATTGATGACCTGACCTGATTTTGGCTCCATGTACTCCTAATTAATTGTTGAACACAACTTGCATTTTATTTCTATTTAAATTGAGGATACCATTTTATCTGATTTTAAAATCCCAATTTAATTTCAGTGCCCTGCAAATTCAGCCCGTACCAGTCTTACAGCACACCCTGACCCTACAAAATTATCGGACCCCGAATCGCCCGCCCAATTTTCGTCATTTCATGTGTTTGTGCAATTTCCCGAATTTAAGGGGCTAAGTTGCAATTATTCAATTGTAGATGCCAACACCTAATTATTTTAATCAATGAGGGAGCCTATAAAATTTTTAATTTAAAACCCTTATAATCCCCATGAATTATTTCCTTCATGAACCATCATAGCCACTCATTTAGAGGGATGAAATCCTCACCCTACATCACACCCTCTCTCATCCTATTTAATATCATGTCACCCTCAAACCCTAATCCCTATGCAACCTAGAAAACCCCACCTCCTCACAAGCCCCCTCTCTCCTACGTATGTGAACATTTTCTTCTCTTCTTCTCCTCCTTCTTCCTTTCTTCTTCTCCTTTCTTTTCTTTTCTTCTTCTTCCTCTCCTTCTTTCATTCTTTGAATTTGAAATTCAAATTCTAAAAGAGAGAGGGAAACCATCACCATCTCTTTCCCCTGTGCACTCCTCGTTCCGGCGGACTCCCTGCACCCCGGCGTTCACCCACCGCGGTTCGGCGGCCGAAGTCGCTGCTCCTCCATCTGCGGTGCACCCGGCGGCCGACCCAGGCGGCCCAGCTTCACCCTGCTGCTCGTGCTCCTCCCTCCATCTCCATCTAGCACCACCATTACCACCAATCCCCGCCGGTCTGCTCCGGTCCGGCAGCAGCCATCCCTCGACTGCGAGCGACTCCCTCTCCCTCTGCTCCCCATCTCCTACCATCTACTCCACCACCATCATCCCACATCACCACGCCATCAACCATCCCTCCGACCCCCTTGCTCCGGCCGCTGGCAGCAACTCCAGCCCGGCTCTCCCCCGCATTCCTCCCTGTCGAAGCACTCCGGCCCGGCGGCCCCTCACGATCTCCCTCCACCTGAACAGCCGCTCCACTGCTCCTCCCAATTCCGGCAACTCCACACGAGTCTCCGGCCAAAATTCCGGCCAGCCACCAGCCACTGTAAGTTTTCTTCTCCCCTCTTCCTCTTTCTATATATATATATATATATATATATATATATATATATATATATATATATATGTATGTATATATTTATATATATACGTATATACGTTCATATATATACTAATATATGTATTTGTATCTATTAAATCAATGTGTAGATTTATGTATTGTATATAAATACGTAGATGTGTGTGTGAGTATATATATGTGTATATACTAGTATATGTTTTTGTATATATTAATAAATGTATAGTATAGTGTATGTATATATACAATGTATGTAAAGAATGTAATTGTGTAGGTATTTGTATATATATAATGTATTAAGAATATGTATATAAACAGTATATTAAATTAATGTGAATGCATTATATATAAATATGTATGTAGGTATTTATATATATGTATTAGTATATATTTTATATATATATATTGGTTATTTTTATATAAGATCTATTTAATAAAAAGGTATACGCTAGTATAAATTAATTTGATAAATTAGTATATGTATTTAATTTAAATTGTATATATATTTGTATAAGTATATATTAAATTGTATATGTATAGTATATATAATGTATGTATTTAAAATATAAATACGTATAGTAATTATTTTATTTAATTGTATAAATAATTAGTATATGCATTTCATGTAATTTGTATATAAAATGTAAAGTATTTATATTTAATTAATGTATTTTTGGCATATATATGAGTATACACTAGTATAAATTAAATATGTAATTTTAAAAGGTATATATATATATATTGTAAATGTATTTAAATTTGGTGCATGTATAAATATTGTAAGTATAAATTATTATGTTTATAGATACATACAAGAATCAGTTATTTTAAAGTATATATATATTTATACATATATCTATAATTGTATTGAGGGATATTATATGTAATTAATTAATAAGTTGTTATTTAAATACGTAGTCCTACTAGATGACCTTAGTTGACTAGTGCCCTGCCTGGCATGGCCTGAGGCCAGTGTATTTCTATTGTGTGTTAGGATAGCTTCTGATACAAATGTCATATTGTGATGTGTTATAGGACTGTTGGTTTACCAGGGGATACTCTGGAACAGGACATCCATAATTACCAGCTAAGGACCAAAGGCAAGTACATTCTCTGATAATTTCCAATTCTTGATAATTGCTATAAGTTCAATGATCTTGAAATGTTACAACTGAATCTTTGACACTGTGCTACACGGACTAGTATAGCTTGGATCTGCAGTCATGAGATGTTACCTTAATTATCGTATTGACATTGTACACGACATGTATATTTAGAAACCGTACATGATAGACTTTACTTGCTCGTGTATCGTGACGTGTCATGGTTGGATCCACAGTACTAGTTGGGGGCGGGGAAGTAGTTAGTAAGAAATGTGATCATAATCTCTTATTGTAGTATAAAAACTGTAAGTGTTAATCATGCTCTTCACCCATGATTAGCCAGGCCTTATAGCAACCGTACATGTTCCCAAGCCGATCACATTTCGAAACTACTATTTCAAACACTTAGAATAGTTACAGTTCTCTATATTTTCATATACTACATCACCCGTATATGATACTGTTCCTTATTCTTTCATTTTTATACATGCACTGACTGTGTTTCATTGCCTATTGCCTGTCTCTCTTAAACTGTCATTACATCTATTCCACTGTCTTCTCAGTAGCTAGCATGACATGTTTTATTGTATTATAGACATTATCAATTAATGGAACTGTTATTTGAGATTGTGCTTTGCTCCTTCCTGACTGGAAACATTTTTCCAGACTATGCCTTAGATGACCGCTGTCCGACACTTATGGTGAGTAGCTGCAGACTTGGTAGTGGTTGATTCTGGAGGTCTAGCCGAAATTATTATTCATTGTTAGTTCTTAAGTAGACTATTGGTACCGGATTTGTCTCCGGCATTTTGATGATTCTTGGATATTGTTAAGTTAAGTATTCCTTGTGGACTTGTGGTGTGTTTAATTTTAATTTTCTGTTTCGAAATCTTATCGTGCTGTAATCCTGTGATTTGAGTATATGTTCATCTATTTGTGTCATCCGTGCCTCCTAATGGAGATTGGATATTTGCGTGACATTAGTTAGATAGTATCAATACCTAGACAGCGTTCTACCGCCGATGCTGCGGCGTAGGCTGGACGTACCCATGCATTCGTGCCCCTAAACCGGGTGCGGGTCGTGACACGTTTTTAGTGGTGGCCCATGCAGGTCAGACTTCGCATTTAGAGCGATGTCGTGGTAGTGTGACATCCTTGTTATACTACTGCGTGCCTGCGATAGAATCTAGGACATAGGATACTAGGACGAGAGCAAATACTCAATCACAATTTCTTGAGAGATTCCTGGGATGACCCCTGAGAATCTTGTTAAAACTTCCAAATTTAAATCATTCCCTTGTTCTGTCCATTCTCACTTATTGATATTGAATTTGATTGTTGTTGATTTGTTATTAAATTAGGACTTTGGTTTCACTTGATTGATTGTTGTTAATTAGGAATTTAAGTTAGGTTTTGGGTTTCATTGTGGGGTTGATTTCATATTAAGAGGAATTTATAGACTGATTTATGATATTATTTGATGATGCCGTCAATGAGGACAGTGAAAATGATTAACATTAGAGCTATTTGACTACAGAAGGTGGATTTAAAATTTTAATTGAAGATTGAAAATGAATTTCAAATTTTAGGATTCTAAGAAGATTGAGATTGTTATTAAAATTTATTTTAAAGATTTCAATGAATTGCAAAAATTTTGAAATATGAGGAGTTAAAATATTGTTATTAAAATTTTATTTTGAGGATTCAGATTCGATTCAATAAACCTAGACAAGTCTGTAAGGATCTTTAAGGTGATTAAGTTTTAATTTCAGTATCTAGATAATTAATCTTGAGGAAAGTGTATACATTTTACTTTAAAGGTTTATTCGAGGAGTTATTTGAGGAATTTTATTTAAGGATAAGATTTTATAGTGAGAAAGATATATTAGTATATAGTAGATGAGATGCATGTGTAAGATCTGTTGGCTTGACCGTGCAATCACAACTAGGGTTTATTTCCAATCTATTTATCTTGAATGTTGCTTCTTTAGAACTGAACTGTCCTCCCTTGATGATATCGCATTTTACCCTAATTGATTCTTTGGGATCTGTCTTCAGGATGTCGCCGCAGACAAGGTCTATGAGAGCGGGAACATCAGCTTTAGAGGGGTCTGCCACCTCTCCACCTGATGGACAGACATCCGTAGTTCCTCCTACATCTCCGATGCACGTAAGTGATCCTCCTCCACCTGTTCAGAAGATTGCCGCAGCTGTGACGGACAACCTTCCTCCTCCACCGACTCCGATTCCCGGAAGTTTGCCCATTGACGGAACGCAGATGTTTACCTTGATCCAAGGCATGGTAGATGCCCAGAGAATAACGGCAGACGCTCAGCGAGTTCAAGCTGAGGCTCAGAAGGTGCAAGCAGAAGCGTACCAGGCACAAACAGAGCTGATGAAAGAAAACATGGAGAATGCTCATCAAGTGACTCTCCAAGCTTTGGAGAAAGTAGCACAGTACCAGCAGTTTTCTGGCCAGCAACAGCAGAGATCAGGCACTATAGTGGATTTCAAAAGGATGATGCCTCGAGAGTTCAAAGGCACCGAAGGGATACTCTACGCTGACGACTGGCTAGAGGATATAGAGAGAAGCTTGCGATTGACCCAGATTCCGAAAAACTTGAAGATAGAAGCCGCTGGCAGTCAGATGTTCGATATCGCACTCACGTGGTATCGCACGGAACCGAGAATTACTGCACAAGGACTTACTTGGGAGACCTTCAAGGAACTCTTCAAGGAGAAGTTCTTTCCCGACGTGGCATTGGGAACCTTGGAAAGTCAGTTTCATGACTTAGTTCAAGGGAACATGTCGGTCGACGAGTACGCTGCAGAATTCTGTAGATTGAGCCGTTTTGCATCGTCTATGATTCGAGACCCAGGAGATCGAGCCCGGAAATTTAGAAAGGGACTGACAAGAGAGATTAAGTCGCGCACTTCTGGTCGTCGTACCGCTACCTTTGAGGCTATCTTGATGGATGCTCAGGTTGCAGAAGAGGACCTGGATCTCAGACCTAAGAGGAGTCACAATACTTTTGGAGATACGAATGATAGCGCAAGACCGACCAAGCATCCCCGTATTCAGCACCAACAAGAGTACCAAGTACCATTTCATATTCAGCAACAACCATGGACATTTCAGCATCCACCGCAGTACCTAGCACCAGTTCCTATCCAGCGACAACCCTGGGCATTTCAGTATCAACAGCAGTACCCGGCACCAGTTCCTGTACAGCAGGATCAACGAACTTGTCACTTCTGTAAGAAGCCAGGTCACCTTTGGGAGAGCTGTAGAACGAGGCTAGGACTTTGTTTGCTTTGCGGCACTGCGGGACATCGAGTAAGGGATTGTCTTCTATCCTCTTATCTTCCCGGCCAGCGCACAACTTCAGATTATAGAGATCCAGTTGGGCTACCTGTGGAACCGTATATTGCTCAGTACCCGCGGAGGGAACCACCCCAGCAGGACGGGCAATTGCGGTGACGGCCGAGAGACCAATACTGCAGGTAATGTGTTAACAAGTTCTGTTCTTTCCTTCATTCTGTTCCTATCTACTTGATTAATTGATTGATTCCTTGGTACAATAATTGTATGCATGATTTTCTTGTTATAATGTAGTTAGTAGTACCCCTGATACATGGACTGCAACACCTTAACAAATGAGACCATAACCATGTATGTTCCCCCTAGATTGTGTGTGGTATGACTATAGGTAGAATTTTCTTAGACCGTGATTATTGGTGTTGACTGTAGTGAAGATTAACGAAGAGGTTATAACTTGACAAAGAGAGACAAGGTGCCAAAATTTTTTGAGGAAAAAATATATTAAATTAAATAAAGAGTTGGGAATTTGATATGGCGTAATTGAAGTTTTGTTAAATCATTGATTTTTAGAAAATTATGAAATGATTGAATTTATCATTGAATTTGAGGAATTTAAGAAGGCCATCGATATATTTGTTGGACTGCAAGTTGAGAACTTATATTTTGAATATTGTATTGAAGGTTCCATAAGTATTACATCGTTGCATATTATGAAAAAAAAAAAAAAATCGAGGGATAAAGAACACAAATGGATTAGTGTTAAATTCAAATTGGGACGAGATTCAATTTTTAAAATATGCACTGATTGGATTTCAATTAGAGGATTGAATATTAAATTCTTGCATTTCGTTATTAACTTAAAATTTGGAGGATATTGTGATAAGAATGTGATTTGATTTATTTTTGAAGATTTTTAGGGATATGATGATTATAGAATTTTTGAAAGAATTTATTGGGAAATAACAATATGGAGTAGTTCATGATTATACGATTTAAGGAATTTAATTTTGATGGTAGTAAATACATAAATAAAACAATCGAGGATTTAAAAATTTGAGGATAATTATTGATTTAAATAAATGGTTAAGAAATTAACATGGCATAATTGGTGGTTTATTAATTTCAGGAAAGATTTTGACGTGTTTAAGTTGGTTATTAATTTGGAAATTTGGGAGATTTATCAATGTATTTATTTAATTGCGAGTTATGAATTTTGAACTTTATAATTGGATATAACAATTGGAGAATCCTTAAATATCATATTGTTGAGTTTTAAGGAGTGGATATTAAATTCTGCGTATCGAATTAGTAGCTAAAAACTTTCAGGAAATTTTTGATAAAAAGGGACTTGATTCTATGTCGAGGATTTTACAGGGATACAAATAATTTCAGATTTTTGAAATTGTGAAAAGACCTTGTGGATTAGTCGTGGTTGATGAATTTAATTGAGGGAATAATAATGTGTATGATTAAAGGCTAATATGAGGATTTTAAATTTCGAGGACGAAATTCTTTTAAGGTGGGTAGACTTGTCACTACCACATTCTGAAAACAGGGGTATTTTCGAATTTTTTCAATACTTAATATTATGTTATTTATAATTAATTAATTGCATGATAGTGTATTTGATTTAAATAATTTTGTGTGATGTGTAATTAAATATATAATTATATGCAGTGTTATTATTTTATTTTAGCTAGCAGACTAGACCTAGAAGCCCAGTAGACGAACCCCTGTCCGAATTATAGAATTCTGGATTTTATTATTTTATTTAGAATTTAATAATTGGAGATTGTAATTAATTACTGTATTTTATTTAATATTTTGCGCATTGCCTTTGCTTCGATATTTGGAGCGCTATCCAGACTTTTGTCTTCCAACAAATTTCACCATCTTGCCCTAGACATGCCCGCCTTCAATTCTGCTATTTTTGCAACTCATAATTTTGCTCCTTGTGCATTGTTTCTGGCCGCACAAAAATCGTCGCGGACGTTATTTTTAATTTCCTATTTTTGTATCGTTGTGCGTTCCAATCGAAAATTGGAGGCCATCTTGACCTATTTTTCGTGCGGCCCAAATTAGGGAAATATTCTGTACTGAGTCTTCTTCAATATTGGTATTGATGACCTGACCTGATTTTGGCTCCATGTACTCCTAATTAATTGTTGAACACAACTTGCATTTTATTTCTATTTAAATTGAGGATACCATTTTATCTGATTTTAAAATCCCAATTTAATTTCAGTGCCCTGCAAATTCAGCCCGTACCAGTCTTACAGCACACCCTGACCCTACAAAATTATCGGACCCCGAATCGCTCGCCCAATTTTCGTCATTTCATGTGTTTGTGCAATTTCCCGAATTTAAGGGGCTAAGTTGCAATTATTCAATTGTAGATGCCAACACCTAATTATTTTAATCAATGAGGGAGCCTATAAAATTTTTAATTTAAAACCCTTATAATCCCCATGAATTATTTCCTTCATGAACCATCATAGCCACTCATTTAGAGGGATGAAATCCTCACCCTACATCACACCCTCTCTCATCCTATTTAATATCATGTCACCCTCAAACCCTAATCCCTATGCAACCTAGAAAACCCCACCTCCTCACAAGCCCCCTCTCTCCTACGTATGTGAACATTTTCTTCTCTTCTTCTCCTCCTTCTTCCTTTCTTCTTCTCCTTTCTTTTCTTTTCTTCTTCTTCCTCTCCTTCTTTCATTCTTTGAATTTGAAATTCAAATTCTAAAAGAGAGAGGGAAACCATCACCATCTCTTTCCCCTGTGCACTCCTCGTTCCGGCGGACTCCCTGCACCCCGGCGTTCACCCACCGCGGTCCGGCGGCCGAAGTCGCTGCTCCTCCATCTGCGGTGCACCCGGCGGCCGACCCAGGCGGCCCAGCTTCACCCTGCTGCTCGTGCTCCTCCCTCCATCTCCATCTAGCACCACCATTACCACCAATCCCCGCCGGTCTGCTCCGGTCCGGCAGCAGCCATCCCTCGACTGCGAGCGACTCCCTCTCCCTCTGCTCCCCATCTCCTACCATCTACTCCACCACCATCATCCCACATCACCACGCCATCAACCATCCCTCCGACCCCCTTGCTCCGGCCGCTGGCAGCAACTCCAGCCCGGCTCTCCCCCGCATTCCTCCCTGTCGAAGCACTCCGGCCCGGCGGCCCCTCACGATCTCCCTCCACCTGAACAGCCGCTCCACTGCTCCTCCCCATTCCGGCAACTCCACACGAGTCTCCGGCCAAAATTCCGGCCAGCCACCAGCCACTGTAAGTTTTCTTCTCCCCTCTTCCTCTTTCTATATATATATATATATATATATATATATATATATATATATATATATATATATGTATGTATATATTTATATATATACGTATATACGTTGATATATATACTAATATATGTATTTGTATCTATTAAATCAATGTGTAGATTTATGTATTGTATATAAATACGTAGATGTGTGTGTGAGTATATATATGTGTATATACTAGTATATGTTTTTGTATATATTAATAAATGTATAGTATAGTGTATGTATATATACAATGTATGTAAAGAATGTAATTGTGTAGGTATTTGTATATATATAATGTATTAAGAATATGTATATAAACAGTATATTAAATTAATGTGAATGCATTATATATAAATATGTATATAGGTATTTATATATATGTATTAGTATATATTTTATATATATATATATTGGTTATTTTTATATAAGATCTATTTAATAAAAAGGTATACGCTAGTATAAATTAATTTGATAAATTAGTATATGTATTTAATTTAAATTGTATATATATTTGTATAAGTATATATTAAATTGTATATGTATAGTATATATAATGTATGTATTTAAAATATAAATACGTATAGTAATTATTTTATTTAATTGTATAAATAATTAGTATATGCATTTCATGTAATTTGTATATAAAATGTAAAGTATTTATATTTAATTAATGTATTTTTGGCATATATATGAGTATACACTAGTATAAATTAAATATGTAATTTTAAAAGGTATATATATATATATTGTAAATGTATTTAAATTTGGTGCATGTATAAATATTGTAAGTATAAATTATTATGTTTATAGATACATACAAGAATCAGTTATTTTAAAGTATATATATATTTATACATATATCTATAATTGTATTGAGGGATATTATATGTAATTAATTAATAAGTTGTTATTTAAATACGTAGTCCTACTAGATGACCTTAGTTGACTAGTGCCCTGCCTGGCATGGCCTGAGGCCAGTGTATTTCTATTGTGTGTTAGGATAGCTTCTGATACAAATGTCATATTGTGATGTGTTATAGGACTGTTGGTTTACCAGGGGATACTCTGGAACAGGACATCCATAATTACCAGCTAAGGACCAAAGGCAAGTACATTCTCTGATAATTTCCAATTCTTGATAATTGCTATAAGTTCAATGATCTTGAAATGTTACAACTGAATCTTTGACACTGTGCTACACGGACTAGTATAGCTTGGATCTGCAGTCATGAGATGTTACCTTAATTATCGTATTGACATTGTACACGACATGTATATTTAGAAACCGTACATGATAGACTTTACTTGCTCGTGTATCGTGACGTGTCATGGTTGGATCCACAGTACTAGTTGGGGGCGGGGAAGTAGTTAGTAAGAAATGTGATCATAACCTCTTATTGTAGTATAAAAACTGTAAGTGTTAATCATGCTCTTCACCCATGATTAGCCAGGCCTTATAGCAACCGTACATGTTCCCAAGCCGATCACATTTCGAAACTACTATTTCAAACACTTAGAATAGTTACAGTTCTCTATATTTTCATATACTACATCACCCGTATATGATACTGTTCCTTATTCTTTCATTTTTATACATGCACTGACTGTGTTTCATTGCCTATTGCCTGTCTCTCTTAAACTGTCATTACATCTATTCCACTGTCTTCTCAGTAGCTAGCATGACATGTTTTATTGTATTATAGACATTATCAATTAATGGAACTGTTATTTGAGATTGTGCTTTGCTCCTTCCTGACTGGAAATATTTTTCCAGACTATGCCTTAGATAACCGCTGTCCGACACTTATGGTGAGTAGCTGCAGACTTGGTAGTGGTTGATTCTGGAGGTCTAGCCGAAGTTATTATTCATTGTTAGTTCTTAAGTAGACTATTGGTACCGGATTTGTCTCCGGCATTTTGATGATTCTTGGATATTGTTAAGTTAAGTATTCCTTGTGGACTTGTGGTGTGTTTAATTTTAATTTTCTGTTTCGAAATCTTATCGTGCTGTAATCCTGTGATTTGAGTATATGTTCATCTATTTGTGTCATCCGTGCCTCCTAATGGAGATTGGATATTTGCGTGACATTAGTTAGATAGTATCAATACCTAGACAGCGTTCTACCGCCGATGCTGCGGCGTAGGCTGGACGTACCCACGCATTCGTGCCCCTAAACCGGGTGCGGGTCGTGACAGTGTGCTTAATGCTCAGGTAGTTGATGATCTCATGGAAGACGCTGGGGCTCCGGACTAGATCCTCGACAAAGGGATAGGGAAGTATCCTGTAGGCACTAAGGCCTATAGTTATTTGAGGCATTGCCGCAGGCCTCTGTCCAGGAAAGCTCAACTAGCTGGCTTTCTCTCCATATGGCTGCGCCGACTGGTGGTACCTGGCATCGCATCTGCGGACCGCATTCACCGTAACATGCTATAGCCTGCAGTACGTCTGGTGTTTGGGGCAAGGCTGGGCTTGCTCCCTGCTACGGTGTGCCGCATACAAGCTGGCCTGAGGGCCATGACTAACGGGCTGCTCGCTGATGAAACTCGACGTGATAGCTTTCCTAGGGTAGAATTACCATACATGTATCTGATGGGATGGTTAATTCTTCATAACCCCAGGGTTATGTCTCCTGGCTCTGGTAGTAGCTCGGGGGCTAGCTTCTTGTTGAATTACAAGAATTCCTCCTGGAACGTGACCACAGTTATAGACTGTCGACGGGCGCTGAACTTCAGTCACAGCTGGAAGCTCATCTGTACTGTCCCCCCTGTACATCTCAATAAACAGGGGATCAGACTTCAGGACGTAGGCGACGGGAAGACCGTTCTTTCTCCTGAGTCTTTTAATTGGTTGGTCTGCATTAGACCTTCCCATCTACTGTACAGAAGTGAAGACCATTGCTTCTTCGAGCCCTACTTGCCTAGTCGGTTTGCTAGGCAATTCGGGTACGACCAGTTATACGTGGGCAATGCCGTTACCAGCTTTAGGTCCAGGGGTGAACTCATTGACGGAGCCAGAGGATGGCGATATTTCATCATGGGTTGCACTGAGGCAACTTTTACCGTGCCCGTCATTTCACTCTCCACGGAGCTGCGCATTCTCCACTCGTATGCCCAGTTCTATGTGGCAACCAACACCTTCCATCGCGATTTTGATATGCATAGAAGTTTTAGGGTGCCCTCTTCCAAGTCTGGGGGAAGCGTCGAAGTCCCCTCGGTTTCTTCTGACGAGGGTGAGGAGTTCGTCAATCCAGATGAGCCTCTGTTGGCGGTATCGAGGGGTAAAGTACCTCTGCCTGCAGGGCCTTTGGTAATCTCTGGGAAGCGAAGGGCTCCTGCTCCGAAGGAGACTTCCCCTCGTAAGAGGAAGAAGAAGATGGTTGCTCGTCCTCTTCGGATTCCTGGTATTGAGGATCCTAGAAGTGAGCCTGCATCTCCCCATGTCGGGGATGATTCTTTGATTGGAGGTTCCTCGCCTTTTAGAGAGGGAACCTCGACAGTCCCGGCTGGCGGTGCCGGAGAATTCCTGCTAGAGGCTGCTGTCGCTGCTACCGCTTCCGGTAGTGGAACGAGATCGCCTTTGGGGCCGAGCTGAATGAGGATATCTTTATTCGGATCAGCATCGGGAGAGACCCCTGCCGTGTCTGTAGGTGCATCCAGCTAGATTCCACCTGGTGAACCTCGAGTGGATTTCGGCAAAGATTCGGAAGAGTACTTGCCGATGTTCGTTAGAGCACCCCCTTCTCCAGGTATGACAGCTTGCCTAGCATCACTAAGAAATGATTTAGCTGTACTGGCCGCGGACGCGACATATACACCATTGGCCATAGGTAAATATCGTCTTTTATGCCTTTTCTTTTAGGAAAATTAACATTATGCTGATATTAACTTCCTTTTGTCTTCTTTTCAGGGGAAGACATCTTCGGGGAGGGCAGTGTAGATGCGCCCTTTGGCTCTGTGTCAGGTCTTGGCGGTGACACGGAGGTGCCTGATTTTGAAGAGGAAACATCTTCGGGTGCCGGCTCGCCTGTCGAAGAGATTCCGATATCTCAAGAGGAGGACGAGCATGTCGTTGCGACAATGCCTCCTTTGAGTATGCCGGTCACTTCGTCCGGTGTTGGCACTTCTTCTTTGGTCGTACCTCCTGTTGAGGCGACGGCCGTGGCAACATCATCTGCGGTTGTTCTTAGAGGAGGACTCGCCACTATCGCGGCCACTCCCAGCGTCCATTCGGATCTAGCTGCGCTGACCGAGCAGTACACTGGTATCTTCTACACCACCTTAAAAATGTAATATCAATGGTGTTGGGGAAGAATTTGAGCTTTGCGTCGCTGAGGAGGTCCTCCCGGGCCTCTATAGTGCCGATCCGAGAATTCAACGACACTGGGGTAGCTGACACGCTGGAGGAGATAGTTAATGGTTTGGAGCAACCCATTAACGAATACTTGCAGCTAGCTCGAGGCAACATTGACGGTCTCGTTCAAGCTAGGTACGACTCCCTGACTGCGCAGCTTGCTGAATAGATGGCATCTCTGAATAAGTCCATCGAGGGTCAGCAGCGGGAGATGAACGTAGAACGTGTCCAATTGGAGTATGTCGTTCCTGAGTTGACCCAGTGCGAAGTCGAATATGAGGAAGCGGCAGTACAGGCCCGTATATTGAAGGATGAGCTCGTTCGAGTAGAGGCGAAGGCTCTCTCTTTGTCGGCAGCCCGAGATGTGCTGAAGGAGCGACGGACGACTGTTCAGCAGAATCTGGCACGTGTGGGTGCTTTCCACTCAGGTTTTGTGCGGGCTCGGTCTGAGCTTGCTGCTTCGGACAACGATGCGGCCAGGTTGGAATGGGCTCGCGCCAACGTCTTGAACTCCCGGGATGAGAGAATGGTTGCTCTGGCGCAGCAGATTCGCGATCTAACCGCTCCCCCCAAATGATGTACATTTTTGCTTTTACTTTTCAATGTACTTTTGCTCTTTTTTGGGAATAATAAAGACGCTTTCATCTGACTTTGTGGACCCATTATTTTGGAATATAAATGACAGATTTGGGCAAAAGTGATATTAGAGGTAATATGGACGTGATATACTCTCGGTAAGTTTAACAGGATATATTTATTCAGAGGTAATATGAACATGATAGAATATGATCCAACTAGTTTCGTTTTGGAAGTAGTTTTGTCAGAATGAGATTTTTGCCATATTCTACTTGAGCAAAGTAGGTTAAGCATAGTACATTTTCAGGAATTTGCCATTGATAGGAGCCATTAACAGGTCTCCGTTAGGCTTGGCTAACCTGTAAGCGCCATTTGAGAACGTCGTCTCGATCACATAAGGACCTTCCCATTTGGGCTGGAATTTACCCTTACTTCTGTGAGTAAGAATCATCGGCCTTCTCACAGCTAAGACTAGCTCACCAACTTTGAACACTCTTTCCTTTACTTTTTGATTAAAAGGTCTGAAAATGCATGCTTGGTAGAACGCGATGCGCTGTTGAGCTTGGAGGCATTTCTCGTCTAATCCTTCTAGCTCTTGAAGCCTTAAAAGGTCGTTCTTTTCTTGAGTCAGCTCATTAGCCACGGCTATCCTGAGTGACGGAATCTGAATTTCGATGGGGAGAACTGCTTCGCTCCCGTAAACCAGTGAGAATGGGGTACAACCTGTCGGTGCTTGTCACGCCCCAGTCCCAAAAACACGTAGGACTAGGACACGTAAACATGCCAGCCGCATGGATATGGCAACTCCAATATATGGAAACCAAATCCATACGTACGCTGTAATATGAATATCAAATCCACAAGTGGTATAAAATGTAATACAAGTCACAGGGTAAAATCTAAATCTCATCCACCAAAATCATATAGAAATAAATAACCAGTATCTATGAAACTAGATCTCAATAAGAAGTATCTAAGGATGATAGTTGGATGGAAACAAATCCACTACCAACTCGAATATAAGAGCAAATACAATATGAGTACAACACAATAAACATAATATAAGAATACCAGCTATCAATCACGGACTCGAAGAGAAGACATCCTCGCAACACAAGTAATCATCCAAATCTGCACTCCTACAATTACTCAAGAACAGATACACCTGGCAGAGGACCAGGTCCTCAGAGGGACGTAACAAGATACAGAAAATACGAGCCAATTTGAATACAGTAAACATGCATCATATTTGAAAATAGATAAGTAAGCTGTACAGGACAATCTATATGAATGCAAATGAGGATAACTTTTTGACGTATGGGCAAGGGTAGGCTACTCGATCTAATCCTCACAACCTCACGCTCGTTAGTGGACATCATCAGCCGACATACCTCTGGGGTTGCGACCCTCGGACTCCATCAATCGACATACCTCTGGGGTAGCGACCATCGGACATGACCACCATAGTGCGTGCTAGTGACTATGGTTTACCAGAGTGGTTAAAAGCCCATACGCCTAATGATTGTCCTCTATGATACTAAGTGTCAAGTGTGTGTCAACATATCTAATATATAGTAATGACTGAAAAGGAACTACACATGCAATAAATAAACAGAAATGCAATAAATATACAGAAATATACTAAGCATGTAAAATACTGTAAATAATTTGGCAAGGTATCTTGCCTGGGGTCCTGCTGCTGGTATGAATCAGAGTCCAAGTCACAGTCCAAATAGCCTATGTATTACAAATTTATCACGTCAAAAGATAATTTATTTTAATTTATTTAATTCTGGAATAATTACTCTAAAATTCTATTTTAATCTTATTATTCTGATTTTTATGTTAATTCCTAAATTTTGTCCAAAGAAACTGAATTTTATCAACTCGAGACTCATGACACGCAAATCGAGGCGATCTGTTGACCAAAAAGTCAACCGACACAAGCTCACCTTTCATGCATGATTTCCTGTAGATTTCAGCGTCAAAAATATGCTGGAATTTACGGCTCGTCCGAATTCAAATTCGTTTGGGAATTATGGTACATACAAATTTTGTATTGTGCACCGATGGTTAAATTCTAACCTAGAAGTTCTACAGAATTAACAGTATAAATACTTCGAATTAAATTCTGGAAAAAACATATATCAATTATCTCGATATTAGCTTTCCAAAACTTTAAACGGTTCATGATTCTGATTCCTGGTTCTCCCGAAATCGCAAAAATATTAAAACACGTCTATTTTTGGACATGCTGTGCTCTACGAATTTTCCAGAATTTAATAAACATAATTTCGTAAAATAAATTATATAATAAGAAAGCTAACCTCAATATCTTTCTAACGCAAGAAACTATGCCTCGTTTGGAGTCCGGAGCTATGCGCAATGGCTTGTGGAAGATGAAGGAACCCTAGATGACAATTCTCCAAAATCTCTCTCTCTCTAAAATAATGGGATAATTAGGGTTATAATATATATATATATATATATATATATATATATATATATATATATATATATATATGGATGTACCTGCGGCTGAATGGATATTTATAGGCTGACACGTGTCAGAATCTGATTGGATGGTTTTTGTTATATTATTTATTTTTGATTTGCCTTTATCAAAACATTATTTAAGTCATTTTAAATCTAAATAACTCCAAATAAATATTAAAAATAATCATAAAAATCTGGAAAAATTACATAAAATATATTTTGAACCTATAAACCCTAAAAAAATATCTAGGATAATTTTATATTCATAAGTTTACTACTATAATTAGGAGAAGCTCTAAACATTAGTTTTATCCATTTAACTAAAAATAAATACTAACATTATTCCAAAAATTCTGAAATAATTCCAAAAAATGTATAATAATATTATAAACCTTAGAAAATAACGTGGGTCTATTCTATATTCCTGGGCTTGCACAATAAATTCTACAAGTCCTAAAAATTAGTTATTAGTCTAAATAACTCCCAATAAATACTAAAAGTATTCAGAAAATTTCCAGAAAATTTTAGAAAATATATTTGACTATTTAGAACCTAAAATAAAATTTTGGAATAATTTTAATTAAGTTTGAACATAAAATAAATTCTTTAAAGTCCTAGAAAATTAGTGTTACTAGTTTTTAATTAACTAAAAATTATGGAAAAATCTCAATAATCTAAAATAGCCTAAAAATAATTCTAAATAAATATTTATATAAGTAAATATACTAAAAAATTTATTTTCTAATTAACTAAAAGAATACTCTAAATAAATTCAACATCTATAATAAATATAATAATATAAAATATATACAAAATACCTATTTTGGGTGAGGGAGTTTACAATCTACCCAACTTAAAACAATTTCGTCCACGAAATTAAAATAAGGCATAATTTGTTAAATCCTTCACATTCGTACATAAGGTACGTCAATCGCAATCTCTTCCAAAAATTTAAATAACAAAATCTATTCAAATCTATCGCGATCACTTCAAAATTAAGATAACCACTGTTTAAATCAAAATTCAACCTGTCATAATCTCTTCTCGATTTTTTTTAAATAATCAACATCCAAATCTAACTCAAGTCTATATGACATCCCACATCAAAATTTATATCACCATTTCCAACTATCATAATCTCCTCTAGACTTTGAACAATAAATAATTCTAATCAAATCTTATTCCTATTCTCAAATTAAGAATTTTGTACTCTTCAAATATTTAAACTCAATTTACATCCTCAATATTTTAAATAGGTGACCCAACAATCAAAATTAAATTTTTAATTCAAATCATCAAATTGTAAAATTTAAATCTAATTCATCAATTGTTCAAGTCTAAAATTCTATATTTATCCTCAAAATTTAAATCGATGATTCATCCTTCAATATTCAAAATTTAAATCATGTGCTCAAAGTACAAATATTTGGTCCACAATATCAAGATTTTAAAATTTGTTAAATCCTCATTATCTTAATCCTTCTTTTAAAATTTCTCAAAATTAAAATGACTTGAATCTCCCAATCTAATCTTACTTGATCATAATCTAAAAGAAATTCCTCTCAAGTTGGCAATGCACTGCTACCCAACTTAGAATTTACCCATCTATCACAGAAGGCTATATACTTTAAGAAAAATATTCCTTAATTTATTTACTCATGTCATTCAATCCTCAAAACTTCAACGCCGATTATATCATATGTGATATGTCCTTAATTACGAAAGAATAATCCTCAAGTATGTGATCGGCCTATGGGGTATATCTAGTACTCTCTGTGTATCAAACTTATACCAAGCACGAGGTTTCGTCTTTCCGAAATAAGGGAAGACGGAGATCAATAATAAAGAGTTCAAGGGCGAGGTAATAGAATAGAAGTATCGGGATCAAGGCGTTTAAAGAATTCAAATGAGAATTGTCAAAGCAGTTGTGGATTGAAATCCTATTTTGGTAATTCTTTGTTCTCATGCTCGTATTAGTACAGTTATGTAACCGATACGATCCGCTCTGACATATCTAGGGGCAAGTATATTCGTCTACCAATCACTACATATCTCAATCCACGTAAAGTAGTATTACGAAGGGCGAATCAAGCGCACTAAGGTTAGCTAGACCTTAATATACTGATTCTGAAATGTATTAGTAGGCGTCACCAATAATACATATCTCATGATCAAGCTCGATAAAAGAGTAAGCTTGCAAAACTAGGCTATAACAGTAGCATAAGTCAAGGTAGTGCAGCAAATATAAGTACGCTAGATGATGATGAAAGGAGGTACAAATTAATTCAAGTTCACAAAACAAAAAACTAAGCAACAATAATAAAAGACTCTACAATCCCTATAGTTATCATACAACCTCCTTGTCTATGTCGCTAGTCGACCAAATGTGGGCAAGGACCTCTAACTTCTATTGTCTGAATAACCACTGTCGCCTTATGCTAGTATACAATTAATGTTGTTCAATCACACTTCAATAATAGGTCAAAAGACTATGTGATACTAGGTTGTGAGGTATACTACCCAACTTAAAACAATAAACTAATACTGTGACAGTCTTAAGGGTACCATAGAAGCTCCTGGTAAGGTCTTCGAGAAGGGGTCTTGCTACTTGTTAGGGTATCCTCTTATATTACATAGGTTATGGTCATCTTAACTCTTAATCATAGTGCAAGTGTCAATAGTAAGAATGGGACAGTTACTGGCCTCAAGGGAAAGGGAATATAACTCGTATTGAGGTGTGGTACAAGTTACGCAATTTAAAACTAAGGGATAAGCACCAGGTCTCAATCTACAAGAATAACTTAACTATCAAGTTCTAACTACTAAGCACACAATTTTAAAATTCAAGATTACAACTATAATCCTAGCAAACTATGTGTCCTTAACAAAGAAATAAATTACTTGGCCTACTATCAGAAGTGTCAGGTGGCACGAGTTAAAAGATGAAGAAAAAAAAAATGTAATTTTGGTCGTCGCACAATTAGCGAACGCTATGGTCACAGGGGAACAATATATGAAAATAGAGGGGCTCTAGATAGCATCATGGTTTTCCAAGGGAAAGGGGTATGCTAGTCTCTGTGTTTGAGGTATGATTAGAAAAATATTCTATGCATTGCTCTTGGCTTTCTATGGTACTGTCTGCTTATCTCAAGACAAGAATCTAAATTTATGGTTCTCCATTACTCATCTAACGGCGTGGGTTAGGTTCAGTCCTAATATTCACTTTAGTTTTCTATTGGTTTCTCAATGCTAGGGGCAACCATAATGGTAAACTTCTAACTAACTCTAGTAGTGTCTATACTACTCTCAAGTCCTCATAACACATCAGGGGGTAATGGTAAACCAATTCTAGAGATAAGGAATTCTAGGGTTCACTAGACATCCTAAACTTAGTGGTGTGTCAGCACTCTAGTTGTACTCTTAATAGGAAGGTTACCCTACTTATCATCTAACAACAGGAACTTCTATATTCTAGGAGAGACTATACTAAAGGAACTATTATGGGAGAACAGGAATCAAGCAGGATGCAATTATTCAAATAGAACAGATTAGAAGAAAGATGAGTCATAGTCAATTGTGGATGAGATCTTATACTCTAGTCCTAGGTGCAGGCTTGTTCGGTACAGTAACGTAACCGAGACAATATGCTCTCGACCTGCATGGGCCACCACAAAAATATGTCATGCCCCAGTCCCAAAAACACGTAGGACTAGGACACGTAAATATGCCAGCCGCATGGATATGGCAACTCCAATATATGGAAACCAAATCCATACGTACGCTGTAATATGAATATCAAATCTACAAGTGGTATAAAATGTAATACAAGTCACAGGATAAAATCTAAATCTCATCCACCAAAATCATATAGAAATAAATAACCAGTATCTATGAAACTAGATCTCAATAAGAAGTATCTAAGGATGATAGTTGGATGGAAACAAATCCACTACCAACTCGAATATAAGAGCAAATACAATATAAGTACAACACAATAAACACAATATAAGAATACCAGCTATCAATCACGGACTCGAAGAGAAGACATCCTCACAACACAAGTAATCATCCAAATCTGCGCTCCTACAATTACTCAAGAACAGATACACCTGGCAGAGGACCAGGTCCTCAGAGGGACGTAACAAGATACAGAAAATACGAGCCAATTTGAATACAGTAAACATGCATCATATTTGAAAATAGATAAGTACGCTGTACAGGACAATCTATATGAATGTAAATGAGGACAACTTTTCGACGTATGGGTAAGGGTAGGCTACTCGATCTAATCCTCACAACCTCACGCTCGTCAGTGGACATCATCAGCCGACATACCTCTGGGGTAGCGACCCTCGGACTCCATCAATCGTTATACCTCTGGGGTAGCGACCATCGGACACGACCACCATAGTGCGTGCTAGTGACTATGGTTTACCAGAGTGGTTAAAAGCCCATACGTCTAATGATTGTCCTCTATGATACTAAGTGTCAAGTGTGTGTCAACATATCTAATATATAGTAATGACTGAAAAGGAACTACACATGCAATAAATAAACAGAAATGCAATAAATATACAAAAATATACTAAGCATGTAAAATACTGTAAATAATTTGGCAAGGTATCTTGCCTGGGGTCCTGCTGCTGGTATGAATCAGAGTCCAAGTCATAGTCCAAATAGCCTATATATTACAAATTTATCACGTCAAAAGATAATTTATTTTAATTTATTTAATTCTGGAATAATTACTCTAAAATTCTATTTTAATCTTATTATTCTAATTTTTATGTTAATTACTAAATTTTGTCCAAAGAAACTAAATTTTATCAACTCGAGACTCATGGCACGCAAATCGAGGCGATCTGTTGACCAAAAAGTCAACCGACACAAACTCAACTTTCATGCATGATTTCCTATAGATTTCAGCATCAAAAATATGCTGGAATTTACGGCTCGTCCGAATTCAAATTCATTTGGGAATTATGGCACATACAAATTTTGTATTGTGCACCGATGGTTAAATTCTAACCTAAAAGTTCTACAGAATTAACAGTATATAAATACTTCGAATTAAATTCTGGGAAAAACATATGTCAATTATCTCGACATTAGCTTTCCAAAACTTTAAACGGTTCATGATTCTGATTTCTGGTTCTCCCAAAATCGCGAAAATATTAAAGCACGTCTATTTTTGGACATGCTGTGCTCTACGAATTTTCCAAAATTTAATAAACATAATTTCGTAAAATAAATTATATAATAAGAAAGCAAACCTCAATATCTTTCTAACGCAAGAAATGAGCCTCGTTTGGAGTCCGGAGCTATGCGCAATGGCTTGTGGAAGATGAAAGAACCCTAGATGGCAATTCTCCAAAATCTCTCTCTCTAAAATAATGGGATAATTAGGGTTATAAAATATATATATATATATATATATATATATATATATATATATATATATATATATATATATGGATGTACCTGCGGCTGAATCGGATTGGATGGTTTTTGTTATATTATTTGTTTTTGATTTGCCTTTATCAAAACATTATTTAAGTTATTTTAAATCTAAATAACTCCAAATAAATATTAAAATTAATCATGAAAATCTGGAAAAATTACATAAAATATATTTTGAACCTATAAACCCTAGAAAAATATCTGGGATAATTTTATATTCATAAGTTTACTACTATAATTAGGAGAAGCTCTAAACATTAGTTTTATCCATTTAACGAAAAATAAATACTAACATTATTCCAAAAATTCTAAAATAATTCCAGAAAATATATAATAATATTATAAACCTAGAAAATAACGTGGGTCCATTCTATATTTCTGGGCTTGCACAATAAATTCTACAAGTCCTAAAAATTAGTTATTAGTCTAAATAACTCCCAATAAATACTAAAAGTATTCAGAAAATTCCCAGAAAAATCTAGAAAATATATTTGACTATTTAGAACCTAAAATAAA
Source organism: Iris macrosiphon (assembly GCA_036927795.1). NCBI lineage: Eukaryota > Viridiplantae > Streptophyta > Magnoliopsida > Asparagales > Iridaceae > Iris > Iris macrosiphon. Next base: position 80,346,478 of record JAYESA010000013.1, read on the forward strand.
ATTTTGGAATAATTTTAATTAAGTTTGAACATAAAATAAATTCTTCAAAGTCCTAGAAAATTAGTGTTACTAGTTTTTAATTAACTAAAAATTATGGAAAAATCTCAATAATCTAAAATAACCTAAAAATAATTCTAAATAAATATTTATATAAGTAAATATACTAAAAAATTTATTTTCTAATTAACTAAGAGAATACTCTAAATAAATTCAACATCTATAATAAATATAATAATATAAAATATACACAAAATACCTATTTTGGGTGAGGGAGTTTTCAGTGTTCGTACCGTTGTACGGTATGCCCAGAGACATTCTCCTAGATTCTCATTCCAATCCCTCTTGTTCGAAGAGACGAACTTTTTCATAAGCTTGATAATGGTTTTGTTGAAAGCTTCCGCCAAACCATTAGCAGCAGGATTATATGACGTAGAGGCCACATTTTGTATTCGATTTTTATCGCAAAATCGATGAAACGCTTGGCTGATGAACTGAGGTCCATTGTCATAAATTATCCTTCGGGTATCCCAAAGCGATAAATAACATGATGCTTGATGAAGCTGATCACATTAGATGCCTTCACCTCAGCAAGAGGGATCTCCTCTGCCCATTTGGAGAAATAATCCGTGATGGCCAGTATGAACCGGTGACCTCTGGAAGAAGATGGGTGAATATGACCAATGATATCCATACCCCATGCTTCGAAAGGCCAGGACGCAACCGTAGGATGTAGATGTTCAGGAGGTTGATGGATAAAGTCTGCATGGACCTGACAGGCTTTGCACTGTCTTGCATACTTTATTGCATCTGTGATCATAGTAGGCCAGTAATAGCCCATTCTCCTGATACGATCCTGTAGCTTAGGACCGGGTTGATGTGCTTCGCATACGCCGTCGTGAGCTTCACGGATGATCCGCTGTGCCTCATCATCTGAGAGACATCTCAATAGCAGTCCGTTGTAGGTCCGGCGATATAGACACTGTGAGGATGCCTCAAAATAGAAGCGTAATGATCGTCTTTTTACGGATACTGCTTCTTTAGGGTCCTCCGACAAGATTCCGTATGCCACAAAATCTATAAAGGGACTTCTCCAGTCTCTCCTGGGAGGATCTGTGTTCACAGCGTAGATGCATTCTATGTGAAAGTTATTTTTCACACAGAATAAATCTCTGCTAAGAAGGATTATCGAATTCTGCCTTCTTATAGGAATAGCTAAATCTGCAGCTAGACTGGCTAGGACATCAGCTTCCAGATTCTGAGATCGGGGCATATGTTCCAGGAAGAACCCTTTGAATGTCATGGCTATCTCGACCGTTGCTTGGTGATAAGGAATGAGGTCTGGATTACGGACTTCATATATTCCTCTGACTTGATTGACGATCAGCCGAGAGTCACCGAAAGCTTCCAGAGATTCGACGTTGAATTCTTTAGCGACTTGGAGCCCGATTAGTAGAGCGTTATACTCTGCCACATTGTTAGAATATGGCTCGCTAAGAGAATATGCTCGGTAGATGATGAGCTTATCAGGAGTAACCAGGACATTCCTACTCCCGAAACCACGTTTTCCCTGGGACCAGTCCTGGAGGCACCATCGAAGAACAGTTGCCATGCATCACTTTCCATTACAGAATTATATTCTGCAACTTCGTCGGGAATGTCTTCGTACAGTTTGGAGGCCTTCGGGATCGGATGAGCAGCTAAGAAATTAGCCAATGCTTGGCCTTTGACGGACTTCTGAGGGACGTACACCATGTCATATGGTGTTAATAACATCGCCCAAGTCGCAAGTCGAGAATTAAGAATACTTGGCTTGTTCATCAGTACCCGAAGAGGATTGATCCTGAAGATGATGTGAATGGTTTGGCCTGTGACATAGTGCCATATTTTCTGGATAGCGAATATCAGAGCCAAGCATTCTTTCTCCACTGGATTGTACCGGTGTTCAGCTCCGACCATCATCCTGCTGAGGTAGTAGATAGCCTGCTCATGGCCCATATCGTTCTTTTATGCGAGAAGAGCTCCCAGAGAATGGTCCATCGCTCGAACATACAGCATGAATGGTCTTCCTATGACTGGAGGCACCAGAACTGGTGGACTAGTGAGGTAGCATTTGATATCACCGAACGCTTGCTGACAGGCTTCGTCCCATATGAAGGATACACCTTTCTTTATGAGACGAGAAAAGGGCTGACATCTCCCAGAGAGGTTGGATATGAATCTCCGAATATAAGCCAGACGACCTTGAAATCCCCTGAGTTCTCTCAGATTACGGGGCGGTCGCATTTCTAAGATGGCCTTGACTTTATCATGGTCCACTTGAATGCCTTTGGCGGTAATGACAAATCCCAAGAATTTGCCACTAGATACCCCCAGAAAGGACTTTGTAGGATTCATTTTGAGTTGATGTTGGCACATCAATTCAAATACTGTCTTCAAGTCTTGGATGTGATTATCCTTGAGGCGGCTTTTGACAGCTACATCGTCCACGTAACACTCCACTGTCTTGCGTAAATGCTCGTGGAATATGTTACTCATAGCCCGTTGGTACATAGCCCCGACGTTCTTCAATCCGAAGGGCATGACCGTATAGCAATATACCCCCAATGGTGTCCGGAAGGCAGTATGCTTCTCATCCTCAGGATGCATCTTGATTTGATTGTATCCTGAAAATCCGTCCATGAAAGACATATGTTCGAAACCGCATGTATTGTCAATCATGAAGTCTGTGATAGGAAGAGGAAACTCATCCTTGGGGCAGGCTGCATTCAGATCTCTGTAATCGATGCAGACACGTACTTTTCCATTTTTCTTCATGACCGGGACAACATTGGCGACCCAGTTGGGATGTTGTTTTTCTCGGATGAAGCCACATGCTATCAACTTCTTGACTTCAACTTCGATGGTGTCCATCATATCCGGGCGGAACCGACGTTGGTGCTGCTTCACAGGCTTCGGATCGGGCAATATATTGAGCTTATGAGTAGCCACCTTTGGATCAAGACCTGGCATATCCTCATAATTCTACGCAAAGATGTCGATATATTCTTTTATCAGCTGGATAACTTCTCCCCTTTCTGCTTCGGAAAGATTGTTACTGATAAATATCGGCTTTGGCGAAAGTTTATCCCCAACGTCAATCTGGATAACTTCATCTTCAGTGGGAGGTTCTCTCTGCTCGAAGCGAAACTCCTATTGTGTATCCATTTGCTGAGCCCAAGCGTCATTCTCAAACAGTTCAGATTCTTGTTCGTCTGCTTCGAAGGAATCTGTCACTGCCATATTTACTGATAATGTTTGTTCGAGAGCATGAGATGAGTCGAAGGGCGCTGAGCCATTTTGAGAAGAGGAAAAGATATCCTCGTTCGACTCAGGAGCTGCAAGGGAGGTGGTATACCCTAACCCAAAACTGGTTTGTTGATAGTAGGGATCTCCGTGCAGCGGCATTCGTCTGCCTTTTTCGTAGTTGAGACCTGGTTTCAGCTTCAAGTCATAACCCATACTTTGCATGATCTTCAAAGCTTGCGGGCTGTATCGATGAACCTGCATTTTACCAACTTCGTCGTCGGAAGAATCCTCTTGTACAGTCGGTCTATTGCGCATGAGGCCGAAGACTATTGAACGCTGACTGCTGCAAGTAGGTGGGACAATGAAGATAGAATCCTCATATGGTCCATATGTCGTGGTGACATTGGATGATGATGCTACTTCCCACATATACGGATGATAGGAATCTATAGCTCCCAAGAACTTTTGTGCTATAGGTTCTATATCGTCATGGGGAGAGGATTCCTGATTCGGAATTTGAGTGTCAATATACTGGAAAATGGGCTCTTTATTATCATCCGAAACCTCGTTCCCGGTTGTGTTTACATCAATCGGCTGTTTGCTACGCCGAAGGTTGATGACCAAGGATGGAGGCTTCTGGTTCAGAGTGATCACTAGAGGATCACCCCCTTTTCCTGACCTGGTTTTGTTCAGGTGGATCGCCATAGGCTCTATGGCTTTTGGACGAGTAGTCCGTCCTTTCACCTTGATTGACAGTGGTTGTCCGGCAGAGGGTTCTTCTGGCTCCCGGTGGGATTACTTCTCTGCTTCGGCTGACACCTCTTCCATGTAGTCTTGAGAGTACAACACGACATCGGAGTAGTAGGATTTTACTCCTCTAAACGGGTTCAGGTCAGCAAACTCCATTTGTACTGTTCCTTGGGCGTCTACATATTTAAAGCATTGATGTAGAGTTGAAGGAACGATGTTGTGGTCGTGGATCCAAGGTCTGCCCAGCAGAATGTTGTAGGATACCTCTGAATCAATGACATAACATGTGGCCACTGATCTAAGGTTGCCAATTTGGATCCTCAGACGAATCTTTCCCAATGGCTTGTTTTTTCTGGCGTTGAAACCCACGATTATAGTGGTGGTGTAAGCCAATTCGCTGGTAGAAATCCTCAGCGGTCTGAGCAGACTATGAGGAATGTTGCTGATTGATGATCCCGGATCTATGTGAATCCGGTCGACCTCCATGGAACCGACGTACCCGGTGTAATAGAGGGGTCTGTCATGCCTGTTATGTTTTAACAGCATGTCATCTTGAGTGAAAGTGATATTCGAGACCACCTCCATTACACTGTGGCATTGAGGACATGCCACGGGTTCTTCGTCAGGGAACTTGAGCTGGGTCAAGTATGCATCCGCCTGCATCAATGCTTCACTCAGGGCTTGAAGAGTGTCTTGAGAGAGCCTGAGTAGTTTGAAGATAGACAACCTGGCTGGTGTATTAGCCAATTGGGCCAGGATGTCGAAGTTGTACGGCTTCTTTAAACTTTTATTTTGAATGTTTTTTACAGGTTTGTCGAAACATACTTCTTTTTGCTTTCCTTTGTCCGCCAAAGTTGGTCTCGAAGGACCGGCCCCTGGTACGGCGGGCTCTGGTTCTTACGGCTTGGTAGCTGAAGTGTCTGCCGATGCATCTTTCTGACTTGCTCAATGGTCCTTGAGGTAAGCTTTCCCTGAACGGGTTCCAGTGGCCAAGACCTCGTCTTTTATTGCCGAGTCTGCCGCAACCATGTGACAAGGTTTGCGCTTCGAGTTCTTCTTAGACTTAGCCTTAGCAGCTTGAGTCTCTTTCTCGATCCCGGGCACCAAATCTGGATGAACCCACATAATCTCGCCTCGCTGGGTAGTTAGTGGTACCAGGTCATGATTTTGACCTCTAGTTGGAGGGAGATTAACGATGTTCATCGTCGTCCGGAAAATAGGTGTAACACCATCCGGGATTTCTTGGGGAGGCAGATTACCAAATTGTAGAGAGATCATGTTGGTTGTGACCGTCTTCTCGCTGTTGCGCAGAGTGATGGCCTTAGCATCGATCAGCTCCTGGATCTTCCTTTTCAGTATATAACACGCCTTTGTGGGGTGGTGTATGTACCTATAGAAGATGCAGTACTTGGGGTTGTTGGTACTGCCGGCCTCATTGGGCCGTCTCACCTCAGGAAGGGTAATCTTGCCGCTTTTGACGAGACATTCGAATATGCTCGGAATATCGTCGTCGTCGAAAGAGTATACTTCAATGGGCCTGGAAGTCCCAGGTTTCGTCTGCGTGGTAGCCACAGTCTTTTGCCTGGACGTGTTGATCGCTAGAGCTTCTTTACCCTTGGTACCATGAGGATGGTCGATGTTGGAGGATGACCTCTTGCCTTTATCAGAGGCCGAGATCATGATGCCATTATCGCGCTCCTTCTGACTGTTGTCCTCCATGGCTACCGCTGAGATGATGAACGAGGGCCAATCATGGAACTGATATGGTCCTGTGAACACCGAGATCACGGGAAGAAGGTTCTTCCTGCAGATGTCCACCAATGCCGAGTCTGGAACTCCTGGAGGCATTTGCAAAGTGGCTTGACGAAAACATTCGATGAAAGTGCGAACATTCTCTTTTTCCTTCTGCTTGACTTCGATGAGAGAGGACATAGACATGTCCATCCCTCCCTCATAGAATCGTGTGAAGAATAAAGCCTTGAAGTCTTCAAAGGAAGTAATGCAGTTGTCCGCCAGACTTCGGTACCACTGATAAGCTACTCCCGAGAGACAGCCCTTGAATACCCGAGTGTGGAGGGCGTCGTTCCCTTGTAATAATACCATCATCATACTGAAGTAGTTCATGTACTGACTCGGTGATGTTTTTCCCTCGAACAAAGCCATAGTCTATGGTTTGTATCTAGGAGGGAAAGGGACTTCTTCCCAAATAGCTGGGTAAGGTTGGTTGATCCCCAATTTCTTGAGCTGGTCTTTGTGCTTCAGGACATCAAATTGGGCTTTCAACACCCGTACTGTCTTCATCGAATCTTCAGCCGGTAGCGGGACCACGGAGTGATGAGGAATCGATTGTATCGCGACTCCGACGGGAGGTAATACATTCTCCGAGTGAGGAAGCGGAGGAACTGCTGACTCCTGATCTAGAGCAGGCTCTTGGATTGTGTTGGATGGTGGTAAGTCCACCTCCATACGTATCTGAGTTGGAGGGACCGATGCCTGAGCCATAGCAGCTGTGTGTTGAGTCAGCATCATCTGGTACATGTTCTCCATCATGGATTACATTTCTTTCAAAGATGTCTCCAGTACAGTAATGTGCTGCTCAGCGCTCCCCGATGGGGAAGCTTCCTCGTGTTCATTTCCAATGGCATAAACTCCCATCTCCCTGGGTATCATTGAAAGATTAGTATAGGTCTCTGTAGAAGTTGACTCTATACTTTCAGTATCTGATTCGGGAGACTGGCGACCCCCAGCTTCAGAATCAGAAGAGTACAAAGTCGGTTGTCCTCAGTCGGCCGTCAGCTCCTTGCGTAATCCGGAGGGCAGGCAGATTCTTCCCTTGCTGGCGTAAAGGCCGAGAAGATGAGCAGTCCGCCGCTTGCTTTCCCTTGCATAGATTGCAGGGATCATCTGCTTTTCTGCGGAAGACAGATGCATTTTTACGTGCGGAGCGTGTCTGGAACTTCTGATTTGGCGCTAAGGCATTGTCAGAAATTTTGTCTGTTCTACCAGGGACGGGAGACTGGTTTCTATGCGCAAAGCGCGGTGTAGGCTTCTGGACTAGCGCTGATGCATTGTCCGAAGTTTCGTCTGTTCTGCCGGGGATGGGAGACTGAATTTTACGTGCAGAGCGCGGAGTATACTTCTGGATTAGCGCTGAGGCATTGCCAGAAGTTTTGTCTGCCCTATCAGAGACAGGCGACTGAATTTTACGCACAAGGTACGGAGGGAGCAATGCTACAACCTCGTTGGTCGGAGAAATTGGAGAGGTCGGAGAGTCCACATGAATGGTAGAGGATGTCTTGGGCATCCAGACCTTACGCAGCTTCCTGTTGTCTTGGACAGAGAGAGAGTGAGAGCTACCCCTGTTCGAAGCATGTTTTCATAGGCAGACTGGTCGAATTGGACGACCAGTGTCTTCTTCACGGATTCCATGGATACCGCATCATGTTGAGCAATTGCTTCCTCGTCAGAAGAGAAAGATGTCCCCAGCAGAGTCGCCATCTTGTTGTTTGATAAAATAAACAAAAAGATAATATATGGAAACGAGATCTTATACGAAAACCCGTCCTTCTTCGGTGTTTACAAACAAGATTGTACAATTTAATCCTATACAAGGATGTCGAGTATAATTTATTTAATCTGGATAAATATTGCTATAGGAGTCTGATCTGCAGTCGATCACTTTGGCCCTTGGACCACACGATGATGAAGAAGTGCCGTAGAAGACAGAAAGCAGCTTCGAAGGTTGCTAAAGAGGGTGGATGCCCGATGCCAAAGTCGTCGATCCCTTCTCTTTGCCTGAGCTCTGGATTCTTCTCTCTCTCTCGACCGTTTTCTCTCCTCCTTTTTTCCTCCCAATTGTCGACCTTGGATCTGATACTGGATTTCTTGACCAATTTCTGATCGTTCGACCTTCAATTTTTCGACCTTTTACCTCTGTCAATAGAGGTCTCTATTTATAGAGTTTTAGTGACAGTGACCACTCAGTCGGTGTAGAAACCGAGTAGTAGAAAGTACAGCACCCTTTTACACGACGGTTACAATAACCATTGCCTGTGTATAGATGACCTTTTGAGTGAGCAAGTGACGCATGTCCAACTAAGGAACAATGCGTATAACTGCTGCAAAGATCACGGCGTAGAAGCCATGTAGGTAGTTATCCTTTGTGTAGAAGAGTTGGCGTAGAAGCCAATAACTATCACCATGACATAGAAGCCAAGTAGGCATAGAAGCCGAGTAGGCGTAGAAGCCGAGTGGTCATAGAGGCCGAGTAGGCGTAGAAGCCGAGATGATGTGGACGTTTTTAGCTGGAATTATGGCTCTTGGAGATATAATCAAATATTTTAAATGCAGAGATCTGCCCCCATCCTGTGCATTAAATGTAGAGGCTTGTCTTTAAGATTTGCCATCATTCTGCATATTAAATGCAGATACACACCTCGAATCCTGTACGAAGAGCGACTGCTGACGTGGCGGTCTGTTTGCCTTCTGCGGAGCGTAAGAAGCTCACGTTTGCCTGTGTAAAACTGGGCAGCGTATCCCCTTGTATGCGTAAGAGCAGTTTACACAAAGGGAAATGTTACTAGACGACGGTTCGGTGACATTTAATCAAATTTCCTGTATTAAATGCAGAGATCCGCCATTATCCTGCGCATTAAATGCAGAGGCATGTTTTGAAGGCCTGCCACTCTTCTGCGCATTAAATGCAGAGATGTGCCTCGGGCATCTGTCAGTATTCGACACATTAAATACAGAGACGTGCCTTGAGAATCTGTCACCACTCTGCGCATTAAATGCAGAGACGTGCCTCGAGCCCTGTACGAATAGCAGCTTTTGATGTGGCAGGCTGTTTGTCTTCTGCGGAGCGTAAACAGCTCACATCTGCCTATGTAAAACTAGGCAGCGTATTCCTTTGTATGCGTAAAAGCGGTTTACGCCAAGGAAATGGCAGTAAATGACAGCCTGTGTTGCAGAGTCGCGCCATCATTATAGCCGTCGCCTGGGTAGTCGTGTAGTACCCTTTGTGAGGAGTCCAGACGTCAGGTTCATTGCATGATCTGACAGGTTCATTTCGAAGAATACGAAGCGTTCCTTGTACACTTCAATGCTGTATTAAAAGCGGATGAGTTTTATGCCATAAAGGCGATGTAGCACCCTTTTTACGCTAAAGCAGCCTGGTCATACTGCATTACGCGGATGGTCCTTGAGCTTTATATTTCACGCTGTGCTCAGCGGAAAAGCTCTGTTGCACGTTGATGGCTCTGAGGTCCTCTGTTTATGCTGTCCTGTATCAACATGCTGCGTAGAGCTATCCAGCATATTTTTCATGCTTCTACATCAGGGTGTGCACAGCGTGTCTCATGAGCTATACTCAAAGACTCTAGGGACAATGCACCATTTAGTGGACTATCATTCAATCAAGCAAACAAGAAAAACTATCTATATGATTTTGGTTCCCGAAAAACTCAGGATAAGTAGCGGTAATCCAACAAACCAATGACTCTTTATCTGATGCTATTAGCAGCTGTGACTCATGGTTGCTCTTTACTAAAATATGCTCAAAATAGCATCTGTGACCAAGGTTCAGCTGTACACTAATAGCCATTGTCCGAGCGATGCAAATGAATGAAACACTATCAGATAAACTCTAAGATGCACAAGATTATGAACAAGTAGGCTATATATATACTCTTTGTGTTCTTATCCCTTGCCGAATGGTAATCCCTACAGCAGACATACAAGTTAGCAACATGTGCATATATAAACAAGGTTTCCTTTCCCTGTCCTTCTCTGCATCAAACAGTTAGGTATGCAAGAAGGCTAGCCTAGCATGCGCCCTAACTATCTGAATGCAGCTATCTCCATGAACAAGCTAACTTCTCTAACTCAAACTTTTTCCAACAGAAGTACCGCCTCCCATCTAATAGCCATGCCCCCTAGATCTCGTAGGACTAGAACTTCAGGATGCACTATTAGTCTCACCCCATCAATCTCTATCCATCATTCTAATAGACACGCCCCCTAGATCCCGTAGGACCAGAATATCGGGATGCACTGTTAGTCTCCAACTTGTCGTTTAGCCTCCATCCCCCGCAAGCTCCTCGATAATAAGCATATCGTAATTTTAACACAACGTGACAATACAAGCATTCAATCCATCTATCTCTTATCTAATAGCCACACCCCCTCGATCCCGTAGGACCGGAATATCAGAGCGGGCTAATAGTCTCTTCTCTAACAAGACAAGTCATTTACTCTTATAACAAAACAAGCATACATTCCATCAAGCTTTTGCATCCAAGACAACCAATTATATACACGATGACAAGGAAACATATGAACGATCTTTAATATAAGCATGCATGGCACTGGTCGATTTATCTTTTCAAGTTAGCATATAGTTATACTCTTTCTTTCTTTAGCATGGCAAGGTTCGTTCGATAGCTGTATCAGTGTAACTAGCATGCTACATTTCTTTCTTATACTTACATTACAATAGTTCTCTTTTTTAGGCAGGCAGGTTCTCGTTCTAACATTTATGCAAATTTTATTTTATTAAGCAAACTAGCATTTCAAAAACTCAGATTCATTATTAAGGCGTGTAAGAATTAGAGAATGAAGTTTTGCCCACTCACCTAGATCAGTCATCTTTTGGTTCAACAAAGAGCTCTCCAAGAAGGTTTTCTTTTTGAATCAGCAAACTGATATCTCTTATACATAGTGCCAATACGGAGTGGGGCACTACATACTTACCCACCAAGAAAAAGTTTTGTCCTCAAAACTTCAAGGAGAAACATTCGATATCGAGAGCAGCGATAGTCCTCATCCCTCACCATCCTCAATCGAAAACTCTAGCAAACCACAAGTATGAAAGCACAACTCTCAAGCAACAAATCAAATCTAGAAAACTTTTGCCAACAAATTTGACAATATCTATAGACTTATTGTATGAAACTCTCAACTCAGCAACGATATCAATGCACAAGGAATCATCGTCTAAGAATAGCAGTGAAATGGGTGTAAGGCCAGGGGATCGAGTTGCTCTGATACTATTATGTCATGCCCCAATCTGCCGTAGGAATCAGCCATCCTTGCCACGCATGAATCACCGTGCCAGCACTCCCGCGGGATGACCGTTTCTATCGGGACGTAATATCTTGTGAACTTGAGGTTGTGCCCGCACAATGCAACATCGTTAAAGTTGTGGCTATTATCGAATCAATCGAATACACATCGAAGGGACAGTATTGCTAACAATAATCCATCTGAGTAAATGTGGCAAATCACAAGACACGAGGTTCTCTGAATAAAATGGTATCGTTACATACATTATGTCCCTCTATACAAAAGCAGCTCAAAATAATCGATACAACTCAAGGCATAGAAATAAGATTTCCGGGTCCTGGGGATGAGGTACGGCTATCACTTCCTCGGACGATCCAGCACATGGCAACAAGCAAAACTGTTGGTCGGTCAGTACTTTAGAGAAAGTACTGGTAAGTATAAAATTAACGAACAGAAGCAACATTCACTAAAACCAACCCTAAGTAATTATGTTATAAAATATTATATTACTACTGATCTTTCTAGTTTTACCAAGGTTCGTTACATGCAGTACATGGAGTCATATTACTTCTTTAGGAAACATCTTTGAAATCAGAGTTCAGTTCAATACAACAAAGCAGGCAAGGCAAGCACGATGTACCAAATCAGGTTTTGCGCAGCGTGTCTCATGAGGGATACTCAAAGACTAGGGACAATACATCATTTAGTGGACTATCATTCAATCAAGCAAACAAGAAGAACAATCTATAAGATTTTGATCCCCGAGAAACTCAGGATCTGTAGCGGTAATCCAGCTAACTAATGACTCTTTATCTGATGTTATCAGCAGCTTTGACTCATGGTTGCTCTTCACTAAAATACGCTCAAAGTAGCAGCCGTGACCAAGGTTTAGCTTTGCACTAATAGCCATTGTTCGATTGATGCAAATGCATGAAACACTATCAGATAAACTCTAAGATGTACATGATCATGAACAAGCAGGCTATATATATACTCTTTGTGTTCTTACCCTATGCCGAACGGTTATCTCTACAACAGACATACAAGTTAGCAACATGTGCATATATAAATAAGGTTCTCTTTTCCTGTCCGTCTCTACATCAAACAGTTAGGTATGCAAGAAGGCTAGCCTAGCATGCACCCTAACTACCTGAATATAGCTATCTCTATGAACAAACTAACTTCTCTAACTCAAACTTTTCTCAACAGAATCACCGCCTCGCATCTAATAGCCGCACCACTAGATCCCGTAGGACCAGAACTTTAGGATGCACTATTAGTCTCACCCCATCAATCTTCATCCACTATTCTAATAGCCATGCCCCCTAGATCCCGTAGTACCAGAATATCGGGATGCACTATTAGTCTCCAACTTGTCATTTAGCCTCCATCCCCCACAAGCTACTCGATAACAAGCATATCACAATTTTAACACAACGTGACAATACAAGCTTTCAATCCATCTATCTTTTATCTAATTGGCCCACCCACCTTGATCCCGTATGACCGGATTATCAGAGCGGGCTAATAGTCTCTTCTCTAACAAGATAATCCATTTACTCTTATAACAAAACAAGCATACATTTCACCAAGATTTTGCATCCAAGACAAGCAATTATATACACGACGACAAGCAAACATATGAACGATCTTTAATATAAGCATGCATGGCACGGGTCGATTTATCTTTTCAAGTTAGCATGCAGTTCTACTCTTTCTTTCTTAAGCATGGCAAGGTTCATTCGATAGCTGTACCATTGTAACTAGCATGCTATATTTCTTTCTTATATATAGCATTGCAATCGTTCTCTCTTTTAGGCAGGCAGGTTCTCGTACTAACATTCATGCAAAATTTATCTTATTAAGCAAACAAGTATTTCAAAAACTCAGATTCATTATTACGGTGTGTAAGAATCAGAGAATGAAGTTTTGTCCACTCACCTAGATCAGTCATCTTTTAGTTCAACAAGGAGCTCTCTACGAAGGTTTTCTTTCTGAGTCAACAAACCGATATCTCTTATACATAGTGCCAACACGGAGCGGGGCACTATATACTTACCCACCAAAAAAAAGTTTCATACTCGAAACTTCAAGGAGAAACATTCGATATCGAGAGCAGCGATAGTCCTCATCCCTCACCATCCTCAATCGAAAACTCTAGCAAACCACAAGCATGAAAGCATAACTCTCAAGCAACAAATCAAATCCAAAAAACTTTTGCCAGCAACTTTGAGAATATCTATGGACTTATTGTATGGAACTCTCAACTCAGCAACGATATCAATGCACAAGGAATCGTTATCTAAGAATAGCAACGAAATGGGCGTAAGTCTAGAGGATCGAGTTGCTCTGATACCATTATGTCATGTCCTGATCTTCCGAAGGAATCAGCCGTCCCCTCCAGGCACGAATTACCGGGTCAGCGCTCCCGCGGGACGATCGTTTCTATCGGGACGAGATATCGTGCGAGCCTGGGGTTGCGCCAGCACAAGGTAAAATTGTTAAAGTTGTGGCTATTATTGAATCGATCGAATATGCATCGGAGGGACAGTGTTGCAAACAATAATCCATCTGAGTAAATGTGGCAAATCACAAGACACGAGGTTCTCTGAATAAAATGGCATTATTACATACATTATGTCCCTCTATACAAAAGTATCTCAAAATAATTGATACGGCTCAAGGCATCGAAATAAGATTTTTGGGTCATAGCAATGAGGCACAGCTATCTCTTTCTTGAACGATCTAGCACCTGCTAACAAGCAAAACTGTTTGTCACTACCACATTTTCTAGGAAAGGGTATTTTAGTAATTTTCTATTTAATAAATTTTTGTGCTTGATAAATAATTATTTGTGGTATTATTTAATTGTTGTTAGATATTATTTATTTAATTTGGACTAGTGTTAGTGGACCTAACTAATTTAGTTTGGACCCATGGACCAACATGAATTAATTAGTTAAACTTAGCCCATTTAGAAAGCCCATTGTTAAGGAGATGGATTAAATTAATTGAATCATTGGACTAGAAGCTTCCTTCCTTAATTATTTCTTCATGAGAGGCCCCAAGGAGTATAATGGACATTACATGATTACTTGAGCGAGGGGAATATGGGACGACCTATTTAAAAAGAGGAGAAAAATTCTCTCTCCTCTTTTTTATTCCAATCTAGATCTAGAATTTTCCACTACCAAATTTCCTTCATTCCCACTTCATTTCCCTACTAAAATTATTCCAATTCCTTCCCAAATCACCATTAGAAACTTAAGAAGCAAGGATCTAGAAGAAGGAAGTAAGGATCTACAAAGAGGAGCAAGGATCTACAATTTGGAAGTAATTTTATCTCAATTAGAGGTTTCATTGGGAATCTATCTCCCAATAGGTTCAATTTAGTTTTTCCCTTAAAATAGCTTCTAAATCTGAGATTTAACCATGGAAAATCAACCCATATGCATGTACTACCCATAGGATTTGGTTTTGTGTTCATAGGAGGTCTATTGAGAAAGTTATAGTATTTTTTGTATCAATTTTGGAGGAATTCCGAGAATGACAATTGTTGTGTGTGTCAATTGATCCTATAGATCAATTTGTCATATGTTTATATGTTTGGGGCTAGTGTCGTATCCATAATTGGGTACGTGTAGGTCGTATCCCAACAACTTGGTGATACGTGTTGTTTTGGGGGGTTTTTCGCCGACACGGGACTTTGTACATGTCATATTTTGACACGGACACATAGATCTATATTTAACACTTCGTATTGTTCATAAATAATATATATGACTTGGTTGTATCCTTCGGGGTGCAATTGGATGTATGGTGGATTCGTGTCACATGCGTATCCTAGATCTAGTGGGATACGGTGTGATACTCTCCATATGTTGTGTATTTATGTGTAGATCTAATTATTGTACTTTTAATTCTTAAATTATAATTGTGTATATATATATATTATATATGTATTATGGTTTATTTATTATAGTGTTTATTGTATCATAGATCTATGTACTATATATGTACTAATAGAATATATATATTATGTAGCTTTCTTCTACATGCATTAGTTTATATGTTATAATATATGTTAGGGATATAAATATATGTATATGTTTTTATAAAATATATGTGTATGTTTAATTAAGTAATTAGATTATTTATAGTTATTATATATATGTATATATGTATATTTATTATATATGTTGTATGTGTGTTGTTGCTATATTAAATATGTACATAATAATAGGAGAGGGTATGCATAGTTATTATATATATATATATATATATATATATATATATATATTTATATTGGGTGATATATATATATATATTTTCCAGATTTTTATTGACGGAGAATTGGTGACAGCAGCCGCTATCACAAAACAGCAGCAGCCGTTGTAGCTAGAGGCGGTGCCATTAATGACAGCAGCCGCTGTCATTAATGAGAGGCAGCATCAGCGAGAAATATCAACAGTGGCGACAGTGGGAGTGGTGACGGTTGCAAACCGTCACCAAAGCAGCGGCAGCAGTGCAGGTTACATCAGCAACAGTGACGACAACTTCAGTGACAGCCAGAACTGTCACTAAAGGCAGTGTATCTGAAAATAAGTATTTTTCAACACAGTTTTCAGTGACGGTTTGGCAGATTTTTATATATTATTTATATATTTATATATATATATATATGTATTAATGTTGAGATAACATATTATTATTTCTATATTCCTTATTTGTATAATATTAGTATATATTTATATATTATATATGAGGGTATAAGTATGTCAAGGTATTGAGTATTACCTTGTGGAAACCAAGGTAAGTGGGATACTCAAGATACGGGGTCTGGGTATCAAGATTGTGGTTATTATTGGGATACCAAGTTGGTTCAAAACTACAGTACCTATTTGATGTGTAAATTGATATTCTATATTATTATACATAATTGTTTGATATGTATGTATTGTGATGTTTACCTTAGAATTTACGTATCCGGAGATATGGTATCCTAATATTTTAATATGTGGTTTTTATGACTTAGATTTTAATATCTTGACCCAAGATTTTTGTGTTAGACTTTTGCAACCAAGAAATAGATAGCTGACCTTGGTTTGACCATAGCTGACCATAGTTGACCATAGTTGACTTAGAGTTGACCATAGTTGACTTTTGACTTGGAATTAACTTATTGACCTAGAAGTTGACTAGTTTAACTTATTCTCTTTTCGGAACCTTGTATTGATGTTGTATTCCATATGTAGGTCTTTGAGGCACCGAGTCAGACATCTATGAGACTATTCATTGGACTTCAGACGAGTACATTCTCTGATAGTTTCTCATTTATGATATCATCTATGTTCATTGTATCTAGTATAGATATCCATGTTTCTCTTGACACTATGGTTACACGGATTGGTATATCCGGATCTCGTCATGAGATGTTATTCCTTGGTATATGGTGTATATGGTGCAAGTATTGTTTTATTGGTTATCTTGTACATGTATAGACACTGATTCTCGGAAAGAGTCGCTATCTTCTTGGGGAATCTCGTGCCATAGCATACCGTAGTTGGATCTATTATACCAGTCAGGGTAGGTAGTATTAGTATAGATATATGATCAATATCCCTATTATATCAAGTACTGATTACTGAATAGTGTTGATCATACACCGCACGTATGATTAGCCAGGCCGCATTGCATTTTGCCCAAGCCGCTCACATGTTAAGCTAGTACTCACACACTTAGTCATTTGTATTCTTGTTCATTGGCATATTGTTCATTATTGTATTTATTTCCAGTATTTTCTTATTGTATATATATCTCTGGTATCTATTGTGCATCTTGTTTATCCACAGCTATTTACTATTACATAGTTTTTATCATTGATTAGAACTGCTGTTAGAGATGTACTCCGCTCCTTTCCTGACTGGATATATTTTTCCAGATGACACTGAGGAGTGGTACCCTACCTATTATGGACCCCAGGATATTGTGGGTTTAGATTCTGAGACCCTGGCTCAGGAGGGACTTATCCCAACTGAGACGGTTGACACAGGAGTTGTAGCTTCGTAGTATTCTTTGTAATGTATTTGTCTCTAGCTTATTTCTGTACTTCTTCAGACTCATTAATGTATTATTATAGACTCATGAGTTGTATTGTGACTATTCTATTTTTTATCTGATTCATTCTCATTTCTATCTTAGTTCTGTGATTGAGTATACTATCATTATTGGGGGTTCATTATATTGTTAGATAGATTATCTAGACAGCGTTCTACCGCCGATTCTGCGGCGTAGGCTGGGCATTGTTTCCGACTTGTACCCTTACACCGGGTACGGGTCGTGACACATTTTTGGTGGTAGCCCATGCAGGTCTAGCTTTACAAAGTATGTGATGTTGTGGTAGTGCGACAATTTAGTTGTACTACTGCGAGCCTGCAATAGGATATAGGAATAGGCTGAGATACGCAATCACACCTAAGAAAATTCTTTTGATTCAACTATTCTCCTTTGATATTGATACTTGATCTCTTAAATTGTCCTTTCCTTGATGTCTTACATCTTGTGCCATATTGATTATTTCTTTTGCTTTGTCTCAGGATGCCGCCTAAGACTAGATCGCAGCAGGGGAGAGCAGTTTCTGAGAGGTCTGTGACATCCCGAGGGCCTGCACCAGTCACTTCTCCGGTAATTGGAGTGTCAGCTGCTTTCGGAGGTCCATCACCTACTCAGAGGACTGTGCTAGCTGTATCTGAGGGGCTTCCACCTCCACCTCATGTGCCAGCAAAGGCGTCACAGATGTTTACATAGTTTCGTGAGATGCTCGAGGCACAGAGGGCTCAGTCAGAGGCACATCAGAGGTAGACCGACGTTCTACGGCAGGGCATCGAGAGTGCTCATAAGCTTGCTCGTGTTGTAGTTAAGAGAGGAGTTCCGATCCAGCAGCAGGTTGTTCCTCAGGTTGCTCAGCTTCGGCCAGGCAACATTCAGGACTTCAAGAAATTGGAGCCTAGGGTTTTTAAGGGGACGGAGGGCATCGTCTATACTGATGATTGGCTCGAGGACATTGAGCATCTTTTGAGGGTGTTCCGTCTTTCTGAGGATCTGAAGGTTGAGGCGGTAGGACTTCAATTGTTCGATGTTTCTCGCACTTGGTTCAGGAATGAGCCGGTTCTGGTTGATGCAGGACAATCTTGGGAGGTATTCAAGGACCTTTTTAAGAAAAAGTTTTTTGTCCGGGAAAACAGGCTAGACTTGGGGAGACAGTTCGAGAGTCTCGTTCAGGGGAACATGTCTGTGGAGGAGTACGCTGCGGAGTTCGACAGGTTGAGCCGATTTGCAGAGTATCTGGTGAGAGAGCCGAAGGTTCGAGCTATTCGTTTCCGTGAGGGTCTAAACTGGGAAGTGAAGATTCTCATTCTGTCTTTTTATGAGACATACTCGGAGATACTTGCGGAGGCACGCAAGGTTGAGCGGAAGTTGGGTTTGAAGCCCAAGAGGGACCGTGATTCTTTTTTGGGGGCCAACGATAGTGCAGTATCTGCCAAACATCCTTATTTCCAGTCCAGACCTTTCCAGCAGCCACAGCAGAACCAGACTCTAGCTAGAGCACCTTTTCACCAGGCACCTCAGCAGCAGAGACAGTTACAGTAAGCTCCATGCAACTACTGCAAGATGTCATGCCACATCTGGGAAGTTTGCAGGAGGAGGCTAGGAGTTTGTTTGTATTATGGTACTGAAGGGCATCAATCGAGGGAGTGTCCTCGTCGTGCAGTTCAGGGAGCAGCTTTAGCTCTGAGGGCACAGACGAGACCACCTGCAGCACAGCCGAGGGGACCGCTTCCGACACAGCAGCAGTATTTTGTCCAGCATCAGCAGCAGGGAGGTGCTCGACAGGGACGAGCGTTTGCTATGACCATCGAGGAGGATGAACCCACCGGAGATGTCATCGCAGGTTCTATTCTTCTTGATTCTATTTCAGCTTTAGCTTTGTTTGATAGTGGTGCTTTTCATAGTTTTGTATCTGTTTCTTTTGCTCTGAAGCATGGTTTGGTAGCTGAGTCTTTGCTTAGGACTTGCAAGATCATGACCGGGGGAGACATTATCCTGGTTAATGATATTTGCAAGGATCGAAGAGTTACTCTGGGAGGCCAGGAGTTGAGTGTGTGTCTACTTGTAATGCCACTTCTGAGATACGATATTGTACTTAGGATGGATTGGTTGAGTAGGCACCGTGCTACCATAGATTATAGAGGAGGTAGAGTTTTGTTTGGTCCGCCAGGAGAGCCAGAGTTCGAGTTTGCTAGAGGAGCTGCAGAGCAGGGAGAAGGCATTATTTGTGGAGCTATGGTGGAAGACAAGGAGTTGCCATATCCGTTGATAGCAGAATTCTTGGATGTGTTTCCTGAGGAATTACCAGGATTGCCGCCAGATCGAGATATTGAATTTTCTATAGACTTGGTGCCAGGTGCAGAACCAATTTCACAGCATGTCTATTGAGTAAACAACAGTGAACTGGTCGAGTTGAAGAAGCAGGTGGACGAATTACAGGATAAGAGGTTTATCAGATCGAGTTCTTCACCATGGGAGCCCCGGTATTATTTGTACGGAAGAAGGATGGATCGGTGTGCATGTGCATTGATTACAGGGCTTAGAATAATCTCACTATCAAGAATAAGTATCCTTTGCCACGGATTGATGATCTGTTTAATCAGTTGAGTGGTGCGAAGGTGTTTTCTAAGATAGATTTGAGATCAGACTACCATTAGGTGAAGGTGAAGCCGGAGGACATACCGAAGACTGCTTTTAGAACTCGGTATGGTCAGTACGAGTTTATGGTGATGCCGTTTGGTTTGACTAATGCACCGGCGGTATTTATGAACTTGATGAACAAGGTGTTCCATCAGTACCTTGACAAGTTCGTGGTGGTGTTCATCGACAACATACTCATATACTCGAGGACACCGGAGGAGCATGAGGAGCATTTGAGGATTGTGTTGGATGTGCTGAGGAAGGAGAAGCTGTATGGGAAGTTGTCAAAGTATGAGTTTTTCTTAGAAAAGGTAGAATTCTTGGGGCATTTTGTGACTGGTGAGGGTATTTCAGTAGATCCGAAGAAGATTTCAGCAGTAAAATCTTAGAAGACTCCGAGTTCGGTAGCAGTGATCAGGAGTTTCTTGGGATTGGCAGGCTACTACAGGAAGTTTGTGCAAGATTTTTCGAGGATCGCCGAGCTAATGACTAGACTCACAAGAAAGGACATGGAGTTTGTTTGGACGGAGGATTGCCAGGTTGCTTTTGAGGAGTTGAAGAAGAGGTTGACGTCTGCTCCTATTTTGACGTTGCCATCAGGGTCTGGAGGTTTCACTATTTACAATGATGCATCAGGGAAGGGTTTGGGGTGTGTTCTTCAGCAACATGGGAAAGCGATTGCCTATGCCTCCAGGCAATTGCATCCTCATAAAAATAACTATCCTACCCATGATTTAGAGTTGGTAGCCGTCATATTTTCCCTGAAGTTTTGGAAATATTATTTGTACGGAGAGCGTGTGGAGATCTTCACAGACCACAAAAACTTGAAGTACGTTTTCAAGGGAAAAGGAGTTGAACATTAGGCAGCGTCGGTAGTTGTAACTGATGAAGGATTTTGATATCTCTTTGCAATATCATCCTGGAAAAGCCAATGTAGTTGTCGATGCTTTGAGTAGGTACCCGGTAGCTATGTTCTTGACACAGGATTGATATTTGTTGGAGGACTTGAAGAGCTTGGGCATTAAGGTGATTGTTCCTGGTGGTACTATGCAGATATGGGGATTGCAGATACACTAAGATTTGATGGACAGGATCAAGGCAGCACAGTATGAGGATGTATCTCTGAGGAGTATCAGAGCTCAGGTGAGAGCAGGATTCGAGGATGATTTCACTATTATAGAGGATGGATCTTTGAGGCATGGAGTTAGATTGTGTGTGCCTAGTGGGAGATGCGTGAGAAGGTGTTGCAGGAAGCGCATCACTCTCAGTATTCCATGCATCCAGGTGCTAACAAGATGTATTGGGATATGCGAAAGAGTGTGTGGTGGTATGGCATGAAGAGGGAAGTGGCACAGTTTGTATCCAGATGCTTAGTGTGCCAGCAGGTGAAAGCCGAGAGACAAAGGCCAGGAGGTTTACTTCAGCCATTACCTATTCCATAGTGGAAGTGGGAACATATTACTATGGATTTTGTGTCCGGACTTCCACGATCTCCAGGAGGGAAAGACGCGATTTGGGTCATTGTTGATAGGTTAACCAAGTTGGCCCACTTCTTGCCTTTCAAGGTGGGTTTGTCTACGGAGAAGCTGGAAGAGATGTATGTGAGACAGATCGTTCGGATACATGGAGTTCCCGTCAGCATTGTCTCAGATCGGGATAGTTGTTTCACTTCTCATTTCTGGAGGAGTTTGTAGGAGAGTTTGGGCACTCAGCTCAAGTTCAGTACTGCATATCATCCCCAGACAGATGGGCAGTCAGAGAGGACTATTCAGACTCTCGAGGATATATTGTGCACTTGTGTATTAGATTTCGGGGGTTCTTGGGAGGACCATCTCTATTTGGTAGAGTTTGCTTACAACAACAATTACCAGGCCAGTATAGAGATGTCACCTTTTGAAGCTCTGTACGGTCGGAGGTGTCGTACTCCTTTGTCTTGGGACGATGTTGGAGAGAGAGTTTTGCTTGGGCCCGAGATGGTTGTGGATGCAGCAGAGAAGGTTCAGTTGATCGAAGACAGACTTCGAGTGGCGCAGGATAGACAGCGGTATTGGGCCGATAGCCATCGGAGACCTTTGGAGTTCGAGGTATAGTTTAGATTTTTGTTTTGTGCATGTTCTTGGTTGTTTGTTATAGATTAAGTTCTTAAGGTGGTGTTTTGTTCTAGGTGGGTGGTTTGGTGTTTCTGAGAATTTCTCCAACACGAGGCACGATTTGCTTCGGTGGAGGCAAAAAGCTTAGTCCGTGATTCATCGGACCTTTCACTATTCTAGAGAGGGTCGGTGCAGTTGCTTATAGACTAGACTTACCACCTGCATTGGAGGGAGTTCATAACTAGTTTTACGTGTCGCAGTTGAGACGATACGTGGCAGATCCTAGTCATGTATTAGATCACTCGGAGATAAATGTGGGCCCTACACTTAGCTATCTAGAGCAGCCAGTTGAGATTCTGGATCGGAAAGAGAAGGTGCTGAGGAACCAGACTATTCCTTTTGTACGTGTCGCATTGAGGCATCACTCTCCGAAGGAGTCTACCTGGAAGAGAGAGGATGAAATACGAGAGCGTATCCATATTTGTTTGTGCCTTGAGGTATGTTATTTCCTAGTTATGTTCTGTTCATTGTTATGTTCTTTCATAGTTAGTTGTGATTCTTTAGTTCTATTCTGTTATTTTCTGGAGGTAGTTTTCGTCTTTGAATTTTGAGGACGAAATTATTTTAAGGAGGGTAGACTTGTCACTACCACATTGTCTAGGAAAGGGTATTTTAGTAATTTCCTATTTAATAAATTTTTGTGCTTGATAAATAATTATTTGTGGTATTATTTAATTGTTGTTAGATATTATTTATTTAATTTAGACTTGTGTTAGTAGGCCTAACTAGTTTAGTTTGGACCGATGGACCAACATGAATTAATTAGTTAAACTTAGCCCATTTAGAAAGTCCATTGTTAAGGAGATGGATTAAATTAATTGAATCATTGGACTAGAAGCTTCCTACCTTAATTATTTCTTCATGAGAGGCACCAAGGGGTATAATAGACATTACATGATTACTTGAGGGAGGGGAATAGGGGCCGGCCTATTTAAAAAGAGGGGAAAAATTTTCTCTCCTCTTTTTCATTCCAATCTAGATCTAGAATTTCCCACTACCAAATTTTTTTCATTCCCACTTTATTTCCCTACCAAATTTATTCCAATTCCTTCCCAAATCACCATTAGAAACTTGAGAAGCAAGGATCTAGAAGGAGGAAGCAAGGATCTACAATTTGGAAGCCATTTCATCTCAATTGGAGGTTTCATTGGAAATCCATCTCCCAATAGGTATAATTCAGTTTTTGCCCTTAAAATAGCTTCTAATTCTGATATTTAACTATGGAAAATCAACCCATATGCATGTACTACCCATAGGATTTGGTTTTGTGTTCATAGGAGGCTTATTGAGAAAGTTATGGTACTTTTTGTGTCAATTTTGGGAAAATTCTGAGAATGACAATTGTTGTGTGTGTCAATTGATCCTATAGATCAATTTGGCATGTGTTTATATGTTTGGGGCTAGTGTCGTATCCACAATTGGGTACGTGTAGGTCGTTTCCCAACAATTTGGTGATACGTGTTGTTTTGGGGGTTTTCCCTCCTACACGGGACTTTGTACATGTCGTATTTTAACACGGACACATAGATCTATATTTGATACTTCGTATTGTTCATAAATAATATATGTGACTTGCTTGTGTCCTTCGGGGTGCAATTGGATGTGTGGTGGACTCGTGTCACATGCGTATCCTAGATCTAGTGAGATACGGTGTGATACTCTCCATATATTGTGTATTTATGTGTAGATCTAATTATTGTGCTTTTAATTCTTGAATTATAATTGTGTATATATATATATATATATTATATATGTATTATGGTGTATTTATTATAGTGTTTATTGTATCATAGATCTATGTACTATATATGTACTAATAGAATATATATATTATGTACCTTTCTTCTACATGCATTAGTATATATTTTATAATATATGTTAGGGATATAAATATATATATATATTTTTATAAAATATATGTGTATGTTTAATTAAGTAATTAGATTATTTATAGTTATTATATATATGTATAGATGTATATTTATTATATATGTTGTATGTGTGTATTGTTGCTATATTAAATATATACATAATAATAGGAGAGGGTATGCATAGTTATTATATATATATATATATTTATATTTATTTTGGGTGATATATATATATATATATATATATATATATATATATATATATATTTTTTTTTTTTTCAGGTTTTTAGTGACGGAGAATTGGCGACAGCAGCCGCTGTCACAAAACAGCAGCAGCCGTTGTAGCTAGAGGTGGCGTCATTAATGACAGCAGCCGCTGTCATTAATGAGAGGTAGCAGCGACAGGAAATAGCAGCAGTGGCGACAGTGGGAGTGGTGACGGTTGTAAACCGTCACCAAAGCAGCGGCAGCAGTGCAGGATACAGCAGCAACAGTGACGGCAGCTTCAGTGACAGCCAGAATTGTCACTAAAGGCAGTGTATCCGAAAATCAGTGTTTTTCAACACAGTTTTCAGTGATGGTTTGGCAAATTTTTATATATTGTTTATATATATATATATATATATATATATATATATATATATATATATATATATATATATATATATATATATATATATATATATATATATATATATATATATATATATATATATATATATATATATATGTATTAATGTTGAGATAACATATTATTATTGCTATATTCCTTATTTGTATAATATTAATATATATTATATATGAGGGTATTAGTATATCAAGGTATTGAGTATTACCTTGTGGAAACCAAGGTAAGTGGGATACTCAAGATACGGGGTCTGGGTATCAAGATTGTGGTTATTGTTGGGATACCAAGTTGGTTCAAAACCACGATACCTATTTGATATATAAATTGATATTCTATATTATTATACATAATTGTTTGATATATATGTATTGTGATGTTTACCTTAGAATTTACGTATCAGGAGATACGGTATCCTAATATTTTAAGATGTGGTTTTTATGACTTAGATTTTAATATCTTGACCCAAGATTTTTGTGTTAGACTTTTGCAACCTAGAAATAGATAGTTGAGCTTGGTTTGACCATAGTTGACCATAGTTGACCATAGTTGACTTACAGTTGACCATAGTTGACTTTTGACTTAGAATTGACTTATTGACCTTGAAGTTGACTAGTTTAACTTATTCTCTTTTCGAAACCTTGTATTGATGTTGTATTCCATATCTAGGTCTTCGAGGCACCGAGTCAGACATCTGTGAGACTATCCATTGGACTTTAGGCGAGTACATTCTCTGATAGTTTCTCATTTATGATATCCTCTATGTTTAGTGTATCTAGTGTAGATATCCATGTTTCTCTTGACACTATGGTTACACGGATTGGTATATCCGGATCTCGTCATGAGATATTATTCCTTGGTATATGGTGTATATAGTGCAAGTATTATTTCATTGGTTATCTTGTACATGTACAAATACTGATTCTCGGGAAGAGTCGCTATCTTCTTGGGGTATCTCGTGCCATAGCATACCGTGGTTGGATCTATTATACCAGTCGGGGGTGGGGAGTATTAGTATAGATATGTTATCAATATCCCTATTGTATCAAGTACTGATTACTGAATAGTGTTGATCATACACCGCACGTATGATTAGCCAGGCCGTATTGTATCTTGCCCAAGCCGATCACATGTTAAGCTAGTACTCACACACTTAGTCATTTGTATTCTTGTTCATTGGCATATTGTTCATTATTGTATTTATTTCCAGTATTTCCTTATTGTATATATATCTCTTGTGCATCTTGTTTATCCACAACTATTTACTGTTACATAGTTTTTATCATTGATTAGAACTGCTGTTAGAGATGTACTCTGCTCCTTTCCTGACTGGATATATTTTTCTAGATGACACTGAGGAGTGGTACCCTACCTATTATGGACCCCAGGATGTTGTGGGTTTAGGTTCTGAGACCCTGGCTCAGGAGGGACTTATCCCAACTGAGACAGTTGACCCAAGAGTTGTAGCTTCATAATATTCTTTGTGCTGGATTTGTCTCCAACTTATTTTTGTACTTCTTCAGACTCATTGATGTATTATTTTAGACTCATGAGTTGTATTGTGACTATTCTATTCTTTATTTAGTTCGTGCTCATTTCTATCTTAGTACTGTGATTGAGTATACTATCATTATTGGTGGTTTATTATATTGTTAGATAGATTATCAAGAAAGCGTTCTACCGCCGATTCTGTGGCGTAGGCTGGACGTTGTTTCCGACTTATACCCTTACACCGTGTGTGGGTTGTGACACTGTTGGTGGGTCAGTACTTTGGAGAAAGTACTGGTGAGTATAAAATCAATGAATTGAAACAACATTCACTAAAACCAACACTAAGTAATTATGTTATAAAATATTACTTTACTAGTGATCTTTCTAGTTTTACCAAGGTTAGTTACAGGGAGTACATGGAGTCATATTACTTCTTTAGGAAATATCTTTGAAATCAGAATTCAGTTCAATACAACCAAGCAGGCAAGGCAAACGGTTCAAGCACGATGTACCAAATAAGGGTGTGCGTAGCGTGTCTCGTGAGCTATACTCTAAGACTCTAGAGACAATACAAAATTATTTGGAGTATTATTCAATCAAGCAAACAAGAATAACTCTCTATAAAATTTTGATCCCCGAGAAACTCAGGATCAATAGCAGTAATCCAGCTAACCAATGACTCTTTATCTGATGTTATTAGCAGCTGTGACTCATGGTTGCTCTTCACTAAAATACACTCAAAATAGCAGTCGTGACCAAGGTTCAGCTCTGCACTAATAGCGATTGTCCGACCGATGCAAATACATAAAAAACTATCAGATAAACTCTAATATGTACATGATCATGAACAAGGAGGCTATATATATACTCTTTGTGTTCTTACCCCTTGCCGAACGGTTATCTCTGCAGCAGACATACAAGTTAGCAACATGTGCATATATAAACAAGGTTCTCTTTTCCTGTCTGTCTCTACATCAAACAGTTAGGTTGCAAGAAGGCTAGCCTAGCATACACCCTAACTACCTGAATGCATCTATCTACATGAACAAACTACCTTCACTAACTCAAACTTTTTCCAACAGAAGCACCGCCTCTCATTTAAAAGCCACGCCCCCTAGATCCCGTAGGACCAGAACTTCAGGACGCACTATTAGTCTCACCCCATCAATCTCTATCCACCATTCTAATAGCCACGCCCCCTAATATCTCATAGGATCGGAACATCGGAACGCACTATTAGTCTCCAAGTTGTCATTTAGCCTCCATCCCCCACAAGCTCCTCGATAACAAGCATATCACAATTTTAACACAACGTAACAATACAAGCTTTTAATCTATCTCTCTCTTATCTAATAGCCGCACCACCCTAGATCCCATAGGACCGAAACATCAGGGCAGGCTACTAGTCTCTTCTCTAACAAGATGAGCCATTTACTCTTATAACAAAACAAGCATACATTCCATCAAGCTTTTGCATCGAAGACAAACAATTATATACACGACGACAAAAAAACATATGGATGATCTTTAATATAAGCATGAATGGCACTGGTTGATTTATCTCTTCAAGTTAGCATACAGTTCTACTCTTTCTTTCTTTAGCATGGCAAGGTTCATTCGATAGCTGTGTCAATGTAACTAGTATGCAATATTTTTTTCTTATACTTAGCATGAAAATGGTTCTATCTTTTTTAGGCAGACAGATTCTCGTTCTAACATTCATGTAAACTTTATCTTATTAAGCAAACAAGTATTTCAAAAACTTAAATTTATTATTAAGGCGTGCAAGAATCAAAGAATAAAGTTCTGCCCACTCACCTAGATCAGTCATCTTTTGGTTCAATAAGGAGCTCTCCACGAAGGTTTTCTTTTCGTGTCAGCAAACCAATATCTCTTGTACATAGTGCCAACGCAGAACGGGATACTACAGAAAGCATATCCATGTTCTAGATGATCTCTCATCTATGCGACAGGGCCAAAAAAAAGTTGGCATGTATTCAAGATAAGCTCTCATCCATGCAGCAAGACTGTGTACTTGTGTCTCTGTGTCCTTGGCATCATAGGCACGAGAATCGTGGCACTCCTCTACCTCTAAATAGAGCACCAGTGTTAGGAGGCTACGAATCGAGGCCACCCCTGACAAACTCTTCGGTGAGAAGAATAACAGCCTTTGGCATCTTTTATCGAGGAAAAGAAAGCAGAGAGACAAAGTTCTCTTTCTTCCCTGGGTAGCCCATTTTAGGCCCCAAGTCCGTGTGGGGGGATCGAGGTAATGAAGCAAGCAGTTATGAGGATGAACCTGACACCTTGATTTGCGTGATACACTTTAAATTCCTTGGAAACTGATGCCTAAAAACCCAAGATATAAGATGACTCAGAATCCCAATAGATCTTCTCAAAGATTGAGTCAAATCCCTCATTTAATACATATTTGATAGTCTGGCATATTCATCCATGTGTCAACTAGTGCATTCAACAAGTAAACCCATGCGATAGATAACCTATGCATTCAGAAAGTCTCTTTCCATGCTTCTTATTCAAAGTATTCCAAACTTATCCACAGTTTGAAAACTTTAAGCGGGTCTTGTAGAAGCATACATCAAGCCGCATAATGAAAGTCATCCAAAGTTATATGCCATACAGTTCAAGCGACATAGAAGCAATAACGTATGTGGCAGTCGTTAAGAGACGCATGATGACCTGGGCATATGATTCTATTTATGTCCGTCACAACATCCATGACTCTGACATCAACAATGGATCTAAATGTCTCAGTTTTAACATGGACAGTGGACGTTAGTGCTTATGTCACCGTCTTGATTTCCTTTGTCCAGATATAGCTGTATAGTGCCACGTATATGAACGACAAAGCTATATATGCATCAAGCTCTCTATACGTCAAGCTCTCAATGAGTCAAGATCTCTTACGCATCATGGTCCTTATGCATCTAAACGACCCTAAGATGCAATTTCGGTGAGGCTCAACCCCTATGCGGTCTAGTCTTTATGCGACCTTGTGCGACTAAATCTGTATGTTTCAACTGAGAAGATTATCTACAATCAAGTGCGGGCTATGTGTCAAGCTGACCAAATCATGCACCTAGAAAATGAGAACAACCCATATCTTTAGTAACAGCAAGACGCCATGTGGCATCTCAGCCATGACATGTGCTTATGGTTACAACCATTATGTCAAGAATAGACATGTGTCAACCCCCGAATTCATGCACACATAGCATATGTTGGCTATAAATAGTTGGGTTGCATACCCATAAGACACACATAGACAAGAGAGAGAAACGTGAATAAAGCATTCTCATTCTTACGTTGGACCATCAACAGAGTAAAGGATCCAGTTGTAGTACTCGATCTCCATCGCTATACTCCCCAGAATAAAAAATATTATACTTAGATTTTCTGTTTAGGATTCTCTGTACTTTTTTTTGTTTGTTATGTAATAAAGTTTGTTTAACTTTAGTCCATGGCAAACAGCGGTGAAGTTGCATTCTGCCGCTTTCAGATCCTGATTCTTCTATGGGGAGTTCTCGACGATCTTCTACCTTCCCAAAGATGATGGGTTTGTCACCCCTCTTTCTTGTCAAAATTATGAAGTAAGAGCCTTGGCACGGGAGTTATATGTGTATGTTTTTGTAGAACTATATTTTATTCCAGGGAATATAACATTCTAATGTGCGACAATAGAGTAATTCAAAGATAGCCCTTTATTAATAAAATAAGTATCATCTCTTATGAAATTACATCATCATAGGAAGGTACATCGGTACGGACTGTGATATATTCTTTTAATTCCTTTCCTTCAGTAGCTGCCACCAATACTGACAGTGGTTTAGGTGCTTTCCCGCATAGTTTGACTACCAAGGGCTCGGGGTTCTTTACGGGAGAGGGATTTTCTCTTAGAGGTTGTCCCTGCCTTCCAAGATTGACTACCGAAGTTTCATGAGCCTTCCTATGCAGCTTGACCATGAGGGGCCAAGGCGTGTGAACGGGGCATCCTTTGAGATGGACCCTCAGGGATTCTTCTGTAGCTGTATCAGCCTCTGCTTCATCATCACTTTTATCTTGGTGGATTTTCTTGTACAAGATTGAGTCATTGTAGTACGCTTCGACCCCTTTGAAAGGATCCACATCGACAAATTCTATCCTTACAACACAATCGTTGTCGACATACTTCAGACATTAGTGGAGAGTTGATGGCATGATCATATACTCAGGTATCTATGGACGCCCTAAAAGGACGTTATAGGATACATCCACGTCGATGACATAGCAGGCCACCTCCGTTCGAAGATAGCCTATCTCATACTTCAGGCGAATTTTCTTGTCACTCTCCGTTCTCGATATATGTATTTGGGACCTAGTATTTCTTGCTTGCATGTTTATTAGGTTGCATGTCATGAAGACTAGACCTATTCATAGGTCCCAAATATTTATATCGGGAACAGAGAGTGACAATTAGGCTCGTGGTTTATTTATTGGGTTAGTTTGGTCATGAGTAGAATCCTTGGTCTAAACCTCGAATCCTAGCTATATAAGCCAACTTCTTTCTCTCTCTTACCTCATTCTCTCATTTCTCCTTCCTCTTTCATTTAGGCAAGTATACTTGCATCACATGGAAAAACCCTTAGATTTTAATTTTTGCTTTTCCCTTGCATTTTATTAGTCTAATATGTTTACATTATAATTCGAAGCACTTTTAATACTTAGAGTTTTCGATTTTGA
Source organism: Iris macrosiphon (assembly GCA_036927795.1). NCBI lineage: Eukaryota > Viridiplantae > Streptophyta > Magnoliopsida > Asparagales > Iridaceae > Iris > Iris macrosiphon. The sequence continues at coordinate 80,377,200 of JAYESA010000013.1, forward strand.
TGGATGGATTTGGCTAGATATACATTTTTAGTTAAAGATTTTTACAGGTTTCATAATTTTTTCTTGGTTTTGATCTATTAAAATAAGATATTTTAGAAAACCAAAATTTCTAGGTGATGGGGCATTTTATTTCAGACGTTTTGGCTTTTGGTTCACTTGATTTGAGGTTAAAATAAAGTTTTTATGGAGGAAATAACTTTCGGTTTTGGAGATATTTTGCCAAAGCTGAACTTGATGTCTGGAGAAGAAGAAGTTATCATGCGGCCAACATCTATGCTGCCGAGAGTCCTATGTGTCATAATCTTTATGCGGCCTGGACTCTTTGTCGCATATGCCTTCCAACATGCATCCATCTTCTTGGATGCATGACTGATTGTAACACATGCATTCTGGAGCTAAGTACTTGGTAAATTCTTAACGACAAAACTCCTCGTGTTTTACTTGCTAAACAAATAAGAATTTCACTAAGTCCAAGGAACATCCATGCGGTCGAGTGACCTATGTGTCCCTGACCCCTATGTGCCTCTCCTCTTTTGGACGCATAACTCAGCACGACTTTTATGGCTTTGCATATTTTTTCATAAATTTGTCTTATACTTTCTGACATACTTTATGGCTTGTCACGTCCATCATTTCAGTCACTTCTCTGACATGAATTTATTAGCCGTCACTCGGTACTTGTCCCAAGGAGTGGACTTTGCCTTGACCTATGTGGCCTTGATCCTATGCCGCATCGACCTCTATACGACAACTGACCCTGTGCGTCCTCGATCCTATGCGGCCATATGTGCATGATTTATTAATTTTCTTGGTTTGACATTTTATTTGATTTTGTGATGACATGCGTGATTTTAATGCTTGTAAGTATATGTTGTCTTAGTGACAAAGTATTAGATTCGACTAAGTGCCTTGCCCGATTATAGGCTATGCGCCAAGATGCCATATTACCCAAGCGCCAAGTGACTATGACCACCTATGTTCCAGACTTAACTTATGTTTTATTGTGTGCTAGAACACATGTGATTTACCAATAATTGGTAACTTGACCCGGCTATTGGTATCTGTGCTGATACACTCGCTACGTGCTATGTGTTCCTATGTGTTAAGTATTCCTACACGATTATGTTACATATTTTACATCGAGGTATACCTGTATGCTATGCGACATGTGATATGATATGATATGATTTCCTCCAGCATGGACATCATAGTTGGTCAATAACCAAAGCGTAGCTAGGATTTGTTTGATTGTTGCATCACGCTCGGGTGAATCCAAATTGAACTATCAAGTAACAAAGTAGATTGGAATCTAGCGTGCCCATACTGCGATACGACATATAAGGGGAGTAACATGTGACCATGCCATGTGATTCCAGCTAACTGTAGAGTTAACTAGGCAACTAAAACTTGTAGAGCATTGGGAGGGACAAAATCCCGAGATCGCGCTTAACTAGCCACCCTCAATTATTATCTGAGGAGTGAAGGCTGGTCCCCATTTGGATATTATTAAATATCCGATTATTATATTTTACTATGTGTTCTATGTGATATTAGCATGATAGCCTTACGAGAGACCAGTGCATAATACTATGTACTATGCGGCAATTCATGGCTCGGTTAGCCCTGCTAGCACATGGCTCAATCTGAGGATTCCTATTATACTCATATATATCTGGGATAATCCAGACTCCATGTAGAAATTTAAAGTCTTGATTGTCCGATTAAATAAATTTTGTTTGTAAGTGTATTTGCAATCTGTTAAATAGTCTAGAGATATGGACTATCATGGTGCAACAGCCTAACCATTATCCTTGTTTGGTTTTGGGGTTAAATTTTTGTATCACGATAGGCTATAGAGCGAAACTATGAGACACAATTATTTATGTTGTACTGGTTTTGTTTCTTCATTCGTGCTTCCCTTGCGGTACTTGCTATTTGGGGTCTAACCCCACTGGTTTTGCATGGCCAGGTTTAGAGCCAGCACGTGAGGATACAACTTTCTTTCCCCTAAACAATGGCGTGCACCAGATGGATGGCTACTAAAGGATAGTAGGTTTCTTCTTTCCTGCTCGTTATTGTACATTTTACTCTTTTGGGCGTTTAACTACCGGCACTTGTTAGACGTAAATCTGGATATTTTGTTTCCTTTACATAATTGTAATTAATTATACTGCAGCTGATTATGGTAATGTACTTTTGCTACTCTTTCAGATTCTTATTTTATACAACAGATTTTTAGAATGTTTTGGCAGGATATTTGGGATGCCTTACTTCCTAGTCAGATATATTCTATGTTTATTGTCCTTACTTGCCTGATTGAGACAATAAATATTCTATGTGACCCTAAGTGACTTGCTTGTAGTATGCACCCCCTTGTCTTGTTACAGCTGTGATTGACGTACGATATTCTATACCTTATACGGGGTAGCTGGCCATGTCCATCTCTATATTCCGGTAGTGGGGGGTGACACTTCCCTAGAGGGTAGCTCCTTCTGGCGTTGAAACCGCTGATGGTCGTGTTGGTCGCTGCCAACCAATGCATTGGGATTCCCATAGTCTAAAGTAGACTTCGTGGGATTATACTGAGGGATAAGCTAGGGTCTATGTGTATCTGATCCACCTTGATGGCCCCGATATACCCAGTATAGTACAAAGGGCAATAGTGTATGTTATTCTTTAGCAACATATCTTGTTGGAAGAATGTGATGTTTGGGATCGCCTCTATCACATTGTTGCAGTGGGGACACGCATCTGGGTTCTCGGCCGATGGCTTGACTTTGGCCTAGTATGAGTCATCATTCTATAATGCCTCACTCAGAGCGTCACTTGTCTTTTTTGAGAGACGAAGGAGCTTGAAGAGCAACAACTTTGCTGGAGTATTGGCAAGTTGTGTCAATATGTCAAAATTGTAGGGCTTGTCCAGTCCCGTCACCACATCCTTCCTCAGAGGTTTGTCGAAGCGAACCTCTTTATGCTTCTATTTGTTCGCCATAGGAGGTTGGGATAGATCTAGATCAGAGGCCACTAGATGTATGAGAGTGGCAGTCGGAGGTGCATTATCCTAGGGAACTGCATCATAGTCCCATAAGTAGGTCTGTCCAGACCTAGTTACCCCGCCATAGCTTTATCAGTTGAGGGAGAGACCATGTGACAGGATTTGGGCCTTTTTCCTTTAGACCTATCGGTGGAAGGCGCTGCTTTCTACGTCAAGTATTGGACAAAGTCAGGGTAAACCCATATGGCCTTGCCTCACGGTGTAGTAAGGGGTACCAGCCCGACTGCTCGGTTACGAGCTAGAAGGAGGTTGACGACGTCCATTATTGCCCTTGGGATGGAGACACCACCATATTGGGCTTTTATTGCTGAAAAGTCACTAAATTAGAGAGATACCATGTTTCTATCGACCCTCTTATCCTTAAAATCCAAGGTGAGGGCTTTGGAGTCGATTAGCCGTTGAATTTGTCTCTTCCACACATAACAGTCTCGTGTTGGATGGTGGATGTACCGATGGTAGTAGCAGTACTTGGGGTCGTCGACCTTATATGACTCTTCAGGGTATTTGATATTGGGTAGCCGAAGCTTGTTGTCCTTCATCAGAGCCTTAAAAATCTTGCTAATATCATCGTTGAAAGAGTAGGTATCCCTCAGCTTAGGCACTTCTGTCGGCTTCTGAGTGGATGAGGCAGAGCTTTTGGACACATTGACAGTCAGGGCATGCTTTCCTTTGTTTTATGGCTGCAATTGTTGTCGTTAAAGGGGTGTTTATCCCTATCATCAACACTGGGGATGTGGAGCCCCAAAAAGTGGAGGTCTTTTGCACTTTTCTTTGTGGCTTCTGCGCTAATGATGATGTTGTCCACTCCTCGAACTGATTGGGGCTTGTCCAGATTAACACCGTCAGGTACATGTTCTTTTCGCAGGTGTCCATCAACATAGTTTTAGGGGTGTCAGGGGGTAGTCTCAATGCCGCCTGTCGAAAGCACTCTATGTATTCGCATGCGGACTCCTTGCCCCCCTGAGCTATGTCCATTAGGCAGGACATAGTCATGGCCATTCCTTCCTCATAGAACCGGAAGAGGAAGAGGAGTTTTTAGTCATTGAAGGACAAGATACAATTATTCGGGAGGCTATAGATCCACTCATAAGCGACCCCGGTCAGGGCTCCCAAGAACAAGTTGGTGAGAATAGCATTATCCCACGGTAAATTCCCCATTGTGGAATGTAAGTAGTTTATGTACTGGCGGGGGATGTTTTCCCATTGAATGGGGCCAGGGATAATGGTTTATAATTGGGAGGATAAACCACATTGTTCCACTCGGAAGGATAAGGATGTCGTATCCCAAGCTTCTGGAGCGTGTCTCGGTTGTCCTCTAGCATCGAAACGAGCACGCAAATTCCTGAGAGTCTCTTGAATGTCATTTGACCGTGGAGGAGCGAAGGACAGGGGCAAAGTCTGGTTACCAGCAACTGAAGGAGCGGGATCAGGTACATTGTACTCCCCGTGGTCCCTAGATTATGGCTTGTTGGTCCCGGAGTTCTTGGTTGAGGTGGGACTAGATTTGCCTTGATGTCCAGCACTTTATGGGTCAGTGTCTGCATCAAGGCGCTCATGGTGAGCATCATTGCCTCAAGTATCTCGAGGCATTGGCAGTCACTAGACCCTGCACTGTGATCATCCCCTATCATGTATACGGGCATTACATGGGGCAAGATGGAGGGGATCATGGATGCCTCACTCTCTGCCTCTGATGTCTGAGTCACTATCCTGAGGGAAGGCGGGCATTATTGCATCGTCTTTGGACTCCAGGAGATTACTGTAGTGCCCTGCTCCACGTAGGCACTATATACAAGATATATTGCTTTGCTGGCTCGAGCGGAAGCCTTCTCGGAGAGTTACCAATCGAAACATAAGACGATTGATCTAGGTGAGTAGGCAGGACTTTTTTCTCTGATTCTTGCATGCCTTAATAATGAATATGAGTTTTTGAATGGTTATTCTAAGAAGATAGTTTCATAAGAAGAATGATAGAACCTGACTCTGCATGCTTAATAAGGGAACTCGTATAGCTTGTCATTGAAACGAATCTGCATGCCTAACTAGAGAACTTGAATGCTTGTCAATAGAAGAGCCATTGCTATGCTAATAAGAAAGAGTAAGAGATTGCTAAAGAACTTGTATACTTGTCCAAAATAGATAGAATCATTGCCATGCTATTTAAAGATAGAAATATTGCATGCTTAGCTACACGGACACCGCAATCGACCGAACTATTGCCATGATAAAAAAAGAAAGAGTAGAACTGTATGCTTAATTAAAAGAGATAGAGAACTGTTTTCATGCTTGCTTGCTTAAATAGATATTGTTATATGTTTTCATAGAAGTTAATCAACTGCTTGAACGGTATTAGAGAAATGGCAGCCAGTCTGCATAAGAGATAGAAATGGTGGCTTGTCAGCACTGAGATGGAGACAAAGACCGAGATAGAGATAGAGAGAAGAGATTGACTAGATGCTTGTTATTGAACTGCTTCTTATATATATAGTTTATCTTATAGAGTGACATTCATGCATTGGTCTTAGATAACTTGTGCACAAGGATCATCCTACAAACAATTTTCTGGGGCACTGGGATCGTTCGCCCTGGGGGATCAGAGGAATACCCTGAGGCAAAGAAGTCCTTGCGATCATGGGGTATTCATGTCTATTAGATAGCTGGTTTATTAGTCAAAGCAGCTAAGTATATGAGTGAGTATACATTAGTGCAGTATTGGGCCGTGATAACACCGTTTCTAATCTTGAGGAAGTAGACTCATGGACCATCATATAGTTAGGTCGCATGCTAGGATTCATTATTCTTACATACCTAACTGTTTGATGCAGAGACGGACAGAGAAAAAAGAACCTTATACATATATGTTTATGCAAATTATTGCTAACTTGTATGTCTGCTGTAGGGATAATCTCTCGGTGAAAGGGCAAGAATCACTGAATAAGTGATATGCATGATATCAAATATGCTCTCTTATATTGAATGCTTTCTTAGAGAAGTCTTATTTTCGTATATGCTTCTATCTCGTTCACACGATAAGATGTTAGCTAATAAGATAAAGATATAGATGCTTAGAGAAAGATGCTAAGAAGATAGTCCACTAGATATATATGCTAGAGTCTTTATAGAAATAAATATGACTCATAAGTCACGTTACGTGCCAGAGATAGTAAATGGATCTGCTTATCGTATATGAACTGCTTGTCTTGCCTGCTTGCTTGTATATTGAACATGAACTCTGTTTTCAAAGATGTTTCCAAAAATAAGTAATATGACTCTGCTATTGAACTGCATTAAACGAATATAGGTAAAACTAGAAAGATCACTAGTAATGTAATATTTTGTCATATGCTTACTAGTGATCTTTCTAGTTTTACCTAGGTTCCTTACTGTAACCTCTGTATCCTAAAATTCAAGCTTAAATATTATTTTTAGGTTAATTTGGGGCTAGTAGGATTTTTCTATAATTTTTGGTTAATTAAAAACTAGTAAAACTAATTTCCTAGGACTGACAAATATTTATTTTAGGGTCAAACATAATTAAAAATATCCCAAACTTTAATTTCGGTTCTAAATAATCAAATATATTTTCTAGAATTTTTTGGAAATGTACTGATTATTTTTAGCATTTATTTTTAGTTAATTAGGAAAAATTGAATTAAAAAAATTTTCTGAAAAAGAAAACCCATAATAGTAAATATTCTGCCCAATCAGCCAACATGGGGCCCACCTGTCAGCCTTCCGTAGCGAACTGGGCGGGGCCCGCCTGTCAGCGACCGTTGGCGTGGGTACGGGTGTAACCGAGCCGACTGGGAGCCGAGCCGAGCCGGGTCAAACCCTGACCGTCCGATCTGGGCGGGGCTGATTGGATGCATGCCATATGGCAGACTCCGAGTCACAACTGCTTTCTCTCTCCTCTATATATAGGGTATTTAGTTTAGGAATTCTAGGATTTTCTTTGAGCCGAATTCTGGAGAATTGTCATCTAGGGTTCCTTCATCTTCCAGAAGCCATTACGCATAGCTTCGAACTCCAAACAAGACCCAGTTTCTTGCATTAGAACCATATTGAGGTTAGCTTTCTGAATATATAAATTATTTTACTAAATTATGAGTATTAAATTCTAAAAAATAGGTAGAGCATAACATGTCCAAAAATAGATGCGTCTCGATGTTTTCGCGATTCCGGGAGAAGCAGAAATCAGAATCATGAACCGTTTGAACTTTGGGAAAGCTAATATCGAGATCATTGACATATGTTTTTCTCATATTTTAATTCAAAATATTAGGTGAAGCAGGAAGATCAGATGGAACTGGATTGTGAGTCTGTCCATCTGGTCCCGGAAGTCTAGGAATCATTGAGGTCCCTCCTTGAGTCTGACCATTGACTCCTGAAGGTGTGTCGCCATCGGTGGCAGTACATCTATTTTGTATATCCATCTCTCTTCAGGAGATGTATGAAATAATTTGAAGAAGTACAGGAGTCAAACAGGATGCAAGCGTTTAAATAGGATAGTTGAACGGAAGGATGAGTTTTAGTCAAGTGTGGATGAGATCCTTATACTCTATTCCTATAAGCAGGCTTATTTGGTACAGTTACGTAACTAAGATAATATATTCTCGACCTGCAAGGGCCACCACAAAAATATGTCACGCCCCAGTCCCAAAATATGTAGGACTAGGAATACGTAACATGCCAGCCGTATGTATACGAACTCCAATATATGGAAACCATATACACACGTATGCTTTACATGAATATCTAATCCACCAGTGGTAATATACTGTCTCAATAAGTCACACGCAATCTATATCTCATCCATAACACAAATAAATAAATAAATGGGAATAAATAACTGAATGTCAAAGATGAGTATCCAAGTATGATAGTCGGATGAAAACAAATCCACTACAAATCGACTATACTAAGCTACTAAAAGAGAGAAGAGAATCAACTCTAATATAAGATAAATGTCTCTAACAGAAATAGCAACTAGAATATCTAATAGCTGCAATGAATCACAGATACTCCGAAGGTAAGACCTCCTCAGTCTGATAAGAAGCGTCAGGTCCAGGTTCGTACTCCTGTGGATACTCCTGCCCGTCTATATCTAGAAAAGTTCCAGGTCCTTATAGGGACGTAACAAGATACATAGAAGCATGCCAATAAAGTACTGAAAAGTAAACATCCAATGGTTACCTAACCATCTATGTGAATGCAGTTTGAGAATAACTTTCCACCAAGTGGGCTATCTGGATAAAAATGGGATTGGCGTGAATCTCTCGGAGAATCAGGGGCCTACAAAACATATCATCGTTTGAACGGCAGAGGCCGCCTAATAATATATAATATATAGGATCATCATCGCCCGTATCTCCAGCGGAGCTTCCGGGTTACAAAAGGAAAGTGTAAAAGAGCCCAAATGTCTTACTTTTTATTCTCCCCAACCCATGCTCTACGCATGTCAAGTCCATGACACGATGAAACCTCTAAATAACTGCCATGTCTACTAGCATGCAAAGTTTCTATCGACAGTTATCCCTATCCGTCGTACGATACGTATTAGTAGCCAGCCAAATACGCAAGTCCATGTCCTACATGTGACTCACACTCGTGCAAGAACAGTGTCATGGCCAATGAAACATATAAATGCCTCATGATAATGGGGTGGTCTCATAAAGTAGGTTCAATGCATATACATAATAAAAACATAATACGACGACACCATCATTGCAGCCAAGTTTCCTTGGACGCGCAGTTTATATAACAGTTTAGAATAAATAAACTAAAGTAAGCAGAAATAAGACATGCATGCATCATATGGAATGTAAATAACAGTACAATGGTAAGGTATACTTTCCTGACAAGAAATCTGTAAAGTGTAAACGTCCAAATATCAAGGACACGGGATCAGAAACCACGGCCTCCGAACAAACGTCTCTGGATGCTGAAATAGACATCACCAAAATTTTCAAAATCAGCGAGATAGCTAGAAATTACTACCCTTTTGTCCAATTTGGACACAGGGGCAAAACGGTAATTTTGGAACAAAATAGGGTCCATATGTTGGCCAATTTGTACCGAAAAGTGTGCCAAGGGTAAAGGTCTCTAAATGGGTCAAATTATAGGTCAAACAAACTCTAATTGTCAGTACGAACTCAGCGGTATGTCAGTACGAACACAATGGTATGTTCAATTATGGATTCCGATGAGCCGAACACAATTTCGCCCAAAAAGTCAATTATAGGGCCCGTCAATAGGCGACTTGGTCAACTGTCTCAGAATTACGTGAAACTTGGGTCACAGGACCAGCGCGATACCATGAGTCGAGTGGCATAAGTTTCGTCGTATTCTGACGAGCGTACACTAAATGGTGGAGGGTTTTACAAAAGTCACGATATGGAAACTTTTTACGAACACGGGCTGATTTCGACGCGCACACGCATCCGAATCAGTTTCCGCAAAAGCCCACATGTCTGGGTATACCGTGCGCACCTTTCGGTGCACTTGGTACATGACGGGGCGGTCCCGTTTGGCGGGGCGCGCTCCGTATCGCAAATTTTAGAAGTTGGGAAAAGTATATTTATGAGATTTTTAATCAGATTTAATTCAACATACAACAACAAATAAAATATTGTATTTAATAGGAATTAATATCGGTTAAGTGGTCTTTATATACCCAAAAGAAAAACCAAATTCGGATCTCTGTGGTGGGAGATACGAGTCCGTGAAGATGGATAGTTACCGCAGATTTCTGCGATCCAAAAGTTGTCATTTTTTGCCAACTTGGTTGCTGTTTATGCCTAGGGTTACGGGCTGTTCGAGATATACTAATGCACAGAGATGGAAGGGGGATAGGTCATGAACATACCGGTGAAGACGGGGTCGAGTTTGGTCGAGCAATGGCACGGGAATCGAGACGTGAACAGAGCTTCGTTGCTGTTCAAAATCGGTCGCGCGCGCTGGGCGGTTGATGCGGTCACGCGGCGGGCTTTGCGGTGAACGGCGGCGGTCTGCGGCGGGTCTCCGGTCGACTGCAGTGCTCAGGGTTGGGGGAGATGAAGCTTTTAGAGTTAGGGTTTATGAGTTCTGACTGTGTATATATATGTAGAGGGAGCGGGTTCGGCGGGTCATGGGTTGTCAAGCTACAGTAGGTGGGAATGGGTTGCTGCTGTTGTTGTTGTTAGCTTAGGGCTTTTTGTTATAGTAATAGGTTGGGTTTTAAGGATTTGCTACGGTTAGGAAATTAGACTTAGGGATCTTGCTGCTAGTGGCTTAGGGGTTTAAGGATTATAGGTTTTTGATTTCTTTTATTTTTCTTTGTTTTTTCATTTCTTTTTCATTTCTAATTCTTTTATTCTTTTCTTTTTTATTAATAAACTATTTATATATATACATATATATATATATATATATATATATATATATATATATATATATATATATATATATATATATATAATTCTAGAAATTATATATTAGTGCGCACAATAAATCTATAAAGTAAATGTTTGCGATAGAATGTCAAGGATGGTATAAGATAGAAATTTATAAAGTAAATTTATACCTTGGTCTACGAATAGGTTCAGAAAACGTTTGCGTATGTCGTCCTCGCGCTCCCAAGTTGATTCTCCTGGTCTAGTCATCTGCTGAGCTGGCTTCGGTGCTGGAAGTGCTAGCCCCTGTACTGGTGGTGGACGTGTTAATGTCTGCTGCATTGGACAGTCTCTCTCTAAATGCTGTCTGGAACCACACCTTATACATTATCCTAAGCGGTTCCGATAATCTCTCGAAATGTGCCCGCGTCTCTGTCACTACCACATTCCGAAAACAGGAGTAATTTCGACTTTTTATAATATTTAATATTATGGTAGTTATAATTAAGTAATTGCGTGATAATTGTTTGTTTTGAATAATTATGTGTGATGAGTAATTAAATATAGTATTAGATGCAGTGCTCATTTATTTTTGCCAGCAGACTAGACCTAGAAGCCCAGTAGATGACCACCTGTCCGAATTATAGAATTCTGGATTTTATTATTTTATCTAGAATTTATTTATTGGAGATTGTAATTAATTACTGTATTTTATTTAATATTTTTGCGCATTGCCTTTGCTTCGATAATTGGAGCAGTACCCTGACTTTTGTCTTCCAATAAATTTCACAATCTTGCCCTAGACATGCCCGCCTTTCATTCTGCTATTTTTGCAACTCATAATTATGCTTGCTGTGCATTAATTCTAGCCGCACAAAAATCGTCGCGGACGTTATTTAATAAATCCCTATTTTTCATCGTTGTGCGTTCCAATCGAAAATTGGAGGCAATCTTGACCTATTTTTCGTGCGGCCCAAATTAGGGTAATATTCTGTTCTGAGTCTTCTTCATTATTGGTATTGATGACCTGACCTGATTTTGGCTCCATGTACTCCTAATTAATTGTTGAACACAACTTGCATTTATTTCTATTTAATTTGAGGATACCATTTATTTTGATTCTAAAATCCTAATTTAATTCCAGTGCCTTGCTAATTGAGCCCGTACCAGTCTTACAGCGCCCCCTGACCCTACAAAACACCGGACCCCGAATCGCCCGCCAAATTTTCATCATTTTATGTGTTTGTGCAATTTTCCAAATTTAAGGGGGTTAAATTGCAAATTGGCATTTTGTGCCAACACCCAATTATTTTAACCAATGAGGAATCCTTAATATTTTAATTAAACCTCACCCTCATTTCCCACATGAATTAATTTCCCTCATGTCCAATCTGGACCACTCATTTAGAGGGTCAATCACAACCCTCCATCAAAATCCCCTCATCCTATATAATGACATATCTACATCAACCCTAATCCCTAGACAACCTAGGTTTTCCCCCACCTCTCTCTCTCCTCCATCCTCAACACCAAACTGTAGCTCTCTTTCTCTTCCTCATTTTTCTTTTCATTTTCTTCTTCCTTCCTTCTTCTTCTTCTTCTTCTTCTTCTTCTTCTTCTTCCTTCTTCTTTAAATTTTTGAATTCAAATTCAAAGAAGAAGGGGGGGGGAACACTGTGCATTTTCCCCCCCATACTTCCCCGGCGGCCCTCTGCCAGTCCGGCGAGCAGCCGACCGCCCCAACTCCCTGCTGCATCCACCCGCCGACCTGTCCCTCCGGTGCCGGCGCTCCATCCTCTCCTCTCCCTCTGCTATTTTTCCCCCGGTGATCGGACCCCGACTCCCGCTGCACCCATCCGACTCAGCCGCTCCACCCCGGGCTCCCCGCTGTCGAGCTCCGGCGACTCCGGAGCATTCCCCTCTGCGTTCTCCCTCCGGCGCTGCATAGAGCTCCGGCCTCCTCCAGACCGAGCCCTTCCCTCCCCCGCTGTGAACTCTGACCACCACCATCATCATCATACTCCTCCCCTCGCCGCTGCTGTGCCCGACCATTCCCTGCTGTCCCCGAGCCGAGATCACCCCGACCATCAGCCGGCCTACTGCTGCTCCGGCCTCCCACCACTCCTTCCCGACTGTCCTCCCTCCAACCCGAACTCCTCCATCTCCATCATCACCATCACCACCACCATCAACCATTCCTCCCGGCCCCGCTCAACCACCCAAGTCGACCACCTCCCTGCTGAAGCTCCGGCGGCCGACTCCTCCAGACCTCCCCGACGGCGCTGCCTCAACACCCCGGCGGTCCAGCGGCCCCTCCGACCCGCCGTTCACCCCGCTGCTCCCCTCCCCTGTGCTCCGGCCGGCAACCAACAGTGAGTCTTCTTCCTCCTTCCCTCTTCCCTTCTTCTGTAGTTAGCATGTGTATGTATAGTTAATTAGCATTTTTATGTATGGTTCATTTAGTATGTATATTAGTATCATGTATGTGTAGGTATATGTGTATAGTATTATTTTTAATTAAATGTTTAATAGTATATATAGTATTAGTATACGTATAAAAATATATTTCGTATATACTTAATATATTTTAATATAAATGGGAATACATGTATATATGTATATATATATTTTGTAAATGTATGTATTAATGAATATGTAATGTATAGTATTTCTAATTTATGCTTTAAATATGTGAATACGTATGAGTTTAATTAATATGTAATGTATATATTTTGTATATAATAATTAATGCATAGTTAATGTATATATAATCAATGTGTATGTTAATGTATATACAAATTGTATATATATATATGTATATACACATTGGTTTATTTTATGGCATCTATTTAATAAAATTATACTAATGTAATTTAAATTAGTATATGTATAATTATTAATATTTAACATGTATGAATTCTAGTATAAATATTTCTCAGTATATACATGTTAATGTATGTTTTAGTATTTAAAATTTATGTGTTGTATAATAATTGGTACATATATATAACCGTATTTTGGTATCAATATATACATGTAGAGTTATATTTTCGTATTAGTATATTTATATTTTTGTATAAACCCTTAGCATATTTTTAATATATATATATACATATATTTTGTATATGTATTTAATTTGATATATATTGTAAGTATAAATTATTATGTTTATATATACATACAAGAATTATTTATTTTAAAGTATATATTTATACAATATCTATTATTGTGATTGATGAAAATTATATATATTAGTTAATGAGATGTGTTTTAAATATGTATCCCTACTAGGTGACCCTAGTTGACTAGTGCCCTGCCTGGCATGGCCCTGAGGCCAGTGTTTATAGACTGTATGTTAGGGTAGCATCTGATGCAAATGTTATATTGTGATGTGTTTATAGGACTGTTGGTTTACCCAGGGGATACTCTGGAACAGGACATCCATAAATACCAGCTAAGGACCCAAGGCAAGTACATTCTCTGATAATTTCCAATTCTTGATAATTGCTATAAGTTCAATGATCTTGAAATGTTACAACTGAATCTTTGACACTGTGCTACACGGACTAGTATAGCTTGGATCTGCAGTCATGAGATGTTATCTTGATTATCGTATTGACATTGTACACGACATGTATATTTAGACATCGTACGTGATAGACTTGACTTGCTCGTGTATCGTGACGTGTCATGATTGGATCCACAGTACTAGTTAGGGGCGGGGAAGTAGTAGTAAGAAATGTGATCATAACCTCTTATTGTAGTATAAAAATTGTAAGTGTTAATCATGCTCTTCACCCATGATTAGACAGGCCCTGTAGCTATCGTACATGTTCCCAAGCCGATCACATTTTGAAACTACTATTTCAAACACTTAGAATAGATTATAGTTCCATATTTTAAATCATATACTACATCACCCGTATATGATACTGTTCCTTGTTCTTTTAATTCCATACATGCACTGACTGTATCATATTGCCTATTGCCTGTCTCTTTACATTGCCTGTCTCTCTTAAATTGCCATTGCATTTATTTCACTGTCTTCTCAGTAGCTAGCATGACATATTTTATTGTATTATAGACATTATCAATTAATAGAACTGTTATTTGAGAGTGTTGCTTTGCTCCTTTCTGACTGGAAATATTTTTCCAGACTATGCCTTAGAGGACCGCTGTCCGACACGTTATGGACCATATGGTGAGTAGCTACAGACTTGGTAATTTGGTTATGATTCCGAGAGATCTAGTCGGAATTTCTAATCTTCTAGTTAGTTTCTTTCCGTAGTTTATTTGGTACCGGATTTGTCTCCGGCATTTTTGTTGAGACTTGGATTGTTGAGTTAGATTATTAGTTGTTGACTTGTGTTGTATTTAAATTTTTGTTGGATATCTTATCGTGCTGTCGTCCTGTGATTGAGTATGTGTTTATTTTATTGTGTCATCCGTGCCTCCTCATGGAGATTGGATGTTTCGTGAGATTGATTAGATAGATTATTGACCTAGACAGCGTTCTACCGCCGATGCTGCGGTGTAGGCTGGACGTACCCACGCACTCGTGCCCCTAAACTGGGTCCGGGTCGTGACACGTTTTTAGTGGTGGCCCATGCAGGTCAGACTTCGCATTTAGAGCGATGTCGTGGTAGTGTGACATCCTTGTTATACTACTGCGTGCCTGCGATAGAATCTAGGACATAGGATACTAGGACGAGAGCAAATACTCAATCACAATTCCTTGAGAGATTCCTGGGATGACCCCTGAGAACCTTGTTAAATTTCCAATTTAAATCATTCCCTTGTTCCGTCCATTCTCACTTATTGATGTTGAATTTGATTGTTGTTAATTATGTATTAAATTAGGATTTTGGTTTCATTATAGAGTTGATTTCATATCAAGATGAATTTATAGACTGATTTATGGTATTATTTGATGATGCCCGTCGATGAGGACAGCAAGGGAGATTAACACTAGGGCTATTGGACTACTAGATATGGATTTAAATTATAATTTAAAGCTTGAAAATGAATTGCATTTTTAAATTTTGAGAAGATTGAGATATTGTTATTAAAAATTTATTTTGAGGAATTCAGATTCAATTTGATGAACCTAGACAAGCTATAAGGATTTTTGGAATTGATAAAATTTTCATTTCAGTATTTAGATAATTGGTCTTGATGAAAGTATATGCAATTTTACTTTAAAATTTATTCGAGGAGTTATTTTGAGGAATTTTATTTGAGGATAAGATCTTATAGTGGGAGAGATATATTAGTATATATGAGTAGATGATATACATGTGTAAGGATCTGATGACTTGAGTATGATTGAGATCTCACTGCCAACTGACTTGGGTGCCAATCTAGGGTGGTATTAGAGAGAGCATTACTTAGTATAGTGTGTTACAATTGATATGCACTTGAGTGATAAGAATAACTAGTATCAACTATTGTAGTAGGTAAGGAAGTTAGCAGTGAGTATGCTTGTAGTAGAGTGTGGTACCTAAAGAGATAGAGGTATCAAACTTTCCATGCATCATTTGACCTATGATTATGTTAGAGATAGAAGATATTGCAAGTAACATGTTAGCAGATTCTTTCTTTTCTTTCCTCATGTTCCTTTTGACTTCTGATTGATTGATACCTTAGTACCGTAGCTTGTATGCATGATTTCTTGTTATAATGTAGTTAGTAGTACCCCTGATACAGAGACTGCAATACCATGACAAAAGACACTATGATCATACATATTTCCCTTAGGTTGCTTGTTAAATGGTTGTAGGTAGAATTCTCTTAGACTTTGATTGTTGAGTATTTAACTGTAGTAAAGATTAACGAAGAGGTTATGACTTGACAAAGAGAGACAAGGTGCCTTAAATTTTGAGGAAAAATATTAAATTAAATAAGGAGTTGGGAATTTAATATGCGTAATTGAAGTTTTGTTAAATCATTGATTTTAAGAAGATTATGAAATATTTATCATTAAATTTGAGGAATTTAAGAAGGCCATCGATATATTTATTGGACTGCAAGTTATGAACTTATATCTTGAATATTGTATTGGAGGTTTCATAAGTATTACATCGTTGCATATTATGTGGAAAAAAAAATTGAGGAATAAGAACACAAATGGATTAATGTTGAATTCAAATTTTGGGATGAGATTCAATTTTAGAAATATGCATTGATTGGATTTCAATTGGAGGATTGAATATTAAATTCTTGTATTTCGTTATTAACCTAAAATTTTGGAGGATATTGTGCTAAGAATGGAATTTGATTTTATATTTGAAGATTTTTAGGGATATGATATTTATAGAATTTTGAAAAATTATTATGACATAACAATATGGAGTAGTTCATGATTATATGATTTGATAAATTTAAATTTGATGGTAGTAAATGAATAAATAAAACAATTGAGGATTTAAAAATTCGAGGATAAATATTGATTTAAATAGAGGGTTAAAAATTTAACATGGCAGGATTTATGATGTATTAATTCCAGGAAGGATATGATATGATTGAGGTTATCATTAGAATTTGAGGAAATTAAGGAGATTGTCATTAAATTATTGGATTGCAAGTTATAAATTTTAGAATGTTATATTTGAATGTCGCATTTGGAAAATCCTTAAGTATCGTATTGCCGAGTATTTTGAGGAAAAAAAAAAATTTGATGGACTAATGTTTGAATTCAAAACTTGTGGGACGAGATTACAATTATATATGTGGATTGATTAAATCAAATTTGAGGAGTGGATATTAAATTTCGAGTATTGAATTACTAACTAAAACTTTCAAGGAAATTTTGATAAAAATAGACTTTGATTCATTTCGAGGATTTTTCAGGAATGAAATAATATCAGAATTTTTGACAATTGTGAAAAGACCTCATGGATTATTAATTGATTCGTGGTTGATGAATAAAATTTGAGGAAAATAATAATGTGTATGAATAAATGCTACTTTGAGGATTCTAAATTTCGAGGACGAAATTCTTTTAAGGTGGGTAGACTTGTCACTACCATATTCCGAAAACAGGGGTAATTTCGACTTTTTATAATATTTAATATTATGGTAGTTATAATTAAGTAATTGCGTGATAATTGTTTGTTTTGAATAATTATGTGTGATGAGTAATTAAATATAGTATTAGATGCAGTGCTCATTTATTTTTGCCAGCAGACTAGACCTAGAAGCCCAGTAGATGACCACCTGTCCGAATTATAGAATTCTGGATTTTATTATTTTATCTAGAATTTATTTATTGGAGATTGTAATTAATTACTGTATTTTATTTAATATTTTAGCGCATTGCCTTTGCTTCGATAATTGGAGCAGTACCCTGACTTTTGTCTTCCAACAAATTTCACAATTTTGCCCTAGACATGCCCGCCTTCCATTCTGCTATTTTTGCAACTCATAATTATGCTCGCTGTGCATTAATTCTAGCCGCACAAAAATCGTCGCGGACGTTATTTAATAAATCCCTATTTTTCATCGTTGTGCGTTCCAATCGAAAATTGGAGGCAATCTTGACCTATTTTTCGTGCGGCCCAAATTAGGGTAATATTCTGTTCTGAGTCTTCTTCATTATTGGTATTGATGACCTGACCTGATTTTGGCTCCATGTACTCCTAATTAATTGTTGAACACAACTTGCATTTATTTCTATTTAATTTGAGGATACCATTTATTCTGATTCTAAAATCCCAATTTAATTCCAGTGCCCTGCTAATTGAGCCCGTACCAGTCTTACAGCGCCCCCTGACCCTACAAAACACCGGACCCCGAATCGCCCGCCAAATTTTCATCATTTTATGTGTTTGTGCAATTTTCCAAATTTAAGGGGGTTAAATTGCAAATTGGCATTTTGTGCCAACACCCAATTATTTTAACCAATGAGGAATCCTTAATATTTTAATTAAATCTCACTCTCATTTCCCACATGAATTAATTTTCCTCATGTCCAATCTGGACCACTCATTTAGAGGGTCAATCACAACCCTCCATCAAAATTCCCTCATCCTATATAATGACATATCTACATCAACCCTAATCCCTAGACAACCTAGGTTTTCCCCCACCTCTCTCTCTCCTCCATCCTCAACACCAAACCGTAGCTCTCTTTCTCTTCCTCATTTTTCTTTTCATTTTCTTCTTCCTTCCTTCTTCTTCTTCTTCTTCTTCTTCTTCTTCTTCTTCTTCCTTCTTCTTTAAATTTTTGAATTCAAATTCAAAGAAGAAGGGGGGGGGGAACACTGTGCATTTTTCCCCCCATACTTCCCCGGCGGCCCTCTGCCAGTCCGGCGAGCAGCCGACCGCCCCAACTCCCTGCTGCATCCACCCGCCGACCTGTCCCTCCGGTGCCGGCGCTCCATCCTCTCCTCTCCCTCTGCTGTTTTTCCCCCGACGATCGGACCCCGACTCCCGCTGCACCCATCCGACTCAGCCGCTCTACCCCGGGCTCCCCGCTGTCGAGCTCCGGCGACTCCGGAGCATTCCCCTCTGCGTTCTCCCTCCGGCGCTGCACAGAGCTCCGGCCTCCTCCAGACCGAGCCCTTCCCTCCCCCGCTGTGAACTCCGACCACCACCATCATCATCATACTCCTCCCCTCGCCGCTGCTGTGCCCGACCATTCCCTGCTGTCCCCGAGCCGAGATCACCCCGACCATCAGCCGGCCTACTGCTGCTCCGGCCTCCCACCACTCCTTCCCGACTGTCCTCCCTCCAACCCGAACTCCTCCATCTCCATCATCACCATCACCACCACCATCAACCATTCCTCCCGGCCCCGCTCAACCACCCAAGTCGACCACCTCCCTGCTGAAGCTCCGGCGGCCGACTCCTCCAGACCTTCCCGACGGCGCTGCCTCAACACCCCGGCGGTCCAGCGGCCCCTCCGACCCGCCGTTCACCCGCTGCGCCCCTCCCCTGTGCTCCGGCCGGCAACCAACAGTGAGTCTTCTTCCTCCTTCCCTCTTCCCTTCTTCTGTAGTTAGCATGTGTATGTATAGTTAATTAGCATTTTTATGTATGGTTCATTTAGTATGTATATTAGTATCATGTATGTGTAGGTATATGTGTATAGTATTATTTTTAATTAAATGTTTAATAGTATATATAGTATTAGTATACGTATAAAAATATATTTCGTATATACTTAATATATTTTAATATAAATGGGAATACATGTATATATGTATATATATATTTTGTAAATGTATGTATTAATTAATATGTAATGTATAGTATTTCTAATTTATGCTTTAAATATGTGAATACGTATGAGTTTAATTAATATGTAATGTATATATTTTGTATATAATAATTAATGCATAGTTAATGTATATATAATCAATGTGTATGTTAATGTATATACAAATTGTATATATATATATGTATATACACATTGGTTTATTTTATGGCATCTATTTAATAAAATTATACTAATGTAATTTAAATTAGTATATGTATAATTATTAATATTAACATGTATGAATTCTAGTATAAATATTTCTCAGTATATACATGTTAATGTATGTTTTAGTATTTAAAATTTATGTGTTGTATAATAATTGGTACATATATATAACCGTATTTTGGTATCAATATATACATGTAGAGTTATATTTTCGTATTGGTATATTTATATTTTTGCATAAACCCTTAGCATATTTTTAATATATATATATACATATATTTTGTATATGTATTTAATTTGATATATATTGTAAGTATAAATTATTATGTTTATATATACATACAAGAATTATTTATTTTAAAGTATATATTTATACAATATCTATTATTGTGATTGATGGAAATTATATATATTAGTTAATGAGATGTGTTTTAAATACGTATCCCTACTAGGTGACCCTAGTTGACTAGTGCCCTGCCTGGCATGGCCCTGAGGCCAGTGTTTCTAGACTGTATGTTAGGGTAGCATCTGATGCAAATGTTATATTGTGATGTGTTTATAGGACTGTTGGTTTACCCAGGGGATACTCTGGAACAGGACATCCATAAATACCAGCTAAGGACCCAAGGCAAGTACATTCTCTGATAATTTCCAATTCTTGATAATTGCTATAAGTTCAATGATCTTGAAATGTTACAACTGAATCTTTGACACTGTGCTACACGGACTAGTATAGCTTGGATCTGCAGTCATGAGATGTTATCTTGATTATCGTATTGATATTGTACACGACATGTATATTTAGACATCGTACATGATAGACTTGACTTGCTCGTGTATCGTGACGTGTCATGATTGGATCCACAGTACTAGTTGGGGGCGGGGAAGTAGTAGTAAGAAATGTGATCATAACCTCTTATTGTAGTATAGAAATTATAAGTGTTAATCATGCTTTTCACCCATGATTAGCCAGGCCCTGTAGCTATCGTACATGTTCCCAAGCCGATCACATTTTGAAACTACTATTTCAAACACTTAGAATAGATTATAGTTCCATATTTTAAATCATATACTACATCACCCGTATATGATACTGTTCCTTGTTCTTTTAATTCCATACATGCACTGACTGTATCATATTGCCTATTGCCTGTCTCTTTACATTGCCTGTCTCTCTTAAATTGCCATTGCATTTATTTCACTGTCTTCTCAGTAGCTAGCATGACATGTTTTATTGTATTATAGACATTATCAATTAATGGAACTGTTATTTGAGAGTGTTGCTTTGCTCCTTCCTGACTGGAAATATTTTTCCAGACTATGCCTTAGAGGACCGCTGTCCGACACGTTATGGACCATATGGTGAGTAGCTGCAGACTTGGTAATTTGGTTGTGATTCCGAGAGATCTAGTCGGAATTTCTAATCTTCTAGTTAGTTTCTTTCCGTAGTTTATTTGGTACCGGATTTGTCTCCGGCATTTTTGTTGAGACTTGGATTGTTGAGTTAGATTATTAGTTGTTGACTTGTGTTGTATTTAAATTTTTGTTGGATATCTTATCGTGCTGTCGTCCTGTGATTGAGTATGTGTTTATTTTATTGTGTCATCCGTGCCTCCTCATGGAGATTGGATGTTTCGTGAGATTGATTAGATAGATTATTGACCTAGACAGCGTTCTACCGCCGATGCTGCGGCGTAGGCTGGACGTACCCACGCACTCGTGCCCCTAAACTGGGTGCGGGTCATGACAGTCTCCCACGATAATTACATTGAGGCTTCTCCAAAATCTGGTACGGTCCTGCTCTGTGCTGATACTGTTATTACTATGCCAAAGGACATCTGATAGGCCCTCCTTGTTGTGTTCTTGCTGGTCCTGGCTGTGTCCTCGGTTGAACTTCTTTTCCCCTAATGATGGTCTCTTGTAGCCTAGCTTCTGTCAGTAATTCGACGTAAGAGATCCGGGACTGTGAGCTTATGTAGTGTTGGAGCTCCTGAGTCAGCCCACGGTGGAATCTCTTAGCCTTGTCCAAGTCATTTGGTATCAGGGCAGCGCCATATTTACTAAGGCGACTAAACTCGGCATCATACTCGTCAACTATCCTATTCCCCTGCCCCAGGTGAAGAAATTGATCATACAATGCATTTCTTACAGTGTCCGGGAAGTACTTCCTTTCAAAGTACTCCAAGAATTGCTCCCAAGTCTGATATGTACCCAATTGACGCTCCATTGATTCCCACCAGTGATGGGCGTTACCATCTAGTAGCATCCTTACGCTTGTCATCCATAGATCTGCAGGTAGCTACGATGCTTCCAATAGCTTCTGAGTGTGGATGATCCAGTTTGTAGTCTCCTCTAGGCTCTCAGTACCTTTGTACGGCTTCAGACCTATCTGAATAAAGTCCTTGACTGAACCAACTCTAGCTCGAGGTACTGGAACTAGTGCTTGAGCTGGTACAGTAGCCTGTGAGCCATTCTCTCGAGTACTGCTAGAAATTCTTGCCTCTGGTCTGCTGCTTGCTGCCTCTACTCTGCAGCTAGTATGGCTGCCTGTTGTCTCTGTTCCTGTATTATCATCTGGAAGAATTGGAACAACTGTGTCTGGTCATCCTGCGGTGTCGATAAAGCTGGAAGGTTTCCATTAGGTGAAGCGGGAAGATCAGATAGAACTGGATTGTGAGTCTGTCCATCTGGTCCCGGAAGTCTAGGAATCATTGAGGTCCCTCCTTGAGTCTGACTATTGACTCCAGAAGGTGTGTCGCCATCGGCGACAGTACATCCATTTTGCATATCTATCTCTCTGCAGGTGATGTACGAAACGATTTGAAGAAGTACAGGAGTCAAACAGGATGCAAGCGTTTAAATAGGATAGTTGAACGAAAGGATAAGTTTTAGTCAAGTGTGGATGAGATCCTTATACTCTATTCCTATACGCAGGCTTGTTCGGTACAGTTACGTAACCGAGACAATATATTCTCGACCTGCATGGTCCACCACAAAAATATGTCATGCCCCAGTCCCAAAATATGTAGGACTAGGAATACGTAACACGCCAGCCGTATGTATACGAACTCCAATATATGGAAACCATATACACACGTACGCTGTACATGAATATCCAATCCACCAATGGTAATATATTATCTCAACAAGTCACACGCAATCTATATCTCATCCATAGCACAAATAAATAAATAAATGGGAATAAATAACTGAATGTCAAAGATGAGTATCCAAGTATGATAGTCGGATGGAAACAAATCCACTGCAAATCGACTATACTAAGCTACTAAAAGAGAGAAGAGAATTAACTCTAATATAAGATAAATATCTCTAAAAGAAATAGCAACTAGAATCTCTAATAGCTGCAATGAATCACATATACTCCGAAGGTAAGACCTCCTCAGTCTGATAAGAAGCGTCAGGTTCGTACTCCTGTGGATACTCCTGCCCGTCTATATCTGGAAAGGTACCAGGTCCTTAGAGGGACGTAATAAGATACATAGAAGCATGCCAATAAATTACTAAAAAGCAAATATCCAATGGGTTGCCTAACCATCTATGTGAATGCAGTTTGAGAACAACATTCCACCAAGTGGGCTATCTGGCTAAAATTGGGATTGGTGTGACTCTTTCGAAGAATCAGGGGCCTATAAAGCATGTCGTCTTTTGAACGGCAGAGGCCGCCTGATAATATATAATATATAGGGTCATCACCGCCCGTATCTCCAGCGGAGTTTCCGGGTTACAAAAGGAAAGTGCAAAGGAGCCCAAATGCCTTACTTGTTGTTCTCCCCACCCCATGCTCTAAGCATGTCACATCCATGATACGATGAAACCTCTAAATAACTGCCAGGTCTACTAGCATGCAAAGTTTCTATCGGCAGTTATCCCTATATATTGCACGATACGTATCAGTGGCCAGCTGAATACGCAAGTCCATGTCCTACATGTGACTCACACTCGTGTAAGAACAGTGTCATGGCCAATGAAACATAAAAATACCTCATGATAATGGGGTGGTCTCATAAAGTAGGTTCAATGCATATACATATATAATACGACGACACCGTCGTTGCACCCAAGTTTTCTTGGACGCGCAGTTTATATAACAGTTTAGAATAAATAAACTAAAGTAAGCAGAAATAAGACATGCATGCATCATATGAAATGTAAATAACAGTACAATAGCAAGGTATACTTGCCTGGCAAGAAATTTGTAAGTGTAAACGTCCAAATATCATGGACACGGGATCAGAAACCACAACCTCTGAACAAACGTCTCCGGATGCTGAAATAGACATCACCAACATTTTCGGAATCAGTGAGATAGCTAAAAATTACTACCCTTTCGTCCAATTTGGACACAGGGACAAAACGGTAATTTCGGATCAAAGTGGGGTCCACGTGTGGGCCACTTTGCACCAAAAAGCGTGCCAAGGGTAAAGGTATATAAATGGGTCAAATTATAGGTCAAACAAACTCTAAATGTCAGTACAAACTCAACGGTATGTCCAATTATGGGTTCCGGTGAGCCGAACACAATTTCGCCCAAAAAGTCAACTATGGGGCCCGCCAATAGGCGACTTGGTCAACTGTCTCAAAATTGTATGAAAATTGGATCACAGGACCAGCGCGATACAATCAATCTAGTGGCGCAAGTTTTGCCACATTCTGACGAGCGTACACTAAATGGTGCAGGATTTTGCAAAAGTCACGATTCGGGGACTTTTCACGGACACGGGCTGATTCCGATGCGCACACGCGTCCGAATCAGTTTTCGCGAAAGCCCATACGTCTGGGTATACCGTGCGCGCCTTTCGGTGTACTTGGTACACGAAGGGCCTGTCATGTTTGGCGGGGCGCGCTCCGAATCACAAATTCTGGAAGTTGAAAAAAGTTTATTTTTAGGATTTTCAATCTGATTTAATTCAACATACAACAACAAATAAAATATTATATTTAACAGGAATTAATCTCGGTTAAGTGGTCTTCGCATACCAAAAAGAAAAACCAAATTCGGATCTCTGTGGTGGGAGATACGACTCCGTGAACATGGGTAGTTACCATAGTTTTTTGCGATCCAAAAGTTATCGTTTTTCGCCAACTTGGTCGTTGTTTACGCCTAGGGTTACGGGCTGTTCGAGATAAACTAATGCACAGAGATGGAAGGGGGATAGGTCGTGAACATATCAGTGAAGACAGGGTCGAGTTTGGTCGAGCGGTGGTGCGGTAATCGAGACGTGAACAGAGCTTCGTTGCTGTTCAAAATCTATCGCGTGCGCTGGGCTGTTGATGCGGTCACGCAACGGTCTCTGCAGTAAACGGCGGCGGTCTGCGGCGGGTCTCCGGTCGGCGGTAGCGCTCAGGGTTGGGGGAGATGAAGCTTTTAGGGTTAGGGTTTATGAGTTCTGACTGTGTATATATAGGTAGAAGGAGCGGGTTCGGTGGGTCGCAGGTTCTCAAGCTACAGCGGGTGGGAATGGGTTGCTGCTGTCGTTGTTGTTAGCTTAGGGCTTTGTGTTATAATAATGGGTTGGGTTTTAAGGATTTTCTATGGTTAGGAAATTAGACTTAGGGATCTTGCTGCTAGTGGCTTAGGGGTTTAAGGATTATAGGTTTTTGATTTCTTTTATTTTCCTTTGTTTTTTTATTTCTTTTTCTTTTCTAATTCTTTTATTCTTTTCTTTTTTATTAGTAAACTATTTATATATATATATATATATATATATATATATATATATATATATATAAAATTTTAGAAATTATATATTAGTGCGTACAATAAATCTATTAACTGTCCACAGGGTCTCCTATATGTAAATAATTAAGGAAAAATTATAATTGCTCCATAAATCCTTTATTGCACAATCACCTAGCAATAAAAATTTAATAAATTCTATTTTCTCTAATTAGCTAATAATTACTATAAATCAATTAAATAATTAATTAAATAATTAATACGGTTTTTAGAATTAGGGGTTTTACAACTACAATGAGGATAAAATCTCTACACATTTTGGACCGTATGCCAGCGACATAATAGTGCCTGATCTTGCCCTTCCAGACGACCAGGGAGAGTTAGCAGCTCAGATACCTTCTGCGATGGAGTAGTTTAGTAGTAGTTGATTTTGTTAGTTATTTTAGACCGGATTGTTCTCCGACAGTTTTTCTAAAGCATTTTGAATATTGTAATTTGGATATTTAGTTTTGGAAAAATTCATTGAACCCACATCAAGATTATTATTTCAATAGTCTTGGTATATTGGTTTAAACTAGTGCCTGATTGAGTATAATGTGGAGATGTATATATGTTGTGAGTTGTAGATTACTTGTGGCTTATTGTACAGCGTTCTACCACCGACACTATGGTGTAGGTTGGGCGTACTCATGACTCATGCCCAAGTCCAGGGTGCGGGTCGTGACACATTTTTAGTGGTGGCCCATGTAGGTCAGGTTTCGTACAAGATTGCGAACTCGTAGTGGTACTCAAGTTAGATGTACGACTGCGAGCCTGCCATAGGATATATATACTAGGAATAGGAAAATACTCAATCACAACTAGGGATCCAGTATACTCAACTTGCCAACCCTTATTCATTCCTTTCTAGCAATCAGACCTCTTTCATAGTTGATTGTCCTTCTTGAATATTTCCTTATATTGTGCCACATCAACTTTATTCTTGTTATTTTCAACCTTTCAGAATGCCACCCAAGACTAGAGCGCACGGTTCCAGAGCCAATGGTACTCTCCCCACACCACCCGCATCGTATAGCTTCATATCTGTATACTTTGTGCTTAAGCATAGTTTAGTATCGGAATCCTTGAGTAGGAGTTGCAAGATCACGACTGGTGGAGGCACTATCCTAGTCATTGACACGTGTAAGGGGGCGTCGTGTTTCCTTGGAAGGCCATAATTTGGATGATAGTTTACTCGTAATGCCATTTCTGAGTTTTGATATTGTCCTTGGAATGGATTATTTGAGTATGCACCATGCTAGCATAGACTATCGTGAAGGACGTGTACTGTTCCGCCCTCCAGGAAAGTCAAAATTTGAGTTTGTTAGGGAAGGATTTGAGCAGAGTGATAGAATTATTTGTGGAGCCATGGTAGCAGAGAAGGACTTGCCATACCCTATTATTGCAGAATTTTTAGACGTATTTCCTGATGAGCTATCTGGATTGCCACCGGATAGAGATCTTAAATTTTCTATAGACTTAGTGCCTGGGGCAGAACCGGTGTCGCAGCAAGTCTACAGGATCAACAACATCGAGCTAACAGAACTGAAAAAGCAGGTGGATGATTTGCTAGATAAGGGTTTTATTAGATCGAGTTCCTCGTCTTGGGCAGCCCCGGTCTTATTTATACCAAAGAAAGATAGGTCGGTGCGAATGTGCATTGACTACAGGGCTCTAAAAAATTTCACCATCAAAAACAAATACCCGCTACCAAGAATAGACGATCTTTTTGATCAATTGAGCGGTGTGAGAGTATTTTTGAAGATTGATTTGAGGTCTGGCTATCATCAGTTAAAGGTGAAGAAGGAAGATATTCCAAAAACTGCATTTCGGACAAGATACGGCCAATATGAGTTTATGGTAATGCCATTTGGGTTGACTGATGCCCCGACAGTCTTCATAAACTTGATGAATAAGGTGTTTCACCAATACCTTGACAAGTTTGTAGTAGTATTCATAGATGATATTCTTGTCTATTCAAAGGCACCGGAAGAGCATGAGAAGCATTTAAGGATTATGCTAGAGACCCTTCGGAAGGAGAAGCTCTATAAAAAACTCTTAAAATGTGAGTTCTTCCTGGATAAGGTAGAGTTCCTTGGGCATATGGTAATGGGAGCCGGGATATCGGTGGATCCAAAGAAGATTGCTGCTGTAGAGTCTTGGACCACTATGAGTTCTGTTGCAGAGATCAAAAGCTTCTTAGGATTGGCCGGATATTATAGGAAATTTGTAAAGGATTTTTCTCGGATCGTAGAGCCGTTGACTAAACTCACTAGGAAGGATGTGTAGTTCAAGTGGACCAAAGAATGTTAGGCTGCATTTAATGAGATGAAGAAGAGATTGACCACAGCGCCTGTTTTGACGGTGCCATCGGGGACATGAGGATTTATCATTTATAGCGATGCTTCAGAAAAGGGCTTGGGATGTGTTCTAGAGCAGAACAAGAAGGTGGTGGCATATGCTTCTAGACAGTTGCGGCCATATGAGAGAAACTATTCCACTCACGACTTAGAATTAGCAACGGTGATCTTCGCTCTAAAGCTGTGGAGACATTATCTGTACGGAGAGCGGGTAGAAATATACACTGACCACAAGAGCTTGAAGTACGTCTTTACGCAGAAAGAGCTGAATATGAGGCCGTGCAGGTGGCTAGAACTGATGACGGATTTTGATATTTTACTACAGTATCATCCAGGAAAGGCTAACATAGTTGCCGATGCATTGAGCAGATATACAGTAGCGATATCCTTGACAATGGATCATCACTTATTAGCAGAATTGGATAGCCTGGGCATCGAGGTTATTATTCTAGGAGTTGAAACATAGATGATGGGCATGCAAATTCAATCAGGATTGATGAAGATTCGAGAGACACAGTACTATGATGAGGGTCTGTGAAGCCTCAGAGCTCAGGTGCAGGCAGGATTGATGGATGACTTCTCTGTTGCAGAGAATGGTTTTTTAAGGCACGGGACTAGGTTATGTGTGCCTAGTGGGGACCTGCGTGAAGAGATCAAGCATGAGGCTCATCGTTCTCAGTATTCTATACACCCGGGAGCTAACAAGATGTACAAGGACCTGAGGGAACACGTGTGGTGGAATGGGATGAAGAGAGAGGTAGCATATTTTGTCGCCAGATGTTTAGTACGTCAGCAGGTCAAAGCCGAGAGGCAGAGAACAGGAGGATTGCTACAACCACTACCAATTCCTGAGTGGAAATAGGAGCATATCATAATGGATTTTGTTTTTGGACTTCCATGCACTCCTGGAGGAAAGGACGGAATTTGGGTCATTGGTGATAGGTTGACCAAATCATCCCACTTTTTGCCTTTCAAAGTAGGATTATCCACGGAGAAGCTCACCAATTTATATATGAGATAGATAGTCAGGCTGCATGGAGTTCCAGTAAGTATCGTGTCCAATTGGGATAGTAGATTTACGTTCCACTTTTGGAGGAGTTTGCAGGCTAGCTTGGGTACCCAACTCAAATTTAGCACTGCTTACCACCCTCAGACGGATGGACAGTCAGAGAGGACTATTCAGACGCTCGAGGATATTCTTCGAACATGTGTACTAGATTTTGGTGGCTCGTGGGAGGATCATCTTCACTGGTAGAGTTTGCATACAATAATAGCTATCTGGCCAGTATCGAGATGTCTTCTTTCGAGGCTTTGTATGGTAGGAGATGCTGAACTCCATTATCTTAGGATGACGTAGGAGAGAGAGAGTACTTTTGGGACCATAGATGGTAATTGATGCTGCAGAGAAGGTAAAGTAGGTTATAGAGAGACTTCGGGTGGCTCAGGACAGACAGAAGCAGTGGGCCGATAGCCACATGAGACCACTAGAGTTTGAGGATGGCGACTTAGTGTTCTTGAGGATCTCTCCGATACGTAGAACAATTCGTTTCGGTGGAGGTAGAAAGCTTAGTCCAAAATTCATCGGATCTTACAATATTCTAGAGAAGGTTAGAGTAGTAGCTTATCGACTAGCCTTACCACCTACATTGGAAGGAGTACACAACGTGTTTCATGTATCCCAGCTGAGACGATACGTGGCAGATCCTAGCCATGTATTAGATTATTCGGAGCTTGAGGTTGGACCAAGCCTCTGTTATCCGTAGCAGCCAGTGGAGATCTTAGACCGCAGAGATAAGGTACTTCGTAACCAAGTAATTCCCTTGGTTCACGTCGCTTGGAGGCATCATTCTCCTGATGAATCCACTTGGGAGAGGGAAGAGGAGATGCGAGAGCGCTACCCCTATCTTTTTGCACCATGAGGTAATTTTCTTCTTATTTGTTCTGCCTTAAATTTTGAGGACAAAATTTTCTTAGCAGGGTAGACTTGTAACCTCCGTATCCTAAAATTCTAGCTTAAATATTGTTTTTAGGTTAATTTGGGGCTAGTAGGATTTTTTTATAATTTTTGGTTAATTAAAAACTAGTAACACTAATTTTGTAGGACTGGCAATAATTTATTTTAGGGTCAAACATAATTAAAAATACCCCAAACTTTTATTTTAGACTCTAAATAATCAAATATATTTTCTAGAATTTTCTGAAAATTTACTGATTTCATTTATTTTGAGTTAATTAGGAAAAACTAAATTAAAAACAATTTTCTGAAAAAGAAAACCCATAATAGTAAATATTCTGCCTAGTCAGCCAATAGAGGACCCACCCGTCAGCCTTCCAAATCGAACTGGGTGGGGCCCGCCTGTCAGCGACCGTTGGCATGGGTGCAAGTGTAACCGAGCCGACTGGGAGCCGAGTCGAGCTAAGTCGCGTCCTAGTCCGAGTCGAACTCAGCTGAGCCGAATCGGGTCAAACCCTGACCGTCCGATCTGGGTGGGGCTGCTTGGATGCACGCCACATGGCAAACTCCGAGCCGCGGCTGCTTTCTCTCTCATCTATATATAGGATATTTAGTTTAGGAATTCTAGGATTTTCTTTGGGCCGAATTCTGGAGAATTATCATCTAGGGTTCCTTCAACTTCTAGAAGCCATTACGCATAGCTTCGAACTCTAAACGGGGCCCAGTTTCTTGCATTAGAACCATATTGAGGTTATCTTTTTGAATATATAAATTGTTTTACTAAATTATGAGTATTAAATTCTGGAAAATTCGTAGAGGACAGCATGTACAAAAATAGATGCGTCTCGATGTTTTCGCGATTTCGGGAGAACCAGGAATCAGAATGATGAACTGTTTGAAGTTTCAAAAAGCTAATGTCGAGATCATTGACATATGTTTTCTCAAAATTTAGTTTGAAATATTTATATACTATTAATTCTGTAGAACTTCTAGGTTAGAATTTAACCATCGGTGCGCAATACGAAATTTGTATGTGCCATAATTCCCAAACGAATTTGAATTTGGATGAGCCATAAATTCTAGCATATTTTTTATGCTGAAATCTACAGGAGATCATGCATGAAAGTCAAGTTTATGTCGAATGACGTTTCGGTCAACAGATCGCCTCGATTTGCGTGCCATGTGTCTCGAGTTGATAAAATTTAGTTTCTTTGGACAAAATTTGGGAATTGACCTAAAAATCAGAATAATAAGATTAAAATAGGATTTAGAGTAATTATTCTAGAATTAAATAAATTAAAATAAATTATCTTTTGACATGGTAAATTTGTAATACATAGACTATTTGAACTGTGACTTGGATTCTGATTCATACCAGCTAAGGACCACAGGCGAGTACATTTTCGTGATTACTTTCAATGCTTGATAGTCTCTATAATGCATGCTTACTATTGATTATTTTATTCATTGACACTTGTTACACGGATTAGTATGATGGATTCTTATTATGAGATACGTTATTGTTCGGGATTATTGTTATTTCTTCGTGACTGGTTAGGAAACCATGTGTACTTGTGGGGAGAAAAAAATACTTAGTGGACATGTGAATAATCCTTTCTATCCCATGGTCTTTTTGGAATAATAGCAGCCATGCACGACACGTGTGGTTTGTCGGATATTATCCCCTAGCCGTTCACATGTCAACAAGGTATTTTAAATCACATAGAGTAGTTATTCTTATCTGTTCTTCCATCTATTGTAGTTATTTCTTTTGTTGCTTGGATATATTGTACTATATGTTGCCATGACAGGACTTTAACATTTGGTTATTCTAGTCGCTTTATTGTGAGTTCAGTTGTTGCTATTATATATTCCTTGCTATTTATTGTCTTATAGCTTCTACCATGTGTTGGAACTATTTTCACTGTGATGTACTCATTCCCTTCTTGACTGGATAAATATTTTAGGTGACTACAATGAGGATAAAATCCCTACACATTATGGACCGTATGCTAGCGACATAATAGGGCCTGATCTTGCCCTTCCGGACGATCAGGGAGAGTTAGCAGCTCAGATACCTTCTGCGATGGAGTAGTTTAGTAGTAGTTAATTTTGTTAGTTATTTTGGACCGGATTGTTCTCCGACAGTTTTTCTAAAGCATTTAGAATATTGTAATTTGGATATTTAGTTTTGGGGAAGATTCATTGAACCCACATCAAGATTATTATTTCAATATTGTCTTGGTGTATTCGTTTAAACTAGTACATGTGATTGAGTATAATGTGGAGATGTATATATATTGTGAGTTGTAGATTACTTATGGCTTATTGAATAGCGTTCTACCGTCGACACCGTGGCGTACGCTGGGCGTATTCATGACTCATGCCCAAGTCCAGGGTGCGGGTCGTAACAGTTATATGCAGCATAGGAACGAAGTCATATTACTTATTTTGGAAATATCTTTGAAAATAGAGTTCATGTTTGATTCATTCACGCACACAAGGTAAGCCTATTATTCTAATATCAGGATGTGCGCAGCATGTCTCGTGAGCTATACCCAAAGACTCTAGGGACAATACACCATCTAGGAACTATCCCTCTATCAAGAAAACAAGATGAACTATCAATATGCTTTCGGTTCCCGAGAAACTCAGGATCTGTAACGGTAATCTAGCTAACCAATGACTCTTTTATCTGATGCTATTAGCAACTGTGACTCATGGTTGCTCTCCACTAACATTATAGCAGCTGGGACCAAGGTTCAGCTCTTCACTAATAGCCATTGTCCGATCGATGTGAATGCATGAAATACTATAAGATAAACTCTATGATGCAGACGAAATAAACAAGCAGACCATCTATCTCTTCTCTTCTATCTTTGTGCGGACTGGCCGCCCTCTCTGAACAAGTTGTAAACTCCCTCACCCAAAATTAGGTCTACTTGGCATAGATAGAGAAACTAGGGCTAGTTTGTATCCAATTAGAAATAGGACACGATATTCTATTTAATTATACAATAATTAAATTACTTAGTGCACCTTATCGTTGCTTCTATAATTGGAGCACTACACTAGCCATTGCCTTCCTACAAATTTCACAACCTTGTCCTAGACATGCCCTCCTACCGTTCTGACCTTTATGTAACTTATAACTATGCTCTCTTGTGCTACAAATTAGTCACAAAATATTTGTCGCATACGTTTGTATTTAATTCTAAATAAATACGGCTTTGTATCCTTGTGCGTTCTAATCGAAATTGGAGACACAATCTTGACCGGTTTCGTACAACCTAATTTATGATAAAATTCTACTCTGAGCCCTCTATGTCTATGACACTTGTGTCCCACCTAATTTTATCCCCATATACTTCTAATTTATTATAGAACACCTTGCGCATTAATTTTAATTAATTTAATCCAAATTTCTATCTTTGTGCAATTTTCTAATTGTTAGGCACTTTTATGCAAAAGTGCATTAAGGTGTCCACACCATTAGACAATACGTGAAGAAACCTATTTTTCCATTCACATGAATTTTTCTCGTAATTTTTGGAAAGCGCAAACGCGCAACATCGCCCCCTCGTTAATTCTAGCTTTGTATTTAAATAATGCAAATTATAGCCCTCCAAACACCCCCTTGTCAAGCCTTGGCCCATTCCAAGGAGATGTTGACCAAGCCCACTTACCTTGGTCAACCCAAAACCAAAGTCCCCATGTATTTAAACAACTTTCCTCCCCTCTTCCCTATTTTTCTAAATCAACCAAAACCTAACCCTATGCTTAGCCGACCCTCCATACTCCTATTCATCTTCTTCTTCCTCCTTCCCGCACCACGAGCCGCCGTCCTCGCCGGAGCATCGCCTAGCCTGGCCGACCACCTCGCCTCTACCTTTATCTTCCTCCTCCATCTCCTCCACGCTGCTGTACCACACAACAGCCCCCCCGACACCATCACCCGCTGGACCATCCCGCGCCCTGTCGACCGCTGCACCCAGAAGCCCATCGACCCACCGGACAATCCCCTCGCTGAGCCATCGACAACCTGCTGCCATCCCTCACAACCCCCGCCTCCATACGACCACTGCCTCATCATCCCGCTGAACCACCGTGAACCCATTGCATTCGTCGACCCACTGCACGATGCCATCCCGACCGCTGAACCCAGCCCGACCTCCTCTCTTCACCACTGGATTCTCCTTCACAGCCTCCTCCCTAACGGACTCGACCACGATGCCAGCCTACTGCCATCTCCCTCTCCACCAGTCTCTGTCCACCTTCCTCGACGCCGGACTACCCTTCTCCCCTTCAATCATCACCATCATCATCATAACCACCACCACCATTGTAACTCCGGCCAACCACTGGTCCCAGGACGACCACCACCAGTAACACGAGCTCCTCCTCCCTGTGTCCCTGTCCTCCTCCCTGTTCGACCTCCTTGGCCAGACCTCCCCTGGCCGAATTTCAACGAGCATCAGCCCATCCTCACCATCATCCATGATCATCATCACCACCATTACCATATCATCATCAACTTCATACTTAACCATCACCCCATCACCCCATCACCCACATCCCATCATCATTATTATTATCATCGCCATTATCGTAGCCATCGTCATTGTCGTCATCATCGTCCTCGTCATCACCATCATCCATATCATCATCCTTGTCATCACCATCACGTAATTATTATCATAATCATCACCACTATCACCCAAATCATTAACCTAATCGCCACCCTAATCATAATTAACCTTAATCATCATCACCCCTATCATCGTCGTCATCATCGTCATCGTCGTTACCATCGTCGTTATCGTCAATGTCGTTCCCGTATGCGTACCCCGAAGTTCGAACCTATCCCTCTCCTACTTCTTATGTGTGCTTGTGTATATGCTATTAGGACAAGAGTATTGCTTTATGGCTGTTAGTTGATATCGGACCCTGAGTCGGTGAACCCAATGACTTGTACGCGTACACATACACGTATTAGGATTTAAGTGATATATATATATATATATTGGAGGTATTATAAAAGTAATTATATGCTTATGACTATATATGTATTTATATTGTACAACCCTAGGACACTATGGATTAATCCGTGTTTACCTTGACCATGTTGACCCTAAAAACATGTTAGATGACTGCCTTGTGTACATTTACGTACTGGCCTAGACACATGTTATTTTGACTGTCTGATTTTGATACCACATTTAATATAGGACACCCGCATAATTAGTCGCGCAATTGACCGTGTTAGTTGACCAGTGTTACACCTAGCGTACCCCCGGGTCCAGTGTATTTATGGTTATGTGTGTGCTAGTATAATGACTAATTTTGTATTGTATTATATCATATGTATATAGGATATTGGATTTATCTGCGCGACATCAGGAGCAGGTTATTAGTACTTCGCAGCTTTCTTGCCAGGCAAGTATACCATGCCTTGTTGTACTGTTTAAATTCAGTTATTATTTTAGTTGCATGTTTATTATTTTAGATTATAAAATTATGCGCGTCCGAGAGAGACTCGGGTGCAGTCAACGAAGGCGTTGACGTTAGGACTTGTGTCTGACCTAGTGTCTAGTAGACCCACCTAAAATTGTGGAGTTATCGGTATGACTCGCCAGGCCGTAAAACATTTCTTATACGTGTTGTGAGTCTCATGTAGGACACGGACTTGCGTATCCGACTGGCCAGCTGTACGTATAGGTCGTACGACAGTTAGGGTATAACTGCTAATAGTAATCCATGTTAGAAGACTTAGAAGTTATTAGTAGTCGGAGCATAGACTATCATGGTACGATGGTCCAATCCTTGTCCTTGTTTGGTTGTAAGGTTGAGCTATTGTTCTAACGATAGACTATGAGCCAGAGTTACGATGCCTCGACGTAGTAGCTAAAGCGTGTTGTGGATACAACATGCATAGATCATTGGGCGGAGAGGACGACTAGTAGGCGTATGGGACACCCACTTCCTTTATGCTGCTGACACGTTCTTCGGAGCGATATGGACGATATACTATACTGCTGCCACATTCTTCGGAGCGATATATGGACGATATACTATACTGCTGCCATGTTTTTCGGAGCGATATGGACGATATACTATACTGCTGCCACGTTATTCAGAGCGATATGGACGATATACTATACTGCTGCCATGCTCTTCGGAGCTGGACGTTATTATATAGCGCCCTTGTGTGGGGGCATATGTGGCATATACTAGCCATTTGTCACGATTGGTGAATTACGTCAGCATATGTCTAGCCTACACTTTCCCATACGCACTAAGTTGTCCTCAAATTGCATTCACTTAGATGGTTAGCGCACCCCTTTATTTATTCAGTATTTACTTTATGGCATACTTTTATGTATCTTATTATGTCCCTCTGAGGACCTGGTCCCTTTCTAGGTATAGATGTTCATGAGTATTCGTAGGAGCGCAGATCTGGACTGGTTACTTATGTTCCGAGGAGTCCTCTCTTCGAGTCTCAGTGATTATTGGTTGTTGTACTTATATTGTTGTGTTTGCTTTTATATTCTAGTTGGTAGTAGATTTATTTCCATCCAACTATCCTCTTTCGATACTTCATATTATGATCTAGTTAGATAGTTATTGGCTATTCATTTATTCATTTGATTTATGTGGATGAGATTAGATTATACATTGTGACTTGTGATAGTTTTTATCACTTGTGAATTATTGTTCATAATACAGCGTACGCATGTGTTATGGTTTCCATATATTAGAGTTGCCATATACATGCGGCTGGCATGCTTACGTGTCCTAGTCCTACATATTTTGGGACTGGGACTTGACATATTTTTAGTGGTGGCCCATACAGGTCAGAGCATATTATCTGAGTTACGTTACTATACCGAGCAAGCCTGCAAATAGGATTAGAGTATAGGATCTCATCCATATTTAAGTATGACTCATCTTTCTTCCAATCTATTCCATTAAATAACCGTATACTGCTTGAATCCTGTCCTTCCCTAATATTCTTTGAGTATAGCCTTCTCCTAGAATATGTGAATCCCTGTTGTTAGGATGATAATTAGGGTAACATTCCTAAGAAGAACACAACTAGAGTATTGACACATCACTAAGTTAGAATACTTAATGAACCCTAGCATTCCTTATTACCTAATGAACCCTAGCATCCCTTATCTATAGGTTGGTTTACCATTATCCCTTAATATAATTAGGGATGACTTGAGAGTAATATAAACACTACTAGGATTAGTTTGAAATTTGACCATAGTATTTGACCCTAGTATTAAGTAACAAATAGAATCCAAGGTTAAACATTAGGACTGAACCTAGCTTTTCATGGTGAGATAGTACTACAGAACTACAACTTTAGCCCCTTGTCTTATAGTAGCTGAACAATACCTTAGAAGCCAAGAGGGATGGATAGAATATTCCCTTGATCATACCTCAAACACAGAGATTAGCTACTACCTTCCCCCTTAGAAACTCATGAGATTATCAAGAGCCTCTCTATTATAAGCCTATATCTTGTTCCTCTGAAACCTTAGCGCTCGCTAATTATGCGACGACTAAATTATGTTCTTCTTTTCTTAATCTTTCAATTCGTGCCACCTAACACTTCTGATTGTAGGCCAAGTGATTTTCTATTGTTAGGATATATAGCTTGCTAGGATTATAGTTGTAATCTTGAAATTACGTGATTGGTAGTTAGAACTTGATAGCTAAGTATTCTTTTATATTATAATTGTATGGTTATCCTTTAGTTTAAATCGCGTGATTGTACCCCCATCTCGATACGAGTTATATCCCATTTTCCCTCGAAGGCCAATAGCTTTCCCATACTTACTATTAACACTTGTCCCATAAGCACTATGATTAAGACTTAAGATGACCATTACCTACATAATACAATAGGATACCCTAATAAGTACCAAGATCTTTTTCGCATATACCCAGTAAGAGTTCATACTTTATTTATAAGAACAAGGTTATTTTATAGATTTCCCTTAAGACTGTCACAGTATTAGTTTAATTATTTTAAGTTAAGTAGTATGCCTCACAACCTAGTAACATATAGTCCTTTTGACCTATTAATAAAGTATAACTGAATGACATTAATTGTATACTAGCATAAGATGATAGTGTTTATTCATACTGTAGAACTTAGAGGCCCATACCCCTATTTGGTCGACTAGCGACTTAGACAAGGAGTAGTATCACAATTATAGAGATTGTAGAGTTGTATCTTCTTTGTGAACTTGAATTATTTTGTAATTTCTCTCATCATAATCTAGCGTACTTATAATTGTTGTACTACCTTGACTTATGCTGCTATTATAGCCTAGTTTTGCAAGATTATACTTTATCGAGCTTGTTCATGACATATGTATTATTGGAGTGCTACACTAATATATTTCAGAATCAGTGTATTACGGTCTGATCAACCATAGTGCACTTGGTTCACCCTTCGCATAACTACTTTACGTGGATTGAGATATATAGTGATTAGTAGACGGAGGTACTTGCCCTCTAGATATGTTTGAGCATATCGTATCAGTTACATAACTGTACTGATACAAGCATGTTAATAGGAATTACCAAAATAGGATTTCAATCCACAACTGCCTTGACAATTCCCATTTGAATTCTTTAAATGCCTTGAACCCCATACTTCCATTCTATCACCTTCCCCTTGGACTCTTTATTATTGTTTTTCGTCTTTCCCTATTTCGGAAAGATGAACCTCGTGCTTGGTATAAGTTTGATACATAGAGAGTACTAGATATACCCCATAGGCCAACCACATTATTTGGTGACTATCTTTTGTAATCAAGGGCATATCATATATGATATATTTGGTGTTAAAGTTTGACGATTGAATAACATGATTAAACAAAATAAGGAATATTTTTCTTAGATGTATAGCCTATTGTGATATATGGATAAATTCTAAGTTGGGTAAAAATTGCATTATTATACTTGAGAAGAATTCTTTTAGATTATGATCAGGTAAGATTAGATTGTGAGATTAAGTCATTTTAAATGTTGAGAATTTTAGAAGAACGAATAAGATGATGAGGATTAATGAATTTTAAAAACCGTGATATGGCGAACCAGATAATTATACTTGAGCATCTGATTTAAAATTTTGAATATTGGAGGTTGAATCATTGATTAAATCTTGAGGAAAATAAATAGAACTCTAAACATGAACATGGACGAATTGAATTCCAATTTTGATGATTGAATTAAAAAATTAAATTTTGATTGTTGGATTACCTATTTGAAATATTGAGGATGTAAATTGAATTTAAAAATTGAATAGTACAGAATTCACAAGTTGAAAATAGAAATAATATTTGATTAGAAATTTTTTTCCAGAGGAGATTATGATAGTTGAAAATTGCACTAAATTTTTTGATGTGGGTGTCATATAGATTTGAATTAGATTTGGATGTTGATGATTTAAAAAGTCGAGAAGAGATTACAATATATAAAATAGGATTTAAATGGTGGTTATTTTAAATTTAAAGTAATTACGATGAAATTGAAAAGATTATGTTATTTTTGGAAGAGTTTGCGATTGACTTGCCTTATATATGTGAAGGATTGACAAATTATACCCGAGTTTAATTTTGAGGACAAAATTATTTTAAGTTAGGTAGATTGTAAACTCCCTCACCCAAAATTAGGTCTACTTGGCATAGATAGAGAAACTAGGGCTAGTTTGTATCCAATTAGAAATCAGACACGATATTTTATTTAATTATACAATAATTAAATCACTTAGTGCACCTTATCGTTGCTTCGATAATTGGAGCACTATACTAGCCATTGCCTTCCTACAAATTTTACAACCTTGTCCTAGACATGCCCGCCTACCCTTTTGACCTTTGTGTAACTTATAATTATGCTCTCTTGTGCAACTAATTAGTCACACAATATTCGTCGTGGACGTTTGTATTTAATTCTAAATAAATACAGCTTTGTATCTTGTGCGTTCCAATCAAAATTGGAGACACAATCTTGACCCGTTTTGTACAACCTAATTTATGAAAAATTTTTACTCTGAGCCCTCTATGTCCATGAGACTTGTGTCCTACCTAATTTTATCTCCATGTACTTCTAATTAATTATAGAACACCTTGGGCATTAATTTTAATTAATTTAATCCAAATTTTTATCTTTGTGTAATTTTCTAATTGTTGGGCAATTTTTTGCAAAAGTGCATTAAGGTGTCCACACCATTGGACAATACGTGAACAAACCTATTTTTTTCTTCACATGAATTTTTTCTGTAATTTTCGGAAAGCGCAAACGCGCAACATCGCCCCCTCATTAATTCTAGCCTTGCATTTTAAATAATGCAAATTTTAGCCCTCCAAACACCCCCTTGTCAAGCCTTGGCCCATTCCAAGGAGATGTTGACCAAGCCCACTTACCTTGGTCAACCAAAAACCAAAGTCCCCATGTATATAAACAACTTTCCTCCCCTCTTCCCTATTTTTCTAAATCAACCTAAACCTAACCCTATGCTCAGCCGACCCCCATACTCCTATTCATCTTCTTCTTCCTCCTTCCCGCACCATGAGCCGCCGTCCCCGTCGTAGCTCCGTTTGGCCTGGCCGACCACCTCGCCTCCACCTTCATCTTCCTCCTCCATCTCCTCCACGCTGTTGTACCACACATCAGCCCCCCAACACCATCACCTGCTGGACCATCCCGTACCCTGTCGAACGCTGCACCCAGAAGCCCGTCGACCCACCGGACGAACCCCTCGCCGAGCCGTCGACAACCCGCTGCCATCCCTCACAACCCCCACCTCCACACGACCACTGCCTCGTCATCCCGCTGAACCACCGTGAACCCACTACACTCGTCGTTCCACTGCACGATGCCATCCCGACCGCTGAACCCAGCCTGGCCTCCTCTCTCCACCACCGGATTCTTCTCCACAGCCTCCTCCCCGCCGGACTCGACTACGACGCCACCCTGCAGCCATCTCCCTCTCTACCAGTCTCTGTCCACCTTCCTCGACGCCGGACCACCCTCCTCCCCTTCAATCATC
Organism: Iris macrosiphon; assembly: GCA_036927795.1. Taxonomy (NCBI): domain Eukaryota; kingdom Viridiplantae; phylum Streptophyta; class Magnoliopsida; order Asparagales; family Iridaceae; genus Iris; species Iris macrosiphon. The sequence goes on from JAYESA010000013.1 coordinate 80,418,171, forward strand.
ACTATCATCATCATAACCACCACCACCATTGTCACTCTGGCCAACCACTGCTCCCAACACGACCACCACCAGTAACACGAGCTCCTCCTCCCTGTGTCCCTGTCCTTCTTCCTGTTCGACCTCCTTGGCTGGACCTCCCCTGGCTGGATTCCGGTGAGCATCAGCCCATCCTCACCATCATCCATGATCATCATCACCACCATTACCATATTATCATCAAATTCATATTAACCATCACCCCATCACCTACATCCCATCATCATCGTTGTTATCATCACTATCATCGTAGCCATCATCATCATCGTCGTCATCATCCTCGTCATCACCATCATCCACTTCATCATCCTCGTCATCACTATCACGTAATAATCATCATAATCATCACCACTATCACCCAAATCGTTGACCTAATTACCACCCTAATCATAATTAACCTCAATCATCATCACCCCCATCATCGTCGTCATCGTCGTCACCATCGTCGTCATCGTCAATGTCGTTCCCGTGCACGTACCCCGAGGTTCGAACCTGTCCCTACCCTCCTTCTTATGTGTGCTTGTGTATATGCTATTAGGACAAGAGTATTGCTCTATGACTGTTAGTTGATATTGGACCCTGAGTCGGTGAACCCAATAACTTGTACGCGTACACATACGCATATTAGGATTTAAGTAATATATATATATATATATATATATATATATAGATGGAGGTATTATATAAGTAATTATATGATTATGACTATATATGTATTTATATTGTATGACCCTAGGACACTGTGGATTATCCCGTGTTTACCTTGACCATGTTGACCCTAAGAACATATTAGATGACTGCCTTGTGTACATTTACATACTGGCCTAGACACATGTTATTTTGACTGTCTGATTTTGATACCACATTAAATATAGGACACCCGCGTAATTAGTCGCGCAATTGACCGTATTAGTTGACCATTGTTACCCCTAGCGTACCCCCGGGTCCAGTGTATTTATGGTTATGTGTGTGCTAGTGTAATGACTGATGTTGTATTGTATTATATCATATGTATATAGGATATTGGATTTATTTGCGCGACTTCAGAAGCAGGTTATTGGTACTTCGCAGCTTTTTTGCCAGGCAAGTATACTTTGCCTTGTTGTACTGTTTAAATTCAGTTATTATTTTAGTTGCATGTTTATTATTTTAGATTATAGGATTGTGCGCGTCCGAGAGAGACTCGGGTGCAGTCAACGAAGGCGTTGACGTTAGGACTTGTGTCTGACCTAGTATATAGTAGACCCAGCTAAAGTTGTGGAGTTTTCGGTATGACTCCCCAGGCCGTGACACATTTCTTACACGTGTTGTGAGTCTCATGTAGGGCACGGACTTGCGTATCCGGCTGGCCACCTGTACGTGTAGTTCATACGACAGTTAGGGTATAACTACTAATAGTAATGCATGTTAGAAGACTTAGCAGTTATTTGTAGTCAGAGCATAGACTATCATGGTACGATGGTCCAATCCTTGTCCTTGTTTGGTTGTAAGGTTGGGCTATTGTTCTAACGATAAACTATGAGCCAGAGTTACGACGCCTCAGCATAGTAGCTAAAGCGTGTTATGGATACAACATGCATAGATCATTGGGCGGGGAGGACGACTAGTAGGTGTATGGGACACCCACTTTCTTTATACTGCTGCCACGTTCTTTGGAGCGATATGGACGATATACTATACTGCTGCCACGTTCTTCGGAGCGATATGGACGATATACTATACTGCTGCCATATTCTTCGGAGCGATATGGACGATATACTATACTGCCGCCACGTTCTTCGGAGCGATATGGACGATATACTATACTGCTGCCATGCTCTTCGGAGCTGGACGTTATTATATAGCGCCCTTGTATGGGGGCGTATGTGGTATATACTAGCCATTTGTCACGATTGGTGAATTACGTCAGCATATGTCTAGCCTACACTTTCCCATACGCACTAAGTTGTCCTCAAATTGCATTCACTTAGATGGTTAGCACACCCCTTTATTTATTCAGTATTTACTTTATGGCATACTTTTATGTATCTTGTTATGTCCCTCTGAGGACCTGATCCCTTTCCAGGTGTAGTTGTTCATGAGTATTCGCAGGAGCGCAGATCCGGACTGGTTACTTATGTTCCGAGGAGTCCTCTCTTCGAGTCTCAGTGATTATTGGTTATTGTACTTATATTATTGTGTTTGCTTTTATATTCTAGTTGGTAGTGGATTTATTTCCATCCAACTATCCTCTTTCGATACTTCGTATTGTGATCTAGTTACATAGTTATCGGCTATTCATTTATTTATTTGATTTCTGTGGATGAGATTAGATTATACACTGTGACTTGTGATAGTTTTTACCACTTGTGAATTATTGTTCATAATACATCGTATGCATGTGTTATGGTTTCCATATATTGGAGTTGCCATATACATGCAGCTAGCATGCTTACGTGTCCTAGTCCTACGTATTTTGGGGTGGGGTGTGACACAAGTTCAAGCACGATATGGTTCTATCAAAACACAGGCGATATGGAAACATGTTTAAGCAATCTCTTACTCTTCTTATTAGCATGGCAAGGTTCTCTATTGACAAGCATTCAAGTTCTAGCTAAGCATGCAGTTCTATTACTCATGTAACGGAAATAATACTTTTCTTAGCAACATGCATTATAAAACTCAGATTCATTATTAAGGCGTGCAAGAATCAGAGAACGAAGTTCTGCCCACTCACCTAGATCAGTCATCTCCTGGTTCAACTAGGAGCTCTTCAGGAAGATATTATTTTTGAGTCAACAAATCGATATCTCTTGTACATAGTACCTACGTGGAGTGGGGCACTACATACTGACCCACAAAAAAGTGTTTCGTCCTCGAAACTCAAGGAAAAACTTTCGATATCCAGAGCAGTGATATTCCTCATCCTTCACCATCCTCAATCGAAAACTCTAGCAAACCACAAGCACGAAAGCACAACTCTCAAGCAACGAATCAAATCCAAAAAACTTTTGCACAACTTTGCAAATATCTATGGACTTATTGTATGGAACGATCTGCTCAATAACGATATCAAAGTACAATGAATCGTCATCTAAGAACAACAGCGAAATGGGCGTAAGGCCAGAGTATCGAGTTTCTCTGATACCATTTTGTCACGTCCTGATCTTGAAGGCCCCGACAACGCCCCCGCCGGGCGTGAATCACCCACCTCGGCGCTTCCATGGGGCGTATTATCATTTTTCAACGGGATGTGATATCGTACAACCCTGGGGTTGCGCCCGCACAAGGCAACATCGTTAAAGTTATGGCTATCATCGAATCGATCGAGTACATAGCAGAGGGACAGTGTTGCAAACAATAATCCACCTGAGTAAACAGGGAAAATCAAGGCATGAGATTTTCTGAATACAATGGTATTGTTCCATACATTATGTCCCTCTATACAAAAGTAACTCAAAGCAATCAATATGGCTCAAGGCATCGAAACTAGATTTTCGGATCCTGGGGATGAGGTACGGCTATCGCTTCCTCGGACGATCCAGCACCTATGAATAAGTAAACTATTGATGGGTCAGCACTTTGGAGAAAGTACTGGTGAGTCTAAAATCAACAAACAGAAGCAATATTCACTAAAACCAACACTAAGTAATCATGTTATAAAATATTACATTACTAGTTATCTTTCTAGTTTTACCTAGGCTCGTTACATGCAGCACAAGAACGAAGTCATATTACTTCTTTTGGAAACATCTTTGAAAACATAGTTCATGTTTGATTCATTCAAGCACACAAGGCAAGCCGATTGTTCTACTATCAAGGTGTGCGCAGCGTGTCTCATGAGCTATACTCAAAGACTCTAGGGACAATGCACCATCTAGGAACTATCCTTCTATCAAGCAAACAAGATAAACTATCTATATACTTTCGGTCCCCAAGAAACTCAGGATCGGTAGCAGTAACCCAGCTAACCAATGACTCTTTTATCTGATTGTATTAGTAGCTGTGACTCATGGTTGCTCTTCAGTAATATTATAGCAGACCAAGGTTCAGCTCTTAACTAATAGTTATTGTCCGACCGATACGAATGCATGAAACACTATCAGATAAACTCTATGATGTAGACGAAATGAACAATCAGACCATCTATATCTTCTCTGCTATCTCTGTACGGCTGGCGGCCCTCTCTGAACAAGTTCAAGCATGATGTTGTTCTATCAAAACATAAGCGATATGGAAACATGTTCAAGTAATCTCTTACTTTTCTTATTAGTATGGCAAGGTTCTTTATTGACAAGCATTCAAGTTCTAGCTAAGCATGCAGTTCTATTACTCATGTAACAGAAATAATAATCTTCTTAGCAACATGCATTATAAAACTCAGATTCATTATTAAGGCGTGCAAGAATTAGAGAACGAAGTTCTGCCCACTCTCCTAGACCAGTTATCTCCTGGTTCAACATGGAGCTCTTAAGGAATATATCCGTTTTGAGTCTGTAAATTGATATCCCTTATACACAGTGCCTACACGAAGTGGGGCACTACACTATGTACAAGAGATATCGCTTTGCTGGCTCGAGCGGAAGCCTTTTCGGAGAGTTCCCGATCGAAACACAAAACGATTGATCTAGGTGAGTGGACAGAACTTTATTCTCTGATTCTTGAATGCCTTAATAATGAATCTGAGTTTTTGAATGCTTGTTCTAAGAAGATAGTTTCATAAAAAGAATGATAGAACCTGACCCTGCAAGCTTAATAAGTGAACTCGTATAGCTTATCGTTGAAACAAATCTGCTTGCCTAACTAGAGAACTTGAATGATTGTCAATAGAAGAACCATTTCTATGCTAATAAGAAAGAGTAAGAGATTGCTAGAGAACTTGTATGCTTGTCTAAAAGAGATAGAATCATTTCTATGCTAGTTAAAGATAGAAATATTGCATGCTTAGATACACAGACACCGCTATCAATCGAACCATTGTCATGCTAAAGAAAGAAAGAGTAGAACTGCATGCTTAATTAAAAGAGATAGTGAACTATTTCCATGATTGCTTGCTTAATTAGATATTGTTATATGTTTACATAGAAGTTAATGAAATGCTTGAACGGTATCAGAGAAATGATAGCCAGTCTGCATAAGAGATAGAAATGGTGGCCTGATCGCACTAAGGCGAAGACAGAGACAGAGATAGAGATAGAGAGAAGAGATTGACTAGATGCTTGTTATTGAACTACTTCATACATATAGAGTTTATCTGATAGAGTTACATTCATGCATTTTCCTTAGACAACTTGTGCACAAGGATTATCCCACGATCGGTTTTTTGGGGTACTAGGGATCGTTTGCCCTAGGGAGATCAGAGGAATACCCTGAGGCAAAGAAGTCCTCGCGATCAGGGTATGTTCCTGTCTATTAGATAGCAGGTTCATGAGTCAAAGAAGCTAAGTATATGAGCAAGTATACATTAGTGTAGTGATGGGCTGTGATAACACCGCTTCTAATCTTGAAAAAATAGACTCATGGACCATCGTATAGTTAGGTCGCAAGCTAGGATTCAGCCTTCTTGCATCCCTAACTGTTTGATGTAGAGACGAACAGAAAAAAGAGAACCTTATACATATATATATTTATAAAAATTGTTGCTAACTTGTATGTCTGCTACAGGGATAACAGCTCGATAAAAGGGCAAGAATTACTAAATAAGTAATATGCATACTATCGAACATGATCTCTTATATTGAATGCTTTCATAGAGAAGTCTTATTTTCGTATATGCTTCTATCTCATTCACACGATAAGATGTTAGCTAATAAAAGAAAGATAGAGATGCTAAGAAGATAGTCCACTAGATGCATATGCTAGAGTCTTTATAAAAATAAATATGACTTACAAAATACGTTGTGTACCAGAGATAGTAAATAAATCTGCTTATCGTATATAAACTGCTTGTCTTGCTGCTTGCTTGTATATTGAACATGAAATCTGTTTTCAAAGATGTTTCCAAAAAGAAGTAATATGAATCTGCTATTGAACAACATAATACGAACATAGGTAAAACTAGAAAGATCACTAGTAATGTAATATTTTGCCACATGCTTACCTAGTATGGGTTTTAGATGGTGTTGCTTCTGTTTGTTGATTTTAGACTCACCAGTACTTTCTATAAAGTGCTAACCCACCAACAGTTTGCTTGTTTGTAAGTGTTGGATCGTTCGAGGAAGTGATAGCCGTGCCTCATCCACAGGACCCAAAAATCTTGTTTTGATGCCTTGAGCCGTATCGATTGCTTTGAGCTACTTTTGTATAGAAGGACATAATGTATGGAACGGTGCCATTGTATTCAGAGAACCTCGTGCCTTGATCTTTGCCCCGTATACTCAGATAGATTATAGTTTGCAACATTGTCCCTCTGCTGCGTACTAGATCGATTCGATGATAGCTACAACTTTAACGATGTTGCCTTATGCGGGCGCAACCCCAGGCTCTCACGGTATCACATCCCGATGGAAACGATTGTCCTGTGGGAGCGTTGGCACGGTAATTAGCGCCTAGCGGGGACAGCCGATTCCTACTGGAGAATAGGGCATGACAATTACTACCCCAAGCTCTGGTTGTCGCACTGACCTGGCGCGTATGACTACCCCCAGGTAGGTTATCGTCCATTTCCAGGGATTCACTATCCTCATGTAATAATGGATTTGTGTAGAAAATCGGAGGGTTACTACCCCCAGTTTTAGTTTTTGAGAGAGTACCCTAGAACACCCCCTCAGTGGGCAGTGCCCCGCTATCGATTCCTCGACCCACTAGCCAAAACCGGTGGGTTGGACGAGTTCTTCTTCATGGAAGAAAACCTTTACGTTGAGTAGCATGAGACAAAAGGAAGGTCCTCTTCCTCCTCGAACACTTGTTTCTCGAGACGCCATCGGGTTAGTGCATGTCACGTCCCAGTCCCACAGGGGGCCGTTCGTCTTCGCTTGGTCCCTATGGAACTGATCGTCCTCGCCTGGACGTAACGTCGTGCAAGCCTAAGCCACGCTTGCACAAAGCCAAAGCTTTCAACAAGGGCAAGTAAGCTATTCAAGACATGAGCAGCGGCACATATATTGCAGAAAAGTAAAGAACACAATGGCATATGAAAATAAGCTCTTTATTGATAATCAAGATGTGTTACAAGCGGCGCTTGGCCGAGATTACAGTTCGCTCAAGCTCTATTTCTCTCGATTATAATGACACTGTTCCATATATTATATCCCTGTATACAAAAGTATCTCAAAGCAATCTCCATACTTCTCAAGGTATCGACTCTAGATTTCTGGGTCCCTGGGATGAGGTACGGCTATCGCTTCCTCGGACGATCCAGCATCAGAGAACAAGCAAATTGTTGGTGGATCAGCACTTTGGAGAAAGTACTGGTGAGTCTAAATCAACGAACAGAAGCAATATTTCCTGAAACCCACACAAAGTAATCATATTATAAAATATTACATTACTAGTGATCTTTCTAGTTTTACCTATGTTCGTTACATGCAGCACAGGAACAGAGTCATATTACTTCTTTTTGGAAACATCTTTTAAAACAGAGTTCATATTCGATATAAGCAAGCAGGCAAGACAAGTATTTCATATACAATATGCAAGATTCATATACTATCTCTGGTGTGCGGCGTGTCTCATGAATCATATTCATTTCTTTAAAGACTTTAGCAAGCATATAGTGGACTATCATCTTAGCATCTCATATCAATAACATATTATCGTGTGAACGAGATATAAGCATATACGAAAACAAGACTTCTCTATGCAAGCATTCAATATCGAAGAGCATGTTCGATTGCATGAATATCACTTATTCAGTGATTCTTACCCTTTCGTCGAGCGGTTATCCCTGCAGCAGACATACGAGTTAGAAACATATGCATATATATTAATAACGCTCTATTTCTCTATTTGTCTCTACATCAAACAGTTAGGTATGCAAGATGGCTGAATCTTAGCATGCGACCTAACTCTATGATGATCCATGAGTCTTCTTCCTCAAGATTAGAAGCAGCGTTATCACGGCCCAGCACTGCACTATATATACTCGCTCATAATATATAGCTGATTTGACTCATGAACTAGCTACCTAATAGACATGAATACCCCATGATCGCAAGGACTTTTTTGCCTCAGGTATTCCTCTAATCTCCCCAGGGCGAATGGTCCCCAGAGCCCCAAAAAATCGTTCGTGGGATCTTTCCTTGTGCACAAGTTATCTAAGACCAATGCATGAATGCAGCTCTATCAGATAAACTCTATATGGATTCAACAGTTGAATAAAAAGCATATAATCAATCTATTCTTTCTCTGTCTCTGTCTCTATCTCTGTACGGACAGGCTACCATTTCTATCTCTTATGCAGACTGGCTGCCATTTCTCTGATAATGTTCAAGCATTTCGATAACTTCTATAGAAATATAAAACCATATGTATTTAAGCAAGCAAGCATGAAAATAGTTCTCTATCTCTTTAACTAAGTATGCAATTCTACTCTTTCTTTTAGCATATACGAAGGAAACATATGAACATCTTCTACTCTTGTTTATTAGCATGGTAGCGGTTCGATTAATAACAATGTCCGTGTAGCTAAGCATGCATATTTCTATTTTTAACTAGCATAGCAATGGTTCTATCTCTTTCTCTTTAGACAAGCATACAAGTTCTCTAGTTAGTCAAGCAAGTTCGTTTTAATGACAAGCTATGTGAGTTCTCTTATTAGCATACAGAGGCAGGTTCTATCATTCTTCTTATGAAACTATCTTCTTAGAAGAAACATTCAAAAACTCAGATTCATTATTAAGGCATGCAAGAATCAGAGAATGCAGTTCTGCCTACTCACCTAGATCAATCGTCTTATATTTCGATCAGGAACTCTCTGAGAAGGCTTCTGCTCAAGCCAGCAAAGCGATATCTCTTTGTACATAGTGCCTACGCGGAGCGGGGCACTACAGTACAATTATTTGCAGTCAATAGAATATCAATTGTCTAGCTGGAAGAGTTACTGATTTAGCATAACAATACTTGATATTGATGCTGGCACTGGTGTGCCCTGGAGAGAAAACTTCATGTACAGCGGTTGCTTCTCTCGTCTTGCGCTTGTGACTAATCACGTTGTACAGATCAGACGACGAAAACTTCACCTTTACACCCATTTTGTGTGTGTGTCAAAATATTGTGCATGAGTGTGAAAGTGAAATATTTGCTCCCTAACCTGGTTCTTGTACAGAAACTGCACCCAGATCATTTGTGGAAGGCTTAGGGTGAGACAAACCCAATTCATACACGCAGTCAAGCTGGACGCATGGGCTTGTCATCACAATGTTTGCTCCCCGACTTGGTTCTTGAGCATTACCTTTGCCCAAGTGGTCTCGGGAAGACTTGAAGGGATGACCCACTTTTCACACACAAGCGCATGGGTCAGCCCTATATAGTTTTCCATTAGTAATGCACATAACGGTCAGCGGCAAATGCTTTAGGCAGACTGCTAGCGTAGCCCCCGGAGCGCCCATGGCTCAAACTATTTTGGACTTGTTCAAACTAGCGTTTACAGGTGGATAGTACGAAGAATCCACATTTTCCCCCATCTACCTGCAGTTGGGTCTTGGGTCTAGGGCCATAGGAGATCTTGTCAAAGACAGGCTCTCTCCCTTTGGCTTTATTGCCTATAGAGGGCTTCATGCGCCTGCATTTTAATATGATGCGTCTACTCTTCTACTCTTGATGTGGGCATATCTACTGAGATTTAGCATTGTTCTTCTCAGTGTTAGGGGTGGAGACAAGATGCATGTCAATGCCATATTCGCCCTCAGTGGCGGAGGTTGACAGCGCATAACTTACAGTCTTTGGGTATGGTATACTGGCCTTGGCCACCCACGTCTTGCGAGTCTTTGAAGTCCTCAATGCGGGACTTGTCTTGTCAAACATATCTTCAACTGCATATTGGTCGAAGCGGACAACTAATATTCTCTGGGTTGAACCCAGCTTCGTTACATCGGACTGCGTCATGACCTTCTCATCGATGGAGAAGAAAATCCCAGTAGAATCCTATTTTTTGTTGCCATCACAAAAATACAAAAAAAATTTGCAAACTTTTGTATTGATTTTGGTACAATAAAGGATTACAAAGAACGCTAGTACTACGAACTCTAAGTACAAAAAGATCTGGAAAAGCATGACGAAGGAGATCGAGTACTGCAGTAGACTCCTTTATTCCGTTGACAATCCAATGATCGAAGATTGACAAGTCTCTGGGCGTCTGAGTGTATGTCTCAACGTGCGTGTGTAGGAAGCATATGTCCCTACTATTTATAGCCATTAGACGATCATGCGCACGCCTGTACTTACGGTCCACGTGAGCGGGTTTCGAGCTGTCGCATGGCCTTTTGAACAAAATATAGTTATAACAGTGGGGGGGCTTTTACGCGAATACGTTATTCAAAGGGAGGAAGGGTCCAAGCCATGCTGTGCTGCGACTGCCAAGTGACAATAGTTGGAATTTTGATGGGGCTAAGGTCTTGGGTTATCGATACCCGTCATCTAGTCTACGTGACACGTGGCATGCGTTGACTTCTTGAAGATCTTGGTCGTTTGTAACAAAAATATCTTGCTACATGGGGGTTCATGGGAACACTTCCGCATGATAACGCCGATGCATAGGAGATCCATGGGAACACTACCACATGATAATATCGCTGCATGGGGGATTCATAGAAACATTGTCGCATGATAATTGTCATACCCCAATCCCGAAGGTCCCGACAACGGCTGCGCCCGGTGCGAATCACCGCGCCCGGCACTCATGCGGGACGTATAACATTTTCCATCGAGGTGTGATATTGTGCGAGCCTGGGGTTGCGCTCGCACAAGGCAAAATTTTAAAGTTGTGGCTATCATCGAACCGATTGAGTACGCAGCGGGGGGACTGTATTACATACAATAATCCATCTGAGTAAACGGGACAAAGCTCAAGGCATGAGGTTCTTTGAATAAAATGGCATCGTTCCATATATTATGTCCCTCAATACAAAAGTAGCTCAAAATATCTTGATACGGCTCAAGGCATCGACACCAGATTTCTGAGTCTTGGGGATGTGGCATGGCTATCGCTTTCCCGGACGATCCAGCACCTGCGAACAAGCAAATTATTGGTGAGTTAGAGCACTTTAGAGAAAGTACTGGTGAGTATAAAATCAACGAACAGAAGCAACATTCACTGAAACTAACAATAAGTAATAATGTGATAAAATATTAGATTATATTACTATTGATCTTTCTAGTTATACCCAGTTTCGTTATATGCAGTATAGGAACGGAGTTATATTACTTCTTTTTGGAAACATCTTTGAAATCGGAGTTCAGTTCAATACAACCAAGCATCAAAAGGCAAACAGTTCAAGCACGATGTTCCAATCAGGGTGTGCGCAGCGTGTCTCGTGAGCTATACTCAAATACTCTAGGGACAATGCATCATCTAGTGGACTATCATTCTATCAAGAAAACAAGATAAACTATCTATAAGATATCGGTCCCCGAGAAAATCAGGATCAGTAGCGGTAATCCAGCTAACTAAAGACTCCTTTATCTGATACTATTAGCAGCTGTGACTCATGGTTGCTCTTCACTAAAATATGCTTAAAATAGCAGCCGGGACCAAGGTTCAGCTCTACACTAATAGCCATTGTCCGACTGATGCAAATGCATGAAACACTATCAGATAAACTCTATGATGCACATGATCATGAACAAACAGGCTATATATATATATATATATACTTCCATCTCTGAGCAGTGCAAAATAATAAGCAAAACGATATATCACTTATTTAGTGATTTTTACTCATTGCCGAACGGTTATCCCTGTAGCAGACATACAAGTTAGCGATAATTTACATATATAAACAATGTTCTCTTTCTTGTCTGTCTCTGCATCAAACTGTTAGGTATGCAAGAAGTCCAGTGTAGCATGCGCCCTAACTACCTAAAATGTAGCTATCTCCATGAATAAGCTAACTTTTATAAATCAAACTCTTCCCAACAGAAGCACTGCTTCCAATCTAATTGCTACGCCCCCCTAGATCCCGTAGGACCGGAACATCAGGATGCATTATTAGTCTCACCCCATCAATCGTCTCCATCCACCATTCTAATAGTCACGCCCCATAGATCCCATAGGACTAGAACATCAGGGTACACTATTAGTCTCCAAACTTATCATTTAGCCTCCATCCCCCATAAGCTCCTCGATAACAAGCATATCACAATCATAACACAATGTGACAATATAAGTTTTTAATCCATCTATCTCTTATCTAATAGCAGCACCACCATAGATCCCGTATGACCGGAATATCAGGGCGGGCTACTAGTCTCTTCTCTAACAAGATAAGCCATTTAACTCTTTATAACAATACAAGCATACTTTCAATCTAACTTTTGCATCAAAGACAAGCAATTATATACACGAAGACAATCAAACATATGAACGATCTTTAATTTAAGCAAGCATGGCACGGATCTATTTATCTCTTCTAGTTAGCATACAGTTATACTCTTTCTTTAGCATGGCAAGGTTCGTTCGATAGAGGTGTTAGTGTAACTAGCAGGCGACATTCATTTCTATACTTAGCATGGAAATGGTTCTATCTTTTTTGGCAATAAGGTTCTCGTTCAATCATTCTCAATGCGAACATTATCTTATTAAATAAAAAATCATTTCAAAAACTCAGATTCATTATTAAGGCGTACAAAGAATCAGAGAATGAAGTTTTGTCCACTCACATAGATCAGTCATCTTCTTATTCAACACGGAGCTCTTCAAGAAGGTTTTTTTTTTTGAGTCAGCAAATCAATATCTCTTGTACATAGTGCTAACGCGGAGCAGGGTACTACATACTTACCCACCAAGAAAAGTTTTATCATCCAAACTTTAAGGAGAAACTTTTGATATCCAAAACAGCAATAGTCCTTATCCCTCACCTTCCTCAATCGAAAAATCTAGCAATCAACAAGCACGAAATCATAACTCTCAAGCAATAAATCAAATCCATAAAACTTGTGCACATCTTTGAGAATATCTATGGACTTATTGTATGGAACGCTCTATGCAGCAATGATATCAATGGCAAGGAATCTACATCTAAGAAAAATAGCAAAATAGGCATAAGGCCAGAGGATCGGGTTGCTTTGATACAATTCTGTCATCCAGCGATCTTGAAGGTCCCGACAATGCCTCCGTCGGGTGCGAATCATTGCTGGATAAGGCGTGATGTCGTATGAGCCTATGGTTGTGCTCGGATAAGGCAACATCATTAAAGTTGTGGTTATCATCGAACCGATCGAATACGCAGCGGAGGGACTGTCACGCCCGGGTCCCGAAGGGCGCCGTTCATCCTCGCTTGGGTCCTTACAGGACCGATTCGTCCTTGCTTGGGCGCGATGTCGTGCAAGCCTAAGTTGCTCTTGCACAAGGCCAAAGCTTGAACAAGGGCAAGTAAGCTATTCAAGACAAAAGTAGTGGCATATATTGCAGAAAAGTAAAGAACACAATGACATACGGAAACAAGCATCTTTATTAATATTCAAAAGTGTTACAAGCGGCGCTTGGCCGAGGTTATAATTTGCCCAAGCACTCTCTCGAATATAATAATATTATTCCATACATTACATCCCTTTATACAAAAGCAGCTCAAAGCAATCTCGATACGGCTCAAGGCATCGACTCCAGATTTCTAGGTCCTGGGGATGAGGCACGACTATCACTTCCACGGACGATCATGCACCTGCGAACAAGCAAATTGTTGGTGGGTCAGCACTTTGGAGAAAGTACTGGTGAGTATAAATCAATGAACAGAAGCAACATTTCTTGAAATTAACACTAAGTAAGCATGTGGCAAAATATTTTATTACAAGTGATCTTGCTACTTTTACCTAAGTTTATTTCATGCAGCATAGGATTAGAGTCAGTTTACTTCTTTCGAAAACATAGCTTTGAAAATAGTTTTGTATATTCAAACATGTAAGTATATAATCGGAATATTGTTCTATCGTGTAGTGCGCAACATTATCGTGCACCATATTCGATCTCTTAGGAACAAAAGTTATCTTTAGTGGACTGTTCATCTCGAATAAAAACAAGTGCATCAAGTTGACTATAATTCTATCAAGCAAACAAGAAAAACTATCTATATGATTTTGGTCCCTGAGAAACTCAGGATTAGTAGCGGTAATACAGCTAACTAATCGCTCTTTTATCTGATGTTATTAGCAGCTGTGACTCATGATTGCTCTTCACTAACATAATACCAGCTGGGACCAAGGTTCAGCTCTGCACTAATAGCCATTGTCCAACCGATGCGAATGCATGAAGCACTATCAGATAAACTCTATGATGCAAACGAAATAAACAAGCAAGCTATATATAAACTCTTTATATTTCTTACCCCTTGTCGATTGGTTATCTCTGCAGCAGACATACAAGTTAGCAATAATTTTTATAAACATATATGTATATGGTTCTCTTTCCATGCCCATCTCTGTATCAAATAGTTAGGTATGCAAGAAGGCTAACCTAGCATGTGCCCTAACTATATGATGGTCCATGGGTAGCCCCATGATTAGCAGCGGTGACTCAAGATTTAGCTCTTCACCAACATACACGAGTACTAGCAGTTGTGATATCATGGGTTTCGTACAACACTAATAGACACATCACCCCACTAGACCCCATAGAGCCGTATCCTCAAGGTGAAACAAAAATCTCTTCCGGACCGAGCGATTCTTAGTGCCCCCGGAACTGTTCGAGAGATAAGACCTTATGCACAAGTTCTCTGGGACCAATGCAATAACATAAATCATCTATAATGTAAGCAAACAAATAATCAAGAAAAATATATATGGTCGAGCAAAACATATATTTTTAAGTGAAGCACATCTTATTCTTTCACATAACTAATAACATACCCCACTAGATCACAAGAACCGTACCTCATGGCGCATTATTAGTCACTACTTATACGAATCAAAGACTTATATCAATTATCTTGTGTTTCGATTGGAGAAGACTTTCGCTCGAGCCAGCAAAGTGATATCACTTGTACATAGTGCCTACGTGAAGCGAGATATTACATACTTATCCACCAAGAAAGAGTTTCATCCTCAAAATTCAAGGACAAACTCACAAATTCCAAAACAGCGATGGTCCTCATCCCTCACCATCCTCAATCGAAAATAGAAGCAAATCAGGAATCACGAAATCGTATCTATAAATAACAAGAAAGCAAACAAAAAAACTTTTGTGCGCACCTTTGAGAATATTTATATACTTATTGTATGAAATGCTCATTGAAATACAATATCGGGTACATCTCTGAGTCGAAGGCAACGGAATGGGCAAAGAATCGAGTTGCTCTGATACCATTATGTCACGCCCTGTCCCGAAGGGCGCCGTTCGTCCTCGCTTGGGTTCTTGCGGGGCTGATTCGTCCTCGCTTTGGCACGATGCCGTACAAGCCTAAATTGCGCTTGTACAAGGCCAAAGTTTGAACAAGGGCAAGTAAGCTATTCAAGACGGAAGTAGCGGCATATATTGCAGAAAAGTAAAGAACACAATGGCATACGAAAACAAGCATCTTTATTAATATTCAAAAGTGTTACAAGCGGCGCTTGGCCGAGGTTATAATTCGCTCAAGCACTCTCTCGAATATAATAACATCATTCTATACATTATATCCCTTTATACAAAAGCAGCTCAAAGCAATCTCGATACAACTCAAGGCATCGACTCCAAATTTTTGGGTCCTGGGGATGAGGTACGGGTATCGCTTCCACGGACGATCAAGCACCTGCGAACAAGCAAACTGTTGGTGGGTCAGCACTTTGGAGAAAGTACTGGTGAGTATAAATCAACGAACAAAAGCAACATTTCCTAAAACCAACACTAAGTAAGCATGTGGCAAAATATTTTATTACTAGTAATGTTGCTACTTTTACCTAAGTTTATTTCATGCAACACGGGATTAGAGTCAGTTTACTTCTTTCAAAAACATAGCTTTGGAAACAGTTTTGCATATTCAAACATATAATAATACGATCAGGACAGTATTCTATCGTGCAGTACGTAGCATGTATCGTGCACCATATTCGATCTCTTAGGAACAAAAGTTATCTCTAGTAGACTGTTCATCTCGAATCAAAATAAGTGCATCAAGTGGAGTATCATTCTATCAAGAAAACAAGATGAACTATCTATATAATTTTGGTCCCCAAGAAACTCAGGATCAGTAGCAGTAATCCAGCTAAATAATGACTCTTTTATCTGATGCTATTAGCAGCTGTGACTCATGGTTTCTCTTTACTAATATAATAGCAACCGGGACCAAGGTTCAGCTCTGCACTAATAGCCATTGTCCAACCAATACGAATATATAAAACACTATCAGATAAACTCTATGATTCAAATAAAATGAACAAGCAAGGTATATATAAACTCTTTGTATTTTTTACCCCTTGTCAAACGGTTATCCCTGCAGTAGACATACAAGTTAGTAACAATTTGCATAAACATATATGTATAAGGTTCTCTTTCTCTGTTCGTCTTTGCATCAAACAGTTAGGTATGCAAGAAGGCTAAACTAGCATACGCCCTAACTATATGATGGTCCATGGGTAGCCCTATGATTAGCAGCAGTGACTCAAGGTTCAGCTCTTCACTTGCACGCGCATGTATCAGCAGCTGTGACTCAAGGTTCAGCTCTTCACCAACACACGAGTGCTAGCAGGTTTGACATCATGGGTTCCACACAATACTAATAGGCACATCACCCTACTAGACTCCGTAGAGCCATATCCTCAGGGTGAAACAAACATCTCTTCTGGACCGAACGATTCCCAGTGCCCCTGGAACTGTTCGAGATACAAGACCTTATGCATAAGTTGTCTGAGAGCAATGCAATAACAATAATCTATAATACAAGCAAACAAATGATCAAGCAAAACATATATGGTCGAGAAAAACATATCTTGTTAAGTGAAGCATATCTTGTTCTTTTACGTAACTAATAGCACATCCCACTAGATCACAAGGACCGTTCCTCAGGGCGCACTATTAGTCTCTGCTTATACGAGCAGTTCGATATAGCAAAATAGGCAAATAAAATATATAATAGCAAGCACAATTTTGATTTCATAACTAGCATGCAATATCTATCTCTTACTTAGCAGATGCAAAGGAACTTGTTCAAGAAATTCCTTTACTTATCTTTTTAGCATGGCAAGGGTTCGTTTGATAGTGGTATTAGTGTAACTAAGCATGCAAAATTTCTTTTCTATCTTGACTTAGCATGGCAAGGTACTATATCTTTTCAGGCAAGCATAAAAGTTCTCTTATTAAGCATGCAGGTTCTCGTTCTATCATTCTCAATGCGAACATTATCTTATTAAACAAAAAAGCATTGCAAAAATATAGATTCATTATTAAGGCATGCAAGAATCAGAGAATAAATTTTTGCCCACTCACTTAGGATAATCATCTTGTGTTTTGATCGGAGAATACTTCTAGAAGGCTTCCGCTCGAGCCAGCAAAGCGATATCACTTGTAAATAGTGCCTACGCAGAGCGGGGTACTACATGGACAGTGTTACAAATAATAATCCATCTGAGTAAATGGGGCAAAGCTCAAGGCACGAGGTTCTTTGAATACAATGGCATCGTTCTATACATTATGTCCTTCTATACAAAAGCAGCTCAAAATATATCGATACGGTTCAAGGCATCGACACCATATTTTTGGGTCCTGGGGATGAGGCATGGCTATCTCTTCCTCGAACGATACAGCACCTGCGAACAAACAAATTGTTGGTGGATCAGCACTTTTTAGAAAGTACTGGTGAAAATAAAATAAACGAACAGAAGCAAAATTCACTAAACCAATACTAAGTAATTATGTGATAAAATATTACATTACTAGTGATCTTTCTAGTTTTACCTAGGTTCGTTACATGCAGTACGAGAACAGAGTCATATTACTTCTTTTTGGAAACATCTTTGAAATCAGAGTCCAGTTTAATACAACCAAATATCACAAGGCAAACAGTTCAAGCACGATGTACCAATCAGGGTGTGTGCAGCGTGTCTCGTAAGCTATACTCAAATACTCTAGGGATAATGCAGCATCTAGTGGACTATCATTCTATCAAGCAAACAAGATAAACTATCACTAAGATATCGGTCCCCGAGAAACTCATGATCAGTAGCGGTAATCCCGCTAACAAATGATTCATTTATCTGATGCTATTAGCAGCTGTAACTCATGGTTGCTCTAAACTAAAATATGCTCAAAATAGCTGTCGGGACCAAGGTTCAGCTCTACACTAATAGCCATTGTCCGACCGATGCAAATGCATGATACATTATCAGATAAACTCTATAATACACATAATCATGAATAAGAAGGCTATATAAATATATATATATATATATATATATATATATATATATATATACTCTTTCATCTCTGAACAGTACAAAATAATAAGCAAAATGATATATCACTTATTTAGTGATTCTTACCCCTTGCCGAACGGTTATCCCTGCAGCAGACATACAAGTTAGCGACAATTTACATATATAAGCAATGTCCTCTTTTATGTCAGTCTCTGTATCAAACAGTTAGGTATGTAAGAAGCCTAGCCTAGCATATGCCCTAACTACCTGAAATATAGCTATCTCCATGAACAAGCTAACTTCTCTAATTGAAAATCTTTCCAACAGAGTGTCATCATGTGATTTTATAAAAAGAGCTGTGTCAACTTTTATTCTGCATATACTTTCCAAACAGTTAGGTATGTAAGTTCTCCCATCACGCTCATTTTGAATTTATTCTGCATATACTTAGTAAACTCGTTATATAGCATCTCATTAGTAGATTCGAATATAATATCATCTACATAAATTTGCACTAATAAAAGAGTCATCATGTGATTTTATAAAAAGAGCTGTGTCAACTTTTTCTTTTGAAAAATTGTGTTCAAGCAGAAAGAAACTAAGGTGCTCATATCAAACACGGGGGAGTGGGGGGGGGGGCTTGTTTGAGTCCATATAGAGCCTTGCGTAACTTGAATACGTGATTTAAAATTTTAAAATATTTAAAGCCAGGGGTTGTTCAATAAAAACTTTCTCTTTTACAAAACTATTTAAAAATGCACTTTTAACATCCATTCAAAAAAGTTTAAAATTGTGAAAACTAGCAAAAGTACACAACATATGAATGGATTCTAGTCTAGCAACAAGATCATAAGTCTCATCGTAATCAATACCTCATCTTGGTTATAACCTTGAGCTACGAGATGAGATTTGTTACATGTGCTAAACCATACTCATTTAGTTTATTTCGGAACACCCATTTGGTGCCAATGATCAGATAATTATTTGGTCTAGGAACGAGTTTTCAAATTTGATTCCGTTTAAATTAGTTAAGTTTCTCTTGCATTGTAGAAATATAAAATTCATCATTAAATGTGTCACGCCCTGCTCCCAGAATAATGGGTAAATACGAAGACTGACATAGTCAACCACACCTTGCAGAATACCAAAGTAAGTCGTAATATGTGAAGGTTGTCTAGAAGACAGATGGGTGAACTCTAGCATGCTATGACGTCAGTCCTAAGATCGACAAACCCTATTATCTTAATCTAACAACACAAGTATAAGAGTATATCATACATGAACGTAAAGAGACATCACAAATTATATGTCACATATGATTATGAAGCTAGTCAATACAAAATGCTGCACTAGCAGAGTTTAAATATACATGATCAATATACCAGCCATGGTCTAATATATATATCATGTTGACCGTAGTCTCAAAAATATAAGGAGCTAACATAGCTCCTTGCTAAATACCACAAAATGAAGTAATCAAGACGAGTGGTGGATGAAGAAAACCCACTCGCGAGCTTCGGCCCCAGCCCTACAAGTGCGAGCTATCTTGTTGGAAGCGCAGTAGATCCTGGTTCTCTTTGGGGTAACCTGGTCATGCAAAGCCAGCGGGGTCAGAACTCTAAGCAACAAGTACCACAAAGGAGCTCGAGGTAATAGACCAAGCACATCAAAACATAAGCAGAAAGAGACAAAAGAATAAATACTGATCGAGACTCGCACGGAACCAACGTACTTGTCTGAAGAATAATACTGGAAGAATTGATAATAAGTGCAAAAATAAAAGTAAGGTGATGAGAGGCAAGAGAGCATAGGAACTACTCTGGATCGGGACCACAATCCTTAAACCAAATAAGAATCGGGGTTGCAGACCTTCATCCGAGCAGAACTTAGTACCCTAACCACGCACCAGAAGAAAATAAAACTAGAGGTGATGTAATGCCCCACACCTAATGGATACTTATGGAACACTTGCTACTTTGACTCGGTTGAGAATCGAGCCTCGGAGAAACCTTATCGCCAAATCAATACGGACGAAATGCAATGAACCCTTCTAACTGATGAAACGGCTTCTATTAAAAAGAGTCCAAGAGTTTTCATTGGTTGTTTTGTTGCTTGATTTTGTGTTGCTATGTGTTTTGTCTTGCTTTCGATGACTTGGTTTTCATGATTCACTTTTTCGCTTGTGCATTCTTTTTGAATCGTAAGAAAAATAGATTAAAGGATGCTAACCAAGTATTGTTGCAATTTCAGGATGCATAACCAATGAGTGACCGTTGCATAAGGCTTCTCCATCCTCACGTTTGATTTAATCGGTGAGTGGCTTTGGCCCTTTGATGAATCCTTTAGTCCGCACACCTTAATAAAAGAATCTCTAGTCCACTCAAAATGCTTGTCCCTATGTTTAATTTGATACCCAGTAACAAGATAAGTTAATGAACATTGTTAACTTAGAATATGCTAATACTTATTGCACGATATGGAAATTATTTTATTTGAATCATAGAATACACTACAAATTGTTTGAGTTATTGATGCACATTACTTATCTTATGTTGTACATTGAACCTATTAAAAATCTCTTATGGTTTGAATTGATCGATATTGAACCCATTGAAGAGCCTCGGCTCTATCGAAACAAAGATAGTCCACATAGAAGCTTTTTTGTTCAACCGTTTCAATAGAACTGACTAATTGATAGAACACATTCATTGCATCGGTCTTTGGACAACTTGTGCACATGGTCTGTCTCTCGAGCGGTTTCTGGGACACTGAGGATCGTTCGGCTTGGGAGAGATAATCGAAACACCCTGAGGGTTGTAGTCCTCACGATTAGGGGGGTGTCTTGTCTAGTAGTTAGTTTGGGTTTGTAGTCCCAGCTGTTATTAATGGTTTTTTTTTGTGGGCCATCATATAGTTAGGGTGTATGATAGGTTTACCTTCTTGCATACCTAATCCTTGATACCAAGATTGATTCATAAGTTTATTCATATATTCAAATAGTGGCTAACTTGTGTGTCTGATACATGGATAACCGCTCGACCGTGGGTATGATTTATCATATGCACAGTCTATCTATTGTTTATGTTTTCTTGCATGAATTGTTAAAAGAAACAAGACAACTAGAAAGATCACCTAATAATGCTAGCTTTACATGCTTACTTAGTGTAGATTTCTAGGTGAGTTTGGCCACGGTCGCTCACCAGTACATATTGTAGTACTGACCCATGTTTGTGGACAAATCTCCAGGTTCTGGTAGTAAGAGCTTGGCGAGCATTTTGAACCAGTGTTAGCACATCCTTTCAGCGGGACCGTGCTCGTGATGCTTCCTTAGCTTTCCTCTCATGTGTGCAAACTCCTCTTCTGCTAGTTATTTTGATTTTGGTCCTACTAAAATGATATAATGTATGGGCGTGGTGTCTAGTTTTGGGTTTGTAAAAAGAGTTGTAAGCCTTCTATGGCATATTTTGTAACTCAGGAAAGCAAGTACTTTATAATCCAATCTTTAAGTATTCAATAAAGAAAGTAATTTGTGTTGCTATCAAATATGTTCAACTTTGGTTCTCTGTATTTGAATCATGTGCCTCTATGTATATATGTATATTTTTGTCCAACTTGTATCTTGTGCAGGTACTATGCCTGGTTTAGGCTTGCACGGCATCACGCCCAAGCGAGAACGATCGGTTCCGTAGTGACCAAGCGAGGATGATCAGCCCTTACGGGACCGGGGCATGACAGGTGGTATCAGAGCACAATTTTACGTCCTTGGTCTCTTCAAATATCGTTTTCAAAAATGATATAAGTTTTCAAGCGGATTCAAAAAGTTTTGAATTTCAAAAATGGTTGTAAATCTATATAATTAAATTGAAGGTGTTAATCTCAAGCAAACTGAAATCAGAAGCCATAACTCTCAAGCGATAAATCAAATCTAGAAAGCTTTTGTGCATATCTTTAAGAATATCTATGGACTTATTGTATGAAATGCTCTATTCAATAACGATATCAATGCACAAGGAATCGTTATCTAAAGACAGCATCGAAATAGGCATAAGGCCAGAGGATCGAGTTGCTCTGATACCATTATGTCATGCCTCGATCTCCCGTAGGAGTCGGTCGACCCCGTCGGACACGAATTACCGTGCCAGCGCTCCCGCAGGATAATCGTTTCCATCGGGACGTGATGTCGTACGAGCCTGGGGTTGCGCCCGCATAAGACAACATCGTTAAAGTTATGGCTATCATTGAATTGATCGAGTATGCAACGGAGGGACAGTGTTACAAATAATAATTCATCTGAGTAAACGAGGCAAATTAGAAGGCACGAGTTTCTCTGAATACTATGGCGTCATACCATACATTATGTCCCTCTATACAAAAGCAGCTCAAACCAATCAATATAGCTCAAGGCATCGAAACTAGATTTCTGGGTCCTGAGGATGAGGCACGGTTATCACTTCCTCGGACGATCCAGTACCTGCGAACAAGCAAACAGTTGGTAGGTCAACATTTTGGAGAAAGTAATGGTGAGTCTAAAATCAACGAACGGAAGCAACATCTCCTGAAACCCACACTATGTAAGCATGTAGCAAAATATTAAATTACTAGTGATCTTTCTAGTTTTACCTATGTTCATTTTATGCGGTATAAGAACAGAGTCATTTACTTCTTTTTGAAACATCTTTTGAAAACAGAGTTCATGTTCGATATACAAGCAAGCAGCAAGACAAGCAGTTCATATACAATAAGCAGATTCATTTACTATCTCTGGTGCATAACGTATCTCATGAGTCATATTCATTTCAATAAAGACTCTAGCATATGCATTGTCACGCCCGATCTCCCACAGGAATTGGCCATCCCCGTTTGGCGCGAATCCCCGTGCTAACGCTCCTACGAGACTATCGTTTCCATCGGAACATGATGCCGTGCGAGCCTGGGGTTGCTCCCACACAAGGCAATATCGTTAAAGTTGTGGTTATCATCGAATCGATCGAGTAAGCAGCGGAGGTACAATATTGTAAACAATAATCCATCTGATTAAATGGGCAAGATCGAGGCACGAGGTTCTCTGAATACAATGGCATCGTTCCATACATTATGTCCTTTTATACAAAAGTAGCTCAAATCAATCGATACCGCTCAAGGCATCGAACCAGATTTTCGGGTCCGGGGATGAGGCATGACTATCGCTTCCTCGGATGATCCAGCATGTAGCGCCCCATTCTCCCGGTGCGGAGAGCGCGGCTAAGAAACACAAGACGGTATCGTTCGATCGAGATAGATTGAATTAAGAACTCGTCCTCGTTATGGATTTGTTTCTTCGGAATCGATTCCCATATTCAGTGGACTGCGCCCCAAGGATCGGCTAAGCGGCAGAGTCAGGAGGGACCTCTCCGCTGCTATTTTTTTTGCCTCGGTTTTCGATGTCGCTTGTTGCTTTCGTGCTTTGAGTTGGTTTTGGGATTTGCTTGTTTTCCTTGAACGGTTTCGATGGTTTTCATTGTTTTCGTTGATAGACTTGCACTTCTATTCCGAGAATGGAAAGAGAGGAAGAAGTATTAATCGAGCTGTTCGTGTGCAGGTGAACGAGCAGTAGGCGGCTTGCGAACGGAGTCGTGAAGCGCCTCTTTCCTTCTTCTTTCCAAAATCTAAGTGAGTGGCTACCAACCCGATTAGCTAGCTCTGCTTCCAGCTTCACTCCTTGCCCCGATCAAACGATACCAAGTAATAATAAAAGAAACCAAGATAAAAGAGAATAGACTGGGTTCATTATGCTTGTCAATAAACTTGTGAACGGTTATATCTTTGCATGCTTGTTCGTTCGTAATGTTCATCAAATGCATAGATACAAGTTTAAACGTATATCTTGATGCATGAATATAACGTAGTTGCAATGTAAACAAATCATGCAATGTTGCTTATCTTGTTCACGTGCCTCAACTGCATCAACGTTAACGTGCCACGAACGATTGATCACGGACAACTTGTGCACAAGGTAACGGGTTCCGCGGACGATCGCTGGGGCACTGGCACCGATCCGGTCCGGGCGGAACTTAACGATAGTCTCACGTGCGAACGGGATGGCGTGCAGCGCCTCACGTGCTTCGTTGCACACCATCTTTGTTCAAAGACTAAACGGTCCATTATGGCTCCTAGCCAGTGATCCCAACGTGTATATTTAAACCTGTTGCATACTAACTTGTGTCTCCGTGGCAGGGAAGGCATGGTAAGTATTGTGCAGGTAATTCAGACGGTCAGGTAAAATCTACCGAACGGTGGCACGTTTATTTCAGTAAATTCTATATGCTGCTTACTTGTAAATGAACTAAGGCAAGATAGAAACCAACCAAATATGCATGCTTCACTAAACAACGTATTGATTGGTATAGTCAGGCTAGCTCGCCTTCACCAGCATGTTTCGATATGCTGACCCTCGTTGAAACAGGTTCTCCGCACTAAGGCGAACCGAACGAGGAGCCGAAGTCGTCTTCCCGATCCAGTCCAGCTGTTGGCGCATCTTCACCGCGCCCTCGAAGCATCTTCAAGTCAGGAGCTTGCAACTCTTCATACACAAATGCAGCTCCGTGGCAAAGCCGTCCTCCAGCCTGGAGATCCTTATCGTTTTGAGTTTATAAAAGGATGTAATGTACAGGACTGCTATCTCATTTTGAGTCAACCCTTTTGTAAGCCGTTCGGCATATTAGCTGACTCGTTCAAGAGTTTGTAATAGATGTTCATTATCAATAAAGAGAACTTTTCTATGTTTCAAATCTGTGTTTCAATTTATCTGCGTACTCTGAGTATGTGCTTGCTATGCAAATCATTAAAGCCTTGTGCGGGCGCAACTCCAGGCCCGCACGGCGGTCACGACTCGGGGGACGCCTCGGGGCGTGACATAGTGGTATCAGAGCACAGATTCAAAGTTCCTTAGACTTCGTGCTGGAAAAGTTCCTTTAACGATCAAAATTCCTGTGCGAACTCTTGAACTCGCTAGGCCAAAATGAGATACGTTCATGCAATAAGTCCATAATACATTATGATCCTAATGTAATTTACCTTCTTTTGAAGGAATGGATCCAGCGCAATCTGCAGCGCAACCACCGATCGAAAGACAAGAGAGCAGTTCGGGCAATTCGGGAAGCTCTCGGAGCCAGCGAGGCATGTCTCAAGTTGACCCGCTAGAGCGGTTAATGAAAATGCTAGAAGAGCAACGACAACGAGACGATGCTCGCCAAGCCAAGCTCGAGAGTAATCTAGAGACCCGATTCTCAGTCCAACAGAAGCAGGTCGATGCCCTGCAACAAATCGTTCAGACTTTGGCTGCCAACCATTCCGCCGCAACAGCAACGACTCCGGTGGAACAGCCCGTGCTTGAAGTGGAGACGCCTCAAATCCCAAGGCCGAGGGACGTGACTGCCTTCAACTTGGGCCATTTCAAGAAAGTCTGCAATACCCCGTTCGACGGGACTGAGGACCCAGTGGTAGCTCTAGATTGGCTAGCCGAGATTGAAGACCACTTCACTCTGCTAGAGGTCCCCGAAGATAAGCGCGTCGCCTGCGCGCAACTGCAGCTCCGCCTCAACGCACACGATTGGTGGGACGTGCATCGACGATCTCTCCAACTTGATCACGGAGAGGAGGCGATCTCGTGGACGACCTTTCGTGCCGCGTTTGAAGAGGAGTATATACCCCCTCCAGTGCAACGTAAGATGGAAAATGACTTCGTGCAACTGAGGCAAGGCAGGATGACAGTTAAAGAGTATTCCGCCGAATTCAACCGACTCTCCAAATTCGCTAGGGCCTATATACCTGATGCAGCGAGTCGAGCTAGAAGGTTTGAAGGTGGTCTCCGTCCTGCCATCCATTCGCACGTGGCCAATAATCAGTATGGAACCATGCGTGAAGTCATGAATCACGCCCTATCGCTCGAGCCACTGTATCCTCACGTTTCCACCGGCGCTGTGCATACCTACAATCACAAACGCCATGGCAACGATGGAGGAAATACCGCTGCAAAGCGCCCTAACCACGGCGGTCCACAACGAGCAAACCCAGGGCCTTCGTGCAATTTCTGTAAGAAACAAGGGCACACGTCCGATAAGTGCCGCAAGAAACTCGGGCAATGTCTCATTTGTGGTGACTCCACCCACCAAATCCGTGATTGCCCAAACTATTCTGTTCATCACCCTTAACGGTAAGCATTGTTCTTAAGTTTCGGGACGAAACTTCCAATTGGTTGGGTAGGATGTAGCGCCCCGTTCTCCCGGTACGGAGAGCGCGGCTAAGAAACACAAGACGGTATCGTTCGATCGGGATAGATTGAATTAAGAACTCGTCCTCGTTATGGATTTGTTTCTTCGGAATCGATTCCCATATTCAGTGGACTGCGCCCCAAGGATCGGCTAAGCGGCAGAGTCAGGAGGGACCTCTCCGCTGCTATCTTTTATTGCCTCGGTTTTCGATGTCGCTTGTTGCTTTCGTGCTTTGAGTTGGTTTTGGGATTTGCTTGTTTTTCTTGAACGGTTTCGATGGTTTTTATTGTTTTCGTTCATAGACTTGCACTTCTATTTCGAGAATGGAAAGAGAGGAAGAAGTATTAATCGAGCTGTTCGTGTGCAGGTGAACGAGCAGTAGGCGGCTTGCGAACGGAGTCGTGAAGCGCCTCTTTTCTTCTTCTTTCCAAAATCTAAGTGAGTGGCTACCAACCCGATTAGCTAGCTCTGCTTCCAGCTTCACTCCTTGCCCCGATCAAACGATACCAAGTAATAATAAAAGAAACCAAGATAAAAGAGAATAGACTGGGTTCATTATGCTTGTCAATAAACTTGTGAACGGTTATATCTTTGCATGCTTGTTCGTTCGTAATGTTCATCAAATGCATAGATACAAGTTTAAACGTATATCTTGATGCATGAATATAACGTAGTTGCAATGTAAACGAATCATGCAATGTTGCTTATCTTGTTCACGTGCCTCAACTGCATCAACGTTAATGTGCCACGAACGATTGATCACGGACAACTTATACACAAGGTAACGGGTTCCGCGGACGGTCGCTGGGGCACTGGCACCGATCCGGTCCGGGCGGAACTTAACGATAGTCTCACGTGCGAACGGGATGGCGTGCAGCGCCTCACGTGCTTCGTTGCACACCATCTTTGTTCAAAGACTAAACGGTCCATTATGGCTCCTAGCCAGTGATCCCAACGTGTATATTTAAACCTGTTGCATACTAACTTGTGTCTCCGTGGCAGGGAAGGCATGGTAAGTATTGTGCAGGTAATTCAGACGGTCAGGTAAAATCCACCGAACGGGGGCACGTTCATTTCAGTAAATTCTATATGCTGCTTACTTGTAAATGAACTAAGGCAAGATAGAAACCAACCAAATATGCATGCTTCACTAAACAACGTGTTGATTGGTATAGTCAGGCTAGCTCGCCTTCACCAGCATGTTTCGATATGCTGACCCTCGTTGAAACAGGTTCTCCGCACTAAGGCGAACCGAGCGAGGAGCCGAAGTCGTCTTCCCGATCCAGTCCAGCTGTTGGCGCATCTTCACCGCGCCCTCGAAGCATCTTCAAGTCAGGAGCTTGCAACTCTTCATACACAAATGCAGCTCCGTGGCAAAGCCGTCCTCCAGCCTGGAGGTCCTTATCGTTTTGAGTTTATAAAAGGATGTAATGTACAGGACTGCTATCTCATTTTGAGTCAACCCTTTTGTAAGCCGTTCGGCATATTAGCTGACTCGTTCAAGAGTTTGTAATAGATGTTCATTATCAATAAAGATAACTTTTCTATGTTTCAAATCTGTGTTTCAATTTATCTGCGTACTCTGAGTATGTGCTTGCTATGCAAATCATTAAAGCCTTGTGCGGGCGCAACTCCAGGCCCGCACGGCGGTCACGACTCGGGGGACGCCTCGGGGCGTGACACAGCACCTGCGAACAAGTAAACTGTTGGTGGGTCAGCACTTTGGAGAATGTACTGGTGAGTCTAAAATAACAAACAGAAGCATCACCTCCTGAAACCCATAATAAGTAATCATGTGATAAAATATTACATTACTAGTGATCTTTCTAGTTTTACCTATGTTCGTTACATGCAGCATAGGAACGGAGTCATATTACTTCTTTTTGGAAATATCTTTCAAAACAGAGTTCATATTCGATATACAAGCAAGCAGGCAAGACAAGCAGTTCATATACGATATGCAACATTCATTTCTATAACTCTGGTGTGCAGCGTATCTCATAAATCATAAGCATATCTCTAAAGACTTTAGCATTGCATCTAGTGGACTATCTTCTTAGCATATCTCTCTCTCTTATCGTGTGAACGAGATGGAAGCATATATGAAAATAAGACTTCTTTATGAAAGCATTCAATACCGAAGAGCATGTTCGATAGCATGAATATCACTTATTTAGTGATTCTTACTCTTTTTGTCGAATGGGTATCCCTGCAGCAAACATATGAGTTAGAAACATATACATATATATGAATAAGGCTCTCTTTCCCTGTCCTTCTCTGCATTAAATAGTTAGATATGCAAACAGTTAGGCCTGCCTAGCATGCGCCCTAACTATATGATGGTCCATGAGTCTCCTTTCTCAAGATTAGAAGCGGTGTTATCACGGCCCAGCACTGCACTATGTATACTCGCTCATATATATAGCTTCTTTGACACATGAACCAGCTATCTAATAGACATGAATACACCCTGATCACGAGAACTTCTTTGCCTCAGGTATTCCTCTGATCCCCCCCAAGGCGAACGGTCCCCAGCACCATAGAAAATCGTTCGTGGGATGATCCTTGTGTACAAGTTGTCTAAGACCAATACATGAATGTAGCTCTATCAGATAAACTCTATATGGATATAGCAGTTCAATAACAAGCATATATCCAATCTCTACTCTCTCTCTATCTCTGTCTCTCTGCGGACAGGCCGCCATTTCTATCTCTTATGCAGACTAGCTGCCATTTCTCTGATACCGTTCAAGCATTTCGATAACTTCTATGGAAACATATGACAATCTCTATTTAAGCAAGCAAGCATAGAAACAGTTCTCTATCTCTTTAACTAAGCATGCAGTTCTACACTTTCTCTTAGCATATACGAAGGAAACATATGAACATCTTTTACTCTTGTTTATTAGCATGGCAACGGTTCGTCCGATAGCGGTGTCCGTGTAACCAAGCATGCAATATCTTATTCTTTAACTAGTGTCACTACCCAATTCTAGAAAATAGGGTTTTTTTATATTTGATAAATTGTGTATTATTTATAATTAATTATATTTATATTTAATTGTTGATTGTATTATTTTTTATTGATTGTTTTAGGGTTTTGGCTAGCCTGAACCGATGTCAGACCCTAGTGGACCCATGTCCGACCCAACCAACACCCTTGTGAGACCTATTTTTGGGTTTAGAATATTTATTATATTTTTTAATAAGTTAGTTGGAGAGATTGGGAGTTAGTTTGAGTGCTTTTGGTCTTTTGCACTATGTAAACCCTCTTTACTACACATGGCCGGCCCCCTATTACCATTCCAGACCCTAACACAGCAGCCCCCTCCCCCATTCTTTACTTCTTCTTCTTCTTCTTCTTCTTCTTCTTCTTCTTCTTCTTCTTCTTCTTCTCCACTCTTTCTTTCTTCTTCCTTTCTTCTTCCCACTTCCAAGCAAGTAAGTTTTCTCATTTTCCTTCCTTCCTTCTTCCATTTATTTCTTTTATGTGAACCCTAACCCTACACTTTTTCCTAACCTAGGTGTTTAGAGCCTAGACTTAGCGTGGAGGCTTGATTTGGAGGCTTGGAGCTTGAGGGAAGTGATTTCAAGAGTTTTAGAGACTTTGGCCTTGGGATTCCAACTCCCAAGAGGTAAACCCTAACTTTTCTCTTACTAATTGCTCTAATATAGTGTAATTAGTGGTTTAGAACCTTCCTAGACCCTAAGTCTACCCGTGGGAGAAAGTTGGAACAAGTTTGGTTGTGTTTGGAGACTTTGACATTAGGTTTTGTATCAATTTCGGGTAAAATCTGCGATTGGCCCAATTTTGGGTGATGTCCTAGGTTAAACGGACCTAGGTAGACGTTGTCGGGTGTCTTGAGGGTTAGTATGTGTCTCCGTTCGGACACATGAAGTCGTATCGCGGAGAAATAGGCGTTTCGGGCGATTTGGGGGTTTTCATCGTCGCCGGTTCTATGTGGGTGCGTGTTTTTGCCACGGACCTAGAATCAATGAGTTAGCATTTTTTCTAAGATCTAGACATCGTTTAGAACTCATGGATAAATTTTGGGCCGATTCCGAGTAGGTTTGGTGTGCGTTTCAAGAGGTTTTGTGAACCGCACACCACGTGTTCATCGAAATGACCGAACGGCCATTTCGACTTGGTTTCTTAGTTTCGGGCTTGTGTGCGCGTTGGGTTAGCTTCGGGGAGTATGTGCTAGAGTTCTCGGATTATATTTTATATATATATATATATATATATACATATATGTGTTTGTGCGTGTATGGGTCGTTGGGCCTGCGTTGGTGAGTGTTGTGAGTGTTGTGTTGTGTGTGTTGTGTATTAGTGTGTATTTATGTATGTGTGTCTATATATGTATATATATATATGTGTGTTCGTATATCTATATGAGTATGTGTATTTATATATATATGCTTGTGTATATATAGATCTATAAGTGTTTGTGTATATATATATATATATATATATATATATATATATATATATATATTTATTTATTTATTTATTTATTTATGTATGAGTGTGTGTGTGTGTATGTATATATATATATATATATATATATATATATATATATATATATATATGTGTGTGTGTATGTATATATATATATATATGAGTATGTGTATATATGGATATGTGTGTTTATATATATATATATATATAGATATGTGCATTTGTATATATAAGTGTGTGTGTTTGCGTGTTTGTATGTGTGTGTGTGTACTTATATACATAAGTGTATATGTGTGTAAGTATATATGTATAAGTGTGTGTGTATATATATATATAGTTGTGTGTATATATATGTATATATGTTTGTATATATATATATGTATATATGTGTGTGTCTGTATATGTGTGATTGTGTGTGCGTGTGGTGTGAAGTGAGAGTGCAGCGAGGCAGCGAGGGGGGGATAGCAGTGTGAAGTATGCAGTGGCAGAGGTAGCAGCAGCTGCCAGCAGCAGCATATGCAGCACTAGCAGTAGCAGCAAGCAGTATTTGTAGCATAGCAGCAGCAGCTAGGTGAGGCCTGGGTAGCAGCGGTTATGAGAGGGAGAGGGATCTAGTTATATAAGTCTAGATAGATAGATAGATGGATAGATAGATAGTTAGTTAGATATATCTATCTATCTATCTATCTATATGTATAGATATATATACATATAGCTAGATAGATGCATAGATATAGCTATATATATATATATATATATATATATATATATATATATATATATATATATATATATATATATATATATATGGGTATGGGTATATGGGTATATGTGTGTGTGTGTGTGTGTGGATATGGTGTGGATATGTATATATATAGATATGTAGGTGTGTATATATACATGTGTTAGATATATATATTAGCCTATACATATAGCTAGGTATATATCTATATTCATAGATAGTTAGCTAGAGGGGTAGTTAGTGAGGTATTGGAGGATATCTCAATACCTTGAGATATCAAGGTATCTCAATACCATGAGATACCCAAGGTATTGAGTATCGGAGCGGGGTTTTTGAGCAATTACCTAGGAATAGGTTTAGAGTTATTTTCTTATGTATATGTGTATATATTTACGCGTGCTAGCATAGGTTTTAGCGGGTTTAGGAGGGGTGCGTAGCCTAGGTTGAGGTATCGGATATCGAGGGTATCCCGGTATCTAGAGGAGGCGAGTTTGAGGGTTTACTAGCTTAATGAGCTAGTTTTGACCTAGAATTTTAGGGGCACCCTAGTTTGACCTAATATTGACCATAATTGCCCTTGTTGACCGTAAAAGTCAATGGTTGACCTAGTTTTGACCTAGAGTTGACTTTTTGGACCCCGGGTTGACTTTTTGACCCAAATTTCACCGGTTTGATCCGTTCAACCCAGTATAACCCTAGAATCTTATTTTTAGTTATTTTATATCAGTTTAAATCCATAGAACCCTGTTTAATCTTATTTTTTGTAATAGGTTCTTGCGACGCCAGTCCGGATCTCGATCCTCATCAGTTGCTCAGGACGTCAGACGAGTACCTACCTCTGATTGTTTTCATTTCATGATAGCGTTTATATCACCTGTTCTAGAACTATAATACTTAATTCTGACACATTGTTACATGAGCTGGTACTAGTGGATCCCATCATGAGATGCTATCCCCCTTACTGTGTTCAGCGGGTACTCTATCACGTGTATTTTATCATGTGCTTCGGGTATTGATTCTCATGTGCTATCATGTGCTTCTTGTGCTCTCGCCTTCATGTGCGCGAGCTATTTATCATGTACGTAGCATGTCGTGGTTGGATCCAAGAGTATTAGTGGGGGAGGGGAGTAGTATTTGGTTGTGTGATCAAAGCCAAACAGTATTCATGTGGATGTCGGTTATACAACTCACGCATAACGGAGTTATCGTAGATTATTCATGTGCAACCTAAGCCGATCATATAACGAACTTGTGCTCAAGGCACTTAGCTAGTATTCCTGTTTTCTCATATTCAGTTACTTCTCTACTACTTGTATTGTTCTCCAGTTTATATTGCAGCTGCTTTATCTGCTCCACCATGTATTTATTTTCCTGTGCATCTTGTATACTTTTCTATTGCTAGTCATATACACCTTACCATGTATTTGGAGTTGCTTTCAGAGTTATGTACTTCGCTCTAGTCCTGACTGGGCATATTTTTTCCAGAGGATCCTGAGGATTTCTGCCCGATATTCTACGGGCCGGGCATCGAGGAGTGCTGTGACCCCGAGACTGAGGAGAAGCCCGTCGAGGAGACGCCGTTAGCACCCTAGTTAGCTAGGTGGGTTTTCCTGGGTTATTCCCAGTTGATTATTTTGGATGACTGTACTGTATTATTATTTTGTTGCTTCTGTGATGTTATAGACTTGGACTGTATATTTTGGATATTGTACTTGCTCTCTTTGGTTCTTCTTTCGTTGTGGTATCTTATCGTGCTTTTACTCTTCCCCTAGTTATTGTGATTGAGTCATATATATATTGTGCGGTTGCCCTCCTTTTGGAGAGGTTATTGACAGGCTTTGTGAGTTATATAGATTGTGACCTAGAATGAACCTTTACAGCATTCTACCGCCGATTCTGTGGCGTAGGTTGGACGTACCCACGACTTATGTCCGATTTTTCGGGTGCGGGTCGTGACACGTTTTTGGTGGTGGCCCATGCATAGTCTAGTATGCAGGTCTAGGAAGGCAGGTCTAGTTTCTAGGTCTACCTGCGATAGGATATACGATATAGGCTGAGAGAGTGTGTGCTCAATCACAACTATGACCCTTCCTGATTTTTGTTATCCTTATTTTTTCTGAAATTGTTTTCTTTTGCAATATTACTATCCTTCATTGATGATATCGTATCTTGCACCGTTGGTGATGTGATCTCAGGTTCTGTTCTTCTTGATTCTATTCCAGCACTTGCTTTATTTGATTCCGGTGCTTTCCATAGCTTTGTGTCTGTATCTTTTGCTGTTAGACACCATCTTGTTGCTGAACCTTTAGCTAGACTCTGCAAGATCACGACCGGGGGTGGCATCATCCTAGACAGTGATGTCTACAGAGACCGGAGAGTTACTTTGGGAGGCCGGGAGTTGAGTGTGTGCCTACTCGTAATGCCACTTTCGAGCTACGACATTGTACTCGGGATGGATTGGTTGAGTATGCATTGTAGTATAGATTATCGTGGAGGCAGAGTGTTGTTTAGTCTGCCAGGTGTGCCAGAGTTTGAGTTTGCCAGAGGAGCAGTGGAGCAGAACCAGAGAGTCTTCCGCGGAGCCCTGGTGGTAGAGCCGAGGTTGCTACATCCACTGATAGCGGAGTACATAGATATCTTTCCGGAGGAGTTGCCAGGGTTGCCTCCGAACAGAGATGTGGAGTTATCTGTAGACTTGGTGCTAGGCGCGGAGCCGATATCCCAGCACGTCTATAGAGTCAGCAACAGTGAGCTGATAGAGTTGAAGAAGCCTTGGAGAAGAAGAACCTCCATTGAAGAAGCCATCTCCCTAGGTAAAACTCTATTTTTATTCATTTTAATCCTGTTTTCAGATGTTAATGGCCATTAGGAAACCACCCTTCTGAGTAGAGTTTGATTTTAAGGTTTTGATTAGGTTTTGGTGTTCATACGTGGTTATTCCCTAATTATCAGGAACCCTAACCCTAGGTATTTGTATGTAGACTGATTTCATCACATATGTGTAGGTTGAACTCGATTCTTAGGGTTTTGATCGAGAACTTAGGGGTTTGTATGTGAATTCATTTCTGCACTGCATACGTTTGATGAAATGTTATTAGGAACTTACCTATCTAACTTATTTAAATTCTGCATAGTTGATATATGAATCTATATGTATATATATATCTATTCTGTTGTAAATAGGTTGTGTACAGTCGGGTATGTGTATTGGGGAATTCTGGGCAGTGTGTTCGGGTTGTGTGCTGTGTGCATCGATGGGGAAGGTTCTGTGTTCAGTCGGGTATGTACAACTGTGTGTTTTGGGTTTCCATTGTGCATCCAGAATTCTGTGGTTGGGTGTAATTAGTTTAAATCAGTGTTGTGTGTAATCCCTGTAAGTGAGCTAGAGGTGAGTCCCAGATTTCAGTTTGTGTAGCATGTGAGTGAGTGCAGGCATGTTACACAGCAACATTGCTGAGCACTGCCAGTTACCTTGTGTTGATAGTATTCAGCAGAGCAAATTGGTAGACAGGGGAGCACAGCAAGTTGGTTGGTCACTGCTGTGCACTTGTCCACAAGTGCATCTGTTGCACATAAAGGATGGGGGAAACACTGGTGTCAGAGATGGGTGTGCAGCAGACAGATGTGGTGTGCAGCAAGAGTGATTATGTATCAGTATGAACCAATGTGCAGATGGGTAGCTGTGCAGTTATGGCCTGGGTGAGCAGTCAATTGCTGTGCATGAGCCTAGCTATATGTACCTGTGTGTGTGTGTGTATCCTTGTTCAGATAATATATCTGTGTGTTAACTGTGTCAGTATGTATAGCAGTGAATCAGGGAATTGTGTGTGTGGATGTATGTAGTGTATCAGTTCCAGTGTATATGTGTAGTTGTGTATTAGCTAGGTGGAGCACTGTGTTTTATTTAGTTGAGTATCAGTTATAATTTGTTTGATGGTTGCCTATTGATCCTGCCAGTAGCCATATTGCTTGTCTCAAAGTTTAAGCCATGTATGTGCAAGTCTGAACAATTCCAGACTGTGAAACCGTGAATGGCTCATTAAATCAATATCTTGGACCAATGCATTTGTTAGCTTTTGGTGTACTCTCTTTGAACTATGCCTCAGTGAGGGAGAGGTGTAGTGAGTGTTAGCTTTAGACTAGAGTTTGTATTTGATATCAGTATACAGTGCTAGGTAGTGCACCATTTGAGGAAATGTGTAAGGATTTTAGTGTATCAGTGTCAACATTGGGTGAAGCAGTGTAGGTACAATAGCAGTGAATACCTATGGGTGTGTCCCAGTCTAGAGTATCAGTGAGTAGAATTCTGTGTGTACTGTGGGTATCAGTTAGAACATTTTATGAATGCTGTGTGGGTGAGTGAGCAGTTGTACTGAGACTGTGTGTCCCTGTTATTGGTTATGTTACAGTGTTCAGTACCAGTTGAAGTGCTCAGGTTTTGAAGTATTGACTTCTCCTTAAGAATTTCCATCTTCACTGTGAAGTGGCATCCCTTACTAAGTAGGTGTAATGTTCCAGATAGAAGGAAATTAGGTAGTATTAGTGAGTATGGTGTATCAGCACAGCTAGGGGAAGAGGGGAAATTTGAGTATCTTGCTGTGTGTAGTCCAGTAGTGTGTAGGTAATGTATCAGTATTCAGTGGCTGTGTCTATGTGTTTAGTTCTAGAGTGCTAGTGTTAGATAACTGTGTGTGCAACTTATGTATCTTTAAGTAAGTACCTATGTGTATGAAATCAATTGTATTTAGCATTGGTTAAATTGGTATCATGTATAATAGGTAAGGTTAGATACCAAATAGGTATTAGGTATTAAGTTACTAGTTAAGTTATTAACTAGTATAAGTTAGGTATCCTTAGTATGATATAAAATTGGACTAGTGGACCTAGTATTGACCAGTAAACCTCAGAAATAACCTAGAAACCTCGTATTTAAATTGTTAAACATGTTATTCTTTGATTTAAATATCTGACATTAATATTCCATAAATAGGTCATTGTGATTCCACTTTGGACATTGATCCTCACACCTTGCTCAGGACCACAGGCGAGTACAT
Organism: Iris macrosiphon; assembly: GCA_036927795.1. Taxonomy (NCBI): domain Eukaryota; kingdom Viridiplantae; phylum Streptophyta; class Magnoliopsida; order Asparagales; family Iridaceae; genus Iris; species Iris macrosiphon. The sequence goes on from JAYESA010000013.1 coordinate 80,455,167, forward strand.
TCTCTGACAGTTTTCATGGTTGATTACTTCTATAAATTGTAGTGTATTACATACTTGATTCTGACACTATGGATACACGGGTTAGCACCCTAGATCCCCATCATGAGGAGTCGTGATTGGAATCCATCGTGCTAGCTGGGGGATGGGGAACTATTAGTAGATTATGTGATCATATCCAAACATTTATATGTACCATAGCTCACCCCACTTCTCACGTCGGGTGCAGCCTGACCATTTATATGCTCCATAGCTGTTATATATGATTAGCCTGACCACTACATGCACCATAGCTAACCATATGGTTAGCCTGACCTAAAAGAATCATAGCTAATCATATATAACCAGCCTGATCCAGTCCCAAGCCGATCACATAATAAACTAATATTTCAAACACTTAGTTAGATGTTTATCTTTATTCAGATTCACTTGTTCTAGCATTCACTGTTTATTGTTCAGTGCTAGATGCCCTATTGTCTATTTCATTTCTCCTGTACTTCTCATTTTCAGCATATACTTTCATCTTGTATCTCTTATACTATTTATAGACTTTGTCAATTTAATGAAACTGCTGTTAGTGCTTGTGCTTCGCTCCAATCCTGACTGGGTAAACATTTTCAGAGGACCTGGAGGACTTTTGCCCCACTCATTACGGACCAGGATTAGAGGGAGATTTCACTCCAGAAATCCCAGAGGAGTTGCCTATTCTAGAGGAGAACTTGCCTGTCTGTACTTAGATTATTTTTCTGCATTTATTATTTTAGACTGAGACTGAGTTGTATTTATTAATTTTTGTGACTTTGTGAGGTCATTTAGACCCAGGATTTGAGTGGGACTTATTGTGGTTGGTTTTTATAAAACTCTTTCTATTCTCATCGTGCCATTATTCTTATAGTTTGTGATTGAGTATATTATAGAACTGTGGTTTATTTATCATTGTCCTCCGTACGGAGTTGAGACTATTGACAGGATATACTATGTTTGTGACCTAGACAGCGTTCTACCGCCGATGCTGCGGCGTAGGCTGGACGTACCCACGACTCAAGCCCAAATTCTGGGTGCGGGTCGTGACACGTTTTTAGTGGTGGCCCATGCAGGTCTAGCTTCGTAAGTTGTGCGGTGTCGTGGTAGTGCGACAACTTAGTTGTACTACTTCGACCCTGTTTTAGGAAATAGGAATTAGGCCGAGGATATGCTCAATCACAATTAGGAAATTCTGATTCTTATGATACTACTCTTAATGATTTTCCTTTAGAATTTACTGTCCTTCCTTGATGATATCGTATCTATTGCTTTAATTGAATCTTTCGATCTGTCTTCAGGATGCCGCCAATAAGGTCCCGGAGACTCGGAGCAGCAGAGTCAGAGAGGTCTGCTACTTCTCGCCCTGCCGGACAGACATCCGCAGCACCTCCTACATCTCCAGTACATGTGGGAGTGTCTGCAGCTTTCGAGGGTCCTCCACCACCTGTTCAGAGTGTCCCCACAGCTACGACGGAGCCACCACCACCACCACCACCAGTTCAGTATCCAGGAGGTGTGCCCGCCGATGGGGCACAGATGTTCGCCTTGATTCAGGGCATGGTCGACGCCCAGAGGACGTCGGCAGAGGCCCAGAGGGTACAGGCTGAGGCACATCAGGCCCAGACAGAGATGATGAGGGTGAACATGGAGAATGCTCACCAAGTGGCTCTCCAGGCTGTGGAGAGAGTCACTCAGCAACAGCAGCATCCTGGTCAGCAACAACAGAGGCCGGGCACCATTGTGGACTTCAAGAGGATGATGTCTCAGGAGTTCAAGGGGACAGAAGGGATACTCTACGCCGATGATTGGCTAGAGGACCTCGAGAGGAACTTGCGTTTGGCGCAGCTTCCAGAGGCGCTCCAGATCGAGGCCGCTGGCAGCCAGATGTTCGACATTCCCTTGACGTGGTTTCGCACGGAGCCGAGACTCTTGTGCAGGGGACTCACTTGGGAGGCTTTCAGGGAGCTCTTCAAGGAGAAATTCTTTCCTGACGTTGCCCTAGGAGCCTTGGAGAGTCAGTTCCATGACTTAGTCCAGGGGAGCTCGTCCGTCGATGAGTATGCCGCGGAGTTTTGTCGCCTGAGCCGCTCCGCGCCATCGATGATTAGAGATCCGGGGGACAGGGCCCGGAAGTTCAGAAAGGGGCTGGCAAGGGAGATCAAGTCTCGCACGTCGGGACGTCGCACCGCTACTTTCGAGGGCATATTGATGGATGCCCAGATAGCCGAGGATGACTTGGACCTCAGGCCCAAGAGGGGACACGATGTTTCCGGAGGAGCAAACAGTAGTGCGGGACCGGGCAAGCGTCCACACTTTCAGCAGCAGCAGAGGCCCTTTCAGCAGCAGCACCAGCAGCACCAGGCACCAGCCCGAGGGCAGGTCCAGCAACAGCAGCAGAGGCAGACTCAGCCCGCCATCCAGTGTGCGTACTGCGGGAAGATAGGACATACTAGAGAGATCTGCAGGCATAGATTGGGCTCATGTCTGTCCTGCGGATCGACGACACATCAGCTGAGGGATTGCCCTACCATTCGGACTCGTCCCGGTCAAGGTGGAGCAGCCGCCCAGAGAGGACCAGGCAGGGTACCTGCCACACCAGGAGGCCAACAACAGAGGGGACCACTTCCACCGCAAAATCAGAGGTTTGACCAGCATCAGCAGCAGAGAGGTGCACCCCAGGGGCGAGCGTACGCCATGGCAGTCGAGGAGATCGAGCCAGCAGGAGACTTGATCACAGGTTCGGTTCTTCTCGATTGTATTCCCGTATTTACCTTATTCGACTCTGGCGCTTCTCATAGTTTTGTGTCTGTATCATATGCACTTTGACATCATTTAGACACAGAACCATTAGCTAGGACTTGCAAGATCATGACTGGTGGAGGTATTATCCTAGTCCGTGATCACTGCAAGGACCGGAGAGTGTCAGTAGGAGGCCGAGACTTGAGCGTGAGCTTACTTGTCATGCCACTTCCGGGATACGATATTGTACTCGAAATGGACTGGTTGAGTAGGCATCATGCTACTATAGATTGTTATAGAGGCAGAGTATTGTTTAGACCACCAGGAGAGCCGGAGTTTGAGGTCGTCAGAGGAGCAGCGGAACAGAGGAAGAGCACATTTTGCGGAGCCAGGACGGAAGAAGAGGAGTTGCCACATCCTCTGATAGCGGAGTTCCTGGATGTATTTCCAGAGGAGTTGCCAGGTTTACCGCCAGACAGAGATGTTGAATTCTATATAGACTTGGTTCCAGGAGCGGAGCCCATTTCACAACATGTCTATAGAGTCAACAACAGCGAGCTGGCGGAACTGAAGAAGCAAGTTGAGGAGCTGCAGGACAAAGGCTTCATCAAATTCAGTTCATCACCATGGGGAGCTCCGGTATTGTTTGTACCGAAGAAGGACGACACGGTGCGCATGTGCATTGATTATAGAGCTTTGAACAATATCACTATCAAGAACAAGTACCCGCTGTCGAGGATAGATGATCTTTTCGACCAGTTGAGCGGGGCGAGGGTGTTTTCAAAGATAGATTTGAGGTCAGGCTATCACCAGGTGAAGGTGAAGAGAGAAGACACGCCAAAGACAGCTTTTCGGACCAGATACGGCCAGTTTGAGTTCATGGTGATGCCATTTGGTTTAACCAACGCACCGGCAGTATTCATGAACCTGATGAACAAGGTGTTCCACCAGTACCTTGACAAGTTCGTGGTGGTGTTCATCGACGATATTCTTGTGTATTCCAAGACACCGGAGGAGCATGAAGAGCACCTGAGATTGGTCTTAGAGACTCTCAGGAGGGAGAAGTTGTACGGGAAACTCTCTAAGTGTGAATTCTTCCTTGACAAGGTCGAATTTCTTGGGCATATGGTATCGGGTGACGGAATCTCGGTTAACCCAAAGAAGATCGAGGCAGTGGAGTCGTGGGCTACCCCCAGTTCGGTGGCTGAGATCAGGAGTTTTCTCGTGCTAGCAGGATACTACAGGAGGTTTGTACAAGACTTCTCCAAGATTGCAGCACCGATGACCAGGCTAACTAGGAAGGATGTGGATTTTGTCTGGACGGAGGAGTACCAGGCCGCATTTGATGAGCTGAAGAAGAGGTTGACGACAGCTCCAATTTTGACGTTGCCAGCAGGGACAGGTGGTTTCACCATCTACAGTGATGCTTCAGGGAAGGTACTGGGATGTGTTCTTCAGCAGCACGGGAAGGTAATTGCCTATGCTTCCAGGCAGTTACGCCCTCATGAAAAGAACTACCCCACCCACGATTTGGAGTTGGCAGCAGTTATCTTCGCTCTAAAGCTGTGGAAACATTACCTGTACGGAGAGCGTGTGGAGATCTTCACAGACCACAAGAGCTTGAAGTACGTATTCACACAGAAGGAGCTGAACATGAGGCAGAGGAGGTGGTTAGAGTTGATGAAGGACTTCGACATCTCATTGCAGTACCACCCAGGGAAGGCCAACGTAGTCGCCGATGCCTTGAGCAGGTATCCGATGGCTATGTACTTGACGACAGATAGACATTTGTTGGCTGATCTGGAAAGCTTGGAGATTGAGGTGTTAGTTCCCGGTACTGAGATTCAGATGTGAGGATTGCAGATACAGTCCGAGCTAATGGACAGGATCAGAGCTGCGCAGTACGATGATGAGACTCTGAGGAGTATCAGAGCACAAGTTCAGATGGGATTGTCAGACGACTTTACTATCGCAGATGATGGTTCTTTACGGCACGGCACGAGGATATGTGTGCCGAGCGGGGAGCTGCGCGAGGAGGTTTTGCAGGAGGCACACCGCTCTCAGTACTCGATGCATCCCGGTGCCAACAAGATGTATCGAGACTTGAGGGAGCACGTATGGTGGTATGGAATGAAGCGCGAGGTAGCACGCTTCGTATCCCGGTGTCTAGTGTGCCAGCAGGTAAAGGCAGACCGGCAAAGGCCAGGTGGTTTGCTTCAACCTTTACCAATTCCAGAATGGAAATGGGAGCACGTGACCATGGATTTCGTTTCAGGGCTTCCACGTTCACCAGGAGGGAAAGACGCGATTTGGGTCATCGTGGACAGGTTGACCAAATCAGCCCATTTCTTACCTTTCAAGGTGGGCACGTCGACAGAGAGGCTAGCAGAGATGTACGTGCGACAGATTGTTAGGCTTCATGGAGTTCCTGTAAGCATCATCTCAGATCGGGATAGTCGTTTCACTTCCCACTTCTGGAGGAGTCTGCAGGCTAGCTTGGGCACTCAGCTCAAGTTCAGTACCGCATATCACCCCCAGACAGACGGGCAGTCTGAACGGACTATTCAGACTCTCGAGGATATGCTACGCACTTGTGTTTTAGATCTCGGAGGTTCTTGGGAGAATTATCTGCACCTGGTAGAGTTTGCTTACAACAACAGTTACCAGGCCAGCATCGAGATATCACCATTTGAGGCTCTTTATGGACGGAGGTGTCGTACGCCGTTATCTTGGGACGACGTTGGAGAGAGAGCCTTGCTAGGACCAGAAATGGTCGTGGATGCAGCAGAAAAGGTGAAACTCATCAGAGACAGACTGCGAGTGGCGCAGGACAGACAGCGGCATTGGGCCGACAGCCACCGTAGACCCCTTGAGTTTCAGGTATAGATTGTTGTTTTTCTGGCTTGTGTTTATTTGTTTAGACTGCGTGCTGAGACTGTTTTGTTTTAGGTTGGTGATCTAGTATTCCTACGGATTTTTCCGACGCGTGGAACGATTCGTTTTGGTAGAGGTGGGAAGCTTAGCCCACGCTACATCAGACCCTTCGGTATTCTTGCGAAGATAGGTGCAGTGGCGTATAGACTAGACTTGCCGCCTGCATTGGAGGGAGTGCATGATGTGTTCCACGTGTCACAGCTGAGACGGTACATGGCAGACCCTAGTCACGTACTTGATCACTCGGAGATTGAGGTTGGTCCGACGCTCAGCTACCCCGAGCAGCCCGTAGAGATCTTGGACCGCAGAGAGAAGGTGTTGCAGAACCAAACTATTCCTTTGGTTCGTGTTGCATGGAGACATCACTCTCCAGGGGAGTCGACCTGGGAGAGAGAGGACGAAATGCGCGAGCAATACCCGTATCTCTTCTAGACTTGAGGTATATTCCTTTTCTGATTTCATTCTTGTTCTAGATCAGTCCAATTTCGAGGACAAAATTTCTTTTAGGAGGGTAGACTTGTCACTACCACTTTTCCCAGATAAGGGTATTTGTGTAAATTCACTATTTTGAATAATTATGTATTTAATTAATTTGCTGAGTTTTATAAACTATTTATATATTGTTAGTGATATTTGGTTTAAGGTAAAAACCCTAGAACTTATTAGGACAGACCCTAGTGAGTCAACCCTAATTGTAAACCCAGTTCTAGTGAAACCCTAGAATTCAAATTTTATGGTGAACCCTCAAACCTTAGCGGGCCTAATCCTGAGTAAATTAGGTTCTGCATGACCTAACATAGGGGGTTTAACCTAACCTATGCATTAGAAACCCTAACTGGGCCTTAATATAAAAGGGAACCCTCTCTTCCTTCATGTAGAAAGGAGAAACCCTAGCCTCCATCAAGAAAACCATCTCCCCACCCAATTTTCGAGATTTAACCCTAGGGCTTCCATCTTCCTCCTCCAAAGCAAGGAAAGCAAGGAACGTGGGTCAGGAAGCCTTGGAGAAGAAGAACCTCCATTGAAGAAGCCATCTCCCTATGTAAAACTCTATTTTTATTCATTTTAATCCTGTTTTCAGATGTTAATGGCCATTAGGAAACCACCCTTCTGAGTAGAGTTTGATTTTAAGGTTTTGATTAGGTTTTGGTGTTCATACGTGGTTATTCCCCAATTATCAGGAACCCTAACCCTAGGTATTTGTATGTATACTGATTTCATCACATATGTGTAGGTTGAACTCGATTCTTAGGGTTTTGATCGAGAACTTAGGGGTTTGTATGTGAATTCATTTCTGCACTGCATACGTTTGATAAAATATTATTAGGAACTTACCTATCTAACTTATTTAAATTCTGCATAGTTGATATATGAATCTATATGTATATATATATCTATTGTGTTGTAAATAGGTTGTGTACAGTCGGGTATGTGTATTGGGGAATTCTGGGCAGTGTGTTCGGGTTGTGTGCTGTGTGCATCGATGGGGAAGGTTCTGTGTTCAGTCGGGTATGTACAACTGTGTGTTTTGGGTTTCCATTGTGCATCCAGAATTCTGTGGTTGGGTGTAATTAGTTTAAATCAGTGTTGTGTGTAATCCCTATAAGTGAGCTAGAGGTGAGTCCCAGATTTCAGTTTGTGTAGCATGTGAGTGAGTGCAGGCATGTTACACAGCAACATTGCTGAGCACTGCCAGTTACCTTGTGTTGATAGTATTCTGCAGTGCAAATTGGTAGATAGGGGAGCACAGCAAGTTGGTTGGTCACTGCTGTGCACTTGTCCACAAGTGCATCTGTTGCACATAAAGGATGGGGGAAATACTGGTGTCAGAGATGGGTGTGCAGCAGACAGATGTGGTGTGCAGCAAGAGTGATTATGTATCAGTATGAACCAATGTGCAGATGGGTAGCTGTGCAGTTATGGCCTGGGTGAGCAGTCAATTGCTGTACATGAGCCTAGCTATATGTACCTGTGTGTGTGTGTGTGTCCTTGTTCAGATAATATATCTGTGTGTTAACTGTGTCAGTATGTATAGCAGTGTATCAGGGAATTGTGTGTGTGGGTGTATGTAGTGTATCAGTTCTAGTGTATATGTGTAGTTGTGTATTAGCTAGGTGGAGCACTGTGTTGTATTTAGTTGAGTATCAGTTATAATTTGTTTGATGGTTGCCTATTGATCCTGCCAGTAGCCATATTGCTTGTCTCAAAGTTTAAGCCATGTATGTGCAAGTCTGAACAATTCCAGACTGTGAAACTGTGAATGGCTCATTAAATCAATATCTTGGACCAATGCATTTGTTAGCTTTTGGTGTACTCTCTTTGAACTATGCCTCAGTGAGGGAGAGGTGTAGTGAGTGTTAGCTTTAGACTAGAGTTTGTATTTGATATCAATATACAGTGCTAGGCAGTGCACCATTTGAGGAAATGTGTAAGGATTTTAGTGTATCAGTGTCAACATTGGGTAAAGCAGTGTAGGTACAATAGCAGTGAATACCTATGGGTGTGTCCCAGTCTAGAGTATCAGTGAGTAGAATTCTGTGTGTACTGTGGGTATCAGTTAGAACATTTTATGAATGCTGTGTGGGTGAGTGAGCAGTTGTACTGAGACTGTATGTCCCTGTTATTGGTTATGTTACAGTGTTCAGTACCAGTTGAAGTGCTCAGGTTTTGAAGTATTGACTTCTCCTTAAGTATAATTTCTATCTTCACTGTGAAGTGGCATCCCTTACTAAGCAGGTGTAATGTTCCAGATAGAAGGAAATTAGGTAGTATTAGTGAGTATGGTGTATCAGCACAGCTAGGGGAAGAGGGGAAATTTGAGTATCTTGCTGTGTGTAGTCCAGTAGTGTGTAGGTAATGTATCAGTATTCAGTGGCTGTGTCTATGTGTTTAGTTCTAGAGTGCTAGTGTTAGATAACTGTGTGTGCAACTTATGTATCTTTAAGTGAGTACCTATGTGTATGAAATCAATTGTATTTAGCATTGGTTAAATTGGTATCATGTATAATAGGTAAGGTTAGATACCAAATAGGTATTAGGTATTAAGTTACTAGTTAAGTTATTAACTAGTATAAGTTAGGTATCCTTAGTATGATATAAAATTGGACTAGTGGACCTAGTATTGACCAGTAAACCTCAGAAATGACCTAGAAACCTCGTATTTAAATTGTTAAATATGTTATTCTTTGATTTAAATATCTGACATTAATATTCCATAAATAGGTCATTGTGATTCCACTTTGGACATTGATCCTCACACCTTGCTCAGGACCACAGGCGAGTACATTCTCTGACAGTTTTCATGGTTGATTACTTCTATAAATTGTAGTGTATTACATACTTGATTCCGACACTATGGATACACGGGTTAGCACCCTAGATCCCCATCATGAGGAGTCGTAATTGGAATCCATCGTGCTAGCTGGGGTATGGGGAACTATTAGTAGATTATGTGATCATATCCAAACATTTATATGTACCATAGCTCACCCCACTTCTCACGTCGGGTGCAGCCTGACCATTTATATACTCCATAGCTGTTATATATGATTAGCCTGACCACTACATGTACCATAGCTAACCATATGGTTAGCCTGACCTAAAAGAATCATAGCTAATCATATATAACCAGCCTGATCCAGTCCCAAGCCGATCACATAATAAACTAATATTTCAAACACTTAGTTAGATGTTTATCTTTATTCAGATTCACTTGTTCTAGCATTCACTGTTTATTGTTCAGTGCTAGATGCCCTATTGTCTATTTCATTTCTCCTGTACTTCTCATTTTCAGCATATACTTTCATCTTGTATCTCTTATACTGTTTATAGACTTTGTCAATTTAATGAAACTGCTGTTAGTGCTTGTGCTTCGCTCCAATCCTGACTGGGTAAACATTTTCAGAGGACCTGGAGGACTTTTGCCCCACTCATTACGGACCAGGATTAGAGGGAGATTTCACTCCAGAAATCCCAGAGGAGTTGCCTATTCTAGAGGAGAACTTGCCTGCCTGTACTTAGATTATTTTTCTGCATTTATTGTTTTAGACTGAGACTGAGTTATATTTATTAATTTTTGTGACTTTGTGAGGTCATTTAGACCCAGGATTTGAGTGGGACTTATTGTGGTTGGTTTTAATAGAACTCTTTCTATTCTCATCGTGCCATTATTCTTATAGTTTGTGATTGAGTATATTATAGAACTGTGGTTTATTTATCATTGTCCTCCGTACGGAGTTGAGACTGTTGACAGGATATACTATGTTTGTGACCTAGACAGCGTTCTACCGCCGATGCTGTGGCGTAGGCTGGACGTACCCACGACTCATGCCCAAATTCTGGGTGTGGGTCATGACACAGACCACAAGAGCTTGAAGTATGTGTTTACCCAAAAAGAGCTGAACATGAGACAGAGGAGATGGTTCGAGTTGATGAAAGACTTCGACATATTATTGCAGTACCATCCAGGGAAGGCAAATGTAGTTACGGATGCACTGAGCAGGTATCCGGTAGCTATGTGCCTAACTACAGATCGTTATCTTCTGGCAGATCTAGAGAGCTTGGGCATTGAGGTGATAGTGCCTGGAGTTGAGATACAAATATGGGGACTGCAGATTCAGTCAGAGTTGGTAGACCGGATCAGGGCTACACAGTTTGAGGATGAGTCCCTGAGGAGCATCAGGGCGCAGGTTCAAATTAGATTATTAGATGACTTCACCATTGCTGATGATGGTTCATTGCGGCACGGTACCAGGTTGTGTGTGCCGAGTGGGTCGTTGTATGAGGAGGTTCTTCAGGAGGCGCATCGATCCCAGTATTCTATGCATTCAGGTGCCAATAAGATGTATAGAGATCTGAGAGAACATATATGGTGGTACGGGATAAAGTGGAAGGTAGCACGCTTCGTATCCCGATGCTTAGTATGCCAGCAGATGAAGGCGGAGAGACAGAGGCCAGGAGGATTGCTCCAGCCGTTACCCATTCCGGAGTGGAAATGGGAGCATGTGACCATGGATTTTGTTTCTGGACTTCCCCGTTCTTCAGGCGAGAATGATGCGATTTGGGTCATCGTAGACAGGTTGACCAAATCGGCCCACTTTCTACCATTCAAAGTAGGTACGTCTACAGAGAGACTAGCAGAGATGTATGTGCGCCAGATAGTCAGACTGTATGGAGTTCTTGTGAGCATACTATCAGACCGGGACAATCGTTTTACTTTATATTTTTGGAGGAGTCTGCAGGCTAGCTTGGGCACCCAGCTCAAGTTTAGTAGTACATATCACCCACAGACAAATGGTCAGTTAGAGAGGACCATTCAGACACTTGAGGACATGTTTCGCACTTGTGTTCTAGATTTTAGAGGCTCTTGGGAGGATCACTTGCACTTGGTAGAGTTTGCTTACAACAACAGCTACCAAGCCAGTATCGAGATGTCACCATTCGAGACGTTGTATGGACGGAGGTGTCGCACTCTGTTATCATGGGATAATGTAGGCGAGAGAGCTTTGCTTGGCCCGAAGATGGTGGTTGATGCAGCGGAGAAGGTCAAGCTCATTAGAGATAGACTTCGGGTGGTGCAGGACAGGCAGCGGCATTGGGCCGATAGCCACCGGAGACCTTTGGAGTTTGAGGTATAGCTTAGAATTTAGATTTTGTTCTTGTGTTTGCTTGTGATTGCTTATTTTAGATTAAGTGCTGAGACCTTGTTTGTGCTAGGTTGGAGATCTAGTGTTCCTGAGGATTTCTCCGACGTGGGACACTATTCGCTTTGGTGGAGGTGGAAAGCTTAGCCCACGTTTCGTCGGACCCTTCCGCTTCCTTGAGAGGGTCGGCGCTGTGGCGTATAGGCTAGATTTGCCGCCTACGCTAGAGGGAGTTCATGATGTGTTCCACGAGTCATAATTGAGACGGTACGTGGCGGATCCCAGTCACGTATTGGATCACTCAGAGATCGTGGTGGGCCCTACTCTTAGCTATCCAGAGCAGCCAGTAGAGATTATGGATCGACGGGAGAAGGTGTTGAGGATCCAGACTATTCCTTTGGTTCGCGTTGCGTGGAGGCATCACTCTTCAGGTGAGTCGACCTGGGAGAGGGAGGATGAAATGCGAGAGCGATACCCTTATCTTTTTGAGCCCTGAGGTATGGTTCTTTTCTTTTTCTTGCATTCCTATCCTAGTTTCGTCTTTTTAATTTCGAGGACAAAATTATTTTAAGGAGGGTAGGCTTGTCACTACCCAATTCTAGAAAATAGAGTTTTTTTTTTGATAAATTGTGTATTATTTATAATTAATTATATTTATATTTAATTGTTGATTGTATTATTTTTTATTGATTGTTTTAGGGTTTTGGCTAGCCTGGACCCATGTCAGACCCTAGTGGACCCATGTCAGACCCAACCAACACCCTTGTGAAACCTATTTTTGGGTTTAGAATATTTATTATATTTTTTAATAAGTTTGTTAGAGAGATTGGGAGTTAGTTTGAGTGCTTTTGGAACCCCAAACCAAAATCCCAATTTGCATGACTTTAAGGGAGGGCATTTTGGTCTTTTGCACTATGTAACCCTATTCCTATTTCAGACCCGAACACAGCAGCCCCCTCCCCCATTCTTAACTTCTTCTTCTTCTTCTTCTTCTTCTTCTTCTTCTTCACTCTTTCTTTATTCTTCCATTCTTCTTCCTTTCTTCTTCCCACTTCCAAGCAAGTAAGTTTTTCCATTTTCCTTCCTTCATTCTTCCATTTCTTTCTTTTATGTGAACCCTAACCCTATACTTTTCCCTAACCTAGGTGTTTGGAGCCTAGACTTAGTGTAGAGGCTTGATTTGGAGGCTTGGAGCTTGAGGGAGGTAATTTCAAGAGTTTTGGAGACTTTGGCCTTGGGATTCCAACTCCTAAGAGGTAAACCCTAACTTTTCTCTTACTAATTGCTCTAATATAGTGTAATTAGTGTTTTAGAACCATCCTAGACCCTAAGGCTACCCGTGGGAGAAAGTAGGAACAAGTTTGGTTGTGTTTGGAGACTTTGACATTAGGTTTTGTGTCAATTTTGGGTGAAATCCGAGATTGGCCCAATTTTGGGTGATGCTGTCACTACCACTTTTCCCAGATAAGGGCATTTGGGTAATTTCACTATTTTGAATAATTATGTATTTAATTAATTTGCTGAATTTTATAAACTAATTATATTGTAAGTGATATTTGGTTTTATGTAAAAACCCTAGAACTCACTAGGACAAACCCTAATGACCAAACCCTAATTAGAAAACCAATTCTAGTCAAACCCTAGAATTCTAATTTTAGGGTGGAACCTCTTACCCTAGAAGGCCTAAACCTGAGTTAATTAGGTTCTGCATGACCTAACATAGGGGGTTTAACCTAAACTATGCATTAGAAACCCTAATTGGGCCTTAATATAAAAAGGAACCCTCTCTTCCTTCATGTAGAAAGGAGAAACCCTAGCCTCCACAAGAGAAAGCCATCTCCCCACTCCAGAATTCGAAATCTAGCCCTAGGGTTCCCATTTCCTCCTCCAAAGCAAAGAGAAGCAAGGGGTTGGGTCAAGAAGCCTTGGAGAAGAAGAACCTCCATTGAAGAAGCCATCTCCCTAGGTAAAACTCTATTTTTATTCATTTTAATCCTGTTTTCAGAGGTTAATGGCCATTAGGAACCCACCCTTCTGTGTAGAGTTTGATTTTAGGGTTTTGATTAGGTTTTGGGTGTTCATACGTTGTTATTCCCAATTTTCGTGAACCCTAACCCTAGGTGGTTGTTTACAGACTGATTTCACCCTCCTACGTGTAGGTTAGATATTGATTTAGGGTTTTGTTTTGGGTTTTCAGGAGTTCTTAGTGTGGTTTTCGTTTTTGCACATCATGTGTTTGGTGAAATGCTTCACAGGAGGAATTACCTATCTAACCTACTTTATTATTATCTAATTTGAGGTATGATGTTTGATGTGTATATATATGCATATGTGTCGATGTGTTGTTGTTCTGATTTCCTGTGGAGTCGAGTCTTTACTGTGCTGTGTGCATCGATGGGGAAGGTTCTGTGAGTAGTCGGGTTTGGAGATTCTGTGCACAGTCAGGATTAGAGGTGTGTATGGCTGTGTGTTTGGGAGAAATACATGTGCATGTGTTGTGTGTTTTTAGGATTGAGATTTCTGAATATTGAACATAATTGTGCATTTATTTCAGCGTGTGCATAGGTGAATTAACTGTGTCAGTGTGTCTGTGAGTTCCAGTTCCTATCTGTGTATTTTGTATCAGTATGAACTCGTGTGTGTGAGTTCAGTACTTTAGATACCCATGTGTAGGTGTATAAGTCTAGTGTATCAGCATACTGTTGGTGAATTTGTGTTACCTGAGAGTTAGTATCAGTGAGAAGGGGGGGTTTAATGGCTGTACTGTGTTCACAGTGTGAGGGGAACTAATGCTGTGTGTATTTCAGTCGGGTAGGAAGATTTTTGTGCATGTATCAGAGGTTGACTTTTGAAGTTTTAGGGGGAGGGGGACTTAGATGATACTCTGAAGTATCAATGTGCACTTGAGCATGGGACCTTGGTATCGGGTCAGCTAAGGGGGGGGCAGCAACAAGGTATTATGGGGACTGATACTTAAGTATCAGTATAGTATCAGTGAACTACAACATACAATATGCTGTTGGTTACAATTGTAGTTCCAGTATGGGGTGTGATTGTGAAGGTCTGTGTGTAGTAGTAGTTGGCAGTGGGTGAACATCTGCATTTGGCAGTAAATAGGGGGTATGAGTGTTTAGTTTGTTGTTTGTGTATCCCAGTATGGAGTTAAGGTAGGTGAGTGGTTTTGGTTGTTTTTGGTGTTTGCACAGTCAGCCCAGCAGTAGCTATAGCACAGTCCTGCAGTTTATGCACTATGTGGCATTGGGATTGTTTAAGTGCTAGGTAAAAAGAAACTGGTGGGGTATTACTGTCACTGAAGTAACTGTGTTCAACTGGACTGACTTGTGTGTGTGCAGTGAGGTTAGAGGCATACCTGTGTGGTTCAGTACATCAGTATATTGAGCCAATGTAATCAGTATATTCCCTAGTGTTTCAGTATCAGTATTGGGTATAGTGATCGGTTTCAGTGAGAGGTGTAGGTAAGTGTCTGTGTGCACATGTGTGTGTGTGTACTGTGTCAGTTCAGAACTTGTGTGTGTGAGTTCCATAGAACCTAGTTTCCTGTGTGTCTGGGAGTATCAGTGATATGAGGGTGCAGAGTTCTAGAGACCTATGTGTAAAGATGTGACTGTGTGTGTCTGGGAGTATTAGTTTATAGTTAAGTAAGATTCATATAATTAAGTTAAATACTTGATACCAATATGTATATATGAGTTATACATATTAGTAGCACCTAGTGTTGCTTTATTCACTAAGTATTAATTAGTATAAGTCTAGTAATGACTAGATTGACCAGAAAACCTAGTTAGCAAGGTATTGACTAGATTAATCTAGTGGGACTTAGACATGGCCTAGAAATATCACAATTAGCTAGTTACATGTATATCACTTCAAATCATTCTTTAATATTAATATTTGATATTTAGGTCTTGGTGATTCCATCTTGGACATCGATCCTCACACCTTGCTCAGGACCACAGGCGAGTACATTCTCTGACAGTTTTTATTGTTGATTACTTCTATAAATTGTAGTGTATTACATACTTGATTCCGACACTGTGGATACACGGGTTAGCACCCTAGATCCCCATCATGAGGAGTCGTGATTGGAATCCATCGTGCTAGCTGGGGGATGGGGAACTATTAGTAGATTATGTGATCATATCCAAACATTTATATGCACCATAGCTCACCCCACTTCTCACGTCGGGTGCAGCCTGACCATTTATATGCTCCATAGCTGTTATATATGATTAGCATGACCACTATATGCACCATAGCTAACCATACGGTTAGCCTGACCTAAAAGAATCATAGCTAATCATATATAACCAGCCTGATCTAGTCCCAAGCCGATCACATAATAAACTGATATTTCAAACACTTAGCTAGATGTTTATCTTTATTCAGATTCATTTGTTCTAGCATTCACTATTTATTGTTCATTGCTAGATGCTCTATTGTCTATTTCATTTCTCCTGTACTTCTTATTTTCAGCATTTATTTCCATCTTGTATCTCTTACACTGTTTATAGATTTTGTCAATTTAATGAAACTGCTGTTAGTGCTTGTGCTTCGCTCCAATCCTGACTGGGTAAACATTTTCAGAGGACCTGGAGGACTTTTGCCCCACTCATTACGGACCAGGATTAGAGGGAGATTTCACTCCAGAAATCCCAGAGGAGTTGCCTATTCTAGAGGAGAACTTGCCTGCCTGTACTTAGATTATTTTTCTGCATTTATTATTTTAGACTGAGACTGAGTTGTATTTATTAATTTTTGTGACTTTGTGAGGTCATTTAGACCCAGGATTTGAGTGGGACTTATTGTGGTTGGTTTTTATAAAACTCTTTCTATTCTCATCGTGCCATTATTCTTATAGTTTATGATTGAGTATATTATAGAACTGTGGTTTATTTATCATTGTCCTCCGTACGGAGTTGAGACTATTGACAGGATATACTATGTTTGTGACCTAGACAGCGTTCTACCGCCGATGCTGCGGCGTAGGCTGGACGTACCCACGACTCAAGCCCAAATTCCGGGTGCGGGTCGTGACACGTTTTTAGTGGTGGCCCATGCAGGTCTAGCTTCGTAAGTTGTGCGGTGTCGTGGTAGTGCGACAACTTAGTTGTACTACTTCGACCCTGTTTTAGGAAATAGGAATTAGGCCGAGGATATGCTCAATCACAATTAGGAAATTCTGATTCTTATGATACTACTCTTAATGATTTTCCTTTAGAATTTACTGTCCTTCCTTGATGATATCGTATCTATTGCTTTAATTGAATCTTTCGATCTGTCTTCAGGATGCCGCCAATAAGGTCCCGGAGACTCGGAGCAGCAGAGTCAGAGAGGTCTGCTACTTCTCGCCCTGCCGGACAGACATCCGCAGCACCTCCTACATCTCCAGTACATGTGGGAGTGTCTGCAGCTTTCGAGGGTCCTCCACCACCTGTTCAGAGTGTCCCCACAGCTACGACGGAGCCACCACCACCACCACCACCAGTTCAGTATCCAGGAGGTATGCCCGCCGATGGGGCACAGATGTTCGCCTTGATTCAGGGCATGGTCGACGCCCAGAGGACGTCGGCAGAGGCCCAGAGGGTACAGGCTGAGGCACATCAGGCCCAGACAGAGATGATGAGGGTGAACATGGAGAATGCTCACCAAGTGGCTCTCCAGGCTGTGGAGAGAGTCACTCAGCAACAGCAGCATCCTGGTCAGCAACAACAGAGGCCGGGCACCATTGTGGACTTCAAGAGGATGATGTCTCAGGAGTTCAAGGGGACAGAAGGGATACTCTACGCCGATGATTGGCTAGAGGACCTCGAGAGGAACTTGCGTTTGGCGCAGCTTCCAGAGGCGCTCCAGATCGAGGCCGCTGGCAGCCAGATGTTCGACATTCCCTTGACGTGGTTTCGCACGGAGCCGAGACTCTTGCGCAGGGGACTCACTTGGGAGGCTTTCAGGGAGCTCTTCAAGGAGAAATTCTTTCCTGACGTTGCCCTAGGAGCCTTGGAGAGTCAGTTCCATGACTTAGTCCAGGGGAGCTCGTCCGTCGATGAGTATGCCGCGGAGTTTTGTCGCCTGAGCCGCTCCGCGCCATCGATGATTAGAGATCCGGGGGACAGGGCCCGGAAGTTCAGAAAGGGGCTGGCAAGGGAGATCAAGTCTCGCACGTCGGGACGTCGCACCGCTACTTTCGAGGGCATATTGATGGATGCCCAGATAGCCGAGGATGACTTGGACCTCAGGCCCAAGAGGGGACACGATGTTTCCGGAGGAGCAAACAGTAGTGCGGGACCGGGCAAGCGTCCACACTTTCAGCAGCAGCAGAGGCCCTTTCAGCAGCAGCACCAGCAGCACCAGGCACCAGCCCGAGGGCAGGTCCAGCAACAGCAGCAGAGGCAGACTCAGCCCGCCATCCAGTGTGCGTACTGCGGGAAGATAGGACATACTAGAGAGATCTGCAGGCATAGATTGGGCTCATGTCTGTCCTGCGGATCGACGACACATCAGCTGAGGGATTGCCCTACCATTCGGACTCGTCCCGGTCAAGGTGGAGCAGCCGCCCAGAGAGGACCAGGCAGGGTACCTGCCACACCAGGAGGCCAACAACAGAGGGGACCACTTCCACCGCAAAATCAGAGGTTTGACCAGCATCAGCAGCAGAGAGGTGCACCCCAGGGGCGAGCGTACGCCATGGCAGTCGAGGAGATCGAGCCAGCAGGAGACTTGATCACAGGTTCGGTTCTTCTCGATTGTATTCCCGTATTTACCTTATTCGACTCTGGCGCTTCTCATAGTTTTGTGTCTGTATCATATGCACTTTGACATCATTTAGACACAGAACCATTAGCTAGGACTTGCAAGATCATGACTGGTGGAGGTATTATCCTAGTCCGTGATCACTGCAAGGACCGGAGAGTGTCAGTAGGAGGCCGAGACTTGAGCGTGAGCTTACTTGT
Organism: Iris macrosiphon; assembly: GCA_036927795.1. Taxonomy (NCBI): domain Eukaryota; kingdom Viridiplantae; phylum Streptophyta; class Magnoliopsida; order Asparagales; family Iridaceae; genus Iris; species Iris macrosiphon. The sequence continues at coordinate 80,473,471 of JAYESA010000013.1, forward strand.
CATGCCACTTCCGGGGTACGATATTGTACTCGGAATGGACTGGTTGAGTAGGCATCATGCTACTATAGATTGTTATAGAGGCAGAGTATTGTTTAGACCACCAGGAGAGCCGGAGTTTGAGGTCGTCAGAGGAGCAGCGGAACAGAGGAAGAGCATATTTTGTGGAGCCAGGACGAAAGAAGAGGAGTTGCCACATCCTCTGATAGCGGAGTTCCTGGATGTATTTCCAGAGGAGTTGCCAGGTTTGCCGCCAGACAGAGATGTTGAATTCTCTATAGACTTGGTTCCAGGAGCGGAGCCCATTTCACAACATGTCTATAGAGTCAACAACAGCGAGCTGGCGGAACTGAAGAAGCAAGTTGAGGAGCTGCAGGACAAAGGCTTCATCAAATCCAGTTCATCACCATGGGGAGCTCCGGTATTGTTCGTACCGAAGAAGGACGGCACGGTGCGCATGTGCATTGATTATAGAGCTTTGAACAATATCACTATTAAGAACAAGTACCCGCTGTCGAGGATAGATGATCTTTTCGACCAGTTGAGCGGGGCGAGGGTATTTTCAAAGATAGATTTGAGGTCAGGCTATCACCAGGTGAAGGTGAAGAGAGAAGACACGCCAAAGACAGCTTTTCGGACCAGATACGGCCAGTTTGAGTTCATGGTGATGCCATTTGGTTTAACCAACGCACCGGCAGTATTCATGAACCTGATGAACAAGGTGTTCCACCAGTACCTTGACAAGTTCGTGGTGGTGTTCATCGACGATATTCTTGTGTATTCCAAGACACCGGAGGAGCACGAAGAGCACCTGAGATTGGTCTTAGAGACTCTCAGGAGGGAGAAGTTGTACGGAAAACTCTCTAAGTGTGAATTCTTCCTTGATAAGGTCGAATTTCTTGGGCATGTGGTATCGGGTGACGGAATCTCGGTTAACCCAAAGAAGATCGAGGCAGTGGAGTCGTGGGCTACCCCCAGTTCGGTGGCTGAGATCAGGAGTTTTCTCGGGCTAGCAGGATACTACAGGAGGTTTGTACAAGACTTCTCCAAGATTGCAGCGCCGATGACCAGGCTAACTAGGAAGGATGTGGATTTTGTCTGGATGGAGGAGTGCCAGGCCGCATTTGATGAGCTGAAGAAGAGGTTGACGACAGCTCCAATTTTGACGTTGCCAGCAGGGACAGGTGGTTTCACCATCTACAGTGATGCTTCAGGGAAGTGTCTGGGATGTGTTCTTCAGCAGCACGGGAAGGTAATTGCCTATGCTTCCAGGCAGTTACGCCCTCATGAAAAGAACTACCCCACCCACGATTTGGAGTTGGCAGCAGTTATCTTCGCTCTAAAGCTGTGGAAACATTACCTGTACGGAGAGCGTGTGGAGATCTTCACAGACCACAAGAGCTTGAAGTACGTATTCATACAGAAGGAGCTGAACATGAGGCAGAGGAGGTGGTTAGAGTTGATGAAGGACTTCGACATCTCATTGCAGTACCACCCAGGGAAGGCCAACATAGTCGCCGATGCCTTGAGCAGGTATCCGATGGCTATGTACTTGACGACAGATAGACATTTGTTGGCTGATCTGGAAAGCTTGGAGATTGAGGTGTTAGTTCCCGGTACTGAGATTCAGATATGGGGATTGAAGATACAGTCCGAGCTAATGGACAGGATCAGAGCAGCGCAGTACGATGATGAGACTCTGAGGAGTATCAGAGCACAAGTTCAGATGGGATTGTCAGACGACTTTACTATCGCAGATGATGGTTCTTTACGGCACGGCACGAGGATATGTGTGCCGAGCGGGGAGCTGCGCGAGGAGGTTTTGCAGGAGGCACACCGCTCTCAGTACTCGATGCATCCCGGTGCCAACAAGATGTATCGAGACTTGAGGGAGCACGTATGGTGGTATGGAATGAAGCGCGAGGTAGCACGCTTCGTATCCCGGTGTCTAGTATGCCAGCAGGTAAAGGCAGACCGGCAAAGGCCAGGTGGTTTCCTTCAACCTTTACCAATTCCAGAATGGAAATGGAAGCACGTGACCATGGATTTCATTTCAGGGCTTCCACGTTCTCCAGGAGGGAAAGACGCGATTTGGGTCATCGTGGACAGGTTGACCAAATCAGCCTATTTCTTACCTTTCAAGGTGGGCATGTCGACAGAGAGGCTAGCAGAGATGTACGTGCGACAGATTGTTAGACTTCATGGAGTTCCTGTGAGCATCGTCTCGGATCGGGATAGTCGTTTCACTTCCCACTTCTGGAGGAGTCTGCAGGCTAGCTTGGGCACTCAGCTCAAGTTCAGTACCGCATATCACCCCCAGACAGACGGGCAGTCTGAAAGGACTATTCAGACTCTCGAGGATATGCTACGCACTTGCGTTTTAGATCTCGGAGGTTCTTGGGAGGATCATCTGCACCTGGTAGAGTTCGCTTACAACAACAGCTACCAGGCCAGCATCGAGATGTCACCATTTGAGGCTCTTTAAGGACGGAGGTGTCGTACACCGCTATCGTGGGACGACGTTGGAGAAAGAGCCTTGCTAGGACCAGAAATGGTCGTGGATGCAGCAGAAAAGGTGAAACTCATCAGAGACAGACTGCGAGTGGCGCAGGACAGACAGCGGCATTGGGCCGACAGCCACCGTAGACCCCTTGAGTTTCAGGTATAGATTGTTGTTTTTTTGGCTTGTGTTTGTTTGTTTAGACTGCGTGCTGAGACTGTTTTGTTTTAGGTTGGTGATCTAGTATTCCTACGGATTTCTCCGACGCATGGAACGATTCATTTTGGTAGAGGTGGGAAGCTTAGCCTACGCTACATCGGACCCTTCGGTATTCTTGCGAAGATAGGTGCAGTGGCGTATAGACTAGACTTGCCGCCTGCATTGGAGGGAGTGCATGATGTGTTCCACGTGTCGCAGCTGAGACGGTACGTGGCAGACCCTAGTCACGTACTTGATCACTCGGAGATTGAGGTTGGTCCGACGCTCAGCTACCCCGAGCAGCCCGTAGAGATCTTGGACCGCAGAGAGAAGGTGTTGCGGAACCAAACTATTCCTTTGGTTCGTGTTGCATGGAGACATCACTCTCCAAGGGAGTCGACCTGGGAGAGAGAGGACGAAATGCGCGAGCAATACCCGTATCTCTTCTAGACTTGAGGTATATTCCTTTTCTGATTTCATTCTTGTTCTAGATCAGTCCAATTTCGAGGACGAAATTTCTTTTAGGAGGGTAGACTTGTCACTACCACTTTTCCCAGATAAGGGCATTTGGGTAATTTCACTATTTTGAATAATTATGTATTTAATTAATTTGCTGAGTTTTATAAACTAATTATATTGTAAGTGATATTTGGTTTTAGGTAAAAACCTTAGAACTTACTAGGACAAACCCTAATGACCAAACCCTAATTAGAAAACCAATTCTAGTCAAACCCTAGAATTCTAATTTTAGGGTGGAACCTCTTACCCTAGAAGGCCTAAACCTGAGTTAATTAGGTTCTGCATGACCTAACATAGGGGGTTTAACCTAAACTATGCATTAGAAACCCTAACTGGGCCTTAATATAAAAAGGAACCCTCCCTTCCTTCAGTATAGTATCAGTGAACTACAACATACAATATGCTGTTGGTTACAATTGTAGTTCCAGTATGGGGTGTGATTGTGAAGGTCTGTGTGTAGTAGTAGTTGGCAGTGGGTGAACATCTGCATTTGGCAGTAAATAGGGGGTATGAGTGTTTAGTTTGTTGTTTGTGTATCCCAGTATGGAGTTAAGGTAGGTGAGTGGTTTTGGTTGTTTTTGGTGTTTGCACAGTCAGCCCAGCAGTAGCTATAGCACAGTCCTGCAGTTTATGCACTATGTGGCATTGGGATTGTTTAAGTGCTAGGTAAAAAGAAACTGGTGGGGTATTACTGTCACTGAAGTAACTGTGTTCAACTGGACTGACTTGTGTGGGTGCAGTGAGGTTAGAGGCATACCTGTGTGGTTCAGTACATCAGTATATTGAGCCAATATAATCAGTATATTCCCTAGTGTTTCAGTATCAGTATTGGGTATAGTGATTGGTTTCAGTGAGAGGTGTAGGTAAGTGTCTGTATGCACATGTGTGTGTGTGTACTGTGTCAGTTCAGAACTTGTGTGTGTGAGTTCCATAGAACCTAGTTTCCTGTGTGTCTGGGAGTATCAGTGATATGAGGGTGCAGAGTTCTAGAGACCTATGTGTAAAGATGTGACTGTGTGTGTGTAGGAATTAATTTCAGTATGTTAGATAGCTGAGGTGTGTATCAGTTATTTGGGTTAAGGGGTAGTAAGTATTATAAGTTGTGTATCAGTAGGGGGGGTTCAGCAATTGAAATTGCATGTACAGGTATGTGGTTGCTAATGGGTGTAGTAAGAAATAATCCAGAGTGATGATTCATTGTGTTTTGCTTGGGGTGTCAGAATTTTAGTTCATAAGTTAGTATCAGTTAATTATTAAATTAACACCAGTTAAGTCCTAAGTTAGTATCAGTTGATTATTAAGTTAGCATCAGTTAAAAGTTAAGTATTAGTTTATAGTTAAGTAAGATTCATATAATTAAGTTAAATACTTGATACCAATATGTATATATGAGTTATATATATTAGTAGCACCTAGTGTTGCTTTATTCACTAAGTATTAATTAGTATAAGTCTAGTAATGACTAGATTGACCAGAAAACCTAGTTAGCAAGGTATTGACTAGATTAATCTAGTGGGACTTAGACATGGCCTAGAAATATCACAATTAGCTAGTTACATGTATATCACTTCAAATCATTCTTTAATATTAATATTTGATATTTAGGTCTTGGTGATTCCATCTTGGACATTGATCCTCACACCTTGCTCAGGACCACAGGCGAGTACATTCTCTGACAGTTTTTATTGTTGATTACTTCTATAAATTGTAGTGTATTACATACTTGATTCTGACACTGTGGATACACGGGTTAGCACCCTAGATCCCCATCATGAGGAGTCGTGATTGGAATCCATCGTGCTAGCTGGGGGATGGGGAACTATTAGTAGATTATGTGATCATATCCAAACATTTATATGCACCATAGCTCACCCTACTTCTCACGTCGGGTGCAGCCTGACCATTTATATGCTCCATAGCTGTTATATATGATTAGCTTGACCACTATATGCACCATAGCTAACCATACGGTTAGCCTGACCTAAAAGAATTATAGCTAATCATATATAACCAGCCTGATCTAGTCCCAAGCCGATCACATAATAAACTGATATTTCAACACTTAGCTAGATATTTATCTTTATTCAGATTCATTTGTTCTAGCATTCACTATTTATTGTTCATTGCTAGATGCTCTATTGTCTATTTCATTTCTCCTGTACTTCTCATTTTCAGCATTTATTTCCATCTTGTATCTCTTACACTGTTTATAGATTTTGTCAATTTAATGAAACTGCTGTTAGTGCTTGTGCTTCGCTCCAATCCTGACTGGGTAAACATTTTCAGAGGACCTGGAGGACTTTTGCCCCACTCATTACGGACCAGGATTAGAGGGAGATTTCACTCCAGAAATCCCAGAGGAGTTGCCTATTCTAGAGGAGAACTTGCCTGCCTGTACTTAGATTATTTTTCTGTATTTATTGTTTTAGACTGAGACTGAGTTGTATTTATTAATTTTTGTGACTTTGTGAGGTCATTTAGACCCAGGATTTGAGTGGGACTTATTATGGTTGGTTTTAATAGAACTCTTTCTATTCTCATCGTGCCATTATTCTTATAGTTTGTGACTGAGTATATTATAGAACTGTGGTTTATTTATCATTGTCCTCCGTACGGAGTTGAGACTATTGACAGGATATACTATGTTTGTGACCTAGACAACGTTCTACCGCCGATGCTGCGGCGTAGGCTGGACGTACCCACGACTCATGCCCAAATTCCGGGTGCGGGTCGTGACAGATGCCCTAGGTTAGACGGACCTAGATAGACGTTGTCGGGTGTCTTGAAGGTTAGTACGTGTCTCTGTTCGGACACATAAAGTCGTGTCGCGGAGAAATGGGCGTTTCGGGCGATTTGGGGGTTTTCGTCGTCGCCGGTTCTATGTACGTGCGCATTTTTGCCACGGACCTAGAATCGATGAGTTAGCATTTTTTCTAGGATCTAGACATCGTTTAGAACCCGTGGGTAAATTTTGGGCCGATTCTGAGTTGGTTTGGTGTGCGTTTTAGGAGGTTTTGCGAACCGCACACCATGTATTCGTCGAAATGACCGAACGACCATTTCGACTTGGTTTCTTAGTTTCGGGCTTGTGTGCGCATTGGGTTAGCTTCGAAGAGTGTGTTCTAGAGTTCTCGGGTTATATTTTATATATATATGTGTTTGTGTGTGTAGGGGTCGTTGGGAGTGCGTTGGTGAGTGTTGTGAGTGTTGTGTTGTGTGTTGTGTGTGTTGTGTATTAGTGTGTATATATGTATGTGTGTCTATATATGTATATATATTTATATATATATATATGTGTGTGTTCGTATATCTATATGAGTGTGTGTATTTATATATATATATATATACATATATATATATGCTTGTGTATATATAGATCTATAAGTGTTTGTGTATATATATATATATATATATGTATGAGTGTGTGTGTGTATATATATATATATATATATATATATATATATATATATGTGTGTGTGTGTGTGTGTGTGTGTGTGTGTGTGTGTGCGTATGTATATATATATATATGAGTATGTGTATATATGGATATGTGTGTTTATATATATATATATATGTGCATTTTTATATATAAGTGTGTGTGTGTTTGCGTGTTTGTATGTGTGTTTGTGTACTTATATACATAAATGTATATGTGTGTAAGTATATATGTATAAGTGTGTATGTATATATATATAGTTGTGTGTATATATATGTATATATGTTTGTATATATATATGTATATATGTGTGTGTCTGTATATGTATGATTGTGTGTGCGTGTGGTGTGAAGTGAGAGTGCAGCGAGGCAGCGAGGGGGGGATAGCAGTGTGCAGTGTGCAGTGGCAGAGAAAGCAGCAGTTGCCAGCAGCAGCAGCATATGCAGCACTAGCAGCAGCAGCCAGCCGTATTTGTAGCGCAGCAGCAGCAGCTAGGCAAGGCCTGGGTAGCAGCGATTATGAAGGGGAGAGGGATCTAGTTATATAAGTCTAGATAGATAGATAGATAGATAGATAGATAGATAGATAGATAGATAGATAGATAGATAGATAGATGGATAGATAGATAGATAGTTAGTTAGTTAGATATATCTATCTATATGTATAGATATATATACATATAGCTAGATAGATGCATAGATATAGCTATATATATATATATATATATATAGGGTATGGGTATATGGGTATATGTGTGTGTTTGTGGATATGTATATATATAGATATGTAGGTGTATATATATACATGTGTTAGACATATATATTAGCCTATACATATAGCTAGGTATATATCTTTATTCATAGATAGTTAGCTAGAGGGGTAGTTAGTGAGGTATTGGAGAATATCTCAATACCTTGAGATATCAAGGTATCTCAATACCTTGAGATACCCAAGGTATTGAGTATCGGAGCGGGGTTTTTGAGCAATTGCCTAGGAATAGGTTTAGAGTTATTTTTTTATATATATGTGTGTATATTTACACGTGCTAGCATAGGTTTTAGCAGATTTAGGCGGGGTGCGTAGCCTAGGTCGAGGTATCGGATACCGAGGGTATCCCAGTATCTCGATGAGGCGAGTTTGAGGGTTTACTAGCTTAATGGGCTAGTTTTGACCTAGAATTTTAGGGGCACCCTAGTTTGACCTAGTATTGACCATAATTGCCCTCGTTGACCATAAAAGTCAACGTTTGACCTAGGTTTGACCTAGAGTTGACTTTTTGGACCCCGGGTTGACTTTTTGACCCAAATTTTACCGGTTTGACCCGTTCGACCCAGTATAACCCTAGAACCTTATTTTTAGTTATTTTATATCAGTTTAAATCTATAGAACCCTGTTTAATCTTGCTTTTCGTAATAGGTTCATGCGACGCCAGTCCGGATCTCGATCCTCATCAGTTGCTCAGGACGTCAGGCGAGTACCTACCTCTGATTGTTTCCATTTCAAGATAGCGTTTATATCACCTGTTCTAGAACTATAATACTTGATTCTGACACATTGTTACACGAGCTGGTACTAGTGGATCCCGTCATGAGATGTTATCCCCCTTACCGTGTTCAGCGGGTACTCTATCACGTGAATTTTATCATGTACTTCGGGTATTGATTCTTATGTGCTATCATGTGCTTCTTCTGCTCTCGCCTTCGTGTGCACGAGCTATTTATTATGTACGTAGCGTGCCGTGGTTGGATCCAAGAGTATTAGTGGGAGAGGGGAGTAGGAGTTGGTTATGTGATCAAAGCCAAACAATATTCATGTGTATGTCGGTTATTCAACTCATGCATAACGGAGTTATCGTAGATTATTTATGTGCAACCTAAGCTGATCACATAATGAACTTGTGCTCAAGGCACTTAGCTAGTATTCTTGTTTTCTCACATGCAGTTATTTCTCTACTACTTGTATTGTTCTCCAGTTTATATTGCAGCTACTTTATCTCCTCCACCATGTATTTATTTTCCTGTGCATCTTGTATACTTTTCTATTGCTAGTCATATACACCTTACCATGTATTTGGAGTTGCTTTCAGAGTTATATACTTCGCTCCAGTCCTGACTGGGCATATTTTTTCCAGAGGATCCTGAGAATTTTTGCCAGACATTCTACGGGTCGGGCGTCGAGGATTGCTGTGACCCCAAGACTAAGGAGGAGCCCGTCGAGGAGACGTCGTTAACACCCTAGTTAGCTAGATGGGTTTTCCTGGGTTGTTTCCAGTTGATTATTTTGGATGACTGTACTGTATTATTATTTTGTTGCTTCTATGATGTTATAAACTTGGACTGTATATTTTAGATATTGTACTTGCTCTCTTTGGTTCTTGTTTCGTTGTGATATCTTATCGTGCTTTTACTCTTCCCCTAGTTATTGTGATTGAGTCATATATATATATATATATATATATATATATATATATATATATATATATATATATATATATATATATATATTGCGTGGTTGCCCTCCTTTTGTAGAGGTTATTGACAGGTTTTGTGAGTTATATAGATTATGACCTAGAACGAACCTTTACAGCATTCAACCGCCGATTTTGCGGCGTAGGCTGGACGTACCCATGACTCATGCCCGATTTTTTGGGTGCGGGTCGTGACAACTAGCATGGCAATGGTTCTATCTCTTTCTCTTTTTAGACAAGCATCTCAAGTTCTCTAGTTAAGCAAGCAGGTTCGTTTCAATGACAATCTATGTGAGTTCTCTTATTAAGCATGCAAAGTCAGGTTCTATGATTCTTCTTATGAAACTATCTTCTTAGAATTAGCATTCAAAAATTGAGATTCATTATTAAGGCGTGCAAGAATCAGAGAATGAAATTTTTCCACTCACCTAGATTAATTGTCTTATATTTCGATCGAGAACTCTTTGAGAAGGCTTCTGCTCGAGCCAGCAAAGCGTTATCTCTTGTACATAGTAACTACGCGGAGCGGGGCACTACATACTTACCTACCAATAAAAAGTTTTATCCTCAAAACTTCAAGGAAAAACTTTCGATTATCTAGAGCAGCGATAGTCCTCATCCCTCACCATCCTCAATCGAAAACTCTAGCAATCTCTAACAAGCACGAAAGCACAACTCTCAAGTACAAATCAAATCTAAAAAACTTTTATGCACATCATTGAGAATATCTATGGAATTATTGTATGGAATGCTCTATTCAATAACGATATTAATGTACAAGGAATCTTTATCTAAGAACAGTAGCAAAATAGGTGTAAGGCCAGAGGATCGAGTTGCTATGATACCATTATGTCATGCCCCGATCTCCCGTAGGAATCGACCGTCCCCGCTGGACGCGAATCACCGAGCCAGCGCTCCCGTGAGACGATCGTTTCCATCGGGACATGATGCCGTGCGAGCCTTGAGTTGCGTCCACACAAGGCAACATCGTTAAAATTGTGGTTATCATCTAATCGATCGAGTACGCAGCGGAGGGACAGTATTACAAACAATAATCTATCTGAGTATACGGGGCAAAATTGAGGTACGAGGTTCTTTGAATACAATGGCATCGTTCCATACATTATGTCCCTCTATACAAAAGCATCACAAAGCAATCGATATGGCTTAAGGCATCAAAGCCAGATTTTTTGGTCCCGAGGATGAGGCACGCCTATCGCTTCCTCAGACGATCCAGCACTTGCGAACAAGAAAACTGTTGGTAGGTCAGCACTTTAGAGAAAGTACTGGTGAGTCTAAAAATAACGAACAAAAGCTTCACCCTCAAAAATCCACACTAAGTAATCATGTGATAAAATAGTACATTACTAGTGATCTTTCTAGTTTTACCTATGTTCATTACATGCAGCATAGGAACAGAGTCATATTACTTCTTTTTGGAAATATCTTTAAAATCAGGTGTGCGCAGCGTGTCTCGTACTCTTATCAATTAACATCTTATCGTGCGAACTGGATATAAGCATATACAAAAATAAGACTTCTATATGCAAGCATTCAATATTGAAGAGCATGTTCGATAGCATGAATATCACTTATTTTGTGATTCTTACCCTTTTTACCGAACGATTATCCCTGCAGCAGACATACGAGTTAGAAATATATGCATATATATGAATAAGGATCTCTTTCCCTGTCTATCTCTGCATCAAACAGTTAGGTATGAAAGAAGGCTAGCCTAGCATGCGTTCTAACTATATGATGGTCCATGAGTCTCCTTCCTCAAGATTAGAAGCGATGTTATCATGGCCCAATACTGCACTATGTATACTCGCTCATATACATAGCTACTTTAACACGTGAACCAGCTATCTAATAGATATGAATACCCCCTTATCGTGAGGACTTCTTTGCCTCAGGTATTCCTCTGATCCCCCCCAGGGCGAACGGTCCCCAGCGCCCCAGAAAACCGTTTGTGGGATGATCCCTTGTGCACAAGTTGTCTAAGACCAATGCATGAATGTAGCTCTATCAGATAAACTCTATATGGATGCAGCAGTTCAATAACAAGCATATTTTCAATCTCTACTCTCTCTGTCTCTGTCTCTGTCTCTCTCTCTGTGCGGAAAGGCCAATATTTCTATCTCTTATGCAGACTGGCTGCCATTTCTCTGATACCGTTCAAGCATTTCGATATCTTCTATGGAAACATATAACAATCTCTATTTAAGCAAGCAAGCATAGAAATAGTTCTCTATCTCTTTAACTAAGAATGCAGTTCTACTCTTTCTCTTAGCATATATAAAGGAAGCATATGAACATCTTTTACTCTTGTTTATTAGCATGGTAGCGGTTCGTTCGATAGCGGTGTCTGTGTAACTAAGCATGCAACATCTTATTCTTTAACTAGCATGGAAATGGTTATATCTCTTTCTCTTTTTAGACAAGCATTTCAAGTTCTCTAGTTAGGCAAGCAGGTTCATTTCAATGACAAGCTATGTGAGTTCTCTTATTAAGCATGCAGAGTCAGGTTCTATCATTCTTCTTATGAAACTATCTTCTTAGAACAAGCATTCATAAACTCAGATTCATTATTAAGGCGTGCAAGAATCAGAGAATAAAGTTCTGCCCACTTACCTAGATTAATCATCTTGTGTTTCGATCAAAAATGCTCCGAGAAGGCTTCCGCTTGAGCTAACAAAGCGATATGTCTTGTAAATAGTGCCTACGTGTAGCTGGGCACTACATGCATCTAGTGGACTATCTTCTTAGCATCTTTCTCTTAGCATCTCTATCTTTCTCTTATTAGCTGACATCTTATCGTGTGAACGAGATAGAAGAATATACGCAAACAAGACTTCTCTATGAAAGCATTCAATATAAGAGAGCATGTTCGATAGCATACATATCACTTATTCAGTAATTCTTACCCTTTCGTCGAGCGGTTATCCCTGAAACAGACATATAAGTTAGCAACATTTGCATATATATATGAGGTTCTCTTTCTCTATCCGTCTCTTCATCAAATAGTTAGCTATGCAAGAAGGCTGAATCCTAGCTTGCGACCTAACTATAAGATCGTACATGAGTCTACTTCCTCAAGATTAGAAGCGATGTTATCACAGCCCAACACTGCACTAATGTATACTCGCTCATATACTTAGCTGCTTTGACTCGTGAACCAGCTATCTAATAGACATGAATACCCCATGATCGCGAGGACTTCTTTGACTCAGGGTATTCCTCTGATCCCCCCCAGGGCGAACGATCCCTAGTGCCCCAGAAAATCGTTCGTAGGATAATCCTTGTGCACAAGTTGTCTAAGACCAATGCATGAATGTAGCTCTATCAGATAAATTCTATATGTATACATCAGTTCAATAACAAGCATCTAGTCAATCTCTTCTTTTTATCTCTATCTATTTTTGTCTCTGTCTCTATGCACACAAGCCCCATTTCTATCTCTTATGCAGACTGGCTGCCATTTATCTTATATCTTTCAAGCATTTCAATAACTTTTATGGATACATATAACAATATCTATTTAAGGTAGCAAGCATGGAAACAGTTTTTTATCTCTTTTAATTAAGCATACAGTTCTACTCTTTCTTTCTTTAGCATGGCAATGGTTCGATTGATAGCGGTGTCCGTGTATTTAAGCATGCAATATTTCTATCATTAACTAACATGGCAATGGTTCTATCTCTTTTAGACAAGCATTCAAGTTCTCTAGTTAGGCAAGCTGATTCATTTCAATGACAAGCTATACGAGTTCTCTTATTAAGCATGCACAGTCATGTTCTATCATTCTTCTTATGAAATTATCTTCTTAGAACAAGCATTCAAAAACTCAGATTTATTATTAAGTCGTGTAAGAATCAAAGAGTGAAGTGCTGCCCACTCACCTAGATCAATCATCTTGTGTTTCGATCGGGAACTCTCTGAGAAGGCTTTCGTTCGAGCCAGCAAAATGATATCTCTTGTACATAGTGCCTACGCAGAGTGGGATACTGGAATTGATAGGCTGATTGCTATGTTCAAAAATTAGAATGATCGACATGAGGCCTAACGGGAAAGGTTTGAGGCTCAGCAGCAACGAGCTGATGCTAGAGCCTTGGTACAGCAACAATAACTTGACTCACTGACTCAAATAGTGACAACATTGGTGGCCAACCGTGGTACATCAGGAACTGCTGTAATGCCTGTAGCAGCCGCACCCGTGCCTCGAGAAGCTGGTCTAGCAGAAGCAGATGAACCTCCACAAGCGGCCAAGAAGTCTACCTTTAAAGGCGCCGAGTTTCTGAAGTTGAACCCTCCACAGTTCGAAGGCAGGGCCTCACCGGATAAGGTGATGGACTGGGTCACCAAGTTGGAGGGCTTGTTTGAGTTTGTTGGGATACCTGCTGATAAGAGGGTGGCGCGTGCAGCCATGCAGCTGCGGTTATGTGCACACATTTTATGGCAAATTAAGAATCTAAATCTTTCCATACGGTGCAGGGATGGCAAAATCACTTGGGGGATATTCAAGAAAGCATTCATGGAACAGTATCTCCCCCTAAACGTCATACAAAGAAAGGAAGACAAATTTACTGAACTTAAGAAAAGGAGCATGTCCGTCGAAGATTATGAGTCAGAATTCTCCAAGGTTTTTAAGTTCTCTAACGAAATGATTCCTAACGAGAGGACCCGTATGTACCGATTCATCAGGGGCTTGAATGATGAACTTAGAAAGGATGTGATAAACCGGGAGTGCACTTCATACATTAAGGCCTTTGAGGCAGCGGTACAAAATAAGCAGTTCACACCACGAAGTATTCTAGAGAAGGCACTAGCTGTTTCATGCCCCGGTCCCGCAGGGGTCCGATCGTCCTCGCTTGGTCCCTACGAAACCGATTGTCCTCGCACGGACGTGATGTCGTGCAAGCCTAATTTGCGCTTGCACAAGGCCAAAGCTTTGAACAAAGGCAAGTAAGCTATTCAAGACAGGAGTAGCGGCACATATATTGCAAAAAAGTAAAGAACACAATGACATATGAAAAGAAGCTCTTTATTGATATCAAAATTGTTACAAGTGGCGCTTGGCCGAGGTTATAAATTGCTCAAGCACTATTCTCTCGATTACAATGACACCGTTCCATACATTATGTCCCTCTATACAAAAGTATCTCAAAGCAATCTCGATATGGCTCAAGGTATCGACTCTAGATTTTCGGTTCCTTAGGATGAGGTATGGCTATCGCTTCCTCGGACGATCAAGCACCTGAGAATAAGCAAACTGTTAGTGGGTCAGAACTTTGGAGAAAGTACTGGTGAGTATAAAATAAATGAGCAGAAGCAATACCCCCTAAAACCCATACTAAGTAAACATGTGGCAAAATATTATATTACTAGTGATCTTGCTACTTTTACCTATGTTCATTTCATGCAGCTCAGGATTATAGTCATTTTACATTTTTTTTAAAATATAGCTTTGAAACTAGTTTGCATATTCAATATATACAAGCAAGCTATAGAGACAGTGTTCTATCATGTAGTGCGTAGCATGTATTGTGAGCCATATTCGATCTCTTAAGAACAAAAGGTTCTTTAGTAGACTTTTTATCTCATATCAAGGCAAGTATTTTAAGCGGACTATTCAATACAATGCATAGGGGCAGCATGCATACTCAAGTAAAGCAGATACATCATATTTAGCATAAATGATAAGGGACATAAGAAAATATAAGTGATCACTTATTCAGTGATCCTTACCCATTGCCGAACGATTATCCTTACAGCCGACATACAAGTTAGCAACATATGTATATATAAACAAGGTTCTCTTTCCATGTCCGTCTCTGCATCAAACAGTTAGGTATGCAAGAAGGCTAGCCTAGCATGCGCCCTAACTACATGATGGTCCCCTTCACGGGATTAGCAAGTGAGACGTACAAGCCAATCTCACTAATGACAGATCGGCTAATAGCTGCTAAAACGTACGAGTTGCTATACACTAAAATATGCTCAAAATAGCAGCTGGGACTCATGGTTCAACACTACACTAAAAGCAACACCCTTCCGTAAATAAGGACTTCTAGCCTCAGGGTGTTCAAGATCTCTCCCAGGCGAACGATCCCCAGTGCCCCAGGAACCGCTCGAGAGATAAACCGTGTGCACAAGTTGTCAGACCGATGCATGAATGCACTTCTATCAAACAAATATCCTATGATACACATGATCCAGAACAAGCAAGCAAGCATATCTATCAAGCTATAGAGCCGAAGCTCTCAATACTCTTGCCTAATAGCCACACTCTCAAGTAAATAAGGACTTCAAGTCTCAGGGAAGACTATTAGTCTAGATGCACAAGTTCAAGCTATTCATGCAGTTCTATCTCTTTACAAGTGATCAATAAAATATGTTCAAGCAATCTAGCTCTTTTAATAAGTAACAAGCAAGAATAGTTCTATAAATCTTGCATACAATTCTATCTTTTTTAGATAAGCATTCAAGTATTCTAGTTTAGCATACGATACAAGGGTAAGTGCAAGAAATCTTTTACTCTTTCTATTAGCATGGTAGCGGTTCATTCGATAGCGGTGTACATGTAACTAAGCATGCAATATTTCTACTTTAACTAGCATGGCAATGGTTCTATCTCTTTAGACAAGCATACAAGTTCTCTTAGTTAAGAAAGCAGGTTCATTTCAATAACAAGCTATACGAGTTCTCTTATTAGCATGCAGAGTCAGGTTCTATCATTCTTCTTATAAAACTATCTTCTTAGAACAACCATTCAAAAACTCATATTCATTATTAAGGTGTGCAAGAATCAGAGAATGCAGTTCTGCCTACTCACCTAGATCAATCATCTTGTGGTTCGATCAAAAACTCTACGAGAAGGCTTCCGCTTGAGCAAGCAAAGCGATATCACTTGTACATAGTGCCTACGCGGAGCGGGGCAGTATATACTTACCCACCAATAAAAAGTTTTGCCCTCAAAACTTAAGGAGAAACTTTCGATATCCCGAGCAGCGATAGTCCTCATCCCTAACCATCCTCAATCAAAACTCTAGCAATCCAGAAATCAATAAAACTCTAGCCACCAGAAATCACAAATCACATCTCAAGCAATAAAACAAATCCAAAAAACTTTTGCCAGCAACTTTGAGAATATTTACGGACTTATTGTATGGAACGCTCATTGCAGCACAATATCGAGCACATCTCTGAGTCGGAGGGAACAGAATGGGCAAAGAATTGACTCGCTCTGATTATTATGTCACGTCCCGGTCCCGTAGGGGTTCGATCGTCCTCGCTTGGTCCCTATGTAACCGATTGTCCTCGTACGGGCGTAATGTCGTGCAAGCCTAATTTGCGCTTGCACAAGGCCAATGCTTTGAACAAGGACAAGTAAGTTATTCAAGACAGGAGCAGCGGCACATATATTGCAGAAAAGTAAAGAACACAATGACATATGAAAATAAGCTCTTTATTGATATCAAAAGTGTTACAAGTGGCGCTTGACCGAGGTTACAAATCACTCAAGCACTTTTTCTCTCGATTACAATGACATTGTTCCATACATTATGTCCCTCTATACAAAAGCAGCTCAAAGCAATCTCGATACAGCTCAAGGCATCAACTTTGGATTTTTGATTCCTTGGGAGGAGGCACGGCTATCGCTTCCTCGGATGATCTAGTACCTGAGAACAAGCAAACTGTTAGTGGGTCAGCACATTGGAGAAAGTACTGGTGAGTATAAAATCAATGAACAGAATTAACACCCCCTGAAACACACACTAAGTAAATATATGGCAAAATATTACATTACTAGTGATCTTTCTACTTTTACATATATTCATTTTATGCAGCTCAGGATTATTGTCAGTTTACATCTTTTCGAAAATATATCTTTGAAACCAGTTTATATATTCAATACATACAAGCAAGCTATAGAGGCAGTGTTCTATCGTTTAGTGCGCAACATGTATTGTGAGCCATATACGATCTCTTAAGAACAAAGGTTCTCTAGTGGACTGTTCATCTCATATCAAGGCTAGTGTTTCAAGTGGACTATTTAATTCAATGCATAGGGGCGACAAAATATTCAAGTAAAGCAGATACATCACATTTAGCATAAATGATAAAGGACATAAGGAAATACAAATGATCACTTATTCAGTGATCCTTACCCATTGCCGAACGGTTATCCCTGCAGCAGACATACAAGTTAGTAACATATGCATATATAAACAAGGTTCTCTTTCCATGTCTATCTCTGCATCAAACAGATAGGTATGCAAGAAGGCTAGCCTAGCATGCGCCCTAACTACATGATGGTCCCCTTCACGGGATTAGCTAGTGGGACGTACAAGCCTATCTCACTAATGACAGATCGGCTAATAGCTGCTGAAATGCATGAGTTGCTATACACTAAAATACGCTCAAAATAGCAGCCCGAACTCATGGTTCAGCACTACAATAAAAGCCATACCCTCTCATAAATAAGGACTTCTAGCCTTAGGGTATTCCAGATCTCTCCCAGGCCGAATGATCCCCAGTGCCCCAGGAATCGCTCGAGAGATAAACCTTGTGCACAAGTTGTCAGATCGATGCATGAATGTACTTCTATCAGATAAATACTATATGATACACATGATCCAAAATAAGCAAGCAAGCATATCTATCAAGCTATAGAGCCGGAGCTCTCAATACTCTTTCCTAATAGCCACGTCCTCTCGTAAATAAGGACTTCAAGCCTCAGGATGGACTATTAGTATAGATGCACAAGTTTAAGCTATTCATGCAGTTTTATCTCTTTACAAGCGATCAATGAAATATGTTCAAGTAATCTAGCTCTTTTAACAAGTAACAAGCAAGAACAGTTCTACAAATCTAGCATACAATTCTCTCTTTTAGACAAGCATTCAAGTATTCTAGTTTAGCATACGATACAAGGGTAAGTGCAAGCAATCTTTTACTCTTTCTATTAGCATGTCAGTGGTTCATTCGATAGTGGTGTCCGTGTAACTAAGCATGCAATATTTCTATCTTTAACTAGCATGGCAAAGGTTCCATCTCTTTAGACAAGCATACAAGTTCTCTTAGTTAAGCAAGCAGGTTCATTTTAATGATAAGCTATACGAGTTCTCTTATTAGCATGCAGAGTCAGGTTCCATCATTCTTCTTATGAAACTATCTTCTTAAAATAAGCATTCAAAAACTCAGATTTATTATTAAGGCATGCAAGAATCAGAGAATACAGTTCTGCCCACTCACCTAGATTAATCGTCTTATGGTTCGATCGAAAACTCTCCGAGAAGGCTTCCGCTCGAGCAAGCAAAGTGATATCACTTGTACATAGTGCCTGCGCGAAGCGGGGCACTATAAGCTGCTCGAAACCCTTTTACCAAAATATACTACGATGGAGGAAAGAAGACTGAGAGCAAGCAGCGCCCTAGACTTGAGTGCAGCTATTGTGGCAGACCAGGGCACGTAGTGAAAACTTATGATATTGCTAGAGTTGAATGTTTCAACTAAGGCCAAAAGGGCCATTTTTGAGAAATTGTCCGACCAAGAGGCCCGCACCACGTGACTGCAATAAGAAAGCCTGATGTGGCCAGGATCAGAATCCCATGCCAGCCCAGCTCAAACTAATGAACAAACTGATCAGACTAGAAGGCCTAGAGTTTATCAATTAAATATTAAGCGCAATACGAGAGGGCATAATATTGGTGAGTCTGATTTCTTTGACCTCTTGATGCCTTGATCTTTGACTCATTGATCTCTTAAGTTTCAAGGATAAAACTTCTTCTGAGTGGGGTATTATGTAATATCCTGCTCCTAACGGATACTTATGGAACACTTGTTACTTTGACTCGGTTAAGAATCGAGTCTCAGGGAAACCTCACCGCCAAATCAACATGGACGAAATACAATGAACCCTTCTAACTGATAGAACGGCTTCTATTGAAATGAGTCTAAGAGTTTTTGTTGGTTATTTTGCTGTTTGGTTTTGTGTTGCTTTGTGTTTTGTCTTACTTTCAATGACTTGGTTTTCATGATTCGCTTTCCTTTCTTGCGCATTATTTTTGAATCGTAAGAGAAAGAGATCGAAGGATGCTAACCAAGTGTTATTACAATTTTAGGACGCATAACCAAGGAGTGATCGTTGCATAAGGCTTTCCCATCCTCTCGTTCGATTCAATCGATATGTGGCTATGGCCCTTCAATGAATCCTTTAGTCTGTACTTCTTAATAAAAGAATCTTTAGTCCACTCAAAATACATGTCCCCCTATGCTCAATTTGACACATCAGTAGCAAGGTAAGTTAATGAACATGTTTCACTTGTTAACTTAGAATTTGCTAATAATTAATGCATGGTATGAAAATTATGATATTTGAATCATAGAATTCACTGCAAACCGTTTGAGTTATTGATGCACGTTACTTATCTTATGCTGCGCAGCGAACCTATTAAAAACCTCTTATAGTTTGAATTAATCGATATTGAACTCATTGAAGAGCCTCGGCTCTATCGAAAATAAGATAGTCCACATAGAAGCTTTTTTTTGTTCAACCGTTGTAATAGAACTGATTAATTAATACATTCATTGCATCGGTCTTTGGACAACTTGTGCACAAGGTCTGTCTCTCGAGCGATTCCTAGGGCACTAGGGATCATTCGGCCTGGGAGTGATAATCGAAACACCCTGAGGCTTGTAGTTCTCGCAATTCGGGGGGTGTCTTGTTTAATTGTTAGTTTGGGTTTGTCGTCCTAGCTGCTATTCATGGGTTTTTTCATGGACCATCATGCAGTTAGGACGCATGTTAGGTTTACCTTTTTGCATACCTAATATTTGATGCCAAGATTGATTCATAAATTTATTCATATATGCAAATAGTGGCTAACTTGTGTGTTTGCTGTAGGGATAACCGCTCGACCGTGGGTAAGATTTATCTTATGCGCAGTCTATCTATTGTTTATATTTTCTTGCATAAGTTGTTAAAAGAAACTAGACAACTAAAAGGATCACCTAATAATTCTAGCTTCACATGCTTACTTAGTGTAGATTTTTAGGTGAGTTTGGCCACGGTCGCTCATCAGTACATGTTGTAGTACTGACCCATGTTTGTGGGCAAATCTCCAGGTTCTGGTAGCGAGAGCTTGGCGAGCATTTTGAACCGGTGTTAGTACATCCTTACAGCTGGACCATGCTCGTGCTGCTTCCTTAGCTTTCCTCTCGTGTGTGCAAACTCCTCTTCTTCTAGTTGTTTTGATTTTGGTCCTACTAAAAGGATATAATGTATAGATATTGTGGCTAGTTTTGGGTTTATAAAAAGAGTTGTAAGACTTCTATGGCATATTTTGTAACTCAACCAAGCAAGTACTTTGTAATCCAATCTTCAAGTATTCAATAAAGAAAGTATTTTGTGTTCCTATCAAATGTGTTCAACGTTGGTTCTCTGTATTTGAATCATGTGCCTCTATGTATATATGTATATTTTTATCTAACTTGTGTCTTGTAGAGGTACTATGCATGGTGCAAGCGCAACTTGGGCTTGCACGGCATCGTGCCCAAGCGAGGACGATCAGTTCCATAGGGACCAATCAAGGACGATCGGCCCTTACGGGACTGGGGCATGACAAGAGCGAGCTATAATGAAGGTAATATCATTCATCGAACGGCCAAACAACTTTATAGTTTGTTCCGATTAACTAGCTAGGGTTGTCACAGACATTAATTACTAAATAAAGTTTTAAGAATAATGCTACCACCGACACTGCAGTTAACCCGGATGGCCAAGGGTACGCTTGTCTAGTAAATTAAATGCACAGTCAACATACAATAACATAACTTCTTACTTGTCACAAACAGAAATTAAAATCAAAAACATAATTTGAACTTGTAATCAAAAACTTGTTTTACAAACATAAACATGTATATAAACTTGTCTTGTAAGTGTCGTAGCACGCGTAAACTTGGTCAGTCATGGAGCCCTTGCCTAGAAGGGTTGTCCTTGCCGCATGGGGCCCTTGGAGATCGGGGTAGCCGGCAGCACAATATTCTTCTCTCCCAATGTTCTAGGTAAATCTTATCTTGTTTAATTATTACTAAATTATTTTAAGTTCTCGAGTCGTGGACACTTAAGAACTCCCTAAAATGACAAGTCGCAAATACGAACTTTTTATGAATTATCGTATTCGCGGCATACGATACATTGAAAAATGCTCACACTCGATTGCACGATGCCAAATGCAATAAATTTTCATACATAAATATTTCCACGGTGTTGTAAGAATGCAGAACTTGTACATAAACTTGTCTTATGAACTCATATAAAAAACTTGTCTGGTATCATAAACTTGTAACGACATAAGGAAGTGCACAACAATAATCACTGAAAGAAATTACTAAATGAACATAATTAAAGGAAACACAAAAAGTATAAAAGAATTCCTGGCCGCATACGCCCATTGGCCGCATGGACTCACTGGCCGCATGCACCCACTGGCCGTATGGACTCTCTGGCCGCATGGACTCACTGGATGCATGCACCCATTGGCCACATGGACTCACTGGCCGCATGCACCCACTAGCTGCATGGACTCACTTTTGGACTTAGCAATTTTTTTATTCGTTCATCGAGTAAAAGTACAAGGTCCTCAAGGACACTTGTATAAATAAGCAGTCATGCGTCCAACAAGATGGACACATGCTGTCAGTATGCGGCAAGAATTCAGGCCGTATAATCCTCTCAGGCCGCATGTCAGTCTCGGCCGCATAGCTCACTAGCCGCAGAAGACTTCATCTTCTCCAACAGCAGGTTCAGCCATGGCCGAAAGCTCCAAAAAACCAAAAATTTGTTTTCTACATAAAAAACTTCATTTTAACTCCAAATCAATTAAAACAAAAGCCAAATTGTACGAAATAAAATGCTCTAATATAAGGAACTAATAGTTTTCAAAAATACTAAGTTTAATAGATCAAAACTAAGGAAAACTCATAGAATACGTAAAAATTCTAAACTTGAAATTCATATCTACAAAAATCTATACATCAAAATACAAAACTCCAAGAACTAAACATGATCAGCAACTCAAGGAGAATATTTTCCATTAAGTATATTTTAAAATATGTATATATAAAAAAAAATTATGACTTCACCATTGAGCAAGATGTACTTGCCTTGTGTGGCTCTTAGCCTCTACCTCTCATGGTCCAAGTCGCAGCAACTTTTTCTTAGGGTTAGGGTTTAGGGGGGAGCTTGAGGGAGAGGAGGAAGGAGGAAAATGAAGAAGAAAGAGAAAAGAAAGAGAAAAGAAAGAGAAAAGCTCAATATATACTAAGAGAGGAGAGAAAGAGGGTTTAGTCATGGGTTCACCAAAAATGAACCGAACAAATGGTCCATTCTACATGCGGGTCCTAAACCGAATCTATGGCAAGGCCAATGGGTATTCTACTAGTCTCGGATGGTCTGTCTCAACAACAAAAAAATAAAATAATAAATAAAATGATAAGAACCAGCATGAGAAAATACATCAGGAATACATTACCAAAAAAAAAATTTAATTCTAGAAATTCAAGAAATACTAAATCTGAAATCGGGTGTGAAAAAATACTTCTACTATATTTTTGGGTTCTATTTGAGAAATAAAAGCTATATTACTAAGGATATCTCTATTTGCAGAACGTGTACTTAGACCTTTTGATACATCACATATTACCAAATCTTCTAGATGGTAGTGAATTTCAGTCTTTTAGGCAGACTCTCCAGATAGGTAATTGTTGTATCTTCAGGGGTCTTGTTGGATGTTGTCTATAACGACCCGCTCTGTATCTATGCGGATAGTCATTTCAAATGGCACAAGTGCGATGACCCGACCCATTTTTCTCAGCGAGAAGACTTGCTTGAGGCAAAAGTTTTTAGACTTGACCCTTCAGGAGTTCAGACATAGACTTTCAAAGGCTCACTCGGAGTATCGCTCGACCGAGGTGAATCATCGCTAAGATGGGTGGCTATAATGAACTTGTCTTTGCTTAGCCAGCACACTTAAAATATGGTTGATATATGCTAGTCGCTAGACGAATCACCCCTTGTATGCTAATAAAGAATACAACACATCTAACTAAGGGAATAATCCCATCTGTTATATCTTTCTATAGAACATGGAAGTAGATCGGTTGAACGGAATGGTAGGCTCGCCTTACAGTTCTTATAATTTTACCTCATAATGTTACTTTTGTTCCTTATATGTTCTTTGAAGTACATTGCTCCATATGTCTTGAAATGCTTATCACATAGATACGGCCTTGGTACAGAAGCACAACATATATTCTGGTTAACTTACCTGTGGTAGAAGACTATCAAAATAGTCAATCCAAGCCAAATAATAGAAACTCAAAAAGTCTTCGGGACCGTTAGGTTGCCAAGGCAACGCCCAAAATAGGAGCTGCAATAAGTACTAAACCGTCAGCATAAATGGTGCATGGAAATAGAAACACACCAGATCATGAGATCTCTGAATGAGTAAAATACATAATCACTGTGTCAAGTAGCTATGGTCATTCAAGGTCTTAAGATGTTGCATATAATAAAAGTTTAGCGTTGATGGTCAATGGTCATAGACAACCTGTGCACAGGCTTATGGTTCCTGCAGACGGTATGCTGGTCGTGCCAAGGCCGATCCGAACCAGTCAGGAAGAATTTAGATATTTGTTTGCTTTGGACGGAAAGGCATGTAGCGGGGCTCGCTACCTGAGTTGCATTCCATTCCCGTGTTGAGACTATACCTTGTTCATAGAGGCTCGTCAGGTCATAAGACCAAGTTTGTATCATTAGTATATTGCATACGTGGTGGCATCCCGCATATGGGCTCGTAGGAACTTGTGGCAAGTAACGGATATACGTCGCATTATGCGTGCAGATCATTAGTTGGACCAAGTAACCTAAAGCTTGAAACACATTTGAGTGGTCTGAGTAAAATATGCCTATACAAGTATAACATGCCAGTGTAAATGAATATAAGACATATGAGTAATCTGCACAACCTGAGTCACAAAACGATATGAGTATTGTAAATTGTGTATATCATGCACCTGGTTTAGAAACACGAATGTAGCATACATGTGTTCGTTATGCGATCTTGGAATTTTTATATATCTATATTCGTGCTTGGTTTAACTGATTTTATACTTAGACAGGGAAGGATAAATGGTAAGTTGGTAAGTATTACCATATTTCTTGTATATCGTATGGCACACTGCCATACGAGATAGGCTTTGTATCTTATGCAATAAAATAGATCCTAAGTCAAGAATAGCAAGATAACTTATAGTTGGTGCACAATGTAATGCCCCATAACAGTATGGTGCGTTACGCTGAGTCAGATTGAATGAGACAATAGCTGATTACATTTTGATTTATTGGAGTTGGGAACGAATATTGATTTGAGTTGGTTTTATGTGTAGATCGCTAGCAGAGTTTGATGGAAATCAATTGTTCACTCAGAGCAGTACTGGGATAGCTGGATTGGAGCGATAATGTCGTCTTCCTTAGTTCGATCGATCAGATCATTTGGAGAGCACGGCATGTTCACACGGTCATACCAATTGAGTAGATCGTGCTTTGCATCAGACCACGGGTTCAAGGGATCGGCCGTATCGGTAGGGCAGGATGCTTAACGGAATCAGACTTGGTAAGTGGGCTCTGTCCATTCTCCTCTACTCCTTCATGCCTAATAATATGGAACACATGTAAAGGCTTGAATACTTGGACTGGAACTTGGGAATTACTATATTGTGGTGTGCATAGAGTATACGTCGTTTGCTTGGATAGATTTGTGGCTTGAGTTAATTTTTGTGTTGGATAGTTATAGCTAGAGTTGGATTATATATTTGGGACAGTTAGAGAGATAATTAGAATTATGCTTGAACTGTTGGAATATCTTGGTTGGAACATCGAGAATTCGAGCGAGCGAGCGTGCATCCGTGACGAGTATCACTTGGCCCCTTTGTCAAGTAAAGCGTACAGTTGTGGTTCAAAATTGAACAACTGTATCGGCGAGGGCATTGTGCCACTGTTGGGCATTATGCCACGGGATTGTTCTGAGCGAGGGATGTTGCACCAATTGGAAATATTGTGTCGAGAAGTGGCATAGTGCCTATGGGGATAACTTAAGATTTGTGCCATGGGCTACATGTTGGAGAATGGTTATGGATAATTGGTTGGATAGTCGGTTGGATGAGTCTAGGATCATTTAGTAGGGCGAGAATATTCGATCCTCTCGTCATACCTAGTTGGTGTCTGTATCGGTCACGGACAACCTGTGTTGCACAGGGTTTGGTTTCCTCGAACGGGATAGGCTCCGGAGCACCGGGACCGTTCGGCCATAGAGGAAACAAATGGTAACGTGCCTTGGGCATGGTGCAGATAGTTTGATACGACCAAGCGGGCTAGCTACCCGGTCTAGATCGGGTAAAACTGCAGTTGATCAATCAGATCAGTCCTTTATGGCTTAGCTAGTGACTTCATATAGATAAGAGTTGGTTTGCTTTATTTTGGTTGGTTTGTGCTTTTCGTTTAGGCGGCAGCCACCTTGCCTCGAAAAGAGTGTTTATATCGAATATTGGATTATAAGGTTTGGTTTGAGGATGGATATTGAGGCTTGGATGATGGTTCGATAGGTTCTCGTGTTGCTTGGGTTTGAGTAGGACAGTTTGTATGCTAGTTTCCTTTTGAGTTGGATATCTTGTACATTTGCTTGAGTTGAATGCTTGCATGCTTAACTTGATTTACAGCTTTCCTTAATATGTCATACCCTATGCCATGAAATGAATCTAGGATTCAACTAGAAAGATCACCATATAATTGCTTGTATTCACTATTTTTACTTAGGGTCGGCTTAGACGAGTGGGTTATCCTGCTCACCAGTACGACTGTGTACTGACCCACGTTTGTGGGCATTATTTCAGGTACGCAGGTGTAGTGGCACTTCTTGGATATACGAAACATGATCTATGAACGGTAAGTACCTTTGTGGGCTAGAGAAAGAGCAAGAGTATTAGATCGCCTTTGTAGCATTCTCCTTTGTGGCATTTCATTTGGACCCTATCGAGAGCTTCGCTGTGTATACTTTGATGTATACTTGGTACACAATACTTGACTTCCGCTAAAACTTGGTCGTTTCGATGTTAACTTTAGTGTTTGACAACATCGTCTTGTGCGAGCACAACTCCAGGCTCGTACGGCATCACGTCCCAATGAGAACGATAGTCCTGTGGGAGCACTGCAACGTGTTGATTCACGTTCAGCAGGGATGATTGAGCTTGCGGGAGATTAGGGTATGATACACAAAACTAATATAACTTGTTGGATTTGTCGAGCAGGCGAGAAGCCTTCCCACCAGTGCATTCATGTACTGATAACCCACCAGATTGCTTGCATGGTGCAGGAGAACCTCGTTCGGTATGGAATGTCCCCTCGTGCGCGCTAAGGAATAGAGTTCACTCTGGAGCCCTGGAGTATTGCGTCCGGAGCTGAAGCACATATACAGGACATAATGTTGGAACATCGCTTATGTATTATTCCAAGTTGTAAGCCGCTTGGTACATCTTTATTGTTTAAGAGAGAGAGAGAGAGAGAGCTTGAGCGACTTATAATCTAGTCCTAGCGTCGCTTGTAACCTTATTTCATTATTAACAGAAAGAGAGTTGTTTTGTATTCATACTTCTGTTTATTCTATGTTTTCGCTATATTGACTTGGTGAACTAGTTATCAACGGCCATTCCGGTATTTGCCTTGCGCTGGCGCAACTCCAGGCTCGCACGGCATCATGTCCAGATGGAAATGATCGTCCCGCGGGAGCGCTGGCACGGTGGTTCATGCCTAGCGGGGATGGCCGATTCCTTTGGGAGATCGGGACATGACATATTGGTCTCAGAGCATGGCTTTGCGTCTTGGACTTCTTATCGATTCTTTTAGTTTTGAAAGCTTGTTCGTAGGTTATGTTACAGACGCTCTCTCTCAAAGTTCCAACAGAATATTCCATACAATGAGTCTAAATATTTTTGAAAGGTGCATGTGAATGATATGATTGCTTGATCGAGATTTTGATGTGAAGGCCTTTGTGCCAATCTGTGTCAGACTTTGTGGGAATAGACTTATGTTAGAATATGTAAGTTATATGTGAACCTGAATGCCTATACGAGAACACCAAGCGAGTTAAGGTGCGAGACAGAATATCGTTCGGATAGTTTCCTATGCATACAGCCTTTCGGCTAAGTTGTGTTGAGTATCGTGCACCTAGATCTTTTGGTGCGAGCAAGTTGCAACCGAGAGTTGGGTATCGTTCAGATAAGAATAAATTCAGACTTAGAATGGAAATCTATAGAGACGTTATCGGAGCACCGCTAAGGCGAATAATGGAAATCGTGTTTGGATTTTTGAGATATAGTTAAATAGTTATTCGTAGCGATAAGTTACAATTTAGAACATAGTTTGCATGGAGGACTATTGATAGAGGTATATACGAGACTAAGATCGTTAAGGCAGCAAATAGGGACTGTGATGGATTTCTAAAGAATAAATTGGATATATGAGTGAACGACATGAACGCGATTCAGGAGTTAATAAGATGACTCAATTTTTGAGTGGTGTATTTGATAGTCTCAGAATCGAGTAAGGGAATTGAGAATAAAAATAAGCTATAAAGATTCATAGAGTATAGCTCGGATCCTGAGTGGTGTATTGGTTGTGTAACCTCCAATTTCCAAATTTTAAAATATTTAGATTTTTATTTATTTTTAAAATATCAAGTTTATAAGATATTTTCTCCTTGAGTTTTAGTATTAGATTTTTAGCAATGTTTGATTTTAGAAGGTGATTTGAAATCTTTTATAAAAATCATTTTTTCCTAAATGTCGATTTATTATAAAATAAATAGATAAATAATATGTATATATATTACTCTAGCTTCGAATATTTATTGGTTTGAAATCATGAAATTATTGTTTAATAAAATTATTTGAAGGACTAGTTATTTTCATAATAAATTTTGAAATCCATTTGGGATAGTAAATAAATAAATTACATACTTTCTAAGTTTTGAAATATGGGTTTAATTAATAGCTAATTTGGAATCAATTAGCCTTGGAAGCCTCTTAAAATATTTTCTTCAATTATAATCTTTTTCTATTAAAAATTTACAAGTTTACCATCTCCCATTCACACCCTCATTTCCCACATGAAAAACTCATTCATATCTAATCTTGGCCATTCATTAATTGGGCCAATCCTCACCCTTTATCCCACACCCTCTCTCCCTATTTAAAGTCTCTCACCCACACCATTCCCAAGAAACCCTAATCCCCAAAATTATTAGCTAGCCCTCACAAATTCCCACAAGCCGTCACCATTGTTTTGTGTGCTCGTGTCCGTGTGTCCAGCATTACCGTGTCAGCCGTGTTGGCCTCGGCTCTGACCCCGGGTGTCCTATCGTATCCATTCATTCCTGTGTCCAGTATTACAACATTACAATAGGATTTTCGTGTCCGACACCATCTGGACACATCCATACCACAGCACATCATTTCTGTGTCCAACACCCGGACACGTCCACCCCCCAATACCACAGTACATCATCCTTGTGTCCAGCCTCGGACACATCCACCACAAAACATCTATCCTCGTGTCCAACACTCGGACACGATCAAACCCTGACACGATTCACAGAAATTCAGAGCAAACCCTAACCCTATTTTCAACCTAACCTACCGCCGGTGGCTGCGAGACCTCCTCGTCATCGAGTCCGGTGGCTGCTAGACCTCCTTGTCGTCGAGCCCGGTGGCTGCGAGACCTCCTCATCGTCGAGCTCCGGTGGCCGACCAGATGCAGCCAGATCTGGCGTCGAGCCGATCGATCCGACCACCACCGAGCTTCGACCACCGCCGAGCTTCGACCACAGCAGATCCGTCGACCACCGCCACAGCAGATCCGTTCGACCGCCGACGCCCTGCCCGGCCCGACCTCAACGGAACCCCCACCGCGTCGACGCCGAGACCCCCAACGTGAGCTCCCTCTCCGACTTCCCTCTTCCCCCTTTCTTTCGATTCAGAGACACTGAACTGATTAGTATTTAATTAGTTTAGTTATTTAATTAGATTAGTTAGTTAATTATTAGATCAGTTAGTTAATTATTAATCAATTAGTTAGTAATATTTAATTAGTTTAGTTTTTATTTAGTTTAGTTATGTAAATTATAAGGGTTTGTGATTATGTAAAAAAAAATATAATAATTTTTTGTTTATTATTATTCATTAAGAAATACTTTCAATAATAAGATTAGTTCAAAAATCAGTTTATTTGGGCTGGTAACCGATTTTACTATAGATAAATATATATTGGCTTTTACATAAATTCTAGATTTTTTATAAATAAACTTTTATTGTAATTATGTTCGAAAGAAAAGTTTTGACAATTATTGTTCAAAGTAATTTCGAAATGATTTTCATAAACTAAGATGTCTACCTTAATAACGAACAATCGACCATTTTCTCTTATTAGCTAAACTTGTTAACCCCCGTATGTTTTCTCTATGTATTGAGGACCTGGTATCCTTATCTCAATTTTCGTGCCGAACTTCGATCTTGGACTTCTTTATATAGTTTCTAGCTATTTGGACTGCTCCGGACCCATTGGAACTAACTGCTACTTCATTTGGGATCACCTTGAGGAGGGTGGCATTATATACATTCCTTGATTTGTTAATATACATATATAAAAATATTTGATTGGTATAGATACAAATATGTATTTTGGTATATAAGTATATATTTATATACATCTATTTAGTGTACATACACATATACGTATTTTGTACAATTACTAATAGACACTTATATATATATTATGTATGTTTTTATTGGTATATACTCTGAGTGTAAATATGTATTATATACGTATCCCTACTAGATGACCCTAGTTGACTAGAGCCACGCCTGGCATAGCCCTGAGGCCAGTGTATTTCTATTGTGTGTTAGTGTAGCATCTGATACAAGTGATATTATTATATGTTTATAGGACTGTCGGATTCTCCAGACGATACTCTGGGACAGGACATTAGTATTGACAGCTAAGGACCCAAGGCGAGTACATTCTCTGATTAGTTTCTAATTCATGATATCTCCTATGTATCATTGTATCTAGTATAAATATCTACATTTCGACACGATGGTTACACGGATTGGTATACACGGATCTCGTCATGAGATGTTATTCCTTTTTTATGGTGTAGCTTGTACAAGACTTGTTTCCTTGTTATCTTGTGCATGTACAGACACTGATTCCCGGGGAGACTTGCTACCTCCCTAGGGAATCCCGTGCCATAGCGTACCATGATTGGATCTACTATACCAGTTGGGGGTGGAGAGTATTTTAGTATAGATATGTGATCATACCAAACTCTACATGCATCATAGCTCACCCCACATCTCACGTCGGGTGTGGCCTGACCATTTACATGCTTCATAGCTGTTACGTGTGATTAGCCTGATCTCTACATGCATCATAGCTAACCAACGGTTAGCCTGACCTTACATGAATCATAGCTAATCACATGTAACCAGCCTAACCAAGTTCCCAAGTCGATCACATGTTAAAGCTAGTACTCACACACTTAGTCATAGGATTCTTGCTCGTTGACATATTGTTTCTTTTCCTGCATTTACTTACAGTATTTTCAGTATTTCTTTTATTGTACATTTCTCGTACCTATACATGCATCTCGTATATTTCCATCTAGAACTGCTACATAGTTTATATCATTAATATAGAACTGCTATTTAGAGATGTACTTTGCTCTTTCCTGACTGGAAAATATTTTCCAGACTGTGACCTTAGTGGACTTGTTTCTGACACACTTGGGGATTGGATGTTACTGATTGCAGGTATGATTATTCTGTCGTTAGACTTGTCTTGTATTTCTTTGTTTTCCTTGATATCTCATCGTGCTTTAGTTTAGGTGATTGAGTATTTCTAACATTATTTTATGATATCCACGTCTCCCTATGGAGTTGGGTATTCATGTGAGTTTGATTAGATAGTTACATGACCTAGACAGCGTTCTACCACCGATGCTGCGGCGTAGGCTGGACGTACCCACGCACTCGTGCCCCTAAACCGGGTGCGGGTCGTGACACATTTTTAGTGGTGGCCCATGCAGGTCAGACTTCGCTAGTGGTGCGATGTCGTGGTAGTGTGACATCATAGTTGTACTACTGCGTACCTGCTATTGAAAATAGGACATAGGATACTAGGATGAGAGAGGATACTCAATCACAAAATTCTTGAGAGATTCCTGGGACGACCCCTTGAGAATCTTATTATAATTTTTAATTTTAAATCCTTCACCTTGTTTCCGTCCGTCCTCACTCATTGATATTGAATTTGATTATTGTTGATCAATTATTAAAATTAGAATCTTGGTTTCATTGTAGAGTTGATTTCATGTCAAGATAAATTTTACGGACTAAATTTTTACGATATCATCTGATGACATATATGGCTGAGAACAGTGAGAAAGGTGAAACGTCTGCTTGGGTTATGGAACCTAGAGTTATCGCAACCGTACCGGTTAGCGAAGATTCTAGATGACATGACAGTTGGGTTGCGTACTTTAGTTACGGAACCTGTCGTTTATCGCACCTATGCTTACTGGCATGGCGAGGATTCTCAGCGTCATGATTTCTGACCGACGTGTATGATTATCAGGTTGTGTCTTAAAATTTGTTCTTAAACTATCATCTCAATACTTATCTGTTTCTGTTATACAAGACTTTATTCCATCGTCATTTTGGTTACTAGCAGTAAAAACACCTTCAGTCCTCAATCCAGTTCCTTTGAGCTTCTATTCTTTGAGGATTCCTTGATTTAAGTATGATAATTAATGACTTATAATTATGGCTGTGTCTTGAGTGTTAGTATTGGTTGAGTGTTGTTAGTGAGTTATAAGTGTTTCCTAGTTGGACATGTGAGCAGTAGGCTTTAATCTAGAGTTAACCCATAGCATAGTACCTTGTGGCAATGGTTCTAGGATAAATATCATTAGAGACTGTGAGTAGAGGGAGAGTATAGAGTATCAGTGATAGTTCAAGAGTTAGTATCAGAGCTAACATACCCGTCCTGGATAATCATGATTATGCACTTGAGTGATCTATGTAAACAATTAGGTATCAAGGAATAGTATTAAGGATTAATGGAGCATGATGTTCAATTTGATAATTGATATCAGAATTGGTAATGAAAATAGTGAAGCGTATCACGGATTAGTTTAACAGGCTTTAAAGGGTTAAAGGGAAATACCTACACAATAATCGAGATGAGGAACCATATACTTGCCCATGAGAGTAAAGAAACATGAGTGTTATAGAAGATACATGTAATCATGAGTTATAATGAGCTTGATGGGATGCTCCATTAATGAAGCTAGTGATATAATACCAAGAGTGCTAATGGTTCTATTTCGAGGGTTAGTCGAGAATGACGCTCAAAACAGTAAGCACTCTGCGTAATGATAATCGAATGATATACCAGTTAATATAGATTGAAAAATCATGAAAGAAAATACATGTGATGATAACTTTGATCATTTGGAGATAATAGTACAAGTGATTCGGGCAGTACAATTTTAGTACACAGTTGTAGACAATAGATGTTTTGAGTGCACCTCGAGAATTAGAGACCGTGCGCACTTATATGTATATTTGTGGATTTATAAATTATAGAGTGGAAATGAATTTTAATTTTGAGAATTATCGAGGAGACGAGATTGTGTCATTAAATTTTTTGAGGATTTTAAATATTGATTCAATAAACATGGTCAAGGCTACAAAGATTTTAGAAGTGATTAAAATTTTATTTCGATATTGAGTATCTGACTTTGAGGAGGTATATGCAATTTATTTTTAAGTTGATCGAGAAGTTAAACCTTGACGATTATTTTGAGGATTAATTTTATGGTAGATGAGAGATATGAATGTTAATATATGAGTAGATGATATACATGTGTAAGGATCTGATGACTTGAGCATGATTGAGATAGCACCGCAAACTGACTTGGGTGTCCATCTAGAGTTGTATTAGAAAGGGTTTAGCACTTAGTATGGTGTGTTACGCTTGGTGTGCACTTGAGTGATAAGAACAAATAGTATGGACAATTGTAGTAGGAACGAGAACTAGCAGTGGGTGTACTAAAGTAGAACAGGGGTACCTAAAGAGATAGAGGTATCAAACTTTACATGCACCAATTGACCTATAATCGTGTTAGAGGTTCTTGGTATCAGATTTTGGTATTTATAGACAAGTGTGTGCAATATTGATATATTCCTGGATCTTGTGGATTAATGATTAGTTGATATGGGTACCAGTGTACAGGGATAGGAATTAGTTAGTGAATGTGCTAGAGTTAAGTGTTTGTTAGAGATAGGAGATACTACAAGTAATATGTTAGCAGGTTCTTTCTTCCCCTCCTAATGTTCCTTTTTCCGTCTTTCGATTGATTGATTTTCCTAGTACTGTAGTTCGTATGCATGATTTCTTGTTAGAATAAAATTGGTAGTACACCCTGACAGAGACTGCAATACCATGACAAAAGATACATGACCTATATATTTTCTTAGATTGCATGGCTGTAGGTAGAATTTTCTTAAACCATGATCATTAGGGTTTTGACCATAGCAAAGGCCTATGACTGACAAAAATGGACAAGATGATTAAATTATGGATGAGCATTAATTTAAATAAAGAATTTAGGGGTTGTTATAACAGAGTTGATGGATCATTGATTTTGCAAAAATTGAGGTATGATTGAAATTCGAGGATAAACATTAACTTAAATGGAGAAGTAAGAAATTCACAGGGAAAAAAAAAATTTTGAGGATTTATTAATTTTAGGAAGGTCTTGATATGATTGAATTGGTTATTGAAAATTTGGGAAATTATCATTATATCTAATTGATTGCAAGGTAGAAATTTTATATTATAAATGTTGCATTGAAGATTATGAAAGTATCGCATCGTTGAGTATTTGAGGAAAAAGAAAATCAGGAAATAAAATCGTTAATGGAATAGTGTCGAATACAATTCTCGGGAGGAGGATTTAGATTTGAATAAGCATCAATTGAATTTGAGTTAGAGGAGTAAGATGATTGATGGATTAGTGGTTAAAATTTAAATTTTGGGATACGATTTTTATAAATATGCATTGATTAGATTTTAATTGGAGGATTGGATATTTAAATCCTGGAGTATTTAGATACGAACTTAAAATTTTTGGAGGAGATTATGATTAAAATTTGAATTTGATTTTAAACTTGAAGATTTTCAGCAATATGATGTTATAGAATTTTGAAAGGTTGTGAAATAACAATATGGGATTACTTCATGATTATTTGGTTTGAAATTTAAATTTTGATAGAAATAATACAATGTGTAAATGCAATTATTGAGGATCTTAAATTTCGAGG
Organism: Iris macrosiphon; assembly: GCA_036927795.1. Classification (NCBI taxonomy): domain Eukaryota; kingdom Viridiplantae; phylum Streptophyta; class Magnoliopsida; order Asparagales; family Iridaceae; genus Iris; species Iris macrosiphon. Next base: position 80,508,091 of record JAYESA010000013.1, read on the forward strand.
ACGAAATTTTTCTAAGGTGGATAGACTTGTAACCTCCGATTTCCAAATTCCGAAATATTTAGATTTTTATTTATTTTTAAAATATCAAGTTTATAAGATATTTTCTCCTTGAGTTTTAGTATTAGATTTTTAGCAATGTTTGATTTTAGAAGGTGATTTGAAATCTTTTATAAAAATTATTTTTTCCTAAATGTCGATTTATTATAAAATAAATAGATAAATAATATGTATATATATTACTCTAGCTTCGAATATTTATTGGTTTGAAATCATGAAATTATTGTTTAATAAAATTATTTGAAGGACTAGTTATTTTCATAATAAATTTTGAAATCCATTTGGGATAGTAAATAAATAAATTACATACTTTCTAAGTTTTGAAATATGGGTTTAATTAGTAGCTAATTTGGAATCAATTAGTCTTGGAAGCCTCTTAAAATATTTTCTTAAATTATAATCTTTTTCTATTAAAAATTTACAAGTTTACCATCTCCCATTCACACCCTCATTTCCCACATGAAAAACTCATTCATATCTAATCTTGGCCATTCATTAATTGGGCCAATCCTCACCCTTTATCCCACACCCTCTCTCCCTATTTAAAGTCTCTCACCCACACCATTCCCAAGAACTCCTAATCCCCAAAATTATTAGCTAGCCCTCACAAATTCCCACAAGCCGTCACCATTGTTTTGTGTGCTCGTGTCCGTGTGTCCAGCATTACCGTGTCAGCCGTGTTGGCCTTGGGTCCGACCCCGGGTGTCCTATCGTATCCATTCATTCCTGTGTCCAGTATTACAACATTACAATAGGATTTTTGTGTCCGACACCATCTGGACACATCCATACCATAGCACATCATTTCTGTGTCCAACACCCGGACACGTCCACCCCCCAATACCACAGTACATCATCCTTGTGTCCAGCCTCGGACACATCTACCACAAAACATCCATCCTCGTGTCCAACAATCGGACACGATCAAACCCTGACACGATTCACAGAAATTCAGAGCAAACCCTAACCCTATTTTCAACCTAACCTACCGCCGGTGGCTGCGAGACCTCCTCGTCGTCGAGTCCGGTGGCTGCGAGACCTCCTTGTCGTCGAGCTCGGTGGCTGCGAGACCTCCTCGTCGTCGAGCTCTGGTAGCCGACCAGATGCAGCCAGATCCGGCGTCGAGACGATCGATCCGACCACCGCCGAGCTTCGACCACCGCCGAGCTTCGACCACAGCAGATCCGTCGACCACCGCCACAGCAGATCCGTTCGACCGCCGACGCCCTGCCCGGCCCGACCTCGACGGAACCCCCACCGCGTCGACGCCGAGACCCCCAACGTGAGCTCCCTCTCCGACTTCCCTCTTCCCCCTTTCTTTCAATTCAGAGACACTGAACTGATTAGTATTTAATTAGTTTAGTTATTTAATTAGATTAGTTAGTTAATTATTAGATCAGTTAGTTAATTATTAATCAATTAGTTAGTAATATTTAATTAGTTTAGTTTTTATTTAGTTTAGTTATGTAAATTATAAGGGTTTGTGATTATGTAAAAAAAAATATAATAATTTTTGGTTTATTATTATTAATTAAGAAATACTTTCAATAATAAGATTAGTTCAAAAATCAGTTTATTTGGGCTGGTAACCGATTTTACTATAGATAAATATATATTGGCTTTTACATAAATTCTAGATTTTTTATAAATAAACTTTTAATTGTAATTATGTTCGAAAGAAAAGTTTTGACAATTATTGTTCAAAGTAATTTCGAAATGATTTTCATAAACTAAGATGTCTACCTTAATAACGAACAATCGACCATTTTCTCTTATTAGCTAAACTTGTTAACCCCCGTATGTTTTCTCTATGTATTGAGGACCTGGTATACTTATCTCGATTTTTGTGCCGAACTCCGATCTTGGACTTCTTTATATAGTTTCTAGCTATTTGGACTGCTCCGGACCCATTGGAACTAACTGCTACTTCATTTGGGATCACCTTGAGGAGGGTGGCATTATATACATTCCTTGATTTATTAATATACATATATAAAAATATTTGATTGGTATAGATACAAATATGTATTTTGGTATATAAGTATATATTTATATACATCTATTTAGTGTACATACACATATACGTATTTTGTACAATTACTAATAGACACATATATATATTATGTATGTTTTTATTGGTATATACTCTGAGTGTAAATGTGTATTATATACGTATCCCTACTAGATGACCCTAGTTGACTAGAGCCACGCCTGGCATAGCCCTGAGGCCAGTGTATTTCTATTGTGTGTTAGTGTATCATCTGATACAAGTGATATTATTATATGTTTATAGGACTGTCGGATTCTCCAGACGATACTCTGGGACAGGATATTGGTATTGACAACTAAGGACCCAAGGCGAGTACATTCTCTGATTAGTTTCTAATTCATGATATCTCCTATGTTTCATTGTATCTAGTGTAAATATCTACATTTCGACACGCTGGTTACACGGATTGGTATAAACGGATCTCGTCATGAGATGTTATTCCTTTTTCATGGTGTAGCTTGTACAAGACTTGTTTCCTTGTTATCTTGTGCATGTACAGACACTGATTCCCGGAGAGAATTGCTACCTCCCTAGGGAATCCCGTGCCATAGCGTACCATGATTGGATCTACTATACCAGTCGGGGGTGGGGAGTATTTTAGTATAGATATGTGATCATACCCAACTCTACATGCATCATAGCTCACCCCACATCTCACGTCGGGTGCGGCCTGACCATTTACATGCTTCATAGCTGTTACGTGTGATTAGCCTGACCTCTACATGCATCATAGCTAACCAACGGTTAGCCTGACCTTACATGAATCATAGCTAATCACATGTAACCAGCCTGACCAAGTTCCCAAGCCGATCACATGTTAAAGCTAGTACTCACACACTTAGTCATAGGATTCTTGCTCGTTGACATATTGTTTCTTTTCCTGCATTTACTTACAGTATTTCCAGTATTTCTTTTATTGTATATTTCTCGTACCTATACATGCATCTCGTATATTTCCATCTAGAACTGCTACATAGTTTATATCATTAATATAGAACTGCTATTTAGAGATGTACTTTGCTCCTTCCTGACTGGAAAATATTTTCCAGACTGTGACCTTAGTGGACTTGTTTCTGACACACTTGGGGATTGGATGTTACTAATTGCAGGTATGATTATTCTGTCGTTAGACTTGTCTTGTATTTCTTTGTTTGCCTTGATATCTCATCGTGCTTTAGTTTAGGTGATTGAGTATTTCTAACATTATTTTATAATATCCACGTCTCCCTATGGAGTTGGGTATTCACGTGAGTTTGATTAGATAGTTATATGACCTAGACATCGTTCTACTGCCGATGCTGCGGCGTAGGCTGGACGTACCCACACACTCGTGCCCCTAAACCGGGTGCGGGTCGTGACAGGTTGACTTAGAAATGTTCGAACAAATCATTGGTTTCGGAGTATTAAACGGGTCTAGCAGCAAGGAACGTAATTGTGCGAAGCCTTAGTATAAATAATGCCTAGCAAGTAAGCGAATCCGAAGGAATCATGCATGAAGTTTGATTCAAACAAGTTAGAATGAGTCGAACAGGGATAAGGCTTACATTAAATAGGAATAAAGTATCATGACTCAATTCCGTAGAATCATTGAGGCATCCCCCGTACCATGAACGCCGTGCGGGCCTGGGGTTGCGCCCATACAAGGCTTTAATATTTTGCATAACGAGCACATATTCAGAGTACGCAGATAAATTGAACACAGATTTGAAACATGGAAAAGTTCTCTTTATTGATAATAAACATCTATTATAAACTCTTGAACGAGTCAGCTAATTTGCCGTACGGGCTTACAAAAGTGTTGACTCAAAATGAGATAGCAGTCCTGTACATTACATCCCTTTACTAAACTTCAAAATGATAAAGACCTCCGGGCTGGAGGACGGCTTTGCCACGGAGCTGCATTGTGTACAGAGTTGCAAGCTCCTTCCTTCAATTACTTCAAAAAGCGGCACAATCAGGATGCGCCTACAGCTGGACTAGATCGGGAAAGACGACTTCGGCTCCTCGCTCGGTTCGCCTTAGTACGGAGAACCTGTATCAACGAGGGTCAGTATGTCGAAACATACTGGTGAAGGCGAGCTAAACCCAACTATACCAATCAACACGATGTTTATATGAAGCATGCATTTTTATTATGGGTTTCTATCTTGCCTTAGTTTATTTACAAGTAAGCAGCATATAGAATTTATTGAAATGAACTTGCCACCGTTCGGTGGATTTTACCTGTCCGTCTGAACCACCTGCACAATACTTACCATGCCTTCCCTACCACAAAGACACAAGTTAGTTTGCAACAGGTTTAAATATACGATATAGATCACTGACATAATGCCACAAAGGGACAAGTTATAGTCACGGGATAGAAAATAATATGCGACGCAGGTTGCGAGCCCCGCCACATGCCGATTCCTTCCTCAATTCCAATTGACTATTCCATATGTTCCGTCTAGATCGGATCGGTCCCAGCGCCCCGGCGACCGTCCGTAAAACCTCCAAAACCTTGTGCACAAGTTGTCCGTGATCAACTGCGTTCGTTAAGTTTTCCATCAATTCATGCACGTTTTAAGACAATTCTAGCACGATACAAGTTCCATACATAATAGTTTTTGCATAGTCTTTCAGATCAATCTATGGCAAAGCAAAGTGTGTTCCATATGCATAGCACAATTCATAGAAGATAATGCATTCTAACTAAAATTAAAGCATATGTTGAACATTCCAAACGAACAAGCATGCAGTGTAAGTAATCGTTCCCAAGTTGAATGACAAGCAATAAAATCCAAGTCTATTCCTATTTTATCTTGACATATTTTAGTTATTACTTGGTATTGTCTGATCGGGGCAAACAAGGATGCAAGATTTATAGTTGTGAAGACTTGGAAGTAGGGCTAGCTAATCGGGATGGTAGCCACTCACTTAGTTGGATGGAAGGGAGAAGGAAAGAGGCGCTTCAAGACTTCGCTCGTAAGCCGCCTATTGCTCGTTCACCTACATCACGAACAGCTTGATCAATACCTCTTCCTCTCTTTCCATACTCGGAATTGAAGTGCAGTACAATGAACGAAAATAAAGAAATCCATCGAAACCGTTCAAGGAAAACAAGCAAATCCAAAAACCAACTCAAAGCACGAAAGCAATAAGCAACATCAAAATCTGAGGCAACAAAAGATGCAGCGGAGAGGTCCCTCCTGACTCTGCCGCTAAGTCGATCCTGGGACAGGGTCCACTGAATATGGGAATCGATTCCGAAGAAGCAAATCCATAACGAGGACGAGTTCTTGTTTCAATCTATCCCAATCCAACGATACCATCTTGTGTTTCTTAGCCGCGCTCCCCGAGTAGGAGGAACGAGGCGCCACATAAAGAGTACTTGGAATTGATATCATGGTCAGAAAAACTTAGTGGATCATACGAGAGATTTTGAATTGAATCAAATAAATTAAAACTTGAGTTGAGATAGAATAATCAGGGATGCGATCAGAGTTAGTACAATGGGAATATGATGCGAACGAATGATAGCGTGCATGAAAATTTTGGATTTGAGTAGGATATCGCTCGATAGAGTTCGGTCTGAATAAGAATGCTACGGTTTCAAATTTGGGAGACTTTATATCATATCAATGGTTGGAAGATAGCATGGATTGATGCAAGTAAGAAAATCTTGGTTCAATGATTAAGGTAGGCGATAACGGATTTAATCTTGACTTGGATGAACGATATTTGAGTTCAAAGGTAACACTCAACATCAGGCCCAGACGAGATCGATTATTCCGCAGGAACGCTGGCGTGGTAATTTCACGTCCGACGGGGATGATCGAACTCATAGGGACACATTCAAAGATTTTACAAACGAATTCGATAAAATAGAACGTATCGAAAGTAAATAGACTATGGATTTATCAAACATAGTTGTTTGAGGAATGCTAGAAGTAGACTATGGATTTATCAAATAAAAACTTTGAAGTTGGATGATTTTGCTAGACGAATTATAATCATGGCATGAACGAACATGATTTGATGGATAAGTATATATAACTTGGATGGAGCAAAGTAAAATGATAAGGTGTCTCGATCATTTCGGTGATAACCATATTGTTCGACGTTCTTGTCTTGTGCGATCGTAACTCTATGCTCGTACATGCGTCACGTCCGAATTGGGACGGTTATCCCATGGGAGCATTGGCGTGGTGATCTCACATCCAACGGGATGATTGAACTTATAGGAGACCGGAGCGTGGTAATTAAAGGATCGTCTTGACTTGTGGTTCGATATAAAAAGACGAGTTTTAGGATACAAATGAATCTAAGTATTTTTGAGGAGGAGTTAGTCTAGAACGTGCAATAATATATGTTGGATGGTTTCATGAACGAAAATATAGATTGTGTTAGACGACTTAGAGTTTATTATTTACATCAATAATTTAGAATGGGATTGTGACATGGTGGTCCAAGCTTAGAAAAGAATGGATAGGTGGATTCTATCAAACGTAATGGAGGAGATAGACTATAAAAATTAATGGGTTTGACCTGCGACGTGAATATATCGTAGATTTAATTGAACGAATTGTAGAAGCATAAAAAATACGCTGGATAGCTATACGCAGCATGTTCATACAGGGCAGCATAAAAAGATGACCTCAGAGCCTTCAACTTGCAACAGAGCTTCTCCGCTGAGCACAGCGTAAAATATAAAGCTCAAGGACCATCCGCGTAGTACAATGTGACCAGGCTGCTTCAGCGTAAAAGAGGTGCTACATCGCCTTCATGGCGTAAAACCCATCCGCTTTTAATACAGCATTAAAGTGTACGAGGAACGCTTCGTGTTCTTCGAAATGAACCTGTCAAAGCATGCAATGAACCTGACATCTGCACTCCTGACAAAGAGTACAGCACGACTACCCAGGCGACGGGTATGATGATTGCGCGGTACTGCAACCCAGGCTATTATTTACTGCCATTTCCTTTGCGTAAACCACTTTTACACATACGAAGGAATACGCTGCCTAGTTTTATACAGGCGGATGTGAGCTGTTTACGCTCTGCAGAAGACAAACAGCCTGCCACGTCAAAAGCTGCACTTCGTACAGGGCTCGAGGCACGTCTCTGCATTTTATGCACAGAGCGGTGACAGTTTCTCAAGTCACGTCTCTGTATTTAAAGCTCTGAATACTGACAGTGCCCGAGGCACGTCTCTGCACTTGAGGCACAGAAGGGTGGCAGACCTTCAAACCACGCCTCCTCATTTAATGAGCAGGATAATGGCGGATCTCCGCATTTAACGCAGGAGATTTGATTAAATGTCACCGAACCGTCGTTTAGTGGCATCCCCTTTTGCGTAAACTACTCTTACGCATATAAGGGAATACGCTGTCCAGTTTTACACAGGCAGACGTGAGCTTCTTACGCTCCGCAGAAGGCAAACAGACCGCCACATCAGCAGTCACTCTTCGTACAGAATTCGAGGCGCGTATCTGCATTTAATGAGCAGAATGATGGCAAATCTTAAAGACAGGCCTCTGCATTTAATGCACAGGATGGGGGCAGATCTCCGCATTTAATGCAAGAGATTTGATTATATCTCCAAGAGCCGTAATTCTGGCTAAAATGTCCACATCGTCTCGGCTTCTACGCCTACTCAGCTTCTATGCCCACTCGGCTTCTACGCCTGTTCGGCTTCTATGCCCACTCGGCTTCTACGCCTGCTTGGCTTCTATGCCCACTCGGCTTCTACGCCTGCTCGGCTTCTATGCCCACTCGGCTTCTATGCCCGCTCGGCTTCTATGCCCACTCAGCTTCTATGCCCGCTCGGCTTCTATGCCCGCTCGGCTTCTATGCCCACTCGGCTTCTACGCCTCCTCGGCCTCTATAACCACTCGGCTTCTACGCCTGCTCGTCTTCTATGCCTACTTGGCTTCTATGCCTACTCGGCTTCTATGCCTACTTGGCTTCTATGCCATGGTGACAGTCATTTGGCTTCTACGCCAACCTCTTCTACACAAGGGATAACTACCGACGTGGCTTCTACGCCGTGATCTTCGTAGCAGATATACGCGTTATGTCCCTTAGTTGGATGCGCGTCACATGCTCACTCAAAAGGTTATTTATACGCAGGCATTGGTTATTTTAAACCGTCGTGTAAAAGGGTGCTGTACTTTCCACTACTCGGTTTCTACGCCGATTGTGTGGTCACTGTCACTAAAACTCTATAAATAGAGACCTCTATCAATGAGGAACAAGGTCGACAAATTGGAGGGTCGAAGAAGTTAGGTCTGAAAACTGATCAAGGGATCCAGTACCAGATCCAACGGTCGAGAGAGAAAGAGAGGAGAATCTAGAGCTCATGCAAAGAGAAGGGATCGACGACTTTGGCATCGGGCATCCACCCTCTTTAGCAACCTTCGAAGCTGCTACCTGTCTTCTGCGACACTTCTTAAACATCGTATGGTCCAAGGGCTAAAGTGATCGACTGCAGATCAGACACCTATAGCAATATTCACCCAGATTAAATAAATTGTACTTAGACATCCTCGTGTAGGATCAAATTTGTACAATCTTATTTGTAAACATAAAAGAGGGGCGGGTCTTCACACAAGACCTCATTTTTGGCATTCATCAAATCTTTTCTCGTTTATTATCCTAAACAAGATGGCAACTCTGCTGGGGACATCTTTCTCTTCTGATGAGGAAGCTATTGCTCAATACGATGCGGTATCCGTGGGATCCGTGAAGAAGACACTGGTCGTCCAGTTCGATCAGTCTGCCTACGAAGACATGCTTCGAGCAGGGGGTAGCTCTCACACCCTCTCCGTCCAAAGAAACAGGAAGCTGCGCAAGGTCTGGATGCCCAAGACATCCTCTGCCATTCCTGTGGACTCTCCGATCTCTCCGATCTCTCCGACCAATGAGGTTGTAGCTTTGCTCCCCCCGCGCCTTGTGTGTAAAATTCAGTCGCCTGTCTCTGGCAGGACCGACAAAACTTCTGGCAAAGCCTCCGCGCTAACCCAGAAGTATAATCTGCGCCTTGTGCATAAAATTCAGTCGCCTGTCTCTGGCAGGACCGAGAAAACTTCTGGCAAAGCCTCAGCGCTAACCCAGAAGTATAATCCGTGCTCTGCACGTAAATTTCAGTCTTCCGTCCCTGGCAGAACAGACAAAACTTCTGACAATGCCTCAGCGCTAGTCCAGGAGCCTAAACCACGCTCTGCGCATAAATTTCAGTCTCCCGTCCCTGGCGGAATAGACAAAATTTCTGATGATGCCTCTGCGCCAAATCAGGAATTACAAACACGCTCCGTGCGTAAAAATGCATCTGTCTTCCGGGGAAAAGCAGATGATTCATGCAATCTACGCAAAGGAAAGCATGCGGCGGACTACTCAACTTCACGACCTTTACGCCAGCAAAGGAACAAGCGATCACCTTCTTCTATAGCTCCTACTGACCTGCATAATTATCTGATCCAGAAGCGCAGGGAGAGGGGATCTTCCAGCATGTCTATTACGCCTCCTAGCGAGCACTATTGTAATAGTCATAGAATTGTAATTAATTATTGCTGTTATGAAGCAAAACGGTCGATTTTCGACCGGTTGAGCTACTCTCCATCTTTCCAGGAAGAAGGGCCCTTGCATGCATCTGTGAACATGGCTTCACACGTACCTAGAGGAGGGTCAGGCTCCAGACGTCATCCCTCTAGAACTCCGAGTCGAAGGAGATTCAACATGCTCCTTAGGAACACCGAAGCTGGGGTGTTCCAAAACACTCGTTCGAGGTCGCAACAACCAGCTTCGTACTCTTCTGATTTCGATGCCGGGGATCGCCAGTCTCCTGAATCAGACGCCAAAAGTATAGAGTCAACTTCTACAGAGACCTATACTAATCTTTCAATGACACCCAGGGAGAGGGGAGTTTATGCAATTGGAGATAAACACGAGGAAGCTTCCCCATCCGGGAACACTGAGCAGCACATCACTATACTACAGACGTCTCTGAAGGAAATATAATCCATGATGGAGAACATGCACCAGATGATGCTAACTCAACATGCAGCTGCCATGGCGCCAGCATCGGCTCCTCCAACTCAGATACGCGTGGGGGTGGACTTACCACCATCCAACACGGTCCAAGAGCCTGCTCTAGATCAGGAGTCAACAGTTCCTCCGCTTCCTCACTCGGAGAACGTATTACCTCCCACCGGGGTCGCGATGCAATCAACTCCTCATCACTCCGTGGTCCCGCCACCGGCTGAAGACCCGATGCAGGCAGTACGGGAGTTGAACGCCCAATTTGATGCCCTGAAGCACAAAGATCAGCTCAAGAAATTGGGAATCAACCAACTTTACCCAGCTATCTGGGAAGAGGTCCCTTTTCCTCCAAGATACAAACCACAGACTATGACTTTGTTCGAGGGAAAAACATCACCGAGTCAATACATGAACTACTTCAGCAAGATGACAGTGTTGTTATAAGGGAACGACGCCCTCCTCACTCGGGTGTTCAAGGGCTGTCTCTCGGGAGTAGCTTACCAGTGGTACCGAAGTCTGGCGGACAACTGCATTACTTCCTTTGAAGACTTCAAGGCGTTATTCTTCACGCGATTCTATAAGGGAGGGATGGACATGTCTATGTCCTCTCTCATCGAAGTCAAGCAGAAGAAAAAAGAGAATGTTCGTACTTTTATCGAACATTTTTGTTAAGCCACTTTACAAATGCCTCCAGGAGTCCCAGACTCGGCGTTGGTCGACATCTGCAGGAAGAACCTTCTCCCCGTAATCTCGGTATTCACAGGACCATATTAGTTCCGTGATTGGCCATCGTTCATCATCTCAACGGTAGCCGTAGAGGACAATAGTCAGAAGGCGCACGATAATGGCATCATGATCTCGGCCTCTGATAAAGGCAAGAGGTCATCCTCCAACATCGACCATCCTCAGGGTTCCAAGGGTAAAGAAGCTCTGGCAATCAATACATCCAGGCAAAAGACGGTGGCTACCACGCAGACGAAGCCTGGGACTTCCAGGCCCATCGAGGTATACTCTTTCGACGACGACGATATTCCAAGCATATTCGAATGTCTCGTCAAAAGCGGCAAGATTACCCTTCCTGAAGTAAGACGGCCCAATGAGGCCGGCAGTACCAACAACCCCAAGTACTGCATCTTCCATAGGTACATACATCACCTCACCAAGTCGTGTGATATACTGAAAAGGAAGATCCAGGAGCTGATCGATGCCAAGGCCATCACTCTGCGCAACAGCGAGAAGACGGTCACTGCCAACATGATCTACCTGCAATTTGGCAATCTGCCTCCCCAAGAAATCCCGAACGGTGTTACGCCTATTTTCCGAACGACGATGAGAATCGTTAATCTCCCTCCAGCTAGAGGTCAAAATCGCGACCTGCTACCACTAACTACCCAGCGAGGCGAGACTATGTGGGTTCATCCAGATCTGGTGCCAGAAATCGAGAAAGAGACTCAAGCTGCTAAAGCTAAGTCTAAAAAGAACTAAAAGCACAAACCGTGTCACATGATTACGGTACACTCGGCATCAGAAGACGAGATCTTGGCTACTGGAACCCGCTCGGGGAAAGCCTACCTTCAGGACTATGGAGCCAGCCAGGAAGATGTATCGGCAGACGCTTCAGCGGCCAAACCTTCAGAACCGAAATCCGTCGTACCAGAGGCCGGTCCTTCAAGACCAACTTCGGCGGACAAAGGGAAGCAAAAAGAAGTGCGCTTTGATAACCCTGTGAAAAATATTTAAAACAAAGGTAAAGAGAAGCCATACAACTTTGACATCCTGGCCCAACTGGCTAATACACCAGCCAGGCTGTCCATCTTCGAGCTACTCAGGCTCTCTCAGGATACTCGCCAAGCCCTAAGCGAAGCATTGATGCAGGCGGATGCATACTTGACCCAGCTCAAGTCCCTTGACGAAGAACCCGTGGCGTGTCCTCAATGCCACTGTGTGATGGAGGTGATCCCAAACATCACTTTCACTCAAGACGACATGTTGTTAAAACATAACACGCATGACAGACCCCTCTATTATACCGGGTACATCGGTTCCATGGAGGTCGACCGGATACACATAGATCCGGGATCGTCGATCAGCATCATTCCTCATAGTCTGCTCAGACCGCTGAGGATTCCTACCAGCGAATTGGCTTACACCACCACTACGATCGTGGGTTTCAACGCCGGAAGAAGTAAGCCGTTGGAGAAGATTCGCCTGAGGATCCAGATTGGCAACCTCAGATCTGTGGCTACATATTACGTCATCGATTCAGAGGTATCCTACAACATTTTGCTGGGTAGACCTTGGATCCACGACCACAGCATCGTTCCTTCAACTCTACACCAATACTTCAAATATGTAGACGCCCGAGGAACAGTGCAAACGGAGATTGCTGACCTGAACCCGTTCAAATGAGTAGAATCCTACTACTCTGATGCCGTGTTGTACTCTCAAGACTGCACGAAAGAGGTGTCAGCCGAAGCAGAGAAGGAATCCCACCGGGAACCAGAGCAACTCTCTGCCAAGCAACCTCTGTCAATCAAGGTAAAAGGACAGACTACTCGTCCAAAAGCCATAAAGCCTACGACGATCCACCTGAACGAGACCAGATCAGGAAAAGGGGGTGATCCTCTAGTGATCACTTTGAACCAGAAGCCTCCATCCTTGGTCATCAACCTCCGGCGCAGCAAACAGCCGAGTGATGTAAATGCAACCGGGAACGGAGTTTCAGATGATAATAAACATCCTCTTTTCCAGTATATTGACGTCCAAATTCTGAATCAGGAATCCTCCCCCTACGACGATATAGAACCTATAGCGCAAAAATTCTTGGAATCTATAGATTCCTATCATTCGTATATATGGGAAGTGGCGTCATCATCCAATGTCACAACGACATACGGACCACATGAGGATTCTATCTTCATTGTCCTGCCTACTTGCAGCAGTCAGCATTCGATAGTCTTCGGCCACATACGCAATGAACAGACGGTGCATGAGGATTCTTCCGACGACGATGCCGATAAAATGTAGGTTCACAGATACAGCCCGCAATCTCTGAAGATCATGCAAAATATGGGTTATAACTTGAAACTAGAACCAGGTCTCAACTATAGGAAAGGCAGACGAATGTCGCTGCACGGCAATCCCTACTATCAACGAACTCATTTCGGGTTAGGGTATACCACCTCCCTCGTACCTCCTGAGTCAAGCGAGGATATCTTTTCCTCCTCTTAAAATGGCTCAGCACTCTCCGAGTCATCTCATGCTCTCGAGCGAACATTATCAGCAAATATGGTAGTGACGGATTCCTTCGAATCAGACGAACAAGAATCCGAACCGTTTAAGAATGACGCTTGGCCTCAGCAAATGGATATACAATGGGAGTTCCGCTTCGAGCAAAGAGAACAGCCCACTGAAGACAAAGTTATCCAGATTGACGTTGGGGATGAACTTTCGCCAAAGCCGATATTTATCAGTAACAATCTTTTCGAAGCAGAAAGGGAAGAAGTCATCCAGCTGATAAAATATTATATCGACGTCTTTACGTAGAATTATGAGAACATGCCAGGCCTTGATCCAAAGGTAGCTACTCATAGGATCAACATATTGCCCGACTCGAAGCCTGTGAAGCAACACCAACGCCAGTTCCGCCCGGATATGATGGACGCCATTGAAGCTGAAGTCAAGAAGTTAATAGCCTGCAGCTTTATCTGAGAAGAACAACATCCTGACTGGGTCACCAATGTTGTCTCGGTCATGAAAAAAATAGGAAAATATGAGTCTGCATCGATTTCCGAGATCTGAACGCAGCCTGCCCCAAGGATGAGTTTTCTCTTCCCATCACAGACGTCATGATTGACAATATTAGCAGTTTTGAACGTATGTCTTTCATGGACGGATTTTCAGGATACAATCAAATCAAGATGCATCCTGAAGACGAGAAGCACACTGCCTTTCGGACACCACTGGAAGTATATTGCTATACGGTCATGCCCTTCGGATTGAAGAATGCCGGAGCTACGTACCAACGGGCTATGAGTAACATATTCCATGAGCATTTATGCAAGACAGTGGAGTGTTACGTGGACGACGTAGCTGTCAAAAGCCGTCTCAAGGATTATCACATCCAAGACTTGAAGACAGTATTTGAATTGATGCGCCAACATCAACTCAAAATGAATCCTACAAAGTCCTTCCTGGGTGTATCTAGTGGCAAATTTCTGGGATTTGTCATTACCGCCAAAGGCATTCAAGTGGACCCTGATAAAGTCAAGGCCATCTTAGAAATACGACCGCCCCACAATCTGAGGGAACTCAGGGGATTTCAAGGTCGTCTGGCTTATATCCGGAGATTAATATCCAACCTCTCGGGGAGATGTCAGTCATTTTCTTGTCTCATGAAGAAAGGTGTATCCTTCGTATGGGACGAAGCCTGTCAGCAAGCGTTCGGTGATATCAAGCGCTACCTCACCAGTCCGCCAGTTCTGGTGCCTCCTGTCATGGGAAGACCATTCGTGCTGTATGTTCGAGCGATGGATCATTCTCTGGGAGCTCTTCTCGCACAGAAGAACGAGATGGGTCATGAGTAGGCTATCTACTACCTCAGCAGGATGATGGTCGGAGCCGAATACCGGTACAATCCAGTGGAGAAAGAATGCTTGGCTCTGATGTTCGCTATCCAGAAGACGCGACACTATGTCACAGTCCAAACCATCCACATCATCTCCAGGATCAATCCTCTTCGGGTACTGATGAACAAGCCAAGTGTTCTTAATTCCCGACTCGTGACTTGGGCGATGTTATTAACACCGTATAATATGGTGTACGTCACCCAGAAATCCGTCAAGGGCCAAGCACTGGCTGACTTCCTAGCTGCTCATCCAATCCCGGAGGCCTCTAAGCTGTACGAGGACATTCCCGACGAAGTTGCAGAATATAATTCCGCAATGGAGAGTGATGCATGGCAACTATTCTTCGATGGCGCCTCCAGAACTGGTCCCAGGGGAAACATGGTCTCGGGAGTAGGAATTGTCCTCGTTACTCCTGATAAGCTCGTCATCTATCGAGCATATTCTCTTAGCGAGCCATGTTCCAACAATGTGGCAGAGTACAATGCTCTACTAATCGGCCTCCAAGTCACTAGGGAATTGGGCGTCGAATCTCTGGAAGCTTTCGATGATTCTCTGTTGATCGTCAATCAAGTCAGAGGAATATATAAAGTCCAGAATCCAACCTCATCCCCTATCACCGAGCAACGGTCGAGATAGCCATGATGTTCAAAGGTTTCTTCCTAGAGCATGTACCTCGATCTCAAAATCTGGAAGCTGATGCCCTAGCCAGTCTAGCTGCAGATTTAGCTACCCCCATAAGAAGGCAGAATTCGCTACGCTGTAAACACAGATCCTCCCAGGAGAGACTGGAGAAGTCCCTTCATAGATTTTGTAGCATACGAAATCTTGCCAGAGGATCATAAAGAAGCGGTATCCGTCAAAAGACGATCATTACGCTTCTATTTCGACGTATCGTCACAATGTCTATATCGCCGGTCTTATGACGGACTATTATTACGATGTCTCTCTGGTGATGAAGCACAGCGGATTATCCGTGAAGCCCACGACGGCGTATGCGGAGCGCATCAACCCGGTCCTAAGCTACAGGATCGCATCAGAAGAATGGGCTATTACTGGCCTACTATGATCACAGACGCAATAAAGTATGCAAGATAATGTAGAGCCTGTCAGGTCCATGCAGACTTTATCCATCAACCTCCCGAATATCTATATCCTACGGTTGCGTCATGGCCTTTCGAAGCATGGGGTATGGATATCATTGGTCCTATTCACCCGTCTTCTTTTAGAGGTCACCAGTTCATACTGGCCATCACGGATTATTTCTCCAAATGGGCGAAAGCGATCCCTCTTGCTGAGATGAAGGCATCTAATGTGATCAGCTTCGTCAAGCATCATGTTATTTATCGCTTCGGGATACCCCGAAGGATAATCCATGACAATGGACCGCAGTTCATCAGCCAAGCGTTTCATCGATTTTGCGATAAAAATCGGATACAGAATGTCGCCTCTATGGCATATAATCCTGCTGCTAATGGTTTGGCAGAAGCTTTCAACAAAACCATTATCAAGCTCTTGAAGAAGTTCGTCTCTTCGAACAAAAGGGATTGGAATGATAAACTGGAAGAATGTCTCTGGGCATACCGCACAACGGTACGGGCACCGACAGGTTGTACCCCATTCTCATTAGTCTACGGGAGTGAAGCAGTTCTCCCCATCGAGATCCAAATTCTGTCACTCAGGATAGCCGTGGATAATGAGCTGACTCAAGAAAAGAATGACCTGTTAAGGCTTCAAGAGCTAGAAGGATTAGACGAGAAATGCCTCCAAGCTCAGCAGCATATTACGCTATACCAAGCACGCATTTCTAAGGCTTTTAATCAAAAAGTGAAGGAAAGGGTGTTCAAAGTCGGCGAGCTAGTCTTAGCTGTGAGAAGGCCGATGATTCTCACTCACAGAAGTAAGGGCAAATTCTAGCCCAAATGGGAAGGCCCTTATGTGATCGAGACGACGTTCTCAAACGGCGCTTACAGGTTAGCCCAGCCTAATAGAGACCTGCTAATGGCTCATATCAATGGCAAATTCCTGAAAAGGTACTATGCTTAACCTCGTCTGCTCAAGTGGAATATGGCGAAAACCTCATTCTGACAAAACTACTTCCAAAGCGAAACTAGTGGGATCGTATTCTATCATGTCCATATAACCTCTGAATAGATGTATCCTGCTAAAACTTACTGAGAGTATATCACGTCCATATTACCTCTGATATCACTTTCACCCCAAACCTATCATTTACATTCCGAAATGATGGGTCCACAAAGTCAGATGAAAGCCTCTTCATTATTCCCAAAAAGGAGCAGAAGTACATTGAAAAGCAAAAGCAAAAGTACATCATTTAGGGGAAGCGGTCAGGTCGCGAAGCTACTGCGCCAGTGCGGCTATCACGCCCCAGTCCCAAAATACCGAGGGACCAGATACGTGGCAATGGCCAGCAGCACGCACCGATGGACAAACCCAATTTAATGGATCCATCAGGGCATACTTAAGCTGTAAAATAAAGTCTATGACAATCAAGGCACAACTAATCTCATCCACACAAGATAATAAATATGATCCACAGAATATAAGGAATATAAATCATCAACCAGTCTCAACACAGTGCTTCGGGGAACAACCCGATAAATATCTGATACAATGGTTCAACAGACCAAAATATAAATAACTGAATAAAGTAAATACTGAGCATGAAACATAGATGCTCAAGAAAAGTCTTCAGCTAACACCTCATCCTCGGGTGTCGGTACAGCTCCTGGATCAGCTCCTGCTGCGGTCCCGTATACCTCAGAATAGATCTCGTTCTCAAATCCTGGGGACATAATCCATATCCAGGTCCTCAGGGGACATAGCAAGGTACAAAAAATATACAAGCCAAAATATAAGCAGTGCAGCAAATAATGAGAATAATAGGGTAAGTATGTAATCATCTGTATGAAATGCAAGAGAGAGAGAGAGCATCAATAGTACTCAGGTTGAAACAACTACAAGCTCTGTGTAGGGGAGCCGGTAGCAGTGATATCATGAGGTGGTCTAGCTCAGTGGAAGACTGAGTAGCCGGCATAATATAGTCAACCTGTAGCCTGTGGGTCTCTTCAGCAATAGATAAAATAATAGAGAAGTACTAAATAACCAGCTAAGTGATATGCAAGATGAGAGCAGCACTAGAACTCAGGCTGAAGCCACTACAAGCTCTGTGTCGGGGAGCCGGGTAGCAGCAGTAATAATGAGTAATAGGCCAAGCTCGGGCTTCAGAGTCTTGTGCCTCACAATAATAGGGGTTTATATATATGATCAGCCTATAGCCTATGTGTCTCTCCCTACCCAATGTAACCACACGTCTCATGTCCATAACGTCTCATGTACATGTCATGCACGATCATGGCTAATACAACAAGTCATACATATCTATGAATATAGTATCTCTGTCAAGTCCTGTATCCTATACAGAATTACCATGAATATCTCAGGAAGATCCTATCTCATGAAGGATGTCAAGTGTCCTGGGCATAATGTACTTGATAAGACAAGTACGAGAATGTAAAGGGGTCGCGAATGTCCATCTCTAGATGACAATACACAACATCGCGTACGGTGTTGGCACCCGACTAATAATCGGACGCTAAGTACGTCAAACGATCCTAGGTTAAGCATGCACAGCAATATAAATGAAGCAAGGAAAATATGTAACAATACTGCAGAGTTTGGCAAGGTACACTTGCTAGGTGCTTGAATACCAACAACTGTCCCTGTATCAGTGGATCCTGTGGGTACTCCTCCAAAAGCTGTAATAAACATCACCAACAGTTTCAGAAGATATCAAATAGCTAGAAACGCTTATCCTTAAGTCCAATTTGGACACAGGGGCAAAAATGATATTTTCGGGCCAAAGCGGGGTCCACATGTGGGCCACTTTGCACCAAAAAGTGTGTCACGGTCAAAGGTCTCCAAATTCACCAAACTTAGTGTCAACAAGTCAGGAACGATGATACGAACCCAACGGAACTTCCAGAATTGGATTCCGATGAGCCGATCATAAAATCGCCCGTCAAGTGGAGCCTATGGGGCCCACGATACGTAATTTTGTCAACGTTCTGAGAATCGAACCAAACTTGGGTCACTGGACCAGCGTATCGCTACGAGTCCGATGGCACAAGTTTCGTCTCGATCCGACGTGTGTACACAAAGTTACAGCATGTTCCAGAATGGACGGATACGGGGCGTTGTTGGCGGATACGCGTTGATTCCGGTGTGCACGCACATCCGAATAGACTTCTGCGAAATCCCACACGACCGTATCAACGTCGCGCACATTTCGGTAAAGACCGCATGCGACCAAGTCATCCTGTTTGGCGGGGCGTACTCAGTTCCGGGATAAAATAGGGCGTTGTTTCTCCTGTTTTTGGATCGCAGTTTGCGATCACCATAGGACGCGATGCACCGAGCGGGTTGTACAGGCACCGAGAGGGTCATACATTCTACCCGACGCAACTGACGAAATCGAAAATGGAATTACGGGAAGAGAGGAAACGCTACCTGAACAGGGCTCCGTGAAGACTGATTTCCTGGGTCCGAGTGTGTCCTTCGTGTCCTGGACGCGTCCGAGTCTCTGTGAGTCCCGGCTAGGGTTTGCCGTATCCGGGGGTGGGGAGGAGGATGCCGTCGGGTCTGGGGCGGAGGATGCCGTCGGGGTTCTAGGTGAGGCGGCTAGGGTTGGTTCGTTTAGAGGAGGAGGAGGAAGGGGGTCGACGGCTGGGTGGAGCCGGAGAGGAGGATGATGGAGGGTGGAGTCGGTCGGAGATGGGAGGCTGCTGGTTGGAGAGAGGGCTGAGAGCATAGGGTGGTGGTGCTCCGCGGTGGCTGGAGAAGATCGACAGGGGAAAGGGCGGTGGCAGCGAGGCTAGGGCGGAGGCGAGGGGGATGTTCGTCGGGAACGGTAGGGAGGTGGAGAGAAGGAGAAAGGGAGGAGGGCGGAGGCGCTGCTCGTTGAAGGGTTCTGTGCGGGGAGGTCGACGGCCGAGGGTCATCAACTGGCGAGGGGGTCGTGTGGCGGCCTGGCGGCAGCGGCGTGGTGGAGGAGAAGATGTCGTCGAGGTCGCGGGGGTGCGACGGAGATGGGGGAGCCGGGTGGAGGAGTTAGGGCTGAGGAGTCTGGTTGCTGGGCTCGCAGCAGGGAAGAGGAGGGCTGATCGGAGAAGATGACGGCAGGGGTGCGGCTAGGGTTTCCGAGGCTGGGCACGAAAATCGAAAAGATTTTATAGGCGGTCAACAGTAAATCCGGCGGGCTAGGGTTTTCACTCGGATTTCAGGTCCGGGTCGGATTTGGCTCGGATCTGACCCGACCCAACCCAATATGCGGTTTTGGTTCAGCCAGATTGGGTTCAGTTCAGTCAGGTTTGGTTTGGTTTGGATTGGTTCAGATTTGGTTCGGTTTATAAAATAATAGCTTTTAGGACCTTAAACGCGTTTCCGGAGTCCAATAAATTCACAAAAAAATACCCCATGTCCGGTTTTCTATTTTACACCATAAAATATTATTTCCATAATATTTTAACATCAATTAACAATACTTATAATTTTTTAAATCATAATCACCTTCGTTTTAAATTCCAGAAAAATATCGAAAATTTGGAATAAATTATTTTAAAATTATTCTGAAAAATCAGTGTGTTTACAGCGGCCATCCTCTCAGTCCAGGAATCCAAGACATCATGGTGAGCCCGCTCCAGTCGTGCCTCGTCATTGCTCATGAGGGACAGTTCGGCTCTAGCCCGAAGAAAACCAGCACGAGCGACATCTGCACGCGCCAAGTTCTGTTGCGCTACGCCCAATCGGCTATCCACCACAGCTAGAGCTTCCGACGACTGAGAAGCCCACCCTTTTGCCTGAGGGAGTTTCGTTTCCGGCCTGAGGACCCTCGCCGCATTCCTTTCGTGCTCGGCCTGGCACTTCGTTTTAATAGCAATGGCCTCCTCCAGGACGACTTTTCCTTCATCCATCTCCCGCTCATGTGTCTGGATGGATTTATTTACGCCTGCCATCTGTTTGGTAAGCCGCACAGTCATGGAGTCGTATCTAGCCTGGACCAGATCTTCAATATTGCCTTGAGCTAGCCTGGACCAGATAGTTGGAGTGCAGCATCCCGGCGGCAGAACCCATCACAACGGCTAGCGGAGACACATGCAAGTTAACTGCAAGAGTGCAAAAAAAACACGTCAGTTCCTATAACTAGACATTACAGATCTTGCAGCATACGCCAAAAATCAACAGTCTGTGCTTTACGCCAAGACCGTAAAAACTTGACCATTACGCTGGAATCCATTTCCTAAAGCGTAAAGTTCAAGGCTGGCAGTATACAGTCTGTGCTTTACGCCAGACTGATAAAGTTGAGGTATTACGCCAGAATCTTCATCCAGAAGCGTAACACTCAAATTTTATACGCCAACTTTCGACAGTCGAAGCTTTTACGCCAGACTGCGAAAATATGGAGTTTTTGCGCTGACACATTAGAAATGTGGGCGTAAAATATAAAACGTCTCTGTGCATCATCTTCCTCAAAGAGGCTATCAGTACAGGAGATGACCTAGCGCGGTCACGTACAACATGTGCGAATGATTTTCAGTCGTTCTTCTTCATCCTAAATGCTCTACCTTTTAGGCCGGGTGCACTGCTCGTCGGCCGGATACTTCGCTCAGAAGGAAGTTCGCCTTGCCCGACCGAAGACGCTCTCACTTGAGCAGAAGAACAAGAAGAAGAATCAACCTTCTTTCCCTTAGTGGAGGAGAATTGTTTCGAGGCCATTACTGGAAACTTCGAAATCTTGGAGAAGAAACGAAGAAGAACTCGAACAGACGAAGGCTTTCTTTCGCAGAAGACGGATGAAAAGTTTTTCTCTCAGAAACTTGGGATATATATAGAGTTCGGATGGACTCCTCGAATCCTGAACCAAATCTCCTTATTAATACTCGGTTATGATTGGGTACTACGTCAGCCTATTACTCAGAGAAGGCGGACAGTCAGCGAATTTGAAAAGTTTTCGTGCGAGAAAGATTCGTGGTTCTTACGCTAAGGGGCTTTTTACGCTCGACAGCTACAGATCTACGGTTTTACGCTCACAGGCTACAAGTCTAAGGTTTTACGCCCGGATGCCTTTGTGCTCGGTAGCTTTTACGCTCGAGAGGCTACAAACCTACGACTTCACGCTCAGCAGCTACAAATCTATGATCTCACGCTCGGTAGCTTTTTACGCTCAGAGGCAACAGATCCATGACTTCACGCTCGGAAGATTTTCTTTTCAGAAGCTACAAATCTACAGTTTTGCACCAAAGAGTTTTCTACGCTCGACAGCTACAAATCTACGGTTTTACGTTCCAATGGCTATAAGTCTATGGTTTTACACCCGGATGCCGTTGTGCTCGATAGCTTTTATGCTCGAGAGGCTACAAACCTACGACTTCACGCTCAGGAACTACAAGTCTATGATTTCACGCTAGGTGGCTTTTTACGCTCAGAGGCAACGAACTTATGATTTCATGCTCCACGACTTTCCGTACATCTGAAAGATGCGCAGGCCAGTACAGTACATCTGAACGATTCTTAAAGCGGTCAATTACAGGAGTTCACACAGAAGATACTCCTTCTTGACCTCAAGATACTCCAAGTACCCGAAGCATATAGAGTTCAACATTGAAAATTACTCGTCTTCATGGGTCGATTCGAAGTTTATCCAGAATCAAGTCTGAATATTTTGTTTACAAAATCAAGATGGCGACTCAGTTTGACAGCCAGTTCTTGCCCTGTTCCAAGGGATTTGCGAGAAATCATTCTTGAAGACGACGGTCTGAACAAAAATTTTGTTTATCAGAAGTAAAGAACAGTTCAGAATTCTACGCGGTTCCTAACAACAGGACAGTTCGAACACTCGACTGCTAAGCGGCTTTCTGCGCATCCTTAGTTATGCGTAAAAGACAGGACAGGACCTAGCGCTCTTTCTACACAGAGTCAGCGTAAAGAATCAGATGTGTCGAAGCTACACATATTCAGACTTCACAGCAAAGTATGGCAACATGATCATATGCAAAGAAGAAAGACGATTTTATTAAAATTAAAAAGCATAATTATATGAGGGAAATCCAGTCTACAAGGGTTTTCTTCGTTTTTTATGACTACATATGAGGGAAATCCCGTCTATAAAGGGCTTCCTCATCGTCGTCTGAAGATCGCACCCAGAATCTGTTCTGCCAGGTTCTCGCATTGGTGAAGATCTTCCTCTTCTTCCATGGCAGTTCATCGACATCCACAATCGATGAACAAGAAGATGATCAACGGCGGAAGGATGCAAAAATGGGCATAGACCCATCCTCCAACAGAAGAAAAGCAGGGTAACTCTGCTTTCCTACAGATAGCGCCGTGACGGATTGAGTTGAGGTATTTTTACCCAACCCCATCCTGGACAGCAGCCAGTTTGCCTGCCCTCGTCCACAGGTAACGGGAGAAGGTACCGCTTGCAAGCTGCCTGGTCAAACACGACCCTTCTTTTCTCCCGAAGAACCACCATACAAAGTTACTGATTATCCCGAGCATAGGAGGCTATGATATCCTTCCATGATCCATCATTGCAGAGGACATTTGCTCGAAGACGCCGTCTTTTTCGGCTCCTTACATGCTGGAAGAGCATGATCTCCTTCTTCCTCAAGTCAATCCGACGAACTTCGGCCATCATCTCTGTATGGTGAAGGAAGTGTGGGAAGAACAGGAGAACTCCTCAGCCTTTTTATAGGAGAGAGAGAGCACCAATCCCCAATAACTCTGCCATAAAGTCAGCCATAAAAGAACGTGTCAGGCTTGACCGTTTCAGGCTCCACTCAGAGTGTTTCGAGTTACGAGGAACGGTTCATGCTTCATTCAAAGCGTTTCAAATTACGAAGAATTTAAAAGCTTTGAAGGGGGTCTTGTAGAAGCATAAAAAATACGCTGGATAGCTATACGCAGCATGTTCATACAGGGCAGCGTAAAAAGAAGACCTCAGAGCCATCAACTTGCAACAGAGCTTCTCCGTTGAGCACAGCGTAAAATATAAAGCTCAAGGACCATCCGCGTAGTATAATGTGACCAGGCTGCTTTAGCATAAAAGAGGTACTACATCGCCTTCATGGCGTAAAACCCATCCGCTTTCAATACAGCATTAAAGTGTACAAGGAACGCTTCGTGTTCTTCAAAATGAACATGTCAGAGCATGCAATGAACCTGACGTCTGCACTCCTGACAAAGAGTAATGCACGACTACCCAGGCGACGGGTATGATGATGGCGCGGTACTGCAACCCAGGCTGTCATTTACTGCCATTTCTTTGCATAAACCACTTTTACACATACGAAGGAATACGCTGCCTAGTTTTACACAGGCGGATGTGAGCTGTTTACGCTCCGCAGAAGACAAACAGCCTGCCACGTCAAAAGCTGTACTTCGTACAGGGCTCGAGGCACGTCTCTGTATTTTATGCACAGAGCGGTGACAGTTTCTCAAGGCACGTCTCTGCATTTAAAGCGCCGAATACTGATAGGTGCCCGAGGTACGTCTCTGCACTTGAGGCACAGAAGGGTGGAAGACCTTCAAACTACGCCTCCTCATTTAATGAGCAGGATAATGGCGGATCTCCATATTTAATGCAGAAGATTTGATTAAATGTCACCGAACCGTCATTTAGTGGCATCCCCTTTTACGTAAACTACTCTTACGCATATAAGGGAATACGCTATCCAGTTTTACACAGGCAGACGTGAACTTCTTATGCTCCGCAGAAGGCAAACAGACCGCCACATCAGCAGTCACTCTTCGTACAGGATTTGAGACGCGTATCTACATTTAATGAGCAGAATGATAGAAAATCTTAAAGACAGGCCTCTGCATTTAATGCACATGATGGGGGCAGATCTCCGTATTTAATGCAAGAGATTTGATTATATCTCTAAAAACTGTAATTCCGGCTAAAACGTCCACAACGTCTCGGCTTCTACGCCTGCTCGGCTTCTATGCCCACTCGGCTTCTATGCCCGCTCAACTTCTATGCCCACTCGGCTTCTATGTCCACTCGGCTTCTACGCCTCCTCGGCCTCTATGACCACTCGACTTCTACGTCTGCTCGGCTTCTATGCCTACTTGGCTTCTATGCCTACTCGACTTCTATGCCTACTTGGCTTCTATGCCATGGTGACAGTCATTTGGCTTCTACACCAACCTCTTCTACACAAGGGATAACTACCTACGTGGCTTCTACGCAGTGATCTTCATAGCAGATATACGCGTTCTGTCCCTTAGTTGGACGCGCATCACATGCTCACTCAAAAGGTCATTTATACGCAGGCATTGGTTATTTTAAACCGTCGTGTAAAAGGGTGATGTACTTTCCACTACTCGGTTTCTACGCCGACTGTGTGGTCACTGTCACTAAAACTCTATAAAGAGAGACCTCTATCAATGAGGAACAAGGTCGATAAATTGGTGGGTCGAAGAAGTTAGGTCTGAAAACTGATCAAGAGATCCAGTACCAGATCCAACGGTCGAGAGAGAGAGAGAGAGAAGGAGAGAGAGAGAGAGGAGAATCCAGAGCTCAGGCAAAGAGAAGGGATCGACGACTTTGGCATCGGGCATCCACCCTCTTTAGCAACCTTCGAAGCTGCTACCTGTCTTTCGCGGCACTTCTTCAACATCGTGTGGTCCAAGGGCTAAAGTGATCGACTGCAGATCAGACACCTATAGCAATATTCACCCAGATTAAATAAATTGTACTTAGACATCCTCGTGTAGGATCAAATTTGTACAATCTTGTTTTTAAACATAAAAGAAGGGCGGGTCTTCGCACAAGACCTCATTTTCTGTATTCATCAAATCTTTTTTCGTTTATTATCCTAAATACGAATGTGTCCTAGGAACTATTTTGCTAACGAACCTGGATCCTATGCAAATAAACGTATTAATATGGAAAGAATAATCTTTGCTCGATGTTTAGAAATTTGAGTGAAACGAGCTTGGCTTGAATACCCCGTACAAAAAACAATGGTTTGACCATAGAAATTAGGGGAGAGTATCATGGAACAAATTTGGTCGATAAAAATCATAAACTTAAAATGTACATATGACCTTGTGAGCTGACCTAGCAAATAGGCAGACGACCCTATGCCTTGAGTTAAATTGGAGTGGCTGACTTCAGAATATCATTCGAGAAAATGATAGAACTGGGGCAATAAGACTTAGAGTTAAGACTTGGAAATGGAAGTGTATGCTAGCGACATTGGCGTTGAAACGAACGCAATGGAAGATAGGACTTGAGTGATAATTGATTTTGTTGGATAAGTTATGCGACAGTGAGGAATAAGACGGTATTAAAGAATTGTCGGACGAAACTCTTAGGATTGGAATTGGTGATATTAGAGATAAGTTGGCATAACAAGTTAAATCGTTGCTTCGAAGAGGTGCGTTGCTAGTAATGCAATACTTGAATTTGGGTGATATTGGAGTAGACGATAACTAAAACGAACCAGAGTTCGGTTATTCGAGTAGCGAAGTGATTGGCAATTCAAAAAAAATTACGAGTAGCTTGTCCGACTTAGCTATCACTAAGCTTAGTTGAAATATACATATTTAGGGGAATCCTTGAATATGGATACGATCTAGACTTAGCGATATGCATAACTCTAATGTGGCTGCAAATAAAAATGTTCGAATTCGCATGGACGAGTATAGCAACTGAAGTAAGATTGCCTCAGCCCTAGATCATCATTCGTGATGGATTATAACATACTCTGGGTTAAGCGATATATGTTTCACGCTAAGTCACAGTAAAGACTGAGTCAGATGTTGGATTGAATGATAGAGTCATTCAATGAGGCAGATCCCGCACACACGTGACACAGAATAAGAAGCGAGTAGGAAATTATATTTGAATGGATCTAATGATACAGATTGATATGCTTGAGTGTGTGATAGAATGATTTGCGCTCAGGAAATCTCAAGAACGAGACTTGCTTTGAGTGGTATATAATGTAACGATCCGCTCCGCATCTATGCGGATAGCCGATTCAAACAGCACAAGTGCGATGACCCGATCCGCTTTGCTCAGCGAGAAGATCTGCTTGAGGTAAACAATTTCAGACTTGGCCCTTCAGGAGTTCAAACTTAGAGTTTCAGAGGCTCGTTCGGAGTATCGCTCGACCGAGGCGAATCATCGCTAAGGTGGGTGGCTACGATGAACTTGTCTTTGCTTAGCCAGCATACTTAAAATATGGTTGATTTGTGCTAGTTGCTAGACGAATCACCCCGTGTATGCTAATAAAGAATACAGCACATCTAGCTAAGGAAATAATCCCATATGTTATATCTTTGCATAGAACAAGAAGTAGATCGGTTGAACGGAATGGTAGGCTCGCTTTACAGTTCTTATAATTTTATCTCGTAATGTTACTTTTGTTTCTTATATGTTTTTTGAAGTACATTGCTCCATATGTCTTGAAATGCTCATCACATAGATACGGCCTCGGTACAGACGTACAACATAGATTCTGGTTAACTTACTTGTGGCAGAAGACTATCAAAATAGTCATTCCAAGTAAATAATAGAAACATAGAAAGTCTTCGGGACCGTTGGGTCGCCAAGGCAACGCCCAAAATAGGAGCTGCAATAAGTAGTAAACCGTCAGCATAAACGGTGCATGGGAATAGAAACACACCAGATCATGAGATCTCTGAACGAGTAAAATGCATAATTACGGTGTCAAGTAACTATGGTCATTCAAGGTCTTAAGATGTTGCTTATAATAAAAGTTTACTGTTGATGGTCAATGGTCATGGACAACCTATGCACAGGCTTATGGTTCCTGTGGACGATATGCTGGTCGCGTTGGGGTCGATCCGAACTAGTCAGGAACAATTCTGATAGTCGTTTGCTTCGGACGGAAAGGCTTGTTGCGTGGCTCGCTACCTGTATTGTATTCCATTCCCGTGTTGAGACTATACCTTGTCCATGGAGGCTCATCAGGTCATAAGACCAAGTTTATATGATTATTATATTGCATAAGTGGCGACAACCCGCGTATGGGCTCAAGTTTATATTATTAGTATATTGCATACGAGGCGGCACCCCGCGTATGGGCTCGTAAGAACTTTTGGCAAGTAACGAATATACAGCGCACAATGCGTGCAGATCGTTAGTTGGACCAAGTAACCTGAAGCTTGAAACATATTTTAGAAGTCTGAATAAAATATTCCTATACAAGTATAATATGCAGGTATAAATAAGTATAAGACATCTGAGTAATCTGTACAACCTAAGTTAAAAAATGATATGAGTATTATAAACTGTGTATATCGTGTACCTGGTTTAGAAACACGATTGTAACATACATGTGTTTGTTATATGATCTTGGGATTTCTATATATCTATATTTGTGCTTGGTTTAACTTGGTTTTATACTTGGACAGGGAAGGACAAATGATAAGTTTGTAAGTATTGTCGTGTTTCTTGTATATCATACGGCGTACTGCCACACGAGATAGGCTTTATATCTTATGCAATAAAATTGATCCTAAGGCAAGAATAGTAAGATAACTTAATAGTTGGTGCACGGAACTAATATAACATATTGGATTTATCGAGCGGACGAGAAGCCTTCCCACCAGTGTATTCATGTACTGATAATCCACCAGATTGTTTGTAGGGTGCGGGAGAACCTCGTTCGGTGCAGAATATCCCTTCGTGCACGCTAAGGCATAGAGTTTGCTCTGGAGCCTTGGAGTGTTACCTTTGGAGCCGAAGCACATATACATGACATAATATTGGAACATCGTCTATGTATCATTCCAAGTTGTAAGCCACTTGGTACGCCTTTATTGTTTGAGAGAGAGAGAGAGAGCTTGAGCGACTTATAATCTCGGCCTAGCGCCTCTTATAACCTTATTTTATTATCAACAAAAAGTGAGCTATTTTGTATTCATACTTGTGTTTATTCTATGTTTCCGCTATATCAACTTGGTGAACTAGTTATCAATGGCCATTCCGGTATTTGCCTTGAGAGGGCGCAACTTGTAAACCCCCTTATTTATTTTGTAGATAGTCTGGTTATGGGTTAGAAAATTTTGGTTTAGCCGCAGATGTTTGAGGTTTAGAATTAAGGATGCAGATGTCTAATTCTTTAATTAAACCCTTGGTGCACCCTACCGTTGTTGCAATATTCGGAGCCCAATATAAGCCTATAATTTCTACCAGATTGTTGTACTCTTGACTTGACAAGCCAATTTAGGCGCTGGACTTTTTCGTCACTCAAAATCATAATTCCTTGTTCCCTAATTTAATTGCACAACTTCCAGTATACAAAATCTATTATTTAATCATGTGTCGCACACCTGTGTCATTGCCATCAATTTTGAGACACCAACTCAACCCGTTGAGCCGGACCAATTAAAGGGTCCAAGACTGACACCAAGCCTACATAGTTCCTGACCTTTGTGTCACTCCTAATTGAGACCCCATGTGCCCCCATTTAATTTAAGAGCACAAGATAATTTATTCTAATTTAATTAGGGATACCAACTTTGACTAATCTTATTTTTAATCCCAACTTAACCCAATGCCCCAAGAATTAAGCCCATGCAAAACACACAACACCCCCTCACCCTACAAAACACCAAACACCAATTCTCATATAAATTTTCTATTATTTCATGTGTCTGTGCAAATACCCAAATTTAGGGGACTAATTTGCAAAAGTTATACTAGGTGGCAATACCCTATTGGTTTAAGCCAAATGGAGAAGCCCTCCATTCTTTGACTAGTCAACACCCTCTCCTTTGAATGAAAAATCTCCATGATCAATCCTGGCCATTCATTCAAATAGGGAGCATCATCACCACACACTCCCAATCCCCATTCCCTATAAAGGGTCACCTCACACTCTTCCCAAGAGCAAGCCCTAATCCCCAAACCTAGAAAACTCTACCCCCCTCTCTCTCTCTCCTCTTCACTATACCACTCCCAACCGTAGGTTTATTTTCTTCTTCCATTCTTCTTCTTCCTCTCCACTTCTTCTTCTTCTTCTTCAAGAGGACCCCCCCCCTAACCCGACCTGACTTTTCCCCCCTCCGGCCATCTCCGGCAACTCCGACAGCAACCTCCAGCGGCTCCCCTCTGACCGCCAACCTCCTCCAACGGCTCCCCCGGCCGCCATAACCATCATCTCCACCGGTCACCACCTGCTCGCCACCTCCCTCTATCTCCGGCCTGAACCACCACCACCCCCTGACTTCCCACAGCACCTCCACCCGCACCACCACTCTTCACTGCCACCCTCCACCATCTTCATCATCATCTTCACCATTCTCACCATCATCAACATCACCACCAGCACCACCACTCTTCACCACCAGTCGCACCACCACTCTTCACCGCCACCCTCCACCATCTTCATCATCATCTTCACCATTCTCACCATCATTAACATCACCACCAGCACCACCACCCCATCACCTCCAGCATCTCCCCCATACCACCAGCATGACCACCCCGTACTGGTCAGCACCACCACCACCTCGCTGAGGTGAACCCCTTTCCCCTCTACTTATAGTTGTAGTGTAGTGTAGTATTTTTATTGTTTGTTGCTTATAACTTAGTTAGGGTTCATGGTATTGCATTAAGTTTAGGGTTTGAGAATAAAATGGATTTAGTTAAGGGTTACATATGTGTATTAGGATTTTTGGGGTTATATATGCATATGAGATCTGAGGTTTAATACATGATATAATATGCTTGAATGGTGGTAAATAAAATCAATTTATTTTAGTTTAATATATGCATATGGGATTTAGGATTAATATATATTATTATATGCATTGATGTTCATGGGTGGAGGATATTAAATATATACATACGAGGGTTATGGAATATATATACACTTGATGGTTGGGTTTTAAGTGCCATATGAGACATTTGAGGTGTTGTCCAAATTAATATATGCATTTTGATCATTGTGATGAGCAAATTAAATTATTGCTGAGATAATACTATGATAACAAAATATTGATGGACATTAGCAGCAGGTGGATGATTGTGGAATGGGTGTAACAACAAACCATTAGTCAACGATGGACGACTGAGGAATAGTAATAAATTTGTTCAAGGAGTAGTTTTAAGACAAATGATAGATGATGGGGTTTGATTGAGAATTGTCTGATGATAGTATACTGTGACTGATCGTATTAGATATAACCTACCTGGGATAACCTAGGTCAACCATCTAGAATAGTGTCTATGTGACTTGTAACTGAGATTGTAGCCTATGTTAGACGTGTGTCACATCTTATTTCAGCCTCGTGATAGTTTATTGATTGATCTTGTATCTCGTCTCTAGGTACTACGGGACCTGCGAACTTGGACGTTGTACCGGAGCCCCATCTTCAGCAGCCGGATGCAGGAAAGTGTACCTTGCCACCCTGTATTTTAGTTACCAGATATTTATTATTTCATTATATACATTATGCGCGTGTTTGATTAAGATCGTTACTTCGCGTCCGGATCACAACCGGGTGCAGACGTTCATCGTAACGTCTCGTAACGAATGCTAGATGTTCGTAACACCTCGATGTACGTACTTGTGTATATCATAACCCTAGAACATATTTATACACTGTTATCGTAACAGATTTCCTATATTCCTGATACTGACATCATGACTGGAGACTGGGATGACCTTACGGTCGCGTTTGTTGATAGTTACTATAGTATAACGAGACTGCTAGATAGAGGTTCAGGTTCAGCGCACAATCGTTGACCACTTGGGAAGAGAAAGACAGTTACTAGACGTTTAGGCTCCTCTGCATGTGCTTATATATGTATATGTATTATTTCTGTAGTGATCCTGTATCCAGAGTAATTGTATCACCCGTGTGACTCTTTGCTCGGAGCTGCGGTACGTCTCGTGTGTTTTCGTGTCCTGAGCTACGGTTTTATTTTGGACAGCCCACGCGTCGAACATTGTCTTTAAACTGTGTCTCACTTAGTTGGTTATGCTAGATTACTCCGTCGTTGCACTTGTACTTTCTGTTATACTTGGCATGCTGTATTTTTTGTACCTTGTTATGTCCCTCTGAGGACCTGGTTCCCTTCCAGGTTTGGGCAAGAAAGATTACCCAGAGGAGTACGGTCCGGGTACGTATCCAGCTGCAGGACCCTTTGCCGAGGACGAGGTCATCCCCGAGGACTTTTCCTGATCTCTGGTAGTGACTTTATCCTTGGGACGGTATTACTATCTAGCTATCTGATGCCGTTCCAAGTTATCTCATTGCTTACTTTTA
This sequence comes from Iris macrosiphon, assembly GCA_036927795.1. Taxonomy (NCBI): domain Eukaryota; kingdom Viridiplantae; phylum Streptophyta; class Magnoliopsida; order Asparagales; family Iridaceae; genus Iris; species Iris macrosiphon. The sequence goes on from JAYESA010000013.1 coordinate 80,540,176, forward strand.
TTCCAGTATTTTGTACTAGCGGGTTTGTTCCCGTGTGACTACTCTAATATTTGTACTATGATACATTTTCTCGTAACATTTCCTTTCTGCACATCAGTAGTTGTGATTACCTCTATGTGCTCTTATATCTGTTGCCTGTGGATGAGATTTAGATTCACTATTTATGTGTTATGTGTTGGGTTATTCATTATACTTTACAGCTTAGGTGCACTTCGACGGGCCCATTAGATTGGGATGCTCGCCGAAGTGTGCTGCTGGCCATTGCCACGTGACTCAGTTCCTTATCTTTCGAACTGGGGCGTGACAAGATTTTTGTGGTGGCCCATGCAGGTCCTATTTAAATCGTCTTGGTGACCTGACTGTGCCAAGTGAGCCTGCAAATTATGAATAGATAGGAATCTCATCTACAAGTTTAAAACCTTTACATGATACCTCTATCTTGATTTCTTTTACCAAATTGCATCTTGTTTATTTCCTCAATGCTGATCGCAGTAATGACTTCTTTTCTGAGTTATGAATCTCCGCAGCGAACGCCTCGCGCAGCAGGGCGATGTCCTCCGTGACGCAGGATCATCCGGGGAACCAGAATTGGGGCATGTTCTTCTATTGACTCCATCTCCCCTGGGACAGTCATCGGGGCAGCCAGAGGTGTTTTCGGATGGGCATCAGACTCAGCATCAGGCCGGTCCTAAGGATCAGAGGACCCCGAGACAGGAGGAGCAGCAGCTGCCCCCACCTCCACTATTACATCCCCAGATGCCCTATATGCCATTCCCCGTAGGGCAACCCATGGATGGGACATAGATGTTTCAGATGGTATATGCGATGATGTAGGCCCAGCAGCAGGTCCAGCAGCAGGCTCAGCAGCAGGCCCAGCAGCGCCAGGCTGAGACCTTGAGGGAGAGTATCGTGCCGGCCTTGGGGCAGATGTCACCACCAGCACACCAGTCGACGATGAGGTATGTCATAGACTTCCATCGTATGATGGCACAACCTTTTGCTGGCACAAAAGAGCCGACGGAGGTCCATGCATGGCTCACCAGCATTCAGCACCAGCTGGAGGCTACCGACCTCCCCCGACACCGATGGATGACTGCCGTCAGGATGCAGCTCACTGGCAACGCTCATCACTAGTGGCTATCAGAGGAGCAGCATTTGGGACCAGACCGGGTCACGTGGGAAGAGTTCTCTAGGCTCTTCCAGGAGATGTACATACTCTCCACTGCCCGAGCAGAGCTTCGGAATAGATTTTAGAACCTCAGGCAGGAAAGTATGACTATAGAGGAATACAATACTGAGTTCCTCCGCCTGAGCAAATTTTCACCGTACCTGATCCCTACCAAGGAGGCGAAGGCCGAGAAGTTCTATGAAGGCCTGAGTTTCGAGACGCAGAGATTTATCGGGTCCATAGCCCCCACCTCCTACTCCGAGGTATTATTAGCAGCACGACGCCAGGACCGCATCAACAAGATGGAGGCCAGCCTGAAGCGCTCCTGTGCATCTTCATCAGCAGTTCGATCCCCATAGGGAGGACCTACGAAGCGTCTACTAGTACAGCAGCAACAGCAGAGAGCAGCACCCCTGCAGGGAGCAGTTATTCCCAAATGCCATTACTACGGCAAGAAGGGACATTTATTGAGGACTGTCGACGGAGGCTGGGCGCTTATTTGAGATGTGGCTCAGACCAGCATGCAGTCTGAGATTGCCCAGACCAGAGGGCTCCAGTACAGATGGTTCATCGGCCAACCTTGCCAGCACCGAGGCCTTATCGGCAGCCTCCCGGACCGAGGCCACCTTACGCAGGAGCTGGAGTACTACGACCACCAGCACCAGGGAGAAATCAGAGGAGGCCACCCTTGGCCCCACAGGCAGATCGATTCCAACAGGCTCGACAGCAGCATCCGGGGGCACCGGTACCGAGACATGGTCAGGCCTATGCGATGACTATAGAGGAGGCGAAGACAACCGGAGAAGTGATCGCAGGTACTATCTTAGTAGCTTCATTACCAGCAGTAGTCTTATTTGATTCTGGTGCCATACACTCTTTTATAGCTGCTAGTTTTGTGGCCACCCATAGAATAGCAATTGCACCCCTTTCGAAGATCAAGAGGATTCTTACGGGAGGTGGAATGGTACTGTTAGCGACACTTGTAGATCATGTTCAGTAGTTGTCTACGGGCGAGAGATGCGTGCCCAATTTCTGGTCTTCTCCATGCCGGACTATGACATTGTCCTAGGCATGGATTGGTTGAGCCAATACCACACAATGCTAGATTTCCATCGTGGTTGTGTCATATTTAGACCCCCCAGATCACCCTGAGTTTGAGTTTCTTCGAGGAGCCCGAGAGCATGGTGTCCAACCTACCCTAGCGATACACATTTCAGAAGGTGAACCGATATACCCTCACTTTATATCAGAGTTTGAGGATGTGTTTCCAGAGGACCTCCCAGGCCTGCCACCTGACAGAGAGATAGAGTTCACTATAGAGTTGACTCCTGGAGCTGAACCAGTTACTTCCTCCGTCTACAGACTAGCACCGAAAGAGTTGGTTGAGTTGAAAGTCCAAGTAGATGATCTCTTAGATAAGGGTTTCATACGGGCTAGTGTATCTCCATGGGGAGCACCCATTTTATTTGTGCCGAAGAAGGATGGGACGCTACGCTTGTGTATCGATTACAGGGCGTTAAATACTATAATGATAAAGAACAAGTATCCACTGCCGCGCATCAATGATTTATTTGATCATCTTAGTGGTGCATGTATATTGACGAAGATCGATCTCAGATCCGGCTATCATCAGATCAAGGTACGGAGAGAGGCCATTCCGAAGACGGCTTTTCGGACGAAGTATGGGCACTATGAGTTTCTAGTCATGCCGTTTGGTTTAACCAACACGCCAGCAGTATTTATGATTCTGATGAACAATGTTTTCCACCAGTACTTAGATAAGTTCGTGGTGGTATTTATCGACGACATATTGGTATATTCCAAGAGCCAGGAGGAGCACGAGAGATATCTCAGGATTGTGTTGGAGACGCTAAGGCAGGAGAGGCTGTACGCCAAGCTCAGCAAATATAAGTTCTGCTTGGATAGAGTACCATTCCTGGGATACATAATCACCAGAGATGGACTATCAGTTGACCCAAAAAAGATAGCTACAGTAGAGACGTGGCCTACCCCTACATAAGTTACAGAGGTAAGGAGTTTCCTAAGACTTGCCAAATATTATCGAAGGTTCGTAGAAAATTTCTCAAGGATAGCTACGCCTATGACGCGACTGACGCGTAAAGGCGAGAAGTTTATCTGGACCGAAGAGTGTCAGACGGCTTTCGATGAGCTGAAGAAGCATCTGACATCAGCACCGATTTTGACACTTCCTTTAGAATCGGGAGGATTTTTAGTGTACAGTGATGCGTCTGGGAGCGAATTAGGATGTGTACTGATGTAACACGACAAAGTGATAGCCTACGCATCGAGACAGCTGAGAGTTCTTGAGAAGAACTATCTGACGCACGATCTAGAGCTAGCTGAACTGATATTTGTACTAAAGCTATGGTGACACTACCTTTATGGAGAGCGTGTTAAGATCTACACAGATCATAAAAGTCTGAAGTATGTTTACACGCAGAAGGAGCTCAACATGAGATAGAGGCGTTGGCAAGAGTAGAGTTGATGATAGATTATGATATAGAGTTGCAGTACCACCCTGGCAAGGCGAATGTAGTAGCAGATGCCTTAAGCAGGAAGCCCATGGCATACTTTTTGACGACTCAGCGGCAATTTCTAGAGGATCTTCAGGAGCTTGGGATAGAGATTGTATTGCCAGGCATGGACGGATAGATGGCTATTGTCGAGGTTCAGTCTACACTAGTTGAGGGGATCAGGACAGCCCTGCCTGCAAATACGAGATTTCGACGGCTGCGAGAGAGGACAGAGGCCGGCATACAGATGAGACTCAGGATTCATGAAGACAGAATATTGAGGTATGGAGATCGCCTATATGTTCCGAGTGGCGAGCTACGCCAAGAGTTCATGACCGAGGCTCATAGCTCGATTTATTCTGTTCATCCCGGGGGTACGAAGATGTACCAAGATTTGAGACAACATTACTGGTGGCATGGGTTGAAGAGAGAGATTGTAAGATTTATGGCGAGATGTTTGGTCTGTCAGCAAGTCAAGGCTGAACATCAGAGGACTGCAGGACTATTGCAGCCGCTTCCCATTCTCGAGTGGAAGTAGGAACACATTACCATGGACTTCGTCACAGGATTCCCGTAGAGCCCTAGCGAGAAGGATGCAGTTTGGGTTATCGTAGACAGACTCACCAAGTTTGCACATTTCTTGTCCTTCAGAGTTGGGCAGTCCACGGAGATATTAGCTGACATGTATATGAGACAGATAGTACGACTACATGGAGTGCCTGTCAGTATTGTATCCGATCGTGATTCCATATTTATGTCCCATTTTTGGCAAAGTATGAGGAGAGTCTAGGAACTCGTCTCAAGTTCAGCACTGCATATCATCTACAGACAGATGGCCAGTCAGAGCACATGATACAGATACTAGAGGATATGTTGAGGGCATGCATGATTGACTTTGGAGGATCTTGGGAGGACCATTTACACTTGGTGGAATTCTCCTACAATAACAGCTACCAGGCTAGCATACAGATGGCACCTTATGAGGCACTGTACGGCAGGAAGTGTAGGTCACCGGTATGTTGGAGTGACGTGGGAGAGCATCAGATACTTGGTCCAGAGTTGGTGACACAGACAGTGAAGAAAGTCAAGCATATTCAGAGCCACCTGCGTGCAGCACAGGACAGACAGAAGCATTGGGCAGATACGCACCGCAGACCTTTGGAGTTCAAGGAAGGTGATCATGTATTTTTGAAGAAATCGCCTACTCGTGGTACCATCAGATTCGGAGGCAGAGGCAAGCTGAGTCCGAGGTACATCGGACCTTTTGATATCTTAGAATGAGTTAGTAAAGTGGCTTATCGTCTTGTATTGCCTCCATCCTTAGAATGAGTGCATGACGTATTTCACGTATCGCAGTTAAGAAGATACGTGGCAGGCCCTAGCCACGTGCTTGATCATTCATAGATTACAGTTGGGCCCAGTTTATCTTACGTGGAGCAGCCAGTGGAGATACTCGATCACAGTGAGAAGACTTTGAGAGGTCAGACTATTCGACTAGTCAGAGTTGCATGGAAGTATAATTCGCCAGGTGAGTCTACCTGGGAGCACGAGGATTTTATTCGGCAGTGTTTTTCGTATTTATTCGAGGATTGAGGTACAAATTTGCGTAACGTATTTGATTACCAGTTTGCCTTTAAATTCTCATAGCTATTATCGTGCTTTACTTTTAATTTTGGGGACAAAATTTTTCTAAGTTGGGAAGGATGTAAATCCACTCATTTATTTCTATAGATAATCTGGTTATGGGTTAGAAAATTTTGGTTTAGCAGCAGATGTTTGAGGTTTAGAATTAAGGATGCAGATGTCTGATTCTTTAATTAAACCCTTAGTGCACCCTACCGTTGTTGCAATATTCGGAGCCCAACATCAGCCCATAATTTCCAACAGATTGTTCCACCCTTGACTTGACAAGCCAATTTATGCGCTGGAATTTTTCGTCATTCAAAATCATAATCCTTGTGCCCTAATTTAATTGCACAACTTCCCTTATCCAAAATCTATTATTTAATCATGTGTCGCACACCTGTGTCGTTGCCATCAATTTTGAGATACCAACTCAACCCGTTGAGCCGGACCAATTAAAGGGTCCAAGACTGACACCAAGCCTATATCATTCCTGACCTTTGTGTCACTCCCAATTGAGACCCCATGTGCCCCCATTTAATTTAAGAGCACAAGACAATTTATTCTAATTTAATTGGGGATACCAATTTTGACTAATCCTATTTTTAATCCCAACTTAACCCAATGCCCCAAGAATTAAGTCCATGCAAAACATACAACACCCCCTCACCCTACAAAACACCAAACACCCATTCTCCCATAAATTTTCTATCATTTTATGTGTCTGTTCAAATACCCAAATTTAGGGGACTAATTTGCAAAAGTTGCACTAGGTGGCAACACCCCATTGGTTCAAGCCAAATGGAGAAGCCCTCCATTCTTTAACTAGTCAACACCCTCTTCTTTGAATAAAAAAATCTCCATGATCAATCCTGGCCATTCATTCAAACAGGGAGCATCATCACCACACACTCCCAATCCCCACTCCCTATAAGGGTCACCTCACACTCTTCCCAAGAGCAAGCCTAATCCCCAAACCTAGAAAATCCTACCCCTCCCCTCTCTCTCTCCTCTTCACTATACCACTCCCAACTGTAGGTTTATTTTCTTCTTCCCTTCTTCTTCTTCTTCTCTTCTTCTCTTCTTCTCTTCTTCTCTTCTTCTTCTTCCTCTCCACTTCTTCTTCTTCTTCTTCTTCAAGAGGACCCCCCTAACCCGACCGGACTTTTTTCCCCTCTGGCCATCTCTGGCCACTCCGACAGCAACCTCCAGCGCACCCCCCCCCGACCGCTAACCTCCTCCAGCGGCTCCCCCGGCCGCCACAACCACCATCACCACCGGTCACCACCTGCTCGCCACCTCCCTCTATCTCCGGCCTGAACCACCACCACCCCCCGACTTCCCACAACACCTCCAACCGCACCACCACTCTTCACCGCCACCCTCCACCATCTTCATCATCATCTCCACCATTCTCACCATCATCAACATCACCACCAGCACCACCACACTTCACCATCAGCCGCACCACCACTCTTCACCGCCACCCGCCACCATCTTCATCATTGTCTTCACCATTCTCACCAGCATCAACATAACCACCAGCACCACCACCCCATCACCTCCAACATCTCCCTCACACCACCAGTACGACCACCCCGCACCGGTCAACACCACCACCACCTCGCTGAGGTGAACCCCTTCCCCCTCTACTTATAGTTGTAGTGTAGTATAGTATTTTTATTATTTGTTGCTTATAACTTAGTTAGGGTTCATGCTATTAGATTAAGTTTAGGGTTTGAGAATAAAATAGATTTAGTTAAGGGTTACATATGTGTATTGGCATTTTTGGGGTTATATATGCATATAAGATCTTAGGTTTAATACATGATATAATATGCTTGAATGGTGGTAAATGAAATTAATTTATTTTTGTTTAATATATGCATGTGGGATTTAGGATTAATACATATTATAATATGCATTGATGTTCATGGGTGGAGGATATAAAATATATACATGCGAGGGTTATGGAATATATATACACTTGATGGTTGGATTTTAAGTGCCATATGAGACATTTGAGGTGTTGTCCAAATTAATGTATACATTTTGATCATTGTGATGATCAAATTAAATTATTGTTGAGATAATACTATAATAACAAAATATTGATGGACATTAGTAGCAGGTGGATGATTGTGGAAGGGGTGTAACAACAAACCATTAGTCAGTGATGGAAGACTGAGGAATAGTAATGAATTTGATCGAGGAGTAGTTTTAAGAAAAATGATAGATGATGGTATATGATTGAGGATTATCTGATGATAGTATACTGTGACTGATCGTATTAGATATAACCTACCTGGGATAACCTAGGTCAACCCTCTAGATTAGTATCTATGTGACTTGTAACTGAGATTGTTGTCTATGTTAGACGTGTGTCACATCTTATTTCAGCCTCGTGATAGTTTATTGATTGAGCTTGTATCTCATCTCTCGGTACTACGGGACCTGCAAACTTGGACGTTGTACCGGAGCCCCATCTTCAGCAGTCGGACGGAGACAAGTGTACCTTGCCACCCTGTATTTCAGTTACCAGATATTTATTGTTTCATTATATACATTGTGCGCGTGTTTGATTAAGATCGTTAGTTCACGACCGAATCACAACCGGGTGCAGACGTTCGTCGTAACGTCTCGTAACGAATGCTAGATGTTCGTAACATCTCGATGTACGTACCTGTGTATATCGTAACCCTATGACACATTCATATACTGTTATCATGCCAGATTTTCTATATTCCTGATACTGACATCATGACTGGAGACTGGGATGACCTTTGGGTCACGTTTGTTGATAGTTACTACAGTATGACGAGACTGCTAGATAGAGGTTCAGGTTCAGCGCACAATCGTTGACCGTTTGGGAAGTAGAAGACAGTTACTAGACGTTTGGGATCCTCTGCATGCGCTTATATATGTATATGTATTATTTCTATAGTGATCCTGTATCTAGAGTAGTTGTATCACCCGTGTGACTCTTTGCCCGGAGCTGCGGTACGTCCCGTGTGTTTCCGTGTCCGGAGCTACGGTTTTATTTTGGACAGCCCACGCGTCGAACATTGTCTTTAAACTGTATCTCACTTAGTTGGTTATGCTAGATTACCCTATCGTTGTACTTGTACTTTCTGTTATACTCGGCATGCTATATTTTTTGTAACTTGTTACGTCCCTCTGAGGACCTGGTTCCCTTCCAGGTTTAGGCGAGAAAGATTACCCAGAGGAGTACGGTTCGGGTACGTATCCAGCAGTAGGACCCATTGTCGAGGACGAGGTCATCCCAGAGGACTTCGCCTAATCTCTGGTAGTGACTTTATCCTTGGGACGGTATTACTATCTAGCTATCTGATGCCGTTCCAAGTTATCTCATTGCTTACTTTTATTCCAGTATTTTGTACTAGCGGGTTTGTTCCCGTGTGACTACTCTAGTATTTGTATTATGATATATTTTCTCGTGACATTTCCTTTTTGCACATTAGTAGTTGTGATTACCTCTATGTGCTCTTATATATGTTGCATGTGGATGAGATTTAGATTCACTATTTATGTGTTATATGTTGGATTATTCATTGTACTTTACAGCTTAGGTGCACTTCGGCGGGCCTATTAGATTGGGATGCTCGCCGAAGTGTGCTGCTGGCCATTGCCACGTGACTCAGTTCCTTATCTTTGGAACTGGGACGTGACACAACTCCAGGCTCGCGCTGCATCATGTCCCGATGGAAATGATCGTCCCGCGGGAGTGCTGGTGCGGTGATTTACGCCTAGCGAGGATAGCCGATTCCTGCTGGAGATCGGGGTGTGGCATTGTCCTGGCATTTTCATCGTCATTGTCGCTTTCTAAGTGACTGTTAAGCTCATAAAATATGAAATTAATTAATTCTTCAACAGTGAAAGATTTATTATTGAAAATTCTAAATCCCTTACTATTTGTTTCATATCCAAAAAAAAATACCTTCATCGGCTTTAGAGTCAAACTTTCCTAAGTTATCAGTAGTGTTTATGATAAAACATCTACAACCAAATACTTTAAAATATTTTATAGTAAGAGCTCTATTAAACCAAAGATAATAAGGAGTCTTCTTTGATATAGGTCGAATAAGAACCATATTCAAAATATGGCACGTTGTATTTACAGCCTCCGCCCAAAAATATTTCGAAAGGTTATAATGATCTAATATGACTCTAGCCATATCGCCAAAAAATTTGTTCTTCCGCTCCACAATATCATTTTGTTGAGGAGTTCTAGGGCAAGAAAATTTATGCAAAAATTTATTTGAATCACAAAATAATTTGAAATCAAAAATTTTGAATTCGCCTCCATGATCAATTCAGATACGAGTAATCATGAAGCCCTATTCGTTTGGTACCTTTTTGCAAAAAGTAACAAACTTTGTAAATATTTCATTTTTATTTGCAAGAAAATAGATCCAAGTAAATATAGAAAAGTCATCAACAATTGCATATGCATATAGTTTACCACCAAGACTGACGACTCTACTAGGTCCAAACAAATCAATGTATAAAAGTTGAAGGGGTATAAAGATACTTACAACATTTATTAATTTAAAAGATGATCTGGTTGCTTTATTTTTTTCACTGTCAGCATATATCATCTCTCTCTCTTAAAGGTTATTTCAGGTAAGCCTCTTACTAATTTCTTCTTGAATAACCTTGCAATTGTGTCCATGTTTGTATGTCCAAGACACATATGCCATAGCCAGCTTTCGTCTTTGTTTGCATATAGACATCTATATGCATTGTTAGTATCCTCCAAAAGTTAGGAAATATATATATCATCTTCGCTTATTCCTTCATATGTGACCTTACCAGTTTCTCTTTTATATATAGAGCATTTATCTTTCACAAAATTAATGTCATAATCATGGTCAGCCAGATGACTAATGTTGAGTAAGTTATATCTTAATTCCGTTACTAAGCAAAAATCTCTAATAACAGGAAAATGAGGAATACCTATATTACCATTACCTATAGTATGCCCTTTGAGATTATTGTCGAAGAAAATATATCATTCTTTCTTCATCGATAGTATTGCAAATATGTTGGCATCACCGGTCATGTGCCGTGAGCAACCACTATCAAGGATTTACTTTCTTCTAGCATGAGAGGGTAGATCCACCTACAACACAAGTTAAAGATATAACCTTTGGTACCCACTTTCTTGAGGGTCCTGATATGTTAGTTTTTCGAACCCAATCATATACATGCATATCTACTAGACTTCTAATTCTACATCACCATGATATCTGTCCTTTCTAACCACAATAGTGACAGATAGCTGATGTATTAGTAATGGTTGTAGCAGTATGATGGATATGTGTGGTTGAAGCAGTTTGTTGTGTCTTACGTAGATACTTGTAAAAGTAAGCTTGGTTTCTTAAAGCTTTAGTCGTGTTTGTTTGTGACTTCTTGTGTGTGACCTTTTGTCTTGCCACGTGACTCATGTTAAACTGGGTTATAGGTTGTACTATCCATTTCCCCAATTTAATCTCTAACTTTTTAGAGGTGGCATTGGGTTCATTTATATTAGCCGTGAGTACATCTATTCTTTTTGCAGCAATGTTATATTTCTTTTTCTCTGATTCATATAGCTCACTAAGTTTTATGTTCTCTTGAGTAGCCTTTTCAGTCTTTTCAAGAGCATCATACAAACTTAATTTTAGAGAGGATATCTCTTACGTGTTACTAGAAGAGGATGTGTCTCTAATTTCTTCAGTATATGAGATTGTTTCACATATTCAAAATTTTAATAACTTAAGCTCTTTCTTAAAAGTTTTATACATGTATCTCATCTTTTTGTGATCTTTTAATATATCACTAAATGCATCAGATAGTTCATCAAAGGTAAGTTCTTCATACAAGGAATTTGTAGTTACCTCAGCATTAGTTGCCATAAGACATAGGTTAGTAGTGTTGCAAGGATTCTCTTCTTCTTCAGAATCGCTTGCCTCACTTTTGCACCATATGCTTGTGTTGGCGTGATTCCTTGATGAAGTTCTTCTTTTACTGGAATGTTCGTAGCGACTTCCCTTCCTTGTAGTAGAAAAGTCCTTGATGTGGCATATATTCTTGCAATTGTAGCACAACGGTTCTTCATCGTCTTTGTGATCCTTTTTCTTTCGATTTAATCTTTCACACGTTAGGAATTTTTTGAAGTTCCGGGTCATCAAGGTCATTTGCTCATTTTTGAACTATCGATCTCACTTTCATTGTCGGAGTCCATCTTGTGATGTGATTTGAATGCAATGGTCTTCTCCTTTGGTGTTGACTCTTCAAAGTATTTGCGATCTAGCTCATGTATCATAAGCTTGTCCATAAGCACCTCGAGAGTTATTGTAGTAAAATTATTTCCTTCAATGATTGTAGTTATTTAGGATTCCAATTCTTGGTAAGTCCCCGAAGCACCTTGCGAATCTTTTCATGATCACTGTAATCTTTACCAAGAGAAGATAAAGGATTAACAATATCTAGAAAATGTGTAAACATTTTAATGATAGTCTCATTAGGCTTCATTTTGTATGTCTCATACTCTTGTGTAAGTCTTGAGATTTTGGATTCCTTCACTTGTGAAGTTCCTTCATGAGTTACCTCAAGAAGTTTTCATACCTCGTGTGATATGTCACATGTAGAGACTATTGAATTCAGTTCTATCTACTGCACAAAATAAAGCATTAATAGTCTTGCATCAAAACTCGCTTGTTTCTTTTCTAGGTCAGTGTATTTATCATTGGGTTTCTCAACAAGACAACCATCTATAACAATTCTAGCTGATTTCTTGTAGCCATCTATAACAATTGACCAAAGATCAAAATCAAGTGACATGAGATAAAAGCTCATACATGTCTTCCAATACGTATAGTTGGTGCCATCAAACAGAGGTGGCCTATTTGTGGACTGAACTTCACCATTGTTAGTATACAAAGGTTTCATGGCTGCCATACTAATACTCTTAGGATGTTAGTCTAAATAGAAGCCCTTGCTTTGATACCAATTTTAGGATCATAAGGCAGCTCTAGAGGGGTGAATAGAGTGTTACAAAAATTATAACCAATTAAAAATTATGCTAAGCAAAGACAGTTACCAACTAGCAATAATGCAGCAATATAGAAAAGTATATGAAAGTAAGTAAAGTTTACAATCATAAATGCAAACACCGAGATTTATACTGGTTTTTCTCGTGGAGGACTAATCCAGTTCCGAGAACTCTTGCTCGATATTAAATCCACTATCAGTGAAAACATAAGCTTTGATCCGAAGGGCTTGCCACTTCGTACAGACACGAGCTTTGATCCGCAGAGCTCGAAGACTTCAGACACTGGTGTGAGTAGCTTTGAATAGCCAAGCTTGTACAACTCGAATACTTCTAATCAAAATTACACTAGCATTTAGAAGAATGAGAGTTATCTGGGAATGAAGAAGGTTTAAAGCTCTTGAAGAATAAAGAAAATAAAGATTAAATTAAGTAAATAGGAATAAAAAACTCTTCTCTATTTATAGGTTTTTCTGGGACAGAGTTCGGGCAGAACTTGGTTGCCTAACACTTAAAAATCTGAATATTGTAGCCATAAGAAAAGGGTTAGCCATATGACTAGGGAATATGGTTTGGGTGACCGAGTTTGGGGCGAGTTCTGGCAGAACTCGGACCGAGTTCAGATAACTCATTTCCAGAATATTCCTAGTTTGATTTTGGCTCATTTGAGTTGGTGTTTGGATGGGATTTTTGATATGGTTAAAGACTATAGTTAGGATTTGGTTTAGGTAGGCTTATTTGAGTGGACTTTGGGTTATGATTCAACTAGTGCCAAAGTGAAATCCGAATCACGTAAGTACTAGACTCAATTAAAGATAAAATTATATAATAAATTTAAAAATGACCAGACTGATAGGGGCAAATCTTTGAGATGTAGCAACTTCCAGGAATATAGATTCGTAACGTTATTTTGGTACAGTCTTATGTTGTATCATATTTACCATGTATCGACTCGTAGTTTAAGTTAATTATCAAAATCTGGTTGACTGTGACCAGATGGGCGAACAATTTCTATTCATTAAAGTTAGGCACACTTCCTTCAATTCTTATACTTAGTAGCCAATATTGATATCATATTAATAATCCAACATCTAATTTATTCTTTTTTTAAACACCATGACTTACATTCCTTTTTAAACCATTTTTCCTGCCCTTTGAAGCCATTACTAAACAACAAAATACCCATATGCTTAGAGTTGAAAAGAATCAATTGAGGGTCTAAGGAAGTAAATTCATGCTTTGATACCACAATCATACCCCGGTTTCACAGAACCAAAAGTCGTTACCGGGCGTAATATCGTCCAAGTCTAAATTGTACTAATGAACAAATACAATCAATAAAATATTTCAGAAAAACTTTATTGCAACAAAACTAAGCAAAAAAGTTCATAAATATAAGATATATGAAATAATTATCTTTATTGATAATTTACAATGACTCTTAGGCCAAAAGAACAGCTTTATTACATACAGTGGATCACATTATATGATGCCACAAGACTTATATCTCATCAAACTAATATAATCGACAATGTTTCATATATTATGTATTTTATAAATAAAATATAATATCTCCAACCGGGCAGCGTCAAGTTGCCAAATGATCTCCAATACCCCTGCACATCCAAGCGACTTTCGTACTCGTGGAGGAAGCAGTCAGCACATTTGGAAATGCACTTGCGAGCGGTCTCGAGCCGACTCAACCAAACCAATACGATAATCGTATAAGGACAAGTATAATTATTATGTAATCTTTTGTCTCCCTCATATTTTCAATCAAGGGTAGTTTGGTATTGACATGGGTATTTAATTTTAGGATATTTTGTATTTAAATATTGTGTATGCATGATTAATTATTTGCTGTATTATTTATTGATTGTTAGTTGTAGATTTATTTTAGACTTGTGTAGTGGACCTAAACTATTTAATTAGTTGCATGAAACTAATATTTTATATGAGTTTAGATTGAGCCCATGAATTAGGCCCATGGATTAGGAGGTTGGATTAATTAGTGTAACCATTAGACTAGAACCTTCCCTCCCTAATTAACTTCTTCATGAGAGGCCCCAAGGGGTAAATAGGATATTTCACATTGATTGGAAAAGGGTATTTGGCCGACCATAGAGGGAGGAGAGAGAGTGTCTCTCTCATTTTTTTTTAATTTCATTTAGATCTAGTTTTCCTCTCTCCCAATTTCCTTCATTCCTCGTCAATTCTCCACAAATTTCTTCATAAATTATTTCCCTATTCTTCATTGGAGCCTTCTACATCAAGGATCTACAAGAAGGAAGCAAGAAGCAAGAAGGAGGAGGCCAAGATCTACAAGGAGAGGAGCTACATTTTACTTGGGGACTTTTTATTGGGAGTCCATCTCCCAATAGATACATTTTAGTTTTCTATCTTCTAATAGGTTCTAAATCTGAGATTTAACTATAATAAACCAACCCACATGCATAGGCTTTCCATAAGAATTGGTTCTAGGTCCATAAGAGACCTACGGTGAAAGTTATGTACATTTTGGTGTCAATTTTGGAAGAATTTTGAGATTGGCACATGTGGTACTTGTCAATTGGTCTAATAGATCAAATTAACATATGATTGCTTGTTTTTTACTACTGTTGTGTCCAAAATTGGGTACGTGTAGGTCGTATCTTGTCAATTTGACGAAACGGGTTGATTTAGGGTATTTTCCTCCGACATGGGGACTTGTGCATATCACATTATGAAACAGATACATAGATGATCTAATTACTATACGTATTGTTCATATTTAGTGTATTAGACTTGTTCGTGTCCTCCGAAATACGTTTGATTGTGTGTTGGAGCCTTATTGCAAGCGTATCATAGAATTAGCGTGATACGGGTGCGGTGCACTCCACGTGTTTGGTGTTTTGCACTTAATTCTATATGTACATGTGTGTGTGTGTGTGTGTGTGTGTGTATATATATATATATATATATATAGTAACATACATAGAAGTATGTGTATTAGTGTTTATATGTATATACGCATATGTGTGTTTGTGTTTATGTGTGAGTGTATATATATATATATATGTCTATATATAAATGTATATATATAAGGGTGATACATATAGATACATTAATAGTATATATATAGCAGTCATAGAGGTGAATGTATAGGTATGTGTGTGTGTGTGTGTGTGTGTGTGTGTGTGTGTGTGTGTGTGTGTGTGTGTGTGTGTGTGTGTGTGTAAGTGCATAGAGTAATGTATATCTATATGTTTGTATATATATGTGTGTTTATATATGTGTGTATTAGTATTTACATGTATATATGCATGTGGTGTGTTTGTGAGTGTGTGTTAGTGAGATCGGGGTAGTGAGTGAGCAGTGTGACACTGTGAGGGGACTCAGGATGAGGAAGTTAACAGTGTAGCTCATGCACTGAGATGTAGTCAGCAAGAGAGGGATCAGTCCTGCAGTTTCAAAAGGGGGAGAGCATTATGTTGTAGTTATCAGCAAGGAGCAAGTCAGTAGGTGCAGCAATGCACAGCAAGTCAAAGAGGAGCTCAGGTCCTTGGGGAGGCAGTAGCAATGCAACATAGTTTAGACAGGAAACCTCCCTGAGGGAACACAACTCCCTGCAGCAACCGAGATGCATCAACCACAGCAATATTCAATTGCTTGGCACAGTAGGTACAGTGTGCAGCCATCAACACGGCAATATGCTAGCACTGTAATGTACAACTGAAAGTGCACACCAACTGAACATCAGTTGCAACTGAACACTGATCAGCAGAGTGTACATATCAATGTGCAGAAGAACTGCTCACAGGGAAGATAAACCATGTAACGCACAGCAGCTACAGGCAATCAAGGTATCAGCTAAGTTTCGGTCCCACCAACAGCAACTGGTTCAGCAAGTTCAGGGAGCTCGATATGTGCACCGGGGTATCAGCAGTTGTTGCAGCAAGAAAGAAGAGCAAGCACTGCACAACAATAAGGTATTAGCATCCAATACAGTTCAGTTCAAACAGTGACAGCAACACCAGGGATCAGTATCAGCAGGCAGGGAGGTTCCTGTGTCAGTATATATTTTCGGGTATTAGTAGTTTAATAGCTAATTAGTAATAGTTAGTTAATAGTTAATATAAGCAGTTAGTTAGTTATCAGGGTATTTGGTTTATGGGTAGTTAGCTTATAATTGGTTAGTTAGAGGGTTAGTACCTTGGTTAGTTGTTTAGGTGTGCTGGTAGTTGATTAGTTATATTGTTAGTATGTGAGTAAGTAGTTAGCTACATATATATATATAACTAGCAGTCTAGTTTGTTGTGGTATTGTATGCTAGTAAGTATACATGTTACTAGTTAGTAGGTATATTAGTGTAGGTATGTATGTTAGCAGATAAATTGGTTATAGTTAGTATATTGGTAAGGTTTTATATATATAGGTATTAGCTATAATGTAGAGGGTTTGGATTTACCTTGGGATACCAAGATAATACTGTAGAAGCATGAAAAATATGCCGGATGACTATACGCAACTTATTGGTGCGGGACAGCGTAAAGAGATGACCTCAGAGCCATCAAGCAGGTAAAACAAGAGCTTCTCAGGACCATCCGCGTAAAGTGCAGTATGTCCAGGCCGCCTCAGAGTGTAAAGCAGAGGGCTTCGTCGCCTATATGGCGTAAAACACATCCGCTTTCAAATGCGGTATTAAAGCGTACGAGGAACGCTTCGTGCTCCCCGAGATGAACCTGTCAGACCCTGCAATGAACCTGACGTCTGGACTTCTGACAAAAGGATACGGCTCGGCTACCCAGGCGACGGCCATAATGATAGCACGGCACTGTGACCCAGGCTGTCAGTTACCGCCATCTCCCTCGCGTAAACTGCTTTTACATGAACGAGGGGATATGCTGCCTTATTTTATACAGGCAGACATAAGCTGTTTACACTCCGCAGTGGACAAACCGCCTGCCACATCAAAAGCGGCGCTTTGTACAGGGCTCGAGGCACGTCTCTGCGATTGGTGCGCAAGACGGTGACAGTCTTCTCGAGGCACATCTCTGCGACGAATGCACAGAAGAGCTGCAGACCTTCAAAAATACGCCTCCGCATTTAATGCACAGAATGATGGCGGATCTCTGCATTTAATGCAGGGGATTTGATTAAGAATCATCGAACCATCGTGTGGTGACACCCCCCTTGCGTAAACTACTTTTTCGCATACAAGGGGATACGCTGCCTTGTTCTACACAGGCAAACATGAAACCGTCTATACACCGCGGAAGACAAACAGACTGCCACATCAAAAGCTGCACTTTGTACAAGGCTCGAGGCACATCTCTTCGCCTGATGCTCAGAACGGGGGCAGGCCTTCAGAACACGCCTTCGCAATTAATGCACAGGATGGTGGCAGATCTCTGCATTAAATGCGAGAGATTTTATTATATCTTCAAAAGCCGTGATTCCGGCTAAAGACGTCCACGTCAGCACTCAGCATTACGCAGTGGCTTCTATGCCCCCTCAGCTGTTATGCTCTCAGGGCTTCTACGCCCCCTCAGCTGTTATGCTCTCAGGGCTTCTACGCCCCCCTCAGCTGTTATGCTCTCAGGGCTTCTACGCCCCCTCAGCTTTTATGCTCTCTCGGCTTCTACGCCTTCTCAGCTTCTATGCTCACTCGGCTTCTATGCCATCAGGCTTCTATGCCTACCTGGCTTCTATGCTTATTTTGGCTTTTATGCCATGGTGACAGACATTGGCTTTTACGCCCACCTCTTCTACACGGAGGATACCTGCCTACGTGGCTTTTACGCCGTGATCTTCGTAGCAACAATATGCGTTGTGTCCCTTAGTTGGACCCGCGTTATACGCTCATTCAAAAGATTATCTATACGTAGGCATTGGTTATTTTAACCGTCGTGTAAAAGGGTGCTGTGATTCCACTCCTCGGTTTTTACACCAACTGAGTGGTCACTGTCACTAAAACTCTATAAATAGAGACCTCTATCAATGAGGAAAAACGTCGACAAATTGGAAGATCGAACCAAGGGGACCAATTGGAAGATCGAACCAGAGAGAGAGAGAGAGAGAGAGAGGAACCCGGAGCTCAGGCAAGGGGCAGGGATCGACGACCTTGGCATCGAGCATCCACCCTCTTTTTGCAACCTTCTAAGCTACCTCCTTCTTCTACGGCACTTCTTCACCATCGTGTGGTCCAAGGGCTAAAGTGATCGACTGCAGATCAAACACCTATAGCAATTTATACCCAGATTAAATAAATTGTACTCCCACATCCTCGTATAGGATTACATTGTACAAGTTTGTAAACAAAAGAACACGGGTCTTGTGTAAACCCCGTCTTGAATACATCTTTCATTCTTTTCGTTTTCTACCACAAACAAGATGGCGACTCTGCTGGGGACATCTTTCACTTCTGATGAGGAAGTAATTGCTCAACACGATGCGGTACCTATAGGGACCGTGAAGAAGACACTGGTCGTCCAATTCGACCAGTCTGCCTACGAGGACATGCTTTGAACCGGGGGTAGCTCTCACCCTCTCTCCGTCCAAAACAACAGGAAGCTGCGCAAGGTCTGGATGCCCAAGACATCCTCTACCATTCCTGTGGACTCTCCGATCTCTTCGATCTTTCCGACCAATGAGGTTGTAGCATTGCTCCCTCCGTGCCCCGCACGTAAAATTCAGTCTCCCGCTACGCGCGGTACAGACAAAACTTTGGGCAAAGCCTTAGCGCTAACCCAGAAGTATCCACTGTGCTCTACGCGTAGAAACCAGTCTCCCGCTACGCGCGGTACAGACAAAACCTCGGGCAAAGCCTTAGCGCTAACCCAGGAGTATCCACTGCACTCTACGCACAGAAACCAGTCTCCCGCTACGCGCGGTACAGACAAAACCTCGGGCAAAGCCTTAGCGCTAACCCAGGAGTATCTACTGCGCTCTACGCGCAAAAACCAGTCTTCCGCTACGCGCGGTACAGACAAAACTTCTGATGATGCCTTAGCGCCAAATCGGAAGAACAAGTCATGCCCCGCACGCAAGACGACATCTGACCTCTACGGGGAACCAGATGAGCACTGTGGTCTCTGTGAAGGGAAGCAAGCGGCAGAGTATTCAACTCCTCGGCCTTTACGCCAACGAGGGGATAATCTGCATACCCTCCGGATTACGCGAGAAGCCGACGGCCGGCTGAGGACCTCTTCAGCTTTACGCCCGTTTGAGCAAAATCCAAATTACGCCAGGCGAAATCCCTCGGCGTAAAGCAAGCTCAAGATGCGGAGAGGCACCCTCCCCCAGGGTTATCCGCCACCCAGATGGCCAACCTGTTATACACAGGTGGCACAGCAAGAGCCATAGTGCCAAAACTCCGCATGCACGCTGGCGGGAACAGAAGAAATAAGCAATCGTCTTCTTCTGCAATTCCCCCTAACCTGCGCAAATATCTAATCCAGAAGCGTAAAAAGAGGGAACCTTCCAATATGTCTATTACGCCTCCTGGCGAGCACTATTGTAATAGTCATAGAGTTGTGATTAACTGCTGCTGCTCTAGAAAGAGACAATCGGTTTTCAACCGGTTAAGCTACTCTTTGTCTTTCCAGGAAAAGGAGCCCGCGGATGCATCTGTAAACATGGCCTCACACATGCCTAGACGAGGTTTGAACTCAAGACGTCATCCCTCCAGGCCTCCGAGCCGAAGGAGGTTCAATGAGCTCCTCAGGAACGCTGAAGCCGGGGTGTTCCAAAACACTCGTGCAAGGTCACGACAACCAGCTTCGTCCTCTTCTGATTCCGACGCCGAGGACCGCCAAGCCTCCGAATCAGATACTGAAAGTGTAGAGTCGACTTCTACAGCGACCTATACTAATCCTTCGATGACACCCAGGGAGATGGGAGTTTACGCCGTTGAAGATGAACGCGAGGAGGCTTCACCATCAGGAAACCCGGAGCAACGCATCACTACGCTGGAGACATCTCTGAAACAAATACAATCCATGATGGAAAACATGCACCAGATGATGCTAACTCAGCACACAACTGCCATGGCTCAAGCATCGATCCCGCCAACTCAGATACGTGTGGGGGTGGACTTGCCGCCACCCAATCCAAGCCAAGGACCTGCTCTAGATCAAAGTCGGCGGTTCCTCCGCTTTCGGAGAATATATTGCCTCCCGTTGGAGTCACAATACAACCAACTCCGCACCACTCCGTAGTCCCGCTTTTAATAAAAAATCTGATACAGACAGTACGGGAGTTGAAAGCCCAGTTTGACGCCTTGAAGCACAAAGATCAGCTCAAGAAGCTGGGAATCAACCAGCCTTACCCAGCTATCTGGGAAGAGGTCCCTTTCCCTCCGAGGTACAAACCTCAGACCATGGCCCTGTTCGAGGGGAAAACATCACTAAGTTAATACATGAACTATTTCAGTATGATGACGGTGTTGCTGCAAGGGAACAACGCCCTTATCACTTGGGTATTCAAAGGTTGTCTCTCGGGAGTAGCCTATCAGTGGTACCGTAGCTTGGCGGACAACTGCATCACTTCCTTCGAGGACTTCAAAGCTTTATTCTTCACGCGATTCTACGAGGGAGGAATGGACATGTCCATGTCCTCTCTCATCGAAGTCAAGCAAAGAGAAAAAGAGGACGTTCGCACCTTCATCGAGCGTTTTCGTCAGGCCACCTTACAGATGCCTCCAGGAGTTCCAGACTCTGCGTTGGTAGATATTTGTAGGAAGAACCTCCTTCCCGTGGTCTCGGTGTTCACAGGACCATATCAGTTCCGTGATTGGCCCTCGTTCATCCTCTCGGCCGTAGCCGCTGAAGACAACAGCCGCAAGGCGCGCGACAATGGCATCATGATCTCCGCCTCTGACAGAGGCAAGAAGTTATCTCCCAGCAGCGACCATCCTCGTGGTCCAAAAGGGAAAGAAGCTCTGACGGTCAATACGTCCAGACAAAAGATGGCGGCAACCACGCAGACGAGACCAGGGACGTCCAGGCCCGTAGAAGTCTACTCCTTTGACGACGAGGATATCCCAAGTATATTCGAGTGTCTCGTCAAAAGTGGCAAGATCACCCTTCCGGAGTTGAAGCGGCCCCAAGAAGTTGGAAGTACTAACGAGCCCAAATACTGCATCTTCCACAGATATGTGCACCACCCGACAAAGGCATATTACATACTGAAAAGGAAGATCCAGAGTTTGATCGATGCCAAAGCCATAACTCTGCACAACACTGAGAAGACGGTCACAGCCAACATGATCTCTCTACAGTTTGGCAATCTGCCTCCCCAGGAGGTCTTGAATGGTATTGCGCCTATCTCTCGGACCACGATGAACATCGTCAATCTCCCTCCAACTAGGGGTCAAAATCACAACCTGGTACCCCTAACCACCCGGCGGGGCGAGATCATGTGGGTTCATCCGGATTTGGTGACGGAGCTCGAGAAAGAGTCTAATGCTACTAGAGCTGCATCTAGAAAGAACTCCAAATGCAAACCATGCCATATGGTTGCGACTTCTTCACCGTCAGACGAGGACAAGGTACTAGCCGCAACCTGTTCAGGGAGAGCTTACCTCAATGACTACGAAGCAAATCAGGAAGGTGCACCGGCGGATACTTTAGCCACCAAACCTTCGGGGCCAGGCCCCATCGTACCAGATGCCAGCCCTTCAAAACCGACACCGGCGGACAAAGGGAAGCAAAGAGAAGTGCACTTTGATAAACCTGTGAAAAATATTCCAAACAAAGGTTTTGAGAAGCCGTACAACTTCGACATCCTGGCCCAACTGGCTAATACACCAGCCAGGCTCTCCATCTTTGAGCTACTCAGGCTCTCCCAAGACACTCGTCTAGCCCTGAGTGAAGCACTAATGCAGGCGGAGGCATGCTTGACCCAGCTCAAGTCCCCCGACGAAGAACCAGTAGCGTGTCCCCAGTGCCACAGTGTGATGGAGGTGGTGCCAAATATCACTTTCACTCAAGACGGCATGCTATTAAAACATAACAGGCATGACAGGCCCCTCTATTACACCGGGTACATCGGTTCCATGGAGGTCGACCGGATTCACATAGATCCGGGATCGTCAATCAGCATCATCCCTCACAGTCTGCTCAGACAGCTGAGAATCCCTACCAGCGAATTAGCTTTCACCACCACCACGATCATGGGTTTCAAAGCTGGAAGAAGTAAGCCGTTGGAGAAAATTCGTCTAAAGATCCAAATTGGCAACCTCAGATCGGTAGCCACATGTTACGTCATCGATTCAGAGGTATCCTACAACATTTTGCTGGGAAGACCGTGGAACCATGACCACAACATCGTTCCTTCAACCCTACATCAATGCCTTAAATATGTAGACGCACAAGGAACAGTACAAACGGAGGTTGCTGACCTGAACCCGTTTAAAGGAATAGAATTCTACTATTCCGACGCCGTGTTGTACTCTCAAGACCACACAAAAGAGGTGTCAGACGAGGCAAAGAAGGAATCCCACCGGGAGCCAGAAGAACCCTCTGCCGCACTACCCCTGTCAATCAGGGTAAAGGGACGAACCACTCGTCCAAGAGCTGTGGAACCTATGGCTATCCACCTGAACAAGTCCAGATCAGGAAAAGGGGGTGATCCTCTCATGATCACTTTGAACCAGAAGCTTCCTCCCTTGGTCATCAACCTTCGGCGCAACAAGCAGCCGACTGATGTAAATGCAACCAGGAACGGAGTTCCAGATGATAATAAACATCCCCTTTTCCAGTATGTCAGCGCTCCGATTCCGAACCAAGAATCCTCTCCTCATGACGATATAGAACCTATAGCACAAAAATTCTTGGCAGCTACGGATTCCTATCATCCGTACATATGGGAGGTGACATCATCATCCAATATCGTCACGATATACGGACCGCAAGAGGACTCTATCTTCCTTGTCTCGCCCACCTGCAGCAGCCAGCGTACAATAGTCTTCGGCCACGAGTGCAATCAACCAACTGTCCAAGAAGATTCTTTCAATGATGATGCTGGGAGAATGCAGGTTCACCAATACAGCCCACAGGCATTGAGGATCATACAAAATATGGGCTACGACTTGAAGCGGAAGCCAGGCCTCAACTACGGAAAGGGCAGGCGAACGCCACTGTTCGACAATCCCCGCTATCAACAAACCCGTTTCGGGTTAGGGTATGCCACCTCCTCCAAATCAAGCAAGGATGTCATTTCCTCCTTTCAAGACGGCTCGTCGCCCTCTGACTCACCTGATGCTCTCGAACAAACATTATCAGTAAATATGGTAGTGACAGATCCCTTCGAAGCAGACGAACCAGAGCCTGAACCGTTTGAAAATGACTCTTGGGCTCAACAAATGGATACACAATGGGAGTTCCGCTTCGAACAGAGAGAACCTCCCACTGAAGATAAAGTTATCCAGATCGACGTTGGGGATACACTCTCACCAAGACCGATATTTATCAGTAATAATCTTTCCCCAGCTGAAAGGGAAGAAGTTATTCGACTGATAAAAGAATACATCGACGTCTTTGCGTGGAATTACGAGGATATGCCAGGACTTGATCCAAAGACGGCTACCCACAAGCTCAACATATCGCCCGATTCAAAGCCTGTAAAGCAGCACCAGCGCCGGTTCCGCCCGGATATGATGGACGCCATTGAAGCCGAAGTCAAGAAGTTGATAGCCTGCGGGTTCATCCGGGAAGAACAACATCCCGACTGGGTCGCCAACGTTGTCCCAGTCATGAAGAAAAATGGAAAAATACGTATCTGCATCGATTACCGAGATCTGAATGCAGCCTGCCCCAAGGATGAGTTCCCTCTACCCATCACGGACATCATGATCGACAACACCTACGGTTTTGAATGCATGTCTTTCATGGACAAATTTTCAGGGTACAATCAGATCAAGATGCATCCTGGGGACGAGAAGCATACCGCCTTCCGAACACCACTGGGGGTATATTGCTATACAGTAATGCCCTTCGGGTTGAAGAACGCCGGGGCTACATACCAACGAGCTATGAGTAACATATTCCATGAGCACTTACGCAAAATAGTGGAATGTTACGTGGATGACATAGCTGTCAAAAGCTGCCTCAAAGATGATTACGTTCGAGACTTAAGGACGGTGTTCGAGTTAATGCGCCAACATTAACTCAAGATGAATCCTACGAAGTCCTTTCTGGGTGTATCTAGCGGCAAATTCCTGGGGTTTGTCATTACCGCCAAAGGCATACAAGTGGACCCTGATAAAGTCCAGGCCATCGTAGGAATGCGACCGCCCCGCAATCTGGGGGAACTTAGAGGATTTCAGGGACGCCTGGCTTACATCCGGAGATTCATATCCAACCTCTCTGGGAGATGTCAGCCTTTTTCTCGCCTCATGAAGAAGGGTGTATCCTTCGTATGGGACAAAGCCTGTCAACAAGCGTTTGACGATATCAAACGCTACCTAACTCATCCGCCAGTTCTGGTGCCTCCCGTCATAGGAAGACCATTCTTCCTATACGTTCGAGCAATAGACCATGCCTTGGGAGCTCTTCTTGCACAGAAGAACGATGTAGGGCATGAACAGGCTATCTACTATCTAAGTAGAATGATGATCGGAGCCGAACACCGGTACAACCCAGTGGAGAAAGAATGCTTGGCTCTGATGTTCGCTATCCAGAAAATGCGGCACTATGTCACCGGCCAGACTATCCATATCATCTCCAGGATCAACCCTCTTCGAGTACTAATGAGCAAGCCAAGTACTCTTAATTCCCGACTCGCAACTTGGGCGATGCTGTTAACACCATATCACATGGTGTACGTCCCCCAGAAGTCCATCAAAGGCCAAGCATTGGCCGACTTTCTAGCTGCTCATCCGATCCCGGAGACCTCCAAGTTGTACGAGGACATCCCTAACGAAGTTGCAGAATGCAATTCCGCGATGGAAAGTGACGCATGGCAACTATTCTTCGATGGTGCCTCTAGGACTGGTCCCAAGGGAAAAGTGGTCTCAGGAGTAGGAATCGTCCTGGTTACTCCCGACAAACTCGTCATCTACCGAGCATACTCTCTCAAAGAGCCCTGCTCCAACAACGTGGCAGAGTATAACGCTCTGTTAATCGGGCTCCAAGTCGCTAAAGAGCTGGGGGTCGATTCCCTGGAAGCTTTCGGTGATTATCTGCTTATCGTCAATCAAGTCAGAGGAATATATGAAGTCCGAAATCCAAACCTCATCCCCTATCACCAAGCAACGGTCGAGATAGCCGTGACATTCAAAGGGTTCTTCCTGGAGCATGTACCTCGATCCCAGAATCTTGAAGCTGATGCCCTAGCCAATCTAGCCGCAGATTTAGCTACTCCTATAAGAAGGCAGGATTCGGTAATCCTTCTTAACAGAGATTTATTCTGTGTGAAAAACAACTCTCACATAGAACACAGCTACACTGCACACGCCGATCCTCCCAGAAGAGATTGGAAGAGTCCCTTTATAGATTTCGTGGCATACGAAATCTTGCCAGAGGATCCCAAGGAAGCGGTATCCGTCAAAAGACGATCTTTACGCTTCTACTTCGATGCATCTTCACAATGCCTATATCGCCGGACCTATGACGGACTGCTATTGAGATGTCTCTCTGACGACGAAGCACAGCAGATTACCCGTGAAGCTCACGACGGCGTATGCGGGGCGCATCAACCCGGTCCTAAGCTACAGGATCGTATCAGGAGAATGGGCTATTACTGGCCCACTATGATCACAGACGCAATCAACTATGCAAGACAATACAGAGCCTGTCAGGTCCATGCAGACTTCATACATCAACCGTCTGAATATCTACATCCTACGGTTGCATCCTGGCCTTTCGAAGCATGGGGTATGGATGTCGTCGGTCCTATTCACCCGTCTTTTTCCAGGGGTCACCAGTTCATACTGGCCATCACGGATTACTTCTCCAAATGGGCAGAGGCGATCCCTCTTGCTGAGGTAAAGGCGTCTAATATGATCAGCTTCATCAAACATCACGTCATCTATCGCTTCGGGGTACCTCGGAGGATAATTTACGACAATGGGCCTCAGTTCATCAGTCAAGCGTTTCATCGAATTTGCGATAAAAATCGGATACATAATATTGCCTCTACGGCATATTATCCAGCTGCTAATGGTTTGGCGGAAGCTTTTAACAAAACTATTATCAAACTCTTGAAGAAGTTCGTATCTTCGAACAAAAGAGATTGGAATGAGAGACTGGGCGAATGTCTCTGGGCATACCGCACAATGGTACGAACACCGACAGGTTGTACTCCATTCTCACTGGTCTACGGGAGCGAAGCAGTTCTCCCTATTGAAATCCAGATCCCGTCACTCAGGATAGCCGTGGCTAACGAACTGACTCAAGAAAAGAATGACCTTTTAAGGCTTCAGGAGCTAGAAGGATTAGACGAGAAACGCCTCCAAGCTCAACAGCGCATCACGCTCTACCAAGCACGCATTTCCAGAGCTTTCAATCATAAAGTAAAGAAAAGAGTGTTCAAAGTCGGCGAGCTAGTTCTAGCCGTAAGAAGGCCGATGATTCTTACTCACAGGAGTAAAGGCAAATTCTAGCCCAAATGGGAGGGTCCTTATGTGGTCGAGATGACGTTCTCAAATGGCGCTTACAGGTTAGCCCAGCCTAATGGAGACCTGTTAATGGCTCCTATCAACGGCAAATTCCTGAAAAGGTACTATGCTTAACCTCCTCTGCTCAATTGGAATATAGCAAAAACCTCAATTCTGACAAAACTACTTCCAAAACAAAACTAGTTGGGTCGTATTCTATCATGTCCATATAACCTCTGAATAGATACGTTCGACTAATTTGGAAATGCAATGCCTATCATGTCCATATCACCTCTGATAGTATCTTGTCTACAAGCCTTAGTCAAAGCATATTCTATCATATCCGTATGACCTCTGAATAAGTATGTCCTGCTAAAGTTTCTTGAGAGCCTATCATGTCCATATTACCTCTGATAGTATCTTGCCGACAAGCCTTAGTCAAAGCATATTCTATCATGTCCGTATGACCTCTGAATAAGTATGTCCTGCTAAAGTTTCTTGAGAGCCTATCATGTCCATATCACCTCTGATAGTATCTTGCCCACAAGCCTTAGTCAAAGCATATTCTATCATGTCCGTATGACCTCTGAATAAGTATGTCCTGCTAAAGTTTCTTAAGAGCCTATCATGTCCATATCACCTCTGATATCGCCCTCGCCCAAAACCTGTCATTTATATTCCGAAATGATAGGTCTACAAAGTCAGAAAAGAGTTCGCTTTATTTATTCCCAAGAAAGAGCAAAATTATACTGGGAAGCAAACAAAAGAGGGAAGAGTACATCATGGTGGGGGAGCAGTCAGATCGTGAATCAGCTTCGTCAGTGCAGCTATTCTCTCATCCTTGGAGACCAAGGCATCGGCGCGTGCCTGGTCCAGCCGTGCCTCGTTGTCTCCCATGAGGGACAATTCGGCCCTCGTACGACGAACCCCCGCACGGGCAGCTTTTGCACGATCCAGATCCCGTCGTGCTGCGCTCAATCGAGCAGTCGCTACGTCTAGACCTGCCAACGACTGGGAAGCCCACTCCTCCGCCTGAGCGAGCGTTTCTTTCAACTTGCAAGCCCTCGCTACGTTCCCTTCATGCTCGGATTGGCACCTTAGTTGAAGAGCAAGGGCCTCCTCCACGATGGTCGTTCTTTCATCCATCTCCAGCTGACATGTTTGAACGAGTTTATCCAAGCTTTCCATCTGTTTGGTAAAACGTGCAGTCATGGAGTTGTATCTGGACTGGACCTCAGCTTCAATGCCGTCCCGAGTTAGCCGCAGATATTCGTTAATGGGTTGCTCCAAACCATTAACCATTGCCTCCAGGGCATCAGCTATCCCGGTGCCGTCAAAATCCCGGATCGCCTCTATCGGGATCCGAGAGGACTTCTTCAGGCGCTCGAGGTCCAGATTCCCCTTCAGCACCATCGGTATCAGCGCTTTCAAAGTAGCATAGAAGACGCTGGTATATTGCTCAGTCAACGCAGCTAGATCCGATTGGGCGCCAGGAGTGGCCGCAGCATTGGCAAGTCCCCCTCCAGGAACGATTGCAGACGAAGTGGTCACAACCGTCACTTCAACAGGTGGTACGACCAAAGGAGGTGCATCTGCAACAACCGAAGTGGTCGCAACGGTAGGCTCTCCCTCTTCTTGGGATATCAAAGCCTCTTCAACAGGCGAACCGGCCCCCGAAGATATTTTCTTCTCAAAGTCAAACGCCTCCGTATCATTGCTAGGAGCCGGAGCAGAGCCAGAAGGTGCTTCAAAGCTGTATTCCCCATGGACGCCATCCCCTGGGAAGAGGACAAGAGAGTTGATATCAGTATAATGGTACCCATTCTAAAAATGAGACATAAAGATGACATTTACCCATGGCCAGCGGCATATACGGCGCATCTGCAGTCGATGTAGCTAAATCACGCCTTAATGACGTAATGTGAACTGTCATACCTGGAGAAGGGGGTGGGCCAACCGACATCGCCAAGAGATCTACCAAGCCTCCACCAAGACGCGGTCGAGGTTCGTCAGCTGGAACCTCGCCAAGCATGCTCACAGGCACGGCAGGGGTTTCAGTCATTACTGGTCTAGGGAAAGATTCTCCCATCTGTCTCGGCCACGCAGGCAATCTCGTTCCACTACCTGGAACGGTAGCAGCGACAAAAGCCGCTAACGAAGATTCTCTAACACCGCCAGCCGAAGCTGGGGTCCCTCTCTAGAAGTCGGGGAACCTCCGATCAGGGAAGCATCCTCGACAGGCGAGACAGCAGGTCCCTCTCTAGGAGCCTCAATACCAGGAACCCGGAGAGAACGATTGACCGTCCTCTTTCTCTTGCGAGAAGAAGCCTCCTTGGGAGCAGCAGCCTTTCGCTTCCCAGAGACTACCAAGGCCCCCGCAGGCAGAGGCACTTCACACCTCGGCACCGACACCAGCGGCTCATCAGGAGTAGCAAACTCCTCACCCTTGTCGGGAGAAACCGAAGGAACTTCGACTCTTCCCCCAGGCGTGGAAGACGGCACCCTAAAACTCCCACGTATGTCAAAATTGTGGTGGAAGGTGTTAACCGCCACGTAGAACTGGACATACGAATGTAGGATGCGCAGCTCCGTGGAGGGTGTGACGACCGGCACGGTAAAAATTGCTCCAGTGCATCCCATGATGAAATATCGCCATCCTCTGGCTCCATCAATGAGTCCGCCCCTGGACCTGAAGCTGGTGACGGCGTTGCCCACGTGCAACTGGTCATACCCAAGTTGCCTGGCAAACCGACTAGGCAAGTAAGGCTCGAAGAAGCAATGGTCTTCACTTCTATACAACAAATGGGAGGGCCTGATGCAGATCAACCATTTAAAAGCCTCCGGAGAAAGATTGGTCTTCTCTCTGCCTGAATCCTCCAGCCTAATCTCCGATTGATTATGATGTACCGAGGGGACAATGCAAAGGAGCTTCCAGCCGTGACTGAGGCTCAGTGTAAACCGACAGTCTAAAACTGTGTTCACATTCCAGGAAGAATCCTTATAATTCAGCAGGAGCCTACCCCCCGAGCTACTACCAGAGCCAGGAGACATCACCCGGGGGTTGTGCAGAATTAACCATCCCATCAAATACAGGTATGGTAATTCCACCCGGAGAAAGCTTTCATGCCGAGTCTCATCGGCGAGCATCCCGTCAGTCATGGCTCTCAGGCCAGCCTATATACGGCACACCATAGCAGGGAGCAAGCCCAGTCTTGCCCCAAACACCAGACGCACCGCAGGCCACAGGATATTCCGGTGAATGCGGTCCGCAGATGCAGTGCCGGGCACCACTACTCGACGCAGCCATATGGAGAGAAAACCGGCCAGCTGGGCTTCCTTAGACAGAGGCCTGCGACAACGCCTCAAGTAGCTATAGGCCTTAGTGCCTTCGGGATACTTTCCTACCCCGTCGTCAAGAATCTGGTCCAGAGCCTTGGCGTCATCCATAAGAGCCTCGACGACCTGGGCACTAAGCACTCCCAAACAGTTCACGGACTCATCCTTACCCCCCGAAACTTTCTTTGGCTTAGCGGCCCTGGCCCGGTGGAAGAAGAGGTAGGACGTCCACTTGGTGGTGTGAGCCAAATCAGAAGGCTCGTCATAAAAAGTGGTGCACGCGAAGTAGTGGCACATCAACTCTTGATACACCTCCACCACCCGAGAGTCCGAATCCCCCAACTCCCGATTGGTGGGGACGTACTCTTTATATGGGGTATCCCCCATCGGCAGCCTCGTGATCACTGCCATCTCATGGAGGGCCAATCCTAACTCCCCCAGTGGAGTGGCGAAAGTCCCGGTGAGCGAAATGTATCGCTCCATCAACGCCAGGAACAGGTTAGGGTTAGGAGGCAACCCAACACTGGTCGTACTCACAGCGGCATACAGCCCAATGCTCTCCAGCTCTCTCTGACAGTGCTTCAAGGCCCAGTCAACTAGGCAAGCCCATCGACAGTTTGTTGGGGTGATCCACCCGTTGCATCGAGGATTCTTCTTGGGATATACTCCCCCTCGCCCCATGAAGTCGTTACAGAAAGTCGGCAACTGGACCGGCTGGATCACTAGACTATCTTCGCTTGGGACACTGCCCGGACACAGTCCCCTGAACAACGTCACAAGGCCGAAAGGATGGCTGACGAACGACCCCTGGTCAGCTCCTTTCAGATGAAAGATCTTCCCCGGTTTGCCATGAAGATCAGGCGTCAGCGTCCACGACATCCTCCTAGGATGTGTCATATGGAAGAAAGCCGAGATGGGATAATCTCTCGGCATCATTGGCAGGTACAAGACCAAGCTCCCGGTTGAGAAAACCCAGGGCTCTCTCTTAGGCTTCGTCTGGGACCGTTTATCAATCATGTCCCCAAAAAGAAAAGCTGACTTTATGTACTGCTCTCCGTCTATATACGTCAGGGGCTCCCCGTTAATCATATTCAGCAGCGCCTGCTCGCCCTGAGCTGATATCAAAAGCTCCCTTCCCTCAGGATACTAGGGTCCCGAGATAGAAAATGCCACGTGGGACAGATCCTCCAGATAGTTCGAGTGCAGCATCCCGGCAGCGGAACCCATCACCTCGGCCAGTGGAGACTCACCCAAATTAACTGCAAAAGTGCGAGAAAAATACGTCATTACAAAATCTTGCAACATGAGGACCCAGAAGCCACAGTCTGTGCTTTACGCCAAGACTGTACAAATTTGGCCATTTTACGCAGGAAGCCTCATCCAGAGACGTAACTGGCAGCGTACGATCCGTGCTTTACGCCGGGCTACCAAAAATTCTAGTTATTACACCGGAGATTCCGTCCCCAGGCGTAAAACTAAAATTTTATAGTATACACCAAGTTTTCGGCAGTCAGAGCTGTTACTCTCGAAACTGCGAAAACATAGAACTCTTACGCTGGCACATTAGAAATGTGAGCGTAAAAGATAAAAACGTCTCCGTGCATCATCTTCCTCAAAGAGGCTATCAGCACAGAAGACGACCTAGCGCGGTCACGTTCAACGTGTGCGAAGGATTTTTCGTCATTTTTTGTCATCCAAAAGGGCTCTACCTCTAAGGCCGGGAGCGCTACTCGTCGGCGGGATACTTTGCTCAGGATGAAGTTCGCCTTGCCCGACCGAAGACTCCCTCGCTGGGGCGGAAGGATGAGAAGAAGGAACTACACTCTTTCCCTTAGTGGAGGGGGTTTGCTTCGGTGCCATTTCTGAAGACTCTTGAGTGCTCGGAGAAGGAACGGAGGAAAAACTCGAACAGACGGAGACTCTTTCGCAGAGAACGGATGAAAAGTTTTTTCTCAAAAGCTCGGGATATATATAGGGTTCGGATCGACTCCTCGAATCCTCGGACGGACTCCTCGAAACCCTAACCAAATCTCGCAAATTAATATTTGGTTATGATTGGGTACTACGGCAGCCCACTACTCTCGAAAGACGAACAGTCAGTAAATTCAAAAAGTTTTTCGTGCAAAGCAGATTCGTGGTTCTACGCTAAGGAGCTTTCTACGCTCGACAGCTACAGATCTACGGTTTTTACGCTCGCAAGCTATAAGTCTATGGTTTTATGCCCGGATGTCTTTTGTGCTCGGTAGCTTTTACGCTCGAGAGGCTACAAACCTATGACTTCACGCTTAACAGATACAAACATATGGTCTCACGCTCGGTGGTGTTTAGTTCACGCTCGGAGGCAACAGATCCATAATTTCACGCTCGGAAGATTTCTTTTCACAGGCTACGAATCTACAGTTCTACGCTAAAGGAGCTTTCTACGCTCGACAGCTACAGATCTACGGTTTTACGCTCGCAAGCTATAAGTCTATGGTTTTATGCCCGGATGCCTTTTGTGCTCGGTAGCTTTTACGCTCGAGAGGCTACAAACCTATGACTTCACGCTCAGCAGATACCAAACCTACGATCTCACGCTCGGTGGCTTTCTACGCTCAATAGGCTACGAACTCAGGATTTTTAGCTCATCTACACTACGGATCTCTGACTTTCCGCATGTCCGAAATAGCAAGGCGGTCAATTACAGGAGTTCATACAGAAGATACTCCGTCTTGGCCTCAACATATCCCAAGTACCCGAAGCATACAGAGTTCAAACAGTGAGAAATTACTCTTCTTAGGTCAAATAGAGGTTCATCCAGACTCCAGTCTGAATATCTCGTCTATCAAGATGGCAATTTTAGTTTGACAGCTATTCCTCGACCCTGTTCCAAGGGATTTTCGAGAAGTCACTCTTGAAGACGAAGTCTGAACAAAATTTCTGTCATCAGAAGACAGTTCAGAAAACTCTACGCGGTTCCTATATTCCTAAAGCAGCTACGCATCACTAGTTATGCGTAAAAGACAGGACGGGACCTAATACTCTTTCTATCAGAGTCGGCGTAAAGAATCAGACGTGTCGAAGCTGCACATATTCAGACTTCACAGCAACGTATGGTAAAGACGATCATATGCGGAGAAGAAAGACGACTTTATTAAAGTTAAAATCACAATTACATATGAGGGAAATCCTGTCTACAAAGGGATTTTTTCTTCATTTTCGTGATTACATATGAGGGAAACCCCCTCTACAAAGGTCTCCCCCTGCTTCCAAGCAGATGAGCGATGGCAGGAGGATACAAAACTGGGCATAGACCCATCCTCCAACAGAAGGAGAGCAGGGTAGCTCTGCTTTCCTACAGACCACCGTCACTCTAGCCGGTCTGTCTGCCTCTCGTCACCGGAGGTAACGGGAGAAGGCACCGCTTGCAAGCCGTGTGGTCAAATATGACCCCTCCCCACTCTCCGAGTGAGATGCCACATGAAGTTGCTGATTATCCCGAGCAAGGGAGGCTAAGATATCCTTCCATGATTCATCGTTGCAGATGACACTTGCTCGAAGATGCCATCTTTTTCGGCTCCTTACATGCTGGAAGAACATGGTCTTCTTCTTCCTCAGGTCGACCCGACGAACTCCGACGATCATCTCAGCATGGTGAAAGGAAATGTGGGAAGAAACAGGTTAACTCCCGAGCCCTTTTATAGGCAAGCGAGGTCACACCTACCCCCAATAAATCCGCCATAAAGACCGGCCTGAAAGAACGTGTCAAACTTGACCATTTCGGGCTCCATTCAGAAGGCGTTTCGAGTTACGAGGGACGGTTCATGCTTCATTCAAAGCGTTTCAAATTTCGAGGAATTTAAAAGCTTTGAAGGGGGTCTTGTAGAAGCATGAAAAATACGCCGGATGACTATACGCAACTTATTGGTGCGGGACAGCGTAAAGAGATGACCTCAGAGCCATCAAGCAGGTAAAATAAGAGCTTCTCAGGACCATCCGCGTAAAGTGAAGTATGTCCAGGCCGCCTCAGAGCGTAAAGCAGAGGGCTTCATCTCCTATATGGCGCAAAACACATCCGCTTTCAAATGCGGTATTAAAGCGTACGAGGAACGCTTCATGCTCCCCGAGATGAACCTGTCAGACCCTGCAATAAACCTGACGTCTGGACTTTTGACAAAAGGATACGGCTCGGCTACCCAGGCGACGGCCATAATGATAGCACGGCACTGCGACCCAGGCTGTCAGTTACCGCCATCTCCCTCGCGTAAACTGCTTTTACATGAACGAGGGGATATGCTGCCTTATTTTATACAGGCAGACATGAGCTGTTTACACTCCATAGTGGACAAACCGTCTGCCACATCAAAAGCGGCACTTTATACAGGGCTCGAGGCACGTCTCTGCGATTGGTGCGCAAGACGGTGACAGTCTTCTCGAGGCACGTCTCTGCGACGAATGCACAGAAGAGCTGCAGACCTTCAAAAATACGCCTCCGCATTTAATGCGCAGAATGATGGCGGATCTCTGCATTTAATGAAGGGAATTTGATTAAGAATCATCGAACCATCGTGTGGTGACACCCCCCTTGCGTAAACTGTTTTTTCGCATACAAGGGGATACGCTGCCTTATTCTACACAGGCAAACGTGAAACCGTCTACACACCGCGGAAGACAAACAGACTGCCATATCAAAAGCTGCACTTTGTACAAGGCTCGAGGCACGTCTCTTCGCCTGATGCTCAGAACGAGGGCAGGCCTTCAGAACACGCCTTCGCAATTAATGCACAGGATGGTGGCAGATCTCTGCATTAAATGCGAGAGATTTAATTATATCTTCAAAAGCCGTAATTCCGGCTAAAGACGTCCATGTCAGCACTCAGCATTGCGTAGTGGCTTCTATGCCCCCTCAGCTGTTATGCTCTCAGGGCTTCTACGCCCCCTCAGCTGTTATGCTCTCAGGGCTTCTACGCCCCCCTCAGCTGTTATGCTCTCAGGGCTTCTACGCCCCCTCAGCTTTTATGCTCTCTCGGCTTCTACGCCTCCTCAGCTTCTATGCTCACTCGGCTTCTATGCCATCAGGCTTCTATGCCTACCTGGCTTCTATGTCGATTTTGGCTTTTATGCCATGGTGACAAACATTGGCTTTTACGCCCACCTCTTCTACACGGAGGATACCTACCTATGTGGCTTTTACGCCGTGATCTTCGTAGCAACAATACGCGTTGTGTCCCTTAGTTGGACCCGCGTTATACGCTCATTCAAAAGATTATCTATACGTAGGCATTGGTTATTTTAACCGTCGTATAAAAGGGTGCTGTGATTCCACTCCTCGGTTTTTACACCAACTGAGTGGTCACTGTCACTAAAACTCTATAAATGGAGACCTCTATCAATGAGGAAAAACGTCGACAAATTGGAAGATCGAACCAAGGGGACCAATTGGAAGATCGAACTAGAGAGAGAGAGAGAGAGAGGAACCCGGAGCTCAGGCAAGGGGCAGGGATCGACGACCTTGGCATCGTGCATCCACCCTCTTTTTGCAACCTTCGAAGCTACCTCCTGTCTTCTACGGCACTTCTTCACCATCGTGTGGTCCAAGGGCTAAAGTGATCAACTGCAGATCAGACACCTATAGCAATTTATACCCAGATTAAATAAATTGTACTCCCACATCTTCGTATAGGATTACATTGTACAAGTTTGTTTGTAAACAAAAGAACACGGGTCTTGTGTAAACCCCGTCTTGAATACATCTTTCATTCTTTTCATTTTCTACCACAAACAAATACCAAGGTATTAGTCTTGGGTATCGAGATAGGTGTGATACGCATTGGTGCAAGGCCAAGTTATCATATTTTTATTGAATTATTATAGTGTTATGCATATTGACTTATATATATATCTAAAATACTATTTTTATATAATTAAACTTGTGTATCTTAGGATACGGCTTTTTGAGTGTCTTTTAGTATCTTAGATTAGTTTGTATAGTTTAGTTTCATAGTGCATTGACTTAGTGTCTTAGTGTTAGACTTTTGCACCCTAGATTTAATCGGTTTGACCTAGAAATGGCTTTATGACCTACAATTGCATTATTTTAACTTATTTCTAGTTTTGAACCTTCTATTGATGCAACATACCATATATAGGTCTGTGTGACACTAGCTTGGGCATCGAGAGACACACCTTGCTCAGGACTTCAGGCGAGTATATTTCTCTGATAGTTTTCAATTCATAATAGTATTTATATGCATGTTCTAAATTTGTATACTTGACTCCGACTCAGTGATTTCATGGACTTGTACTACATTGATCCAGTCAGGAGATGTTATTCCCTACCGTATTCAGCGGGTACTCGCGTACATGTATTTCATCGTGTATATTAGATATTGATATATTTGGATATTGATTTATTTTTTGTGTTCACACACTGCTCGTGTTCAGTGTGCTTATTCGTGTACACCCAATGTTCGTGTTCAATGGTTATGATATTTGTGTACACCCACTGCTCATGTTCAGTGGTTATGATTATGTGATTAAAGTCCTATTGTTACATCGTGTACATTCTGGTTACATACCTCACTTGTAATCGTCTTACCTGATCATGTTCACCCAAACCGATTACATAATAAACTTGTATTCTGAGGCACATTAGTTTAGATTGCAGTTACTTCATCATATTACAGATATTCATATTGTTGTTCTATATTCTCGTACATTACCTGTATATCAATTATTTATTCATATGCTTAATGATCTTGTATTTTATTTCTATTATCTGTTTTATATGCTCGATTATGTTATTGAAACTGCTTTCAGAGGTATGTACTTCACTTCAATCTTGATTGGATTCCAGATGACTGGCTTATAGAGTAGTGTCCCATATTCTACGGGCCACAGGACGGAGTACCTTTAGAGGATACTCCTATAGACCAGGAGGACTTAGTTGCAGAGCCCGATGAGGGCTAGTTATTTGTGTTAGCTTGTATTAGACTATTATATTTGTGGAGATTCATAGTTTGTATATTATTTCAGATTATGGATTATATCTTATTCTTTCATTCATTATTTCATTCGTGCTTTATCTTCCTTAGTTTGTTTTATGATTGAGATTAGTCATACTTGTGATATACCATATTATTCCTCCGTTTGGAGTTGAGATGATTGAC
Organism: Iris macrosiphon; assembly: GCA_036927795.1. Lineage (NCBI taxonomy): Eukaryota > Viridiplantae > Streptophyta > Magnoliopsida > Asparagales > Iridaceae > Iris > Iris macrosiphon. Next base: position 80,577,617 of record JAYESA010000013.1, read on the forward strand.
ATGTACCATATTATATTGTTGAGATATTAGATAGTTATAAATAACCCAGACAGCGTTCTACCGCCGATGCTGCGGTGTAGGCTGGGGGTAACCACGTACTCGTGTCCGAATATCGGGGTGCGGGTCATGACATCTTTATACTTTTGCCTTAGATTCGGCTAATAGTTTATATATATATATATATATATATATATGTGTGTGTGTGTGTGTGTGTGTGTGTGTGTGTCACTTGACATAATGAATCTTACCTAAGGCTATCATACCTCTTTGTAAACAATGTTATCATTCATAATATAAAATCTATCACAAGTGTTTATGTAACAATTGTCAGCCTTCATAAAATATAAATGTGTCGTGAGTTCATCTCCGTATTAAATGGTTAAGTCTATAAGCAGATGACATTAGCATGCAGGCTAACTATATGAAGGTCACTGATAAGAAACCATCTTTAAATATTTTCCTGTAAGCTAGAAAATCCTTCAAATGTGGGTAGGGCGCCTTCCTAAAAATCCTGAATGACCCATTTTGTAACGCGCCCTTCCAGTCAGCTATTGAAGGTCCTGTAAAACTCTATGCGTGAAGAACATTCCATATAATTTTTTTCCTAGGCTAAATAGGTTCATTGGTCGTGAACACCATTCGAGAAAAGCCAAATTTTATACACAAGTTGTCTATGACATTCAAATACATGAATATTTTAACTATAAAATATATACATGGTACAGAACCATAAATAAAGTAATGTTAATCTCTTCTCCCATAACAGTTCTATCTCGCGATAACCAACTTTACATTCGATGTTCTGATTGGCGACCCATTGGTCCCAAATATTCCGTAGTACATACAACATTAAATCATAGTGCCATAATACCGTACCACATTTATACCACTTACCAATTCAAGAATTTCTACCTTGGCAACTCGATGGTCCCAAACATTTCTCTATACTACTATCTCCTTGCAGTAAAATAACAATAATCTACCTATCTATAACAATAATATAATATTCTATATGATAACATAATAACAGGACAATATCTTATATATCTATAACAACAGTACCATAATCCATATTTTTCTATATAATAAGTTAACAACATTCAAATTACTATATTTTATCCTGGGATATTTACTAGCATTAACAGTCATATGGAGTATATAAACAAATACTAAGAAAAACTTTGTTTTATTAGTGTGTAAGTAAAGAAGAGAATGATCAAAATCGGCCAACATAAAGAATAGCCTTCCGCCCCGACCATGTAGGTACCAAAAAATTTCTTAAAAGAAGATATGATAGTATGTGCCATCTTGTTAATTAATATAATTATACAAGCGACCCCTGCTCCATAAATCATCCAATCTGACCAAATCAATCGAGTCTGCATCACAGCTCAAATCCTGTGATTTCTCACGTAGCTCAAATCTAACCAGCCTATATAATCCAAGAAGCTAATACAATGCCTTCGCTCAAAGTGAGGTATTATATCGATCACATAAATCTCTACATGATTCCTCTGCATAAATCTATGTCCAACCAGACCTCCGAGCCAATAAGCCAACCCAATGCACCACATGGAGTGGGATATTATATATATAATAGTGGAGTTCATCCTCAAAGCTCTTGTTTGTGGGCTCATTGAGCCAAGATGGGTCAAATAAAGGAAATCAAATAAGCTCCCTTAGTATGTGTTAATCTAAGATAGACTCAACATAAGATAATGGGCTTCATCTTCAAAGCCCCACTTTGAGGGACCAATATTAAGATATTAAGCTTAAGTTCATTGCACATTGAGATATCTATCATACTCAACTTGAGAGCGAGATATAGAAGAAGAAACTACTAATATCATCAAACGCAACCCTCATCATGACTAGTTTTAGTTATCGCAACCATCAATCATCGTCAACCATCATTCATCAAAGCTATCACATCATCAATAGCAACAACCTCGATAAGTTGAGTCATTGGGTGATAATCAATCATAATTAGCCACTAGTCTTTGCAAAATCGATCATCACTTACTCCAGGCATCATATATCAATTATTATCAAAGTCATCGAGCATCAATCTCCCTAGTTATCATTCGTTGTTATATCCATCTAACAATATCGACCATGTTAATGTCATAAAAACGTCAATTTCATCAGTGTCCATCGCTTTCATCATCCGACAGGAGCAACAACATTCTTTATCGTAGTCATACGACATCCGACATTATCATTTTTAAAGTTTTTAAGGACTTGAGTTAATCTAGACCTAGTTTGATTAGTTTATAATTTTTTTTATATTTTTTTTAAAATTTTAAGTTGTACATGCTTTCCAACTATCAACATGTTCAACTTGAGGGAGAGAGTAAAAGAATTTGAGGCCAACCAGTAATTAGTTTACGGGTCGGGGTCGAAGGTGAGGTCAAAGAAAGATTTTGTACTTGGACACTAAATTAGATATCAACCATATATTTATTTGGTCTCTATTGTTATTTTAGTCTTTCTTTTTAATATCATCTACTATAAATATGATCGAATCTTGAATAGAGGATATGGTAGTTATTCGATAAATTATATTGCCTACCATATAATTTTAGGGTTTTCATCATCTTCTCTTCTCATCTTTACATATTTACGTCTATCATATCATGGCCTAAATAAAAAATAAATATGTCATTGACGCATCCTTGTCTCCATCATTGGAAGTGCGAGTAACTCGTTAGAAACATAGAGACGAAGTAGCAGTGGTTATTCTTTCAATAACAAGCTAAAAACTGATTTATCCATTTCCTAGGAAGCTTATGTTTTTCCCTAGTTCATTTTTGGTTTCAGTCAACAAACACCAAATTGCCCCTTCTCCTTGTGCATATTCCGTTACATCCCATCCTCTAATGGTGGTGGGAGAGGGGGCCATATAATTAGGTAGGGTACAATCTCTATGAAGAGAACTCAAGATTTGACACCTAGTTTATATAGATAGATCTTTGGTCCATGATGATGTACGAGTTACAGGTCTGGTTCAAGGTAGATTGGATCCAATAATACCCTACCATTAATGCATCTTTAAGAAAATAAAAGATACTTCACAATCAAAAAATGATGAACCTTTTTATGTACCATGGCCAAAGACCCTCCTCAACTAAAAGATGGTGGACTCCTTTTCATTATTTTAGGCCCTTATTGCAAAACTTTATGGCTTTGTAACTAGTCCCCCATCCTTCTTCAGTGACCTTTGAGCCCCCTCCCTCCTCCTCAAATGACCTCTCTCTCTCTCTCTCTCTCTCTCTCTCTCTCTCTCTCTCTCTCTCATCCTCGTCCTTTTCCTCTCCTGTCCTCTGCCTCCTCCTATTTTAGGTAATATTAGCAACTCCAAATCCACCATCTAGAGCCACCTTCTAGCCTTCTTAGATGAGGTCGAGGTTGCCCCCTCCCTCGGATTGTCTCCAGAGACCCCTCCTACCTATCAGCTAAAATTTATCCCCCTCCTTCTTGTTGATTCAATTTGTTCCCTTCTCCTCCTTATAGTTCGGATCATGATCTCAATTTTGATTGATGAACTGTCACATCCCAATACAATAGAATAAAAAATTTATTACTGGATATGATATCGTAAAAGTTTAAATTATACTTGTATAAGACATGTATGTGCATAATTAATATTTAATCTAAAAACAAGGTTATTACAATAAAAAAATAATAAGATAATTGATATCACAATAAAATATATAAAAATGATCTCTTTATTGATCATTATAATTGAGTACAAAGGCTCTTAATGACCAACTTAATTATGCCAAGTTGCTTATAACTGATGATAACAAATCATTTTTAATATCTTATACATTACGTCATTTATAGCAAAGATAACACTGTCCAAAGTAAAGCTTCAATTTGCCAACTGGTTTTTTTGACGCTTCAGAAGTTTCAAGCGACTCCCTACACCTGTAGAGGAGTGGTCAGCACATTAGGAAATATACTGGCAAACGAGGCCATCCCAGCTCACCTAAACCAACACAGTAATTATGTGAAGAATAAAGCTTTATATTTATGATCTTTCTATTATGGACTAGGTTTATTAATAATTCATAATCAACAATATAGAATATAACAAGGTATTTATCACTTGTACAGTTATATCTTACCCACATCTAATTGGTCCATCCCTACAAAATAAAGGTAAGAAATAACAATATAAATGTCATGACCCATCCCTGCATCAATATGTTAGGCCGAGAAAATATTTGTCATTAATATGTAGCATGTCTACATGACGGTCATCAGTGTCACTATACTACAAAGAACTATCCATAGTATTACGATAAGTTATTTCAGAGCAGGTATCTATCCTCAATGAAGGTCCCACAATACCTCGTGTCTGACTGTACCTTTTCACATAATTTTCTCCTAGGCTGATATGGTTCAGGTGTCCCATATATCATTCGAGAAAAGCAAAACCTTATACACAAGTTATCCATGACTATTCAAAAGTGTATGTCTTATAGCTAGAAATATAATATGCATGGAAATAAAGATTAAAAGTAAATACAATTCAATCTCTACTTGTATAACAATTTATTCCCGCGATATCTCAATTCCTATTTATGTTCTAATTGACGACTCATTGGTTCAAAATTATCCCAATAATTATGTGGTACCAAACTATGTCCCTACCATTCTATAGTACCAAACCACACCCATGTTGACCCATCCAGTCTCAGTCAACTTAATTTTGATAGTTAACTAAACCATGCATCGATATATCACAATCTGAAGACTCAATACTGCTGCTATATGTTGATTTTACTGCATCATTTAAATATAATTTTTACTTTATTTTGAATATAGGACTTAAGTACATCGAGTCCCACTGGCATGACCCAAAGTCGACACAAATAAACCATCGAACCTATCTACCAAACCATTCCAAATTCAAAGACAAACCTTAATAGAAAAGGCAACCGAACTCGGACAGATTTCTTGCTGAACTCGGTCACCGATATAGTATAAAATCAACCCAGTTATTACACCACTGATTTTTTGGCCCAATGTAAAAAAAATGATTAAAACCTACCCGAACTCTGGCCGAATTTTGTTTTCTTATACCCTGTCACGCCCCAGTCCCAAAAATATGTAGGACTAGGACACATAAGCATGCCAGCCGCATATATATGGAAACTCCAATGTATCGAACCATAACACATGCGTACGCTGTATAATGAATAATAATTCACAAATTGTAAAACTATCACAAGTCACAGGGTATAATCTAAATCTCATCCATAGAATCAAAATATAAATAACCAATATCTATGATACTAGATCTCAATGTAAGGTATCTAAAGATGACAGTCGGATGGAAACAAATCTACTGCCTAACTAGAATATAGAATGAACAAGACAAATATAATATAAGTACAACCTCTAACAATCACGAGGCTCGAAGGGAAGACCTCCTCGCAATATAAGTAGCCAATCCGGATCTGCGCTCCTGCGAATACTCATGAACATCTACACCGGGAAAGGGACCAGGTCCTCAGAGGGACATAACAAGATACATAGAAGCATGCCATAAAATAAATACTGAATAAATAAAAGGGGTGCGCTAACCATCTAAGTGAATGCAATTTGAGGACAACTTAGTACGTATGGAAAAGTGTAGGCTAGACATATGCTGACGTAATTCACCAATCGTGACGACTGGCTAGTATATGCCACATATGCCCCCATACAATGGCACTGTAATATCATAATGTCTAGCTCCGAAGAGCATGGCATCTGCATAATATAACGTCCATATCACTCCGAAGAACGTGGCATCTGAATAGTATATAACGTCCATATCGCTCCGAAGAACGTGGCATCTGCATAGTATATATCGTCCATATCACTCCGTCGAGTGTGGCATCTGAATAAAGGAAGTGGGTGTCCCATATGCCTACTAGTTGTCCTCCCCGCCCAATGATCTATGCATGTTGTATCCACAACACGCTTATCTACTACGCCGAGGCATCGTAACTCTGGCTCATAGTCTATCATTAGAATAATAGCCCAACATTACAACCAAACAAGGACAAGGATTGGACCTTCGTATTACAATAGTCTATGCTCCGACTACTAATAACTGCTAAATCTTCTAACATGCATTGCTAATAGCAGTTATTTCCTATCCGTCGTACGACCTACACGTACAGGTGGACAACCGCATACGCAAGTACATGCCCTATATGAGACTCACAACACGTGTAAGAAATGTGTCAAGACCTGGAGAGTCATACCGATAACTCCACAACTTTAGGTGGGTCTACTAGACACTAGGTCAGACACAAGTCCTAACGTTAACGCATCGCCTGCACCCGAGTCTCTCTCGGACGCGCATAGTTAAAAATCTAAAAAAATAAGCAGGCAACTAAATAATAACTAAAATTTAAACAGTACAACAAGGCAAGGTATACTTGCCTGGAAAGAAAGCTGCGAAGTACCGATAACTTGCTCTGGAAGTCGCGCAGAATGATCCAATGGTCCTCGGGGTACGCACACGAAAATGACGGTAACGACGATGAGGTTGACGACGATGACGATGGTGATGACGATGATAACGACGATGAGGGTTATGACGAGATGATAACTATGATGATGGCGATGATTACGACTACGGCGACGATGATAATATGGGTGCTCGTGGTGAAGATGATGGTGGTGATCATGATGGTGATTACATGATAGTGATTAAATGATGGTGATGACGAGGATGATGGTATGGGTGATAGTGATGACGGGGATGATGATGTGGACGATGGTGATGACGAGGATGATGATATGGACGATGGTGATGACGAGGATGATGATGTGGACGATGGTGATGATGAGGATGATGATGATGATGTCGATGAGAAGATGATGATGATGATGATGACGATGGAGGTGATGATGATTACAGATGACAAAGATGATGATGTGAGTGATGGTGATGACGAGGATGATGATGTGGACGAGGGTGATGACGAGGACGATGATGTGGATGAGGGTGTTAATGGGGATGATGATGTTATTGGCAATGGTGGTGGTGATGATAATGTATGGTGGTTGTGATGATGATGATAGTCCTGGATGAGGATGACCGGAGTTTACTGTTCCGGCCATGCTTAGGCGGTCGAGAAGGAGCAGGCAGGAAGGAGGACAGGGAAGGGGCGAAGGAGGTCCGGCTGCTGTGGAGGTGGTTGAGGTGTAGCTCCGAGGAAATGTCGAGGAGGACGACATGGAGGAGATGGCCGAAAGTCGGGGTGGTGTTGCTCGATGCAGGTGGTGTTGGTGGTATGATTCAGACGGTCAGTGGATCAGGCTAGGCGGAGGAGGAGGAGATGACGAGGTGGTCGGAATCCGATTGGTTCTGGCGAGGGAACGGAGACAATGGTGGTGGTGCAGGGTCGGGATTAATGGCCGGGAGAAGAGGACGAAGGTGGAGATTGGTGTTCGTGATGGTCGAGGGGAAGAGGTGAACGGAGATGATGGGTTGAGGTCAGGCGGGAAGGTCGACAGGGAATGGTGGAGATGACTGTGGACGTCAGAGGAGGTCGGGCTCCGGCGAGAAGATCGAAGAAGAGGGGGCAGGGAGCGGGGTGGTGTTAATGGTGGTGGTGTGGGGAGTCGATGATGGGAGAGGGAGAGGTTGTCGTGCAGCGGTGGAGGAGGATGGGTGGTTCTGGTGGAGGATGGCGAGGACTCCGGCGAGTACTCCGGCGGCGGGTCGGGGAGGAAGACGATGAACAGGGAAAAGGGGAGGGGTGTATGTCGGCTGGGAGGTATTAGTTTAAGTGAAATAGAAAAGGAAAAGAAAAGGAAATTGTATATTTATACATGTAAAATTTTTAGGTTTGGGGTTGACCTAGGATTAGGACTTGGTCAACACTCCTTGGGATTGGACCTTGGGCTCACATGAGGATGTTTGGAGGGCCATAATTGCATTGTTTAAATGCAAGAATTGGTTTAAAATAACGGGGGCGATGTTGCGTGTTGCACATCCCAAAAATTATAAAAAAATTCCTATGAAGGGGAAAGTCGGATTTCTTTATGTATTGTCCAATGGCGTGGACACCTTAATGAAATTTTGTATAAAAGCGTCCAACAATTAGAAAAATTGCACAAAGATGAAAATTAGGTTTTAATTAATTAAATTACTGTGCAAGGAGTTCTGGAATTAATTAGAAGTACATGGAGATAAAATTACGTAGGACACAAGTGTCATAGACATAGAGGGCTCAGAGTAGAATATTGTCATAAATTGGGTTGCACGAAATGGGTCAAGATTGTGTCTCCAATTTTGATTGGAACGCACAAGGATACAAAGTTGTATTTATTTAGAATTATTTATAAACTTTTGCGACGAATATTGTGCGACTAAAATATAGCCCAAGAGAGCATGATTATAAGTTACACAAAGGTCAGAATGGTATGCGGGCATGTCTAAAACAAGGTTATGAAATTTGTAGGAAGGCAATGGCTAGTGTAGTGCTTCAATTATCGAAATAACGGTAAGGTGCACTATGTGATATAAACATTGTACAATTAAATAAAGTACCGTCTTCTCTTTCTAGTTGGATTCTAATTAGCCCTAATTTCTCTATCTAAGCCAAGTAGGCCCAATTTTGGGTGAGGGGGTTTACAATCTACCCAACTTAAAAATAATTTTATCCTCAAATTTAAAATAAGGCATAATTTGGTTTAAATCCTTCACATGTGTACATCAGGCAAGTCAATCGCGGTCTCTTCTAAAAATTTAAAACTTATTCAAATCCATCGCAATCACTTTTAAATTAGATTAACCATTGTTTAGATCAAACTTCAACACATTATACTATCTTCTCGATTTTCAAATTAAATAATCCACATCCAAATCTAATTCAAATTTATATGACCTCCCAAATCAAAATTTATATCACAATCTCCAACTATCATAATCTCCTCTAGAAAACAATTATAATCAAATATTATTTCTATTTTCAACTTGTGAATTTTTGTACTCTTCAATTTTAAATTCAATTTACATCCTCAATATTTCTAATAGGTAATCCCACAATCAACGTTTAACTTTTAATTCAATCATCCAATTTGGAATTCAATCCGACCATGTTCATGTTTAGAGTTCTATTTATTTTTTTCAAGGTTTAGATCGATGAATCAACCTTTAATACTCCAAATTTAAATCATGTGCCCAAGTATAATTATTTGATTCACAATATCAAGATATCACTTTTCATTAAAACCTTGTTATTTTAATCATTTTTCTAAAATTCTCCACATTTAAAATGACCTAATATCACCATCTAATCTTACTTAATCACAATCTAAAAGAAATTCCTCTCAAGTTGATAATGCAACTTCTACTCAACTTAGAATTTACACATCTATCACATAAGGTTATATATTTAAGAAAAATATCCTCAAATTTTTAATCATGCTATTCAATCCTCAAACTTTAACACCAAATATATCGTGTATGATCAATTATAAAAGACAGTCATCTAGTAATGTGATTGGCCTATGGGGTATACCTAGTACTCTTTTTATATCATACTTATACTAAGCATGAGGTTTCGTCTTTCCGAAATAAGGAAGGACGGAAAACAATAATAAAGAGTTCAAGGGGGAGGTAATAGATTAGAAGTATGGGGATCAAGGCGTTTGAAGAATTCAAATAAAAATTGTCAAGGCAGTTGTGGATTGGAATCCTATTTTAGTAATTCCTATTCACATGCTCGTATCAGTATAGTTATGTAACTGATACAATATGTTCAGACATATCAAGAAGGCAAGTACATTCGTCTACTAATCACTATATATCTCAATCCACGTAAGGTAGTTATACGAAGGGCGAACCAAGCGCACTATAGTTGATCAGACCGTAATACACTGATTCTGAAGTGTATTAGTGTAGCGCTCCAATAATATATATGTCGTGAACAAGCTTGACAAAGAATAATCTTGCAAAACAGGGGTATAATAGCAGCATAAGTCAAGGTAGTATAGCAAATATAAGAATGCTAGATTACGATGAGAGAAATTACAAAATAGTTCAAGTTCACAAAAAGATAAGACTCTACAATCTCTACAGTTGTCGTACAACTCCTTGTCTCAGTCTCTAGTCGACCAAATAGGGGTATGGGCCTCTAAGTTCTACAGTCTGAATCAACACTATCATCTTATGTTAGTATACAGTTAATGTCATTCAGTTACACTTCAACAATGAGTCAAGAGGACTATATAATACTAGGTTATGAGGCATACTATCCAACTTAAAAGAATTAAACTAATACTGTGACAGTCTCAAGGGGAATCTACAAAATAACCTTATTCTTGTAAATAAAGTATAAATTCTTATTGGGCTATACGAGGAACGGATCTTAGTACTTATTAGGGTCTCCTATTTATATAGGTAATGGTCATCTTAAGTCTTAATCATAGTGCTCATAGAACATGTGTCAATAGTAAGAATAGAAAAGTTATTGGCCTTCAAGGGGAAAGAGGATATAACTCGTATCGAGGTGGGGGTACAATCACGTGATTTAAAACTAAGGTATAATCATAAAATTATAATCTAAAAGAATACTCAAGTATCAAGTTTTAACTACCAATCATATAATTTAAAATTCAAGAGTAACAACTATAATCCTAGCAAGCAGTATATCCCAACATCACTTGACCTACAATCATAAGAGTTATACGGCACGAGCTGAAAGATGAAGAAAGAAAGAACATAATTTAGTCGTCGCACAATTGACGAACGTTAAGGTTACAGAGGAACAAGATATAAAATTAAAATAGAGGAACTCTAGATAATATTATGGTTTTCTAAGGGGAATATGGTATGCTAATATCTGTGTTCGAGGTATGATAAAGGAAATGTTATATTCATTCCTCTCGGCTTCCTAAAGTACTGTCTGCTAGCATCAGGACAAAAATGTAAATTTATAGTTCTATAATACTATCTCACTATAAAAGTTAAGTTTTGGTCCTAATATTCAACCTTGGATTTCTATTGGTCCCACAATGTTAGGGTCAAACAATATGGTTAAATTTATAACTCACTCTAGTTGTGTCTATACTACTCTCAAGTCATCCCTAATTATCAAGGGATAATGGTCAAGCATTCTACAGGTAAGGGTTGCTAGGGTTCATTAGGTAGTCTAAACTTAATGATGTGTCAATGCCCTAGTTGTATTCTTAGTAGGAATATTATCCTGATTATCATCCTAACAACAAGGATCCCTATATTCCAGCAGATGCTATACTCAAGGAACTATTAAGGAAGTACAGGAATCAAGCAGGATGCATTTATTAGAACAGATTGGAAGAAGGTGAATCATAGTCAATTGTGGATGAGATCCTATACTCAAATCCTAATTGTAGGCTTGCTCGATACAGTAACATAACCGAGATAATATGCTCTTGACCTGCATGGGCCACCACTAAAAATATGTCATGCCCCAGTCCCAAAAATATGTAGGACTAGGACACATAAGCATGCCAGCTGCATATATATGGCAACTCCAATGTATGGAACCATAACACATGCGTACGTTGTGTAATGAATAATAATTCACAAGTGGTAAAACTATCACAAGTTACAGGGTATAATCTCAATCTCATCCATAGAATCAAAATATAAATAACCAATATCTATGATACTAGATCTCAATGTAAGATATCTAAAGATGACAGTTGGATGGAAACAAATCCACTGCCGAACTAGAATATAGAATGAACAAGACAAATACAATATAAGTACAACCCCTAACAATCATGAGGCTCGAAGGGAAGACCTCCTCGCAATATAAGTAGCCAATCCGAATCTGCGCTCCTGCGAATACTCATGAACATCTATACCTGGAAAGGGACCAAGTCCTCAGAGGGACATAACAAGATACATAGAATCATGCCATAAAGTAAATACTGAATAAATAAAAGGGGTGCGCTAACCATCTAAGTGAATGCAATTTGAGGACAACTTAGTGCGTATGGAAAAGTGTAGGCTAGACATATGCTGACATAATTCACCAATCGTGACGACTAGCTAGTATATTCCACATATGCCCCCATACAAGAGCGCTGTAATATAATAACGTCCAGCTCCGAAGAGCATGGCATATGCATAATATAACGTCCATATCGCTCCGAAGAACGTGGCATCTGTATAGTATATATCGTCCATATCACTCCGTCGATTGTGGCATCTGAATAAAGAAAGTAGGTGTCCCATACGCCTACTAGTCGTCCTCCCCATCCAATGATCTATGCATGTTGTATCCACAACACGCTTAGCTACTACGCCGAAGCGTCGTAACTCTGGCTCATAGTCTATCTTTAGAACAATAGCTCAACCTTACAACCAAACAAGGACAAGGATTGGACCTTCGCCCTATAATAGTCTATGCTTCGACTACTAATAACTACTAAGTCTTCTAATATACATTGCTAATAGCAGTTATTCCCTATCCGTCGCACGACCTACACGTACAGGTGGCCAACCGCATACGCAAGTCCGTGCCATACATGAGACTCACAACATGTGTAAGAAATGTGTCAAGGCCTGGGGAGTCATACCGATAACTCCACAACTTTAGGTGGGTCTACTAGACACTAGGTCAGACACAAGTCCTAACGTCAACGCATTCGTTGACTGCACCCGAGTCTCTCTCAGACGTGCACAGTTAAAAATCTAAAACAATAATCAGGCAACTAAATAATAACTAAAATTTAAACAGTACAACAAGGCAAGGTATACCTGCCTGGCAAGAAGGCTGCGTAGTACCGATAATCTGCTCTGGAAGTCGCACAGAATGATCCAATGATCCTCGGGGTACGTACACGAGAATGACGGTAACGACGATAAGTTTGACGACGATGGCGATGGTGATGACGATGATAACGACGATGAGGGTTATGACGAGATGATAACTATGATGATGGTGATGATTACGACTACGACGATGATGATGATGTGGGTGCTCATGGTGAAGATGGTGGTGGTGATCATAATGGTGATTACATGATGGTGATGACGAGGATGATGGTGTGGGTGATAGTGATAATGGGGATAATGATATGGACGATGGTGATGACGAAGATGATGATATGGACGATGGTGATGACGAGGACGATGATGATAATGTCGATGAGGAGATGATGATGATGACGATGAGGAAATGATGATAATGTCGATAAGGAGATGATGATGATGACGATGGAGGTGATAATGATGATTACAGATGACGAAGATGATGATGTGAGTAATGGTGATGACGAGGATGATGATGTGGACGAGGGTGATAACGAGGACGATGATGTGGACGAGGGTGTTAATGGGGATGATGATGTTATTGGCAATGGTGGTGGTGATGATAATGTATGGTGGTTGTAATGATGATGATAGTCCTGGATGAGGATGATCGGAGTTTGCTGTTCCGGCCATGCTCAGGCGGCCGAGGAGGAGCAGGAAGAAAGGAGTACAGGGTAGGGGCGAGGGAGGTCCGGCTATTGTGGAGGTGGTCGAGGTGCAGCTCTGAGGAAATGTCGAGGAGGACGACATGGAGGAGATGGCCGGAGGTCGGGGTGGTGTTGCTCGATTTAGGTGGTACTGGTGGTGTGATTCAGGCGGTCAGTGGCTCAGGCTAGGCGGAGGAGAAGGAGATGACGAGGTGGTCGGGATCCGGTCGGTTCTGGCGAGGGAACGAAGACAATGGTGGTGGTGCAGGGTCGGGATTAATGGCCGGGAGAGGAGGACGAAGGTGGGGATTGGTGTTCGTGATGGTCGAGGGGGAGAGGTGAACGGAGACGATGGGTTGAGGTCAGGCGAGAAGGTCGACGGGGAATGGTGGAGATGACTGTGGACGTCGGAGGAGGTCGGGCTCCGGCGAGGAGATCGGAGAAGAGGGGGCAAGGAGCGGGGTGGTGTTAATGGTGGTGGTATGGGGAGTCGACGATGGGAGAGGGAGAGGTTGTCGTGCAGCGATGGAGGAGGACGGGTGGATCTTGTGGAGGATGGCGAAGACTCCGGCGAGTACTCCAGCGGCGGGTCGGGGAAGAAGATGATGAACAGGGAATAGGGGAGGGGTGTATGTCGGCTGGGAGGTATTAGTTTAGGAGAAATAGAAAAGGAAAAGAAAAGGAATATTGTATATTTATACATGTGAAATTTTTAGGTTTGGGGTTGACCTAGGATTAGGGCTTGGTCAACACTCCTTGGGATTAGACCTTGGGGTCACGTGAGGATGTTTGGAGGGCCATAATTGCAATATTTAAATGTAAGGATTGGTTTAAAATAAAGGGGGCGATGTTGCGCGTTGCACATCCCCAAAATTATGAGAAAATTCCTATGAAGGAAAAAGTTGGATTTCTTCATGTATTGTCCAATGGCGTGGACACCTTAATGAAATTTTGCATAAAAGTGCCCAATAATTGGGAAAATTGCACAAAGATGAAAATTTGGTTTTAATTAATTAAATTATCGCACAAGGTGTTCTGGAATTAATTAGAAGTACATGAAGATAAAATTAGGTAGGACACAAGTGTCATGGACATAGAGGGCTCAGAGTAGAATATTGTCATAAATTGGGTTGCACAAAACAGGTTTAAGATTGTGTCTCCAATTTTGATGGAACGCACAAGGATACAAAGTCGTATTTATTTAGAATTATTTATAAATGTTCGCAATGAATATTGTGCGACTAAAATATAGCACAAGAAAGCCTGATTATAAGTTATACAAAGGTCAGAATGGTATGTGGGCACGTTTAGAATAAGGTTGTGAAATTTGTAGGAAGGCAATGGCTAGTGTAGTGCTCCAATTATCGAAACAACGGTAAGGTGCACTATGTGATATAAATAGTGTACAGTTAAATAAAGTATCGTGTTCTCTTTCTAGTTGGATTCTAATTAGCCCTAATTTCTCTATCTAAGCCAAGTAGGCCTAATTTTAGGTGAGGGGGTTTACATAACCTATAAATTGGATTAAAATTACCATATTCCAAATCATCCAACTCACTCAACTTTCATCTTTCAATCCTCCAGTGAAGCAATACAACTGAGCCTCAACTTTTCCATCTCTAAGAGCAACTCCCTAGCCTTCTAAGTGCCAAGTGTAGTCTCAGTTTACAAGTCTACAAGAGTTTTAAAGAGCTTGGCTCCTCTCTCTCTCTCTCTCTCTCTCTCTCTCTCTCTCTCTCTCTCTCTTGTTGTGAAGTTGCGAGACTTCGGATCAAATCTTGTGGTTATAAGAAGTGACAAGCCTTCGAATCAAAGCTTGCGATTCACTATTGGTGATTATAGTGGATACAACTCTGAGAAAGGGTTATTGGGACTGGACTAGTCCTCTCAGAGGGAAACCAATATGCATCGCGGTGTTTGTGTTTGCTCTCTCTTACTCTTACTAATTTATATTACTGTCTTGCTTATACACTGTTAGATGCCTTTATTCTACTTAATTTTTAATTGGGTATATTATTTTGCTCCACTCTATTCACCATCCTCTAGAGTTGCCTTACGGTCCTTTAATTGGTATCAAAGCTAATTCTCTTGATATTGGCTTAACATCCTGAGAGACTTATGGCAACTGTTAGATATATCCACACCAACAAAGGTGAAAGGCCATTCCACAAATAGGCCACCCCTATCTAATGGTACTAACTACAAGTACTGGAAGACACGTATAAGCTTTTACTTAGAGTTACTTGATTTTGAACTTTGGGCTGTTGTAGTAGAAGGATATAAGAAGCCACCTAGAATAATCATAGATGACAACCTTGTAGAGAAACCTCATGATAAGTACACAAACACTGAAAAAAATAGGCTAGTCTTGATGCTAAAGTTATTAATGCTATATTCTGTATTGTAGACAGAACTGAATTCAACAGGGTCTCCACTTGTGTCACTTTGCACGAAGTTTGGAAACTTCTTGAGGTCACTCATGAAGGAACCTCACAAGTGAAGGAATCAAAAAAAAGTCGACTGACACAGGAATATGAAGCATTCAAGATGAAGCAAAATAAGACGATCACTCAAATATTCACAAGATTCCTCGATATCTTCAACCCTCTATCCTCTCTTGTCAATGAGTACAACAATCACAGGAAGATTCACAAAGTACTCAGAGGACTTACCAAGAACTGGAATCCCAAGGCTACTACAATCATAGAAAGGAATGATCTCACTACGATGACCCTCGAGACGCTCATGGGCAAGCTAGTGACTCACGAGCTAGATCTCAAGAAATTCGAATATCCCACTCCAAAGGAAAGATGATTGCTTTCAAGTCGAATCACAAGAAGGTCACTAATTACGACTCCGATGAAGATGAATCTCAAGATGAAAAAGTTGTCCTAATCATCAGGAACTTCAAAAAATTTCTAAAGCTTGAGAGATCAAAAAGAAGGAGCTCAATGACAAAAATGATGAAGAGCCTATGTGTTACAACTGCAAGAAAATAGGACATATAAAGAAAGACTGCCCAATATTAAAAAAAGGGAATCGCCACGATCGCTCGTCCAGAAGAACATCAAGAAAGTATGCAAATACTAGCATCTGGCATGAAAGAGAAGCTAGTGAATCCATAGAGGAGAATCCTCGAGAAGTGGCGAACCTATGCTTCATGGCATTGACTAATCAGGTAACACACAATATTCCTTGTAACCTCCGATTTCCAATTTCCAAAATAATTAGATTTAATTTATTTTAAAATATCAAGTTTTATAAAATATTTCTCCTTGAAAACTTTTACTTGATTTTGAACGATGTCTGATTTTAGAAGGTAATTTAAAAATCTTTTATAAAAGTCATTTTTCTAAATGTCGATGTATTACAAAATAAATAAATAAATAATAATATATATTTTCTAGTTTCAAATGTTTATTGGCTTGAAATAATAAAATTTTTATTGATGAAATTATTATAGGACTAGTTGTTTTCATAATAAAATTTCATATCCATTTTGGAATAGTAAATAAACAAATTACATATTTTCTAAGGTTTTGTAAAATGAAGTTAATTCGTAGCTAATTTAATCAGTCAGCCTTTGAAAGCCTCTTAAAAACATTTTCTTAAATTTCTTTTCTATTTAAATTTATCAGTTTACTGTCTCCCCTTTTTGCACCCTCATTTTTCCCACATGTAAAACCCGTTTAATTAATTCTGGGCCATTCATCATTGGGCCAACCCGCAACCCTTTATCCCACACCATCTCTCCCTATTTAGGTTCTCATTCTCACATTTCCCTAGAAACCCTAATCTTCAATTCATTGGCTAGCCTCCACAAAATTCCCACAAGCCATCATCACCATTTTGTGCTTGTGTCCGTGTGTCCAGCATCACCGTGTCAGCCGTGACGGCCTCGGGTCCGACCCCGGGTGTCCCACCATATCCATTTCTTTTCCTGTGTCCAGATTTACAGTTTACAACCAGCTTTTCCGTGTCCGACACACCCGGACACCACCTCCACATCCACCACTGTACACAGCATCACCCGTGTCCAACACCGGACACGTCTACAGTACACCCCCGTCGTGTCCAGCCTCGGACACGATCGACCCCGACCCCCCGAACCCTAACCCTAGATCAGGCCGAGCCGGTGGCCGCCGCTGGAACCAGAGACCGCCGCCTCCTCGATCTGGCCGCCTGCCACCACCACCTGGAGTCTCTCGACTAAATCGCCGCCGGAGCCGACGTCGTCGAAGTCCGCCGCTGAGCCGAGCCTGCCTCATCGAGCGCCGAGCCCGCCTCATCGAGCGCCGAGCCCGCCTCATCGAGCGCCGAACGCCGCCGCCGCTGCTCTCGAGCTCCACGCCGTCGCTGCAGACCGCCGACCGCCTCGAAGCCGCCGCGTCGTCGAACTCAGCCCGCAGCTGCCCTCGAACAGCCGCCCAGATCCTCGAGCGCCGCCTCGGGTCTGTCGAAGCCGCCGAGCTCGGAGATCCGCCGCCGCCGCCCTGCCCGGCGAGCTTTTCCTCCGTCGACGCCGAGACCCTCGGGTGAGCCTCTTTTTCCCTTTCCCTCTTTGCTCTGTGTTTAACGATTTGTATAGGTTATTAGTTAAGTATGTGATTAGTTAATTATAATTTATTAGTTAATTAATTAATGATTTGATTAGTTAATAATTAATATATAAGTAATTAGTTTAAGTGTTAATAAAATAGTTTAATGAATATATATATAATAGTTAATTTCATTGTAATTAGTTTAAGTTAATGTATAGTTAATGAATTGTAATAGTTAATTTATAATTAGTTTAATTAAATTATTAAAACCAGTTAGTAAATATCAATTAATTAGTTTAGTATTTTTCTTATAATTAGTTTAGTTAATTTGTAATTGATGTAGTAAATAAATGTAATTGGTTTAGTATATGTAATTAGCTAATTTTATGTAATTAGTTTAATTATATTAGTTATAATTATTCAGTAATTAAGTTTTAATAATTTATTAATCAGTAATTAATTATTGATTAGTTAGTAACTATTAATTAATTAGTTAGTATTTTCACATAATTAGTTTAGTGATTTCATGTAATTAGTTCATTTTTACGTATTAAATTAAAAGGTTTTGATTATGTTAAATATAATAAATCTTGGGTTTTATATTATTATTAAAAATATAGTTTCAATAATAAAATGAGTTCAAAAATTAGTTTATTGGATCGGTGACCGATTTTACCATAAATGAAAAATATTGGCTTTTACATAAATTCTAGTTTTTATAAATAAACTTTTATTTGAAAATATTGTTCAAAATAAGTTCGAAATGATTTATATACGTAAATACGTATTTCTAGTATATGTAATCAATTTAGTATTTATATATATATATATTTTAAAAAGGTATTTTAGCATATGTATGAGTATACAGATATAATGTTCAACTAGTATAAATCAAATATGTATTTAAAAGATATATATATATATTGTAAATACATTTAAATTGGTGCATGTATAAATATTGTAAGTATAATAAGTGTAATGTATATTATATACGTGTCCCTACTAGATGACCCTAGTTGACTAGTGCCCTGCCTGACATGGCCTTGAGACCAGTATTTTTTGACTGTGTTAGTGTAGCATCTGATGCGAATATGGTTTGCTTGTGTTATGTTAATAGGACTGTTGGGTTACCCAGGGGATACTCTGGAACAGGACATTGGTTTTACCAGCTAAGGACCCAAGGCAAGTACATTCTCTGATTAGTTTCTAATTTATGATATCTCCTATGTTCACTGTATCTAGTATAAATATCCATGTTCCCGACACATTGGTTACACGGATTGGTATACACGGATCTCGTCATGAGATGTTATTCCTTATTCATGGTGTAGCTTGTACGAGACTTGTTTTCCTTGTTATCTTGTGCATGTACAGACACTGATTTCCCGGGGAGATTTGCTACCTTCCTAGGGAATCCCGTGCCATAGCGTACCATGATTGGATCTACTATACCAGTCGGGGAGTTTGGGGAGTATTTTAGTGTAGATATATGATCATACCCAACTATCCATGCATCATAGCTCACCCCACATCTCACGTCGGGTGCGGCCTGACCATCTCCATGCCTCATAGCTGTTACGTGTGATTAGCCTGACCTCTCCCTGCATCATAGCTAACCAACGGTTAGCCTGACCTTCCATGAATCATAGCTAATCACATGTAACCAGCCTGATCAAGTTCCCAAGCCGATCACATGTTAAAGCTAGTACTCACACACTTAGTCATAGAATTCTTGCTCATGGACATAATGTTTCTTTTCCTGCATTTACTTACAGTATTTCCAGTATTTCTCTCATTGTACATTTCTCGTACTTATACATGCATCTGGTATGTTTCCATCTAGAACTGCTACATAGCTTATGTCATTTATATAGAACTGCTATTTAGAGATGTACTTTGCTCCTTCCTGACTGGAAATATTTTTCCAGACTGTGACCTTAGTAGACTGGCTCTGACATACTTGGGGATTGGAAGTAATGATTGCAGGTATGATTATTGTGTCATTAGACTTGTGTTGTATTCTTTTATTTCTTCATTTTCCTATCGTGCTGTAGTTGTGATTGAGTATTTCTAGATTTATTTTATGTTATCCACGTCTCCTTATGGAGTTGGATACTAGCGTGAGATTGTTTAGATAGTACTTGACCTAGACAGCGTTCTACCGCCGATGCTGCGGCGTAGGCTGGACGTACCCACGCTCTCGTGCCCCTAAACCGGGTGCGGGTCGTGACACGTTTTAGTGGTGGCCCATGCAGGTCAGACTTCGCGAGTTGTGCGATGTCGTAGTAGTGCGACGTCATAGTTGTACTACTGCGTACCTGCTATTAAATATAGGACATAGGATACTAGGATGAGAGAGGATACTCAATCACAAATTCTTGAAAGATTTCCTGGGATGACCCCATGAGAATCTTATTTTCAATTTAAATCTTTCCTTGTTTCCGTCCGCTCTCGCTTGTTGTTACTGAACTTGATTCTTGTTGAGCAGTTATAAATTAAATTCTTGGTATCATTGTTGAGTTTGATTCTTGTTGACCAGTTATTAACTTAAATTCTTGGTATCGTTGTTGAGTTGATTTCAATTTGAGATGAATTTTTACGGACTAGAATTTATGGTATCATCTGATGACATATATTGATGAGGACAGTGAGGAAGGTAAAACGTCTACTTTGGTTATGGAACCTAGAATTTAACGCAGCCATATTAGCTGTCGTGACGAGAACGTAGGAACCTAACTTGGATGTACATACTTTAGTTATGAGATTTAGAGTTTCTCGCAGCCATACCGGTTGGCGTGGCGAGTATTCTAGATAACATGATTATAGGGTTGCATACCTTAGTTACGGAACCTGTCGTTCCTCGCATCTATGCTTACTGGCGTGGCGAGGATTCTGAGTGTCATGATTTCGGATAGACGTGTATGATTATCAGGTTGTATCTTAAATTGGTTCTTAAAATATCATCTCAAGACTTATCTATTTCTGTTATTCCAGGACTTTGTTCCACCGCTTCTTTCTTACTAGCAGTAAGGATACCCTCTGTCCTCAATTCAGTCTTTGAGCTCCTATTCCTTGAGGATTTCTTGTTAAGCATGGTAATTAGTGGCTTGTAATTATGTCTGTGTCTTGAGTATTAGTATTGACTGAGTGTTGCTTGTGAGTTTGTAAGTGTTTCCTAGTTGGACATGTGAGCAGTAGGATTTAATCTAGAGTTAGCCCTTAGCATAGTACCTTGTAACAATGGTTCTAGGAGAAGTGCCATTAGAGACTGAGAGTTAAGGAGAGTATAGAGTATCAGTGATAGTTCTCAGAGTTAGTATCAGAGCCAATTACCCGTCCTGGAAAATCATGATTATGCAATTGGATGATCTACGTGAACAATTAAGTATCCAGGAAGTGTGTTAAGGATTTATGGAGCATGATGTCCAATTGGATGATTGATATCGGAAATGTTAAAAGTAAAGAAATGTATATGTATAAAGGGTTTAATGAGATGTCATAAGTAGAGAAATATCAGGATTAGTAATGGAAGTTGTGAAGCGTATCACGGATTAGTTTAATAGGCTTTAAAGGATTGAAGGAAATACATATACAACCATCGAGATGAGGAACCATACACATACCCATGAGAGTAAAGAAACATGAGTGTTATAGAGGATACAGGTGATCATGAGTCTAATGAGCTTGATGAGATAATCCATTAATGCAGCTAGTGATATAATACCAAGAGTGCCGATGATTCTATATCGAGGATTATTGAAAATGGTGCTAGTAACAGTAGGCACTCGGTGTGATGATAAGTAGATGATATACCAGTTGACATAAATTAAAATTATGAAAGAAAACACAGTTGATGGTAACTTTGATCATTGGAGGTAATAGTGCAAGTGATTCGGGCAGTACAAATTTAGTACACAGTTCTAGACAATATAGGTATTGAGTGCACCTTGAGTATCAGAGACCGTGAGCACTAATATGTACATTGAGGAGTTATAAATTAAAAGGTGGAAATGAATTTTAAATTTTCAGAATTTTTAAGGAGTTGAGATTTTATGTTGTTAAAATATTGAGGATTTAAATTTGATTCACTAAACATAGTTAAGGCTACAAAGATTTTAGAAGTGATTAAATTTTATTTCGATGTGAAGTATCTAATATTGAGGAGGCATATGCATTTTATTTTAAGTTGATCGGGAAGTTAAACCTTGACGATTATTTGGAGGATTAATTTTTGGTAGATATGAATATTAAAATATGATTAGTTGATATGGGTACCAGTGTACACGAATAGGAATTTGTTAATGTGCTAGAGTTAAGTGTTTGTTAGAAGATAGTGCAAGTATATATTAAGCAGGTTCTTTCTTTTCTTTCCTCATGTTCTTGTTGTCTTCTGATTGATTGATACCTTAGTACCGTAGCTGTATGCATGAGTTCTTGTTATAATGTAGTTAGTAGTACCCCTGATACAGAGACTGTAATACCATGACAAAAGACACCATGATCATACATATTTCCCTTAGGTTGCATGTTGTATGGTTGTAGGTAGAATTCTCTTAGACTTGATTGTTGAGGATTTAACTGTAGTAAAGATCTATGACGAGGTTATGACTGACAAAAAGAGACGAGAGGATTAAATTTGTGGATGAGCATTAAATTAAATAAAGAATTTAGGGGTTGTTATAACGGAATTGATGGATCATTGATTTTATGAAAATTGAGGTATGATTGAAATTCGAGGACAAATATTTACTTAAAGGGAGAATTAAGAAATTGACAGAGCCAAAAATTTGAGGATTTATTAATTTTAAGGAGGTCTTGATATGATTAAATTGATTATTTAAAATTTGAGAAATTCGAGAGACTATCATTTTATCTATTTGATTGCAAGATAGAAACTTTATATATTATGAATGTTGCATTGAAGATACTGGAAGCATCGCATCGTTGAGTATTTGAGGAAAAAGAAAAGCAGGAAATAAAATCGTAAATGGAATAGTGTCAAATTAAATTCTTGGGATGAGGAATTAGATTGGAATAAGCATCAATTGAATTTGAGTTAGATGATTGATGAGTGTTTAAAGTTAAATTTTGGGATGCAGATTTTTAAGTTTTATAAATATGCATTGATTTGGATTTCAATTAAAAGGATTGGATAGTAAATTTTGTATTTAGTTATTACTCAAAATTTGAGGAGATTATGATACGACTGGAATTCAATTAAAATATTGAGGATTTGAGTAATAAAAATTTTACATTGGGATAATAAATTCAGAGGATGAAAAAAAAAAAAAAATAATATTAGTTCAAATTTCAGAAACATTATACATACGGATAAAGAAATATTGAATGAAATGAAGCTCATGGTAAGGGAGATTATAATATAATTGATTATGGGATCATATAATTGAAGGTCGTAAGGTAAGATCATGGTATATTGAGGTTGTGATTTAAATTTAAATCTTGACCATGACAGTAACATTTGAAATTGAAGAAAATAATCGAGGTATAGTTGATGTTAAGATAAACAACTCGAATTTGATGATAAGGCTTTTGATTCAGAAATTCTAAGATCTAATCTAATAAAGTTTGTGGAATTTGGAACTTTTATAGAATTAGTTAATGATGAATCACAAGATTGAGAAAAGTAAGATGAACGAGGATAAAAAGGAAGGATTATTTTCAGAAGGTAGTAAAGACTACTCTTTTTCCTAGAATCAAGAAAGGCGATTAGATGTCTCTTGATTACATTCTGGAGGATGTATTTAAGTTTCTTAAATCATATTGTTGACCGTATCTTTCAAATTAGCTATAACTTTCATGTCTATATCATTAATTATACTGGGTCTTCCTTGATTTAGTTACTTTGAAAAGGTAACGTGCATTATTCCAATTATCTATTTTAGTAATCGTGTCTACTTCCCAAAATCTAAACTTTCTAGAGGATTCAAGGCCGAGCCATGATTCCTTCAAGTTACTCCTATCTTAAACCTTATTTTCTTTTTCTTCATGTTTTCTGCTGTTTGGTAAATATTTTCCTTATAGAAATATTTTCTTTAATGATATATTCATCATTATGAACAACCAAATTTTCTATTCTAGCCATCCCTAAAATTTCGAGGACGAAATTTTTCTAAGGTGGATAGACTTGTAACCTCCGATTTCCAATTTCCAAAATAATTAGATTTAATTTATTTTAAAATATCAAGTTTTATAAAATATTTCTCCTTGAAAACTTTTACTTGATTTTGAACGATGTCTGATTTTAGAAGGTAATTTAAAAATCTTTTATAAAAGTTATTTTTCTAAATGTCGATGTATTACAAAATAAATAAATAAATAATAATATATATTTTCTAGTTTCAAATGTTTATTGGCTTGAAATAATAAAATTTTTATTGATGAAATTATTATAGGACTAGTTGTTTTCATAATAAAATTTCATATCCATTTTGGAATAGTAAATAAACAAATTACATATTTTCTAAGGTTTTGTAAAATGAAGTTAATTCGTAGCTAATTTAATCAGTCAGCCTTTGAAAGCCTCTTAAAAACATTTTCTTAAATTTCTTTTCTATTTAAATTTATCAGTTTACTGTCTCCCCTTTTTGCACCCTCATTTTTCCCACATGTAAAACCCGTTTAATTAATTCTGGGCCATTCATCATTGGGCCAACCCGCAACCCTTTATCCCACACCATCTCTCCCTATTTAGGTTCTCATTCTCACATTTCCCTAGAAACCCTAATCTTCAATTCATTGGCTAGCCTCCACAAAATTCCCACAAGCCATCATCACCATTTTGTGCTCGTGTCCGTGTGTCCAGCATCACCGTGTCAGCCGTGACGGCCTCGGGTCCGACCCCGGGTGTCCCACCATATCCATTTCTTTTCCTGTGTCCAGATTTACAGTTTACAACCAGCTTTTCCGTGTCCGACACACCCGGACACCACCTCCACATCCACCACTGTACACAGCATCACCCATGTCCAACACCGGACACGTCTACAGTACACCCCCGTCGTGTCCAGCCTCGGACACGATCGACCCCGACCCCCCGAACCCTAACCCTAGATCAGGCCGAGCCGGTGGCCGCCGCTGGAACCAGAGACCGCCGCCTCCTCGATCTGGCCGCCTGCCACCACCACCTGGAGTCTCTCGACTAAATCGCCGCCGGAGCCGACGTCGTCGAAGTCCGCCGCTGAGCCGAGCCCGCCTCATCGAGCGCCGAGCCCGCCTCATCGAGCGCCGAGCCCGCCTCATCGAGCGCCGAACGCCGCCGCCGCTGCTCTCGAGCTCCACGCCGTCGCTGCAGACCGCCGACCGCCTCGAAGCCGCCGCGTCGTCGAACTCAGCCCGCAGCTGCCCTCGAACAGCCGCCCAGATCCTCGAGCGCCGCCTCGGATCTGTCGAAGCCGCCGAGCTCGGAGATCCGCCGCCGCCGCCCTGCCCGGCGAGCTTTTCCTCCGTCGACGCCGAGACCCTCGGGTGAGCCTCTTTTTCCCTTTCCCTCTTTGCTCTGTGTTTAACGATTTGTATAGGTTATTAGTTAAGTATGTGATTAGTTAATTATTATTAGTTAGTTAATTATAATTTATTAGTTAATTAATTAATGATTTGATTAGTTAATAATTAATATATAAGTAATTAGTTTAAGTGTTAATAAAATAGTTTAATGAATATATATATAATAGTTAATTTCATTGTAATTAGTTTAAGTTAATGTATAGTTAATGAATTGTAATAGTTAATTTATAATTAGTTTAATTAAATTATTAAAACCAGTTAGTAAATATCAATTAATTAGTTTAGTATTTTTCTTATAATTAGTTTAGTTAATTTGTAATTGATGTAGTAAATAAATGTAATTGGTTTAGTATATGTAATTAGCTAATTTTATGTAATTAGTTTAATTATATTAGTTATAATTATTCAGTAATTAAGTTTTAATAATTTATTAATCAGTAATTAATTATTGATTAGTTAGTAACTATTAATTAATTAGTTAGTATTTTCACATAATTAGTTTAGTGATTTCATGTAATTAGTTCATTTTTACGTATTAAATTAAAAGGTTTTGATTATGTTAAATATAATAAATCTTGGGTTTTATATTATTATTAAAAATATAGTTTCAATAATAAAATGAGTTCAAAAATTAGTTTATTGGATCGGTGACCGATTTTACCATAAATGAAAAATATTGGCTTTTACATAAATTCTAGTTTTTATAAATAAACTTTTATTTGAAAATATTGTTCAAAATAAGTTCGAAATGATTTATATACGTAAATACGTATTTCTAGTATATGTAATCAATTTAGTATTTATATATATATATATTTTAAAAAGGTATTTTAGCATATGTATGAGTATACAGATATAATGTTCAACTAGTATAAATCAAATATGTATTTAAAAGATATATATATATATTGTAAATACATTTAAATTGGTGCATGTATAAATATTGTAAGTATAATAAGTGTAATGTATATTATATACGTGTCCCTACTAGATGACCCTAGTTGACTAGTGCCCTGCCTGACATGGCCTTGAGACCAGTATTTTTTGACTGTGTTAGTGTAGCATCTGATGCGAATATGGTTTGCTTGTGTTATGTTTATAGGACTGTTGGGTTACCCAGGGGATACTCTGGAACAGGACATTGGTTTTACCAGCTAAGGACCCAAGGCAAGTACATTCTCTGATTAGTTTCTAATTTATGATATCTCCTATGTTCACTGTATCTAGTGTAAATATCCATGTTCCCGACACATTGGTTACACGGATTGGTATACACGGATCTCGTCATGAGATGTTATTCCTTATTCATGGTGTAGCTTGTACGAGACTTGTTTTCCTTGTTATCTTGTGCATGTACAGACACTGATTTCCCGGGGAGATTTGCTACCTTCCTAGGGAATCCCGTGCCATAGCGTACCATGATTGGATCTACTATACCAGTCGGGGAGTTTGGGGAGTATTTTAGTGTAGATATGTGATCATACCCAACTATCCATGCATCATAGCTCACCCCACATCTCACGTCGGGTGCGGCCTGACCATCTCCATGCCTCATAGCTGTTACGTGTGATTAGCCTGACCTCTCCCTGCATCATAGCTAACCAACGGTTAGCCTGACCTTCCATGAATCATAGCTAATCACATGTAACCAGCCTGATCAAGTTCCCAAGCCGATCACATGTTAAAGCTAGTACTCACACACTTAGTCATAGAATTCTTGCTCATGGACATAATATTTCTTTTCCTACATTTACTTACAGTATTTCCAGTATTTCTCTCATTGTACATTTCTCGTACTTATACATGCATCTGGTATGTTTCCATCTAGAACTGCTACATAGCTTATGTCATTTATATAGAACTGCTATTTAGAGATGTACTTTGCTCCTTCCTGACTGGAAATATTTTTCCAGACTGTGACCTTAGTAGACTGGCTCTGACATACTTGGGGATTGGAAGTAATGATTGCAGGTATGATTATTGTGTCATTAGACTTGTGTTGTATTCTTTTATTTCTTCATTTTCCTATCGTGCTGTAGTTGTGATTGAGTATTTCTAGATTTATTTTATGTTATCCACGTCTCCTTATGGAGTTGGATACTAGCGTGAGATTGTTTAGATAGTACTTGACCTAGACAGCGTTCTACCGCCGATGCTGCAGCGTAGGCTGGACGTACCCACGCTCTCGTGCCCCTAAACCGGGTGCGGGTCGTGACATTCCTTATGATGATTTTACATTTAATAAGTTAGGTAATGCCTTTAGTGATTTGCTTGAGAATTTTAGAAAACTCAGGAATAAATACAAGCATGCTAGAAAAGATATTCAAGATTATCAAACTGAGATAGAAAGACTTACATCTTTACTAAATTAAGTAAAGGATAATTCTAACGATTCAGAAGAGAATTATAGACTTAAGCTTAATCTCCACAAGGAATATGCCAGCATTGATAAGAGCTATCAAGAGAATACAAAACTTAAGGAAAAAATTGAATCCGAAAAGAAGAAGCATTATATTGTTGCTTGTAGAATAGATGCTCTCACTACTAAATATGATGAAGTATATGCTACCTCTAAAATATTAGAGATTATATTGGGTAAACAGGTTGAACAACCCCCTACCCAACCAAACAGGAGACGTAGCAAAACATATGAGCACTCACAGCCATGTTCATACTTACAAGCATAATGCTTCATGCAATCATACATGCAGAACACATTATATTACTGCATGCCATTATGCACGTAGAACTTAAAATGCCTCACATAATCATATATTTTACTATATATATCCACGTAAACCACACAAAATTGCTTCATACGCTCACATCTATCCTGTTATACCAAGCACCAACAACACAGCTATATGTCACTATTATGTAAGAAATAACATATATCTAGATTCTGTAGAACTATAAAGTTAGTAGATATGAATCTTTATGCATAGGTACCAAATACCAACACAGCTGGATCCTCAAAGAAATGGGTACCAAGGGTTACATCTACAACTCATTTTGTAGGTGGACCAACCCTCTCATGCTAGAAGCAAGTGGATTCTCGATAATGGTTGCTTACGGCATATGACTGGTGATGTCAACCTATTTGCAACGCTATCGATAAAGAAAGAATGATACGTCCCCTTCGGTAATAACTTCAGAGAATATATTATTGGTAACAGGAACATTGGTATCCCTTCTTATCCAGTTATAAAAGTTGTTTGTCTAGTCATGGAATTAAAACATAACCTACTCAGCATCAGTCATCTAGCTGACCATGGTTATGGCATTAACTTCGTAAAAGACAAATGCTCTATATATGAAAGATCCACAGGTAATATAATCTTTAAAGGGATCAGGAAAGATAATATATATTTTTTCTATCTTGCAAAGGACACTAACAATGCAGTTAGAAGTCTATACGCCAACAAAGATGATAGATGGATATGACACATGCATCTAGGACATACAAATATAGATACTATTGCAAGACTGTCCACAAAGAAGTTGGTAAGAGGCTTACGAGATATATTTTTAAGAAAGATATGGTATGTGTTGATTGTGAAAAGAATAAAGCTACTAAATCTTTCTTTAAGACAATCAACGATGTAAGTACCTCTAGACCACTTCAACTCTTGCATATGGACTTGTTTAGACCTAGAAGAGTCGTCGGTCTTGGCGGTAAGCTCTATACTTATGTCATTGTTGATGATTTTTGTAGATACACATGGGTTTATTTTCTTGCGAACAAAAATAAAAAATTCTAAATTTATAACTTTTTGTAAAAAGGTTCAAAACAAAAAAGGTTTCATGATTACTCGTATCCGAAGTTATCATAGAGGCGAATTCGAAAATAGTGATTCAAAAGATTTTGCAATAAAAATAATTTTTCTTATGAATTTTTCTGTCCTAGAACTCCTCAACAAAATGGTGTTGTGGAGCGGAAGAATAGAACTCTTGACGATATGGCTAGAGTCATGTTAAATAAGTATAACCTTCCGAAATATTTTTGGGCTGAAGCTGTAAGTACAGCATACCATATTTTGAATATGGTGCTTATTCGACCTATCTCGAAGAAAATTCCCTATAAACTTTGGTTTGGTAGAATCCCCACTATTAGTTACTTTAAAGTTTTTGACTGTAAATCTTTATTCTCAATACTAAAGATAACCTAGAAAAGTTTGACTCCTTGGAGATGAAAGTATTTTTCTAGTTTACGCTGCCAAAAGTAAAGGATTCAGAGTATTCAATAAGCAATCATTGACTGTTGAAGAATCAATCAAAGTTACATTCAATGAACTCAACACTCAAGTACCAAACGACAGCGACGATGAAGATATTCAACCAGCAACCAACAAGACTCCTGAAGATACAACCGGTACAAGTTATCTGGAAAGTCTGCCCAGGGGATTGAGATTCTCTACAGATCATACAGAGGACTTGGTAATAGGTGATGTACCAAAAGGTGTAAGTACACATTTTTTAAATAGAGATACCATTGAAAATGTTTCTTTTATTTCTCAAATAGAATCAAAGAATATAGGAGAGACATTTTCTGATAAATTTTGGATTGTTGCTATGCAAGAGGAACTAAACCAATTTGAACGTAATCAAGTTTGAAAACTTGTTCTCAGACCTAATGATTATCAGAACATTAGTACTAAATAGATTTTTTAAAATAAATTAAAGGATGATGGTTCAGTTACACGCAACAAAGCACGTCTCGTAGCTCAAGGTTACAACCAAGAGGAAGGCAATGACTACGATGAGACCTATGCTCCTGTCGCTAAACTCAAATCTATCTGAATGCTTTATGCTTTGTCTAGTTTTCACAATTTTATTTTTTTTCAAATGGACGTTAAAAGTGATTTTCTAATGGTTTTATAAAAGAAGAAGTTTTTGTTAAACAACCCCCTGGTTTTGAAGATTTTAAACACCCTGACTACGTATTCAAGCTATGAAATGCTCTCTATGGACTCAAACAAGCTCATCGTGCATGGTATGAGTGCATTAGCTCCTTTCTTCTTAGAAACAGTTTTTTAAAAAGAAAAGTTGATACTAGAATTTTTATAAAATCTTCTGCTGACTCATTGTTATTGGTGAAGATATACGTAAATGATATTATATTTTGATCTACTAATGAGATGCTATATAACGAGCTTGCTAAGTGTATGTAGAGTAAATTTAAGATGGTCATGATAGGAGAACTAACATTCTTCCTAGGATTGCAAATCAAGCAATATTCACAAGGAACATTCATCAATCAGGCTAAGTACACAAAGGATTTGCTCAAAAAGTTCGACATAGACAATGCAAAGCCTATCGGAACTCCTATGGCAAAATTTACCAAGCTTGAACTTGATGAAAGTGGCAAACCTACAGACATACGTAAGTATCGAGGTATGATTGGTAGTTTGTTATATCTAACTGCTAGTCGCCCAGGCATCGTGTTTATTTTATGTCTTTGTACTAGATATCAGGCTAATCCTAATGAATCACATTTGTGTGTAGTCAAGCATATCTTTCGATAGCTCAAAGAGGCTTTATCGATAGGCTTATGATATCCCAAAATCATGTCCTTTGACCTTACTGGTTACTCGGATGTTGATTTTGCTCGATGCAAAGTCGATCGAAAAAGCACCAACGACACTTGTCATTTCCTAGGAAAGTCCCTAGTCTCCTTGTTTAGCAAGAAGAATAATTTTGTTGCATTATCAACAACTGAGGCTGGGTATATCGCCGCAGGCCGTTATTGTGCAAAAATTTTGTGGATGAAGCAAACCCTATAAGACTTCAATACAAAAATATTCATATTCTCTGTGATAACACTAGCACCATTAATCTCAATAAAAATCCAGTATGTCATTCATGCACTAAGCACATAGAAATCAGACATCATTTTCTAAGGGATCATCAACAACACAGAGATATTTGTTTGGAATATGTTGACACGGAACATCAATTGGTAGATATCTTTACTAAACCTTTAGCTGAAGATCGTTTCAACTTTATCCGTTGAGAATTAGGTCTTTTAGATTTTGATAAAATATAAGAATTGTAAAAAGCTTTAAATTTTTATTCAGTCTAAGTTATTCAACAGTTGATAAATCTTGGATACATTTCGAAAGGGCCCTTCTGTCAACAAGGTGTAAATAACCTTAAATGATACAGTATTTAAGTGTCTTCGGACCACCGGTAGCTGGGATCCGGCCCCTACAGCTGCTTCGAGATAATCTAACCCCTTGAGAACTTACGATCTGATAAAGCATATTTAGCACTTATTATTCTGTATTTATATAAAGTCCAAAAAGGTAAAATATTGATTAAAATTGTATTGTGACTCGGGCCGAGATCGAAACAAACTCGGTTTGCATTCTTCCATAATATTCTAGTCATTTAATATCTTCCTAATTTAGTTTTTGCTTGTCTATTTATACATCCTTTCGTGGTTAAACCTTCAGACCTACGAGAAAAACTACCTCCCCCATAAACAAAAACCTAGTTTTTCTCATATTCTCTCAACCTCTTTCCCTTATGGACCCCAAGAGAAAATTAGAACTCTTTTCTGATTCTCTCTTCTGTCCCATTATGCCAAACATCGAAGAATTCGATGGTTTTGTCTTTATAAATCTAGAAAAATCTATTGATTGGTTTAATAATTTCTTTAAAAGAGCCATATGTCCCGGCTATACTATTGATTTCCTCCACTACAATGACTATCTACCTACATTTTAAAAATTCTA
Organism: Iris macrosiphon; assembly: GCA_036927795.1. Taxonomy (NCBI): domain Eukaryota; kingdom Viridiplantae; phylum Streptophyta; class Magnoliopsida; order Asparagales; family Iridaceae; genus Iris; species Iris macrosiphon. Next base: position 80,609,886 of record JAYESA010000013.1, read on the forward strand.
ACTTGAAGAATTCGTTGCAACCCGTTCTCATGTTTTTCTCAATGCTATCAAAATTTTCTATTGCAACTTATCATATAAAAATGACACTATCACCTCTAGAGTTCGTAGTATTCACATTGAATTCGATGCGAATGACTTGGGTAAAATCCTACGCATTCCTACTGAAGGTAGACCCCTAGTCAACATTACGCAAGTTCAATTTGAACACGACTTAACTCTAAAATCTTTCAAAAACACCATTTGTGCCCTTCATGAATGTCCACCTGGCAAATTCCATGCCCGTTATCTAAATGGTCACTTCTTGGAAATGCACCACATTATCTTTCTATATTTCTACCTAAGATGACATACTATGATAACGTCTCTTACTTAGAAATGTCAGCCTTATACCATCTGCGTTTCTCCATTTATTTTAATGTTCTCCAAACCATCATCTTGCAAATGGTTCACTATCGCAGGAAAGGGCGTCCACTCCTTTATGCCATGTACTTGCCAACCATTTATAGCTACTTTGGCATTTCTTTGGATACTTGTCATCATCTCGATGAACCTTTATCACTTAATAGAGTTCGTAGGATTGAGCCATCTTTACTTCTACCTTATAACTCGCCCTCAAACTCCAACACACATCATGTTAATTCCTCTCCTATTACTACAGAGCCACCGTAAACTTTGGATTCTATCTTCAATCTATTAAATGATCGCTTCCACAAAGAAGACAAACGTTATCGTATTTTTGACCACCGCCAAACTCTTCAGACTCGGGCCCTTGGCAATACCTTGATAGATATCCAGTATGTCACACCCCGATCTCGTAAGGGCTGATCGTCCTCGCTTGGTCCTTACGGAACTGATCGTCCTCGCTTGGGCGTGATAACGTGCAAGCCTAAGTTGCGCTTGCATTGTCATGCACCAATCTCCCGCAAGCTCAATCTTTTCCACTGAATGTGAATCACCACGTTACAGTGCTCCCGCAGGACAATCGTTCTCATCGGGATGTGATGTCATACGAGCCTGGAGTTGCACTTATATTGTAGTGCCCTACTCCGCATAGGCACTATGTACAAGTGATATCGCTTTGCTTGCTCGAGTGGAAGTCTTCTCGGAGAGTTTCCGATCGAAACACAAGACGATTGATCTAGGTGAGTGAGCAGAACTGCATTCTCTGATTCTTGTATGGCTTAATAATAAATTTGAGTTTTTGAATGTTTGTTCTAAGAAGATAGTTTCATAAGAAGAAAGATAGAACCTAACTCTGCATGCTTAATAAGAGAACTCGTATAGCTTGTCATTGAAACAAACATGCTCGCTTAACTAGAGAACTTGTATGCTTGTCTGAAAAGAGAGAAAACCTTACCATGCTAAGTCAAGAAGTATAAGAAATATTGCATGCTTAGTTACACTGACACAGCTATCGAACGAACCCTTGCCATATTAAAGATAAGTAAAGGAATCGCTTAAACAAGTCCCTTTATAATATGCTAAGAAAGAGATAGATATTGCATGCTAGTTGCTATAAAATTAAAATTGTGCTTGCTATTATATGTTTCGCTTGCCTGTTTTGCTATATCGAATTGTTATAAGTCCTTGATTCGTATAAGAAGAGACTAATAGTACGCCCTGATGTTTTGGTTCTACGGGATCTTAGGGTGGGTGCTATTAGATATGTGAAAGATGTGCTTTGCTTGACAAGATGTGTTTTGCTCGACCATATATGTTTTGCTTGATCATTTGTTTTGCTTGCTTATAGATGCTTCATGTCATTGTATTGGTCTCGGACAACTTGTGTACAAGGTCTTGTCTCTCGAACGGTTCCTGGGGCACTAGGAATCGCTTGGTCCGGAAGAGATTTTCGTTTTGCCCTGAGGATACGACCTGCTGGAGGTCTAGTGGGGCGATGAGTCTATTAGTGTTGTACGAAACCCATGATGTCACAGCTGCTAATACTAGTGTGTGTTGGTGAAGAGCTGAACCTTGAGTCACAGTTACCGACACATATGCGTGCTAGTGAAGAGATGAACCTTGGGCAACTTCTACTAATGATGGGGCTACCCATGGACCATCATATTATTAGGGCGCATGCTAGGCTAGCCTTCTTGCATACCTAACTGTTTGATGGAAAGAAAAACAAGGAAAGAGAACCTTATACATATATGTCTATGCAAATTATTGCTAACTTGTATGTCTGCTGCAGGGATAACCGGTCGGCCTTGGGTAAGGATCACTTAATCAGTGATTACTTGTATTTTCTTATGTTCCTTCTTATAAAATGCTAAATGAGATGTGTCTGTTTTACTTGAATATGCTGCTGCCTCTATTGCATCGAATTGAATAGTCCACTTGATGCACTTGTTTTGATTTGAGATGAGCAGTCCACTAGAGATAACTTTTGTTCCTAAGAGTTAGAATATTGTGCACGATACATGCTGCGCACTGCATGATAGAATATTGTCCCGAATGTATGATTATTATTTGAATAGGCAAAATTATTTCAAAGCTATGTTATCGAAAGAAGTAAACTGACTCTAATCATGTGCTGCATGAAATAAACTTAGAAAAAGTAGCAATATCACTAGTAATGTAATATTTTGCCACATGCTTACTTAATGTAGGTTTCAGGGGGTGTTGCTTATGTTCGTTGATTTTATACTCACCAGTACTTTCTTCAAAGTGCTGACCCACCAACAGTTTGCTTGTTCTCAGGTGCTGGATCATCCGAGGAAGCGATAGCCGTGCCTCATCCTAAGGAACCAAAAATCTGGAGTCGATGCCTTAAGCCGTATCGATATTTCTTTGAGCTGCTTTTGTATAGAGGGACATAATATATGGAACGGTGTCATTATAATCGAGAGAAAGTGAGTGCTTGAGCGATTTGTAACCTCGGTCAAGAACCGCTTGTAACACTTTTGATTATCAATAAAGAGCTTATTTGCATATGCCATTGTGTTCTTTACTTTTCTGCAATATATGTGTCGTTGCTCCTGTCTTGAATAGCTTACTTGCCCTTGTTCAAAGCTTTAGCCTTATGCAAGCGCAATTTAGGCTTATACGGCATCGCGTCCAAGCGAGGACGATCAGTTCCATAGGGACCAAGCGAGGACGAATGGCCCCCTGTGGGACCGGGGCATGACATAATGGTATCAGAGCGACTCGATTCCTTACCCATTATGTTGCCTCCGAATCTGAGATGTGCCTGATATTGTGCTGCAATAAACGTTCCATACAATAAGTCCTTAGATATTCTCAAAGATGCGTGCAAAAGTTTTCTGGATTCGATTTATTGCTTGAGAGTTATGCTTTCGTGCTTGTGATTTTCTTGTGTTTTCGATTGAGGATGGTGAGGGATGAGGACTATCGATGCTCTGGATTTTTATGAGTTTCTCCTTGAGTTTCGAGGATAAAACTCTTTGTTGGTGCATAAGTATGTAGTGCCCCGCTCCGCGTAGGCACTATGTACAAGTGATATCGCTTTGCTTGCTCGAGTGGAAGTCTTCTCGGAGAGTTTCCGATCGAACCACAAGACTATTGATCTAGGTGAGTGGGCAAAACTGTATTCTCTGATTCTTGCACGCCTTAATAATGAATCTGAGTTTTTGAATGTTTGTTCTAAGAAGATAGTTTCATAAGAAGAATGATAGAACCTGACTCTGCATGCTTAATAAGAGAACTCGTATAGCTTGTCATTGAAACAAACCTGCTTGCTTAACTAGAGAACTTGTATGCTTGTTTGAAAAGAGATAGAACCTTGCCATGCTAAGTCAAGAAGTATAAGAAATATTGTATGCTTAGTTACAGTGACACAGCTATCGAACGAACCCTTTGTAGTGTCCCACTCCGTGTAGGCACTATATACAAAGAGATATTACTTTGCTGGCTCGAGCGAAAACCTTCTCAGAGAGTTTCCGATCGAAATACAAGACGATTGATCTAGGTGAGTAGGCAGAACTGCATTCTCTGATTCTTGCATGCCTTAATAATGAATCTGAGTTTTTGAATATTTGTTCTAAGAAGATAGTTTCAAAAGAAGAATGATAGAACCAGCCTCTGCATGTTTAATAAGAGAACTCACATAGCTTGTCATTGAAATGAACATGCTTGCCTAACTAGAGAACTCTCAGGCTTGTCTAAGAAGAGATAGAGATAGAACCATTGCCATGCTAATAAGAGATAGAAATATTGCATGCTTAGTTACACGGAGACTGTTATCGAACGAACCGTTATCATACTAATAGACAAGAGAAATAGATGTTCATATGTTTTCTTTGTATATGCTAAAGAAAGAGTAGAACTGCATGCTTAGCAAAAGAGATAGAGAACTGTTTACATGCTTGCTTGCTTAAATAGAGATTATTATATGTTTCTATAGAAGTTATCGAAATGCTTGAATGGTAATAGAGAAATGGCAGCCAGTCTGCATAAGAGATAGAAATGGCGGCCTGTCCACACAGAGGCAGAGATAGATACAGAGATAGAGACAAAGAAAGAAGGGATTGATTATATGCTTATTGAACTGTTGTATCCATATAGAGTTTATCTGATATAGCTGCATTCTTGCATTGGTCTTAGACAACTTGTGCACAAGAAAAGATCCCACGAATAATTTTTTGGGATGCTGGAGACCGTTCGCCCTGGGGGGATTAGAGGAATACCTGAGGCAAAGAAGTCCTCGCGATCGGGGGGTATTCTTGTTTATTAGATAGTTGGTTCACGTGTCAAAGCAGCTATGTATATGAGCGAGTATACATAGTGCAGTGCTAGAATGTGATAACACTGCTTCTAATCTTGAGGAAGGAGACTCATGGAACATCATATAGTTAGGTCGTATGCTAGGATTCAGCCTTCTTGTATACCTAACTGTTTGATGCAAAGACGGACAGAGAAAGAGAGAACCTTATACATATATGTTTATGCAAATTGTTGCTAACTTGTATGTCTGTTGCAGGGATAACTGCTCAGCTAAAGGGTAAGAATCACTGAATAAGTGATATGTATGCTATCAAACATACTATTCTGTATTAAATGCTTGCATAGAGAAGTCTTGTTTTCGTATATGCTTCGATCTCGGTCACACGATAATAAGTTGTTAATAAGAGAATGAGAGAGATGCTAAGAAGATAGCCCACTAGATGCTTGCTAAAGTCTTTAGTAAATGCTTATGATTCACGAGACACGATGTGCACCAGAGATAGTAAATAAATCTTGCATATTGTTTATGAACTGCTTGTCTTGCCTGCTTGCCTTTATATCGAATATGAACTCTGTTTTAAAAGATGTTTCCAAAAAGAAGTATTATGACTCCGTTCCTATGTTGCATATAACGAACATAGGTAAAACTAGAAAGATCACTAGTAATATAATATTTTATAACATGATTACTTAGTGTAGGTTTCAGGGAATGTTGCTTTTGTTCGTTGATTTTATACTCATTAGTACTTTCTCCAAAGTGCTGACCCACCAACAGTTTGCTTGTTCTCAGGTGCTGGATCGTTCGAGGAAGCGATAGCCATGCCTCATCCCAGGGACCCTAAAATCTAGAGTCGATGCCTTGAAACGTATCAAGATTGCTTTGAGATACTTTTGGATAGAGGAACATAATGTATGGAATGGTGTCATTGTAATCGAGAGAAAGAGAGCTTGAGTGAACTGTAAACTCGGCCAAGTGCCGCTTGCTTGATTATCAATAAAGAGCTTGTTTTCATATGCTATTGTGTTCTTTACTTTTCTGTAATATATGTGTCGCTACTCATGTCTTGAATAACTTACTTGCCCTTTTTCAAAGCTTTGGCCTTGTGCAAGCGCATCTTAGGCTTGCACGGCATCACGCTCAAGCGAGAAAGATCGGTTCCGTAGGGACCAAGCAAGGACGAACGGCCCCCCTGCGGCACCGGGGCATGACACCCTTGACATGTTAAAGATAAGTAAAGGAATCATTTGAACAAGTTCCTTTGTAATATGCTAAGAAAGAAATAGATATTGCATGCTAGTTGCTATGAAATTGAAATTGTGCTTACTATTATATATTTCGCTTGCCTGTTTTGCTATATCGAATTGCTATAAGTCCTTGATTCGTATAAGAAGAGACTAATAGTACGCCCTGATGTTTTGGTTCTACGGGATCTAGGGGTGGGTGCTATTAGATATATGAAAGATGTGCTTTGCTTGACAAGATGTGTTTTGCTCGACCATATATGTTTTGCTTGATCATTTGTTTTGCTTGCTTATAGATGCTTTATGTCATTGTATTGGTCTCGGACAACTTGTGCACAAGGTCTTGTCTCTCGAACGGTTCCTGGGGCACTAGGAATCGCTTGGTCTGGAAGAGATTTTTGTTTCGCCCTGAGGATACGACCTGCTGGAGGTCTAGTGGGGCGATGAGTCTATTAGTGTTGCACAAAACCCATGATGTCACAACTGCTAATACTAGTGTGTGTTGGTGAAGAGCTGAACCTTGAGTCATAGTTACCGACACATATGTGTGCTAGTGAAGAGATGAACCTTGGGCAACTGCTACTAATGATGGGGCTACCCATGGACCATTATATTGTTAGGGCGCATGCTAGGCTAGCCTTCTTGCATACCTAACTGTTTGATGCAGAGACAGACAAGGAAAGAGAACCTTATACATATATATTTATGCAAATTATTGCTAACTTGTATGTCTGCTACAGGGATAACCGTTAGGCCTTGGGTAAGGATCACTAAATCAGTGATTACTTGTATTTCCTTATGTTCCTTCTCATAAATGCTAAATGAGATGTGTCTATTTTACTTGAATATGCTGCTGCCCCTACTACATCGAATTAAATAGTCTACTTGATGCACTTGTTTTAATTTGAGATGAACAGTCCACTAGAGATAACTTTTGTTCCTAAGACTTAGAATATTATGCACGATAAATGTTGTGCACTGTACGATAGAACATTTTCCCGAATGTATGCTTATTGATTGAATAGGCAAAACAGTTTCAAAGTTATGTTGTCGAAAGAAGTAAACTGACTCTAATCCTATGCTGGATGAAATAAACTTAGGTAAAAGTAGTAAGATCACTAGTAATGTAATATTTTCCCACAAGCTTAATTAGTGTGGGTTTTAGGGGGTGTTGCTTCTGTTCATTGATTTTATACTCACCAGTACTTTCTCTAAAGTGCTGACCCACCAACAGTTTGCTTGTTCTCAAGTGCTGGATCGTCCGAGGAAGCGAGAGTCGTGTCTCATCCCAAGGAACCGAAAATCTAGAGTCGATGCCTTGAGCCGTATCGAGATTTCTTTGAGCTGCTTTTGTATAGAGGGACATAATGTATGGGACGGTGTCATTGTAATCGAGAGAAAGAGAGTGCTTAAGCGATTTGTAACCTCAGCCAAGCGCTGCTTGTAACACTTTTGATTATCAATAAAGAGCTTATTTTTATATGACATTGTGTTCTTTACTTTTCAGCAATATATGTGTCGCTGCTCCTGTCTTGAATAGCTTACTTGCCCTTGTTCAAAGCTTTTGCCTTGTGCAAGCATAATTTAGACTTGCACAGCATCGCCCCCAAGCGAGGATGATCGGTTCTGTAGGGACCAAGCGAGGACGAACGGCCCCCTGCGGGACCGGGGCGTGACATGCACAAGGCGATGTTATCAAACATCAAAGTTATCATCGAAACGACCAAGTTACAACGAAAGTCAACTATTGTGTACCAAGCACACATCAGAGTATATGCAGCGAAGCTCTCGATAGGGTCCAAATGAAAATGCCACAAAGAAGAATGCCACAAAGATGATGCAACACTCTTCCTCTTTCTCTTGCCCACGAAGGTACGTACCGTTCCATACATCACGTCCTGTATATCCAAACAGCTCCACTATACCTGCGTACCTGAAATAATGTCCACAAATATGGGTTAGTACACAGCTGTACTGGCGCTGATTGGATATACGGGACATGATGTATGGAACGGTAAGTACCTTTGTGGGTAAGAGAAAGAGCAAGAGTGTTGTATCGCATTTATGGCATTCTCCTTTGTGGCATTTTTATTTGGACCCTATCGAGAGCTTCGCTACATATACTCTGAAGTGTGCTTGGTACACAATACTTGACTTTCGTTGTAACTTGGTCGTTTTGATGATAACTATGATGTTTGACAACATCGTCTTTTGCGAGCGCAACTCCAGGCTCGTACGGCATCATGTCCCGATGAGAACGATTGTCCCACGGGAGTACTACAACATGGTGATTCACGTTCAGCGGAGACGATTGTGCTTGCGGGATATTAGGGCATGACATATTGGTATCAGAGCGCGGTTCATTTCCTCAGAATTTGTCCTTTGGTTCATCATAAACGCTAAATAGCTTCCGCGTATCGTTTGGCACTTACCTCTACTCGGTGTCGTATTGGATATTTTATGCAATAAGTCTACATATTTGTTGGTTGTGGGTGCATGTTGTTTTTTATTGCGTTCCTTTCATTAGTTTTCGGTAGATCTCTTAGCATCGTTGGGCGTTGTTGCATTCGTGCAGCAAGGTGTATGGTGTTATTGTATTTGTGTAGTAAGTTGAGAGGTATCGTTGCGTTAGCTTGGCTTGTCGTTCAAAGAGATTCTGGTTGCATCAATGGAGCAGTTGAGTGGCAGACGAGATTGGTTGTGGCATGTTGTGAGTAGAAGTATCGGATGAGAATGGATCGTTGTACGAGTTTCTCGTATAGCAAGTGTATTGGATGGAGTTTGATTTTTGGCTGGGTATATCACAGAGAGCATTGGCTGAGCAGGTTTGAGTTGGCTTGGGAATATTAAGATAGCATTGTACGAGTTGCTCGTATAGCAAATATGAGGAACAGTTGGGTATTGAGTTGGATTACTTGGAAGAGATCGTTGCACGGGTTGCTCGTGTAGAGAAAATATCGGACGGTTTGAGAAATAGTTGAAAGTATTGAGAATAAAAACATGGCACAAGTTGCATAGCGTGATTGATAAAGGAGTTAGATGGTTTATGTGTTGGCTGAGTTTCTTGTGAGACTTGAGTTGGGGATGGCAGGATCACGCACAAGGGATGGTTCGAATGGATCTTGGATCAGTGCAAAGAATTATGATGCGAGTAGTAACTTGATTCGGAGTGGTATATGATATACCACATAGTGAGCGTGGCATTAAAATATTTTGGATAGATCTTAATGAAATTGCCGCAATGGACACGGGTAATAGAAATATAAGTTGGTTGGTGCACATTAGCTGAGTTAAGAAATGGAACATGGAGCAAGTGAATGTTGAGTTGCGATCGACAAGATCACCCCGGCATAGTCGGTTTGGAATAGACGTTCGTTGACGCAGAGTAAGCGCAAGGGCGACTCTATTTCCAAGTGGTATATGGTGTAATAGAATTTGACTAGGGTATTCTTCGATACGTTATACTTGAGCGATCAAAAATGGACTTGTGCAAATGGAAGTATCGTTGGACTTGAGTAATAGAAAAGAACGGAACAAGCAATAAAAAGAGAGTTTGGAATTTGAAGGATTGATGCGGACCAAGTATTGGAAATAAGTTGAGATCGATCAGATGGAAAGCTGAATATCAAAGTTCGCTTGCATGATTTAGAAGTTCGATAGAATATTCATGGATATAAAGAGAGAGCTGAGCATGAGGAACAAACAGTTGGGGTATGCTTGAATGAGCGATGGGTGAATCGAAGGATAGCGAGCATGGACTACGAATTTTGGCAATACAATGGAGCTGTTGGTTGAGTAATGAAACATGATCTAGTTTGGAGGGGCAATGCGATGGATTCGTACGGACTTAAAGGATTTTGGATATTGGCGCTCAAGAAGTTGGACTCATGGTTTAGCAAAAGTAAAATTTGGTAAAATGGTGCAACGATGGTAGACGGATTCTTCGGAAGACGAGAACGGGTATGAGGCAAGTCTAGTTGATGTTAAGTTAGATTGGAAGTTAACACTTGCAGTACTGAGACGGATTAAGGGAACGAGTGAAGGTAATATGATTTAAGATTGTGTTGGAACTTGTGCACGAGTCATTGAGAGCGTGTGGGTAAATCGGAACATAAAGAAATCAAGACAGGCTATAGAATAGAACAAGAACAAGAATTGTGGCAGATAGACTTTTGAAGATAGCTAAACGAGGGAGCAACGTTGGAGCAAAACACTGTGTTGCTCGATCAAGTTGGACGTGCACTGTGAAACATGGCATACAGATAAGAATTGGAGCAAGTATTTGGTTTCGGGAATCTTTGCAAGTAGTAGTGCGAGAAGTCGAACATGACAGTTCAGAAAATTTGATAGATTCAGGACAGAACGACAGATTGATGGAAGACAGTTTCAACGAGCGCAGTTCTCGATTTATGACTTGGATAGATAGTAAGACTCTAGGTGGTTAAGCGGCATTTGGTTGACAGATTCGTCAGAGGTAGTGCATGAAATTCTCAGAGTTAGAAGTTCATTCTCATAGAATGGTTGGATTATTGCTTAGTTTTGCAGAGGAGATATAGCATGGTTCGTAGTAACTGTCCATCGTGATGACTTACATTTATCAAGCGTAGCTTTGGGACAGCTGACCCTAGCGACTTGACCGCCAAATCAGAGATGAATATTATAGACCCATAGAACCACCCTTGCGGTGGCACATTTGGGAATGCATCGAGGGTGGATGTGAGTGGTGTATATTAGAGATTGGCCTTAGTGACTGAGTGTTGGATTTGAGAGATCCTTGGGATAGCCTTCAGCTGAAGATGTAGCCTGAAGATCGAAGCGATAGGGGAAATGGCCTAAGTTAAATGATGAAATTTGGAGTCGCAGATTTTTGAAGATGGCATCGTCGCTGACTCGTCGTGCCTCGGAAGGGAATAGCATTCATATGAATTGACGACTGTGAAACGAGCTTGTGAAGTTAAAGTAGCGGGTCATTCAGATCAAATCCTTGCAATATTAGAAGGGACAGATGTGCCTCAGATCTACAAAATGCATCAGAACTTAGTCTGGGATGAGTGCTCATGCAGAAGGCGAAGGTGATATCCTGTACTTTGAGGAAGTGGAAGCAGCGCGAAGAATTATTTCATGCGTGACCTAAAAATTATGGCAAGTATGTCCATGTTAAAATCATGACGATACTATCCCTATGGCATGGCGACGAAATCTTCATAGATCACATGAACCTCAATATAGATGTTCACCCAGTGAGGTATTGAGATTGAGGAAGAGGTATTTGGCTGAGCTAATCTAAGAGCATAGTTTAATATTTTGGTAAGTCGTCTAGCTGGGGTAGTATCAGTTGTGATGATTGTTCGGAGTATGAGATAATATTTGGAGACAGTTCTTGCAGAACATTGTGTGATTGGAGTCATGCTAAGTTTTGTTGGTTAAGCTTGGACGTTGCTAGTGTGGATTCGGAAATAGTTGGATGGATTGAGTTAGAACACGAATTGATTTGAGTCAGGTGGGAAGATCGTCAGTGAAAAATTATCGTATTTGAAAATAATGCTTGTGCGAATGAGTTATGGAATGAAAGTCGAGATTGGTTCAACTGGGAGTAAAGTGAATGAATACCTCGGACATAAAGATACCCTTGTAACTTGTCCAAATTCGCTATCGCTAAGCTCGACTGAATTGCATGTATTTCAGGGACACCTTAAATATGTGTATGATCCAAAACTAAGTGATATGAGGAATTCGTATTGAGCTGCAAGGAGGATGTGGGAATATGAAATTTGTGCAAGCGTTCAGTGCGAGCGTTCAGCGTGAGCAAAATGCTGAGTCTGGATCAGAAGAATATGAGTTGCATGGAGCAGAGTCATGAATTGGACAAGCGGCATACGATTAGGAATGGATACTGGTTTGGTTCGAGGATGAACATGATTCTAAGTGGTATATTATGTAATGCCCCGCAACTGCACAGTGTATTACGCTGAGTCGGATTGAATGAGGCAATAGCTGATTATATTTCGGTTTGTTGAATTTGGGAACAAGTATTTATTTGAGTTGGTTTCATGTGCAGATCGCAAGCGAAGTTCAATGGAATCAGGTGTTCGTTCAGAGTAGTAGTGATATAGCTGGATTGGAGTGACAATGTCGTCTTCCTTAATCTGATCGATCGGATGATTTGGAGAGCACGGCCTGTTCATACGGTCATACCAATTGAGTAGATCGTGCTTTGCATCAAACCACGAGTTTAAGGGATCGGCTGTATCGGCAACGCAGGGTGCTTAACGGAATCAGACTTGGTGAGTGGGCTCTGTCCCTTCTCCTCTACTCCTTCATGCCTAATAATATAGAATACACGTAATGGCTTGAACACTTAGACTGGAACTTGGAAATCACTACACTGTAGCATGCATATAGTGTGTGTAGTTTGGTTGGATAGGATTTGTGACTTGAGTTGGTTTTGCGTTGGGCAGGTTGAGCTTGAGTGGATTATCTTGGTTGGAACATCGAGGCACTTCGGGCGGACGGGCGAGCGAGCGTGCATCCGTGCATTGGGCGCTTTGTCAAGCAAAGCATGCAGTTGTGGTTCGAAACTGGACAACTGCATCGGTGTAGGCATTGTGCCACTATTGGGGCATTGTGACAATGCTTTTCTGAGCGGGGGGTGTTGCACCAATTGGAACACTGTATTGAGAAGCAGCATAGTACCTATGGGGATAACTTGAGATGGTGCCTTGGGATATAAGTTGGAGAATGGTTATGGATAGTTGGTTGGATTGAGACTAGGATCGTTTGGTGGGGCAAGAATGCTCGATTCTTTCGTCATACCTACTTGGTGTTTGCATCGGTCACGGATAACCTGTTGCGCACAGGTTTGGTTTTCTCGAACGGGATATGCTCCAGGACACCGGGACCGTTCGGCCATGGAGGAGACAAATGGTAACGTGCTTTGGGCGCGGTACCGACAATTAGAAATGACCAGGCGGGCTAGCTACTCAGCGCTGGATTGGGTAGAACTGTAGTTGATTAGTCCTTTATGGCTTGGCCAGTGACTTCATATATATAAGAGTTGGTTTGCTTTGCTTTGGTTTGGTTTGTGCTTTTCGTACAGGCGGCGGCCACCTTGCCTCGGCAAGAGTGTGCATATCGATGATTGGATATTGAGACTTAGATTATGGCTTGGTTTGAGGATGGATATTGAGGCTTGATTTGTGGTTCGATAGGTTCACGCGTTGCTTAGGTTTGAGTAGAACGGTTTGCATGCTAGTTTCCTTTTGAGTTGGATATATCTGCTTGTATATTTGCTTGAGTTGAATGCTTGCAAGTTTAACCTGCTTTATAGTTTTTCTTAACATGGCATACCTCTGCCATAAAATAAATCTAGGATTCAAGTAGAAAGATCAACATATAACTGTTTGCATTCACTATTCTAGTTAGTATCGGTTTAGACGAGTGGGTTACCCCGCTCACTAGTACAGCTGTGTACTGACCCACGTTTGTGGGTATTATTTTAGGTACGCAGGTGTAGTGGCGCTGCTTGGATATACGGGACATGATATATGGAACAGTAAGTACCTTTGTTGGAAAGAGAAAGAGCAAGAGTGTTATATCGCATTTATGGTATTCTCCTTCGTGGCATTTTTATTTGGACCCTATCGAGAGCTTCGCTGCATATATTCTGATGTATGCTTGGTACACAATACTTATGCTTGGTACACAATACTTGACTTTCACTGCAACTTGGTCGTTTCGATGATAACTTTAATGTATGACAATATTGTCTTGTGCGAGCGTAACTCTAGGCTCGTACGGTATCACATTCTGATGAGAACGATTGTCCTGCGGGAGCGCTACAACGTTGTGATTTACGTTCAGTGGGGATGATCGAACTTGCGAGAGATTGGGACATGACATGCACAAGACATAGTACCTGCACAAGACACAAGTTACACAAAAATATACATATATAGAAGCACGGAATATAAAATGCAGAGAACCAAAGTTGAACACATTTGATAGGAACACAAAATAATTTCTTTATTAAATACTTGAATATTGGATTACAATGTACTTGCTTGGCTGATTACAAAATATGTCATAGGGCTTACAACTCTTTTTACAAACATAAAACTAGCCACAACGCCCAAGCATCATATCCTTTTAGTAGGACCAAAATAGAACACCTAGCAGAAGAAGAGCTTGCACATAGGAGAGAAAAGCATTGTGAAGCAGCACGAGCACGGTTCTGCCTGAGGGAACGCTCCTAAATTTACAAAATGCTTGCCAAACTCTTGCTACCAGAACCTGGAGATTTGTCCACAAACGTAGGTCAGTACTACAACATGTACTGGTGAGGGATAGTGGACAAACTAACCTAGAAATCCACACTAAGTAAACATGTGAAGCTAGCATTACTATGATGTGATCTTTCTAGTTGTCTAGTTTTTTTTTAACAATTCATGCAAAAAAAATATAACAGTAGATTGACTACGCATATGGTAAATCTTACCCATGGTCGAGCGATTTTCCTGCAACAGACATACAAGTTAGCAACAATTTGCATACCTGAATAAACTTGTGAATCCGTGTTGGCCTCAAGTGTCAAGTGTGCAAGAATAAAAACCTAGCATGCGACCTAACTACATGATGGCCCATGAGTTGCCCCACCGATGGACAACAATACCCCCTAGATCCCGTAGGATCGGAACATCAGGGTGCTCACACAATCTCCTTCGGATCGACCGCTTCCTAGTGTCCCAAGAATTGTTCGAGAAACTATTTTCTTATGCACAAGTTGTCCAAGACCGATGCATGACATGAAACTTCTATCAAATAAAGATATTATATGCACAGTTCTGAACAACAAGCACAAGTTCCACATTTTTCTTCTTTCTTTCACACGGAACACATGGCTAACCATAATAGGTTTTAATACACAATCTAGTGGCGTAGCAGGTGAGTAAGGGATATAACATTAACTGAAGTAAAGCAGTATATATATATATATATATATATATATATATATATATATATATATATATATATATATATATATATATATATATATATATTATTTTTTTGCATGTAGTTCATTTCTTTTAGCATATCTTGTTAGTGAGTTAACATAGAACTAAGGAGCATGCAACTGAGTAGACGAGCAATTATTTATTAGGCGTGCAGACTAAAGGATTCATCGAAGGGCTAAAGCCACTCACTGATTGAATCAACGAGAGGATGGGGAAGCCTTACGCAACGATCACTCCTTGGTTATGCGTCCTAAAATTACAACAATACTTGGTTAGCATCCTTCGTTCTCTTTCTCTTACGATTCGAAATGAATGTGCAAGCGAGAAAAGCGAATCAAGAAAACCAGTCATCGAAAGTAAGACAAAACACAAAGCAACACAAAACCAAGTAGCAAACAACCAACGAAAACTCTTGGACTCATTTCAATAGAAACCGTTCCATCAGTTTGAAGGGTTCATTGTATTTCGTCCATGATTGATTTGATGGTAAGGTTTCCCCAAGACTCGATTCTCAACCGAGTCAAAGTTACAAGTATTCCATAAGTGAACCGCTAGAAGCGGGGCATTACACAGTATACCCTCTTTCAGCACCCATCCGGACCATTTTCGATTCTCTGGAATCCCAACCAACCAGAATTTCGCATTGATCACTCATATATTCAGAGATATTTGGATCCAGCCGATGCCTTCTTTGATCCAAATAGAACAGCTGAACCTGGTGATGAAGATGAAGATGATAACTAGATGCTACAATGGATTTGAATGTTTTGGGCTTAGTTTGGTTGATTTACTATAATGTTTCTAGTACATAATTTTTGTTGTATATTTTTTTAGAACCGTTGTTTAATAAAAAGCAATGGATTTCACTATTTGCTATTAACTGCTGGTTCTTCTTATTATTGTTATTCTATATATATGTTTTACTTTCTTGTTTCCTTGTCATACATAATTCCTCACCGATTTTGGGGGAGCACGTCATTTCGATCAAATGACAACGGGGAAGAAGAATAACATGATACTGTATTGAAAAGAATAACAAAATGATACTTGACACAAAATCAGATGTTGATTTCAGTATATCTAAATTGCTCCACAAAGTGCGAGAGAGCCTTACAAACTCAAAGCTTGCAGTATCAATCATAGTTTGTCAATTATCAAAATTGGAGAGATTGTTGGCCCATCCGGTCTCAGTCAACTTGATTTTGATAGTTAACTAAATCATGAATCGATATATCACAATCTGAAGACTCAATACTGCTGCTACATGCTGATTGTACTACGTCATTTAAATATATTTTTTACTTTATTTTGAGTATAGGAGTTATATACATCGAGTCGCACTGGCATGACCCAAATCCACTCAAATAAACCATCGAACATATCCAACAAACTAGTCCAAATTTAAAGCAAAACCTTACTAGAATAGGTAACCGAACTCGGGCCGAATTCGTGCCAAACTCGGACCGAACTCTGTCACCAATATAGTATAAAATCAACCCAGTTATTACACCCCTGATTTATTGGCCCAACGTTCGAAAATTTGAATTAAAATCTACCCGAATTGGCCGAATTTTGTTTGCTCATACCCTATAAATATAATTGAAATTTCTATATTTCAAATTATCCAACTCACTCAACTTTCATATTTCAATCCTCTAGTGAAGCAATACCACTGAGCCTCAACTTTTTTATCTCCAAGAGCAACTCCATAGCCTTCTAAGTGTCAAGTGTGGTCTCGGTTTAGAAGTCTACAAGAGTTTTAAAGAGCTTGGCTCAACTATTTTCCTCTCTCTCTCTCTATCTCTTGCTGTGAAGTTGCGAGACTTCGGATCAAATCTCGTGATTGTAAGAAGTGGCAAGCCTTCGGATCAAATTCTGTGATTAACTATTGGTGATTATAGTGGATACAACTCTGAGCAAGAGTTCTCAGGACTGGACTAGTCCTCTCAGAGGAAAACATGTATACATCATGGTGTTTGCGTTCTTACTCTTACAACTTTATATTACTGCCTTGCATATACACTGTTAGCTGCCTTCACTCTGCTTAAGTTTTAATTGGGTAGATTATTCCTCTGTACTCTATTCACCCCCTCTAGATTTGTCGTACGGTCCTTCAACCCCAACAATTCTGTGGTGCAACCACATCCCAATAATCTCATGGACCAAACCATACCTATACCGCTTCCCAAAAGCTCTAATTACATTTATCTCGTGCATAGATACACCTAACCGTTATAGTTTTTAGTGTTCCTTTTCTTAATATACATTATACATGTGTCTTTTTTTTATCTGATTCTTCTAATAGGTATCATCGATCTAAGTATGTTTCAAGGAATCAAATTTTTATTATTAAGGTATAAAGAAAAGGAAAGAAGGACCAATACCAATAATCATGATGAATTGCCTTTCTACCCCGATCATATAGATACCGGATAATTCTTCAAATAGAAAATTTAATATGATGCACAACATTTTTAATTGGTATAACCCTACAAGTGAGTCCTACTCAATAAACTATCTAATTCAACCAAATGAAGCAAGTTTGAATCAATACAAATCTTGTGATTTCGTACATCTCAAATCAAACCAGCATATTAAAGCCAACCAACCAACACAATACCTCCGCGTGAAATGGGGCATTACATAATATGACACTCAAAAAAGTTTTATCCTCAAAACTTAAAAGAATAAATATATCCCACTTCATCAATTGAATCGTAAAGAAACTTCTCACTCAGCTTCGATTTAATATCCCACATTGGCTCATCAACTAATTTAAACTTTTGCTAAGGCACTTGAATAAAATATAAATGATTGAAATCTATCTTATATTTATTGTCCAATACTTGCACCTGTTCCTTATCATAAAATAATTCTCTCTACAACTCCATTTAGTCATAGCCCACCACTTGACTTAGATTGTGCACTTACTTCCAAACTTGAAGACGCGAAAGTATCATGTATTTCATTTGATACCAGCGGTGTGGACAAGTAGTCTACATATATGCAACTCTTTTTAAAATTCTAACCGAACCAATACTCTTGGCCGAACTTTTTCCTAAAGAACACATGATCACCAACTAAATTTTTTGAACAAGAACCTTAACTCCATCCTATCCTCATATTTTTCTTGTCGATGCTCCATCATACTTGTTTCACCATTGCACATATGAACACAATGAGTTTGTGAAACACCTCCTCCTTCTTATTCATCTTTGAACACATCTTGTATACTAAAATCTATGTCCTACCATTTTCAAATTTTTACTAATATTGTCTAAGTCCAACACATATCCATAATCTTTTGTCTTTATCTATAGCATGCCTCACATGAAATTGTTTTCTCAAAGTACAGCCCCTAAATCATAGGTGTAGGAACCCAAGAGGGGAGGTGAATAGGGTCAAGCAAATAAATCAAGCACAAATAATTTATAATAGAAAATTTAAAAATTAAGTGTGCAATAAGTAAAGCAATAAGAATACTGACACCCGATGTATCCTGGTATCCTCCTCGAGGCACTCCAGTCCCGGAAACTCTTGTCCGGCTTGAATCCACTATTGTCAAAATAGTTATACCATGAGCTTTGATCCTAAGGCTCATTGACTTCTTACACAAGTGCTTTGATCCGAAGGCTCTCTAACTTCACACAAGCTTTGAACCGAAGGCTCGTACACTTCACGCCTTTACAAGATAGTTTTGATCTTCTTACAACAAATATAAAGATCTAACTTTTATAATTAAAGAACACTCTAACACAATAGGCAAATGAAAGCTTTGGTGCAGTGTTTGTGGATGGCCTTTGGTTGATTAGAAATTTTAGGCTCAAAGTGTTCAACCTTAAAAGAAGGGGTTTAAGGCTTTATATAGGCCAACACAAAAAAAGAGCAAAAATACAACTTTCAGCCTGCGAACGGTATACCACCGGTATACTACAGTATATCATCGGTATACCGGTCTACAGTAGCAACGGCTATAAATATGACCGTTGGGATCATTTAATGTACAAAATTCGACCATTGGATTGCTAACTGTGATGAACCGGTATACCGTCAGTATAGACTAGTATACCTTCGATATGTCGGTCCAAACGACAGAGAGCAATATTTATATAAAATTGGTATAGCGTCGGTATACTCCAGTATACCGTCGGTATGCCAATTTTCAGCCGAAAATGATCCTGGATTATTTTTTACCCTAACTTTCGATTTTTTCCATCCATTTTTTGTGTTTATAATTATTCGTAAGACTCATTACAGACTCTAGAAAGACTATAGCAGGTACAGGCTTCTTCAGAGTCTAAAAATTATGATGACATAGCTTGGCTTCTTCCCTTGATAGATGATAATTTTTTTCTTGACGACAGTTGTCCTGAGATACCCAGATTATGAAATATGAATACCTTTCGGGGGCTTCATCCTCGAAACCCCACAGGAGGCGCTGACCCCACGACCCCCTTCCGCTGACTGGGAAGCGGAACCCCCGGGTGCGTAGCTCCGGAGATGTCGTAGGTGGTTCAGAGAAATCTTCTAGGATGATGTCGTCTTTGGCCCATCATGATTTCTTCATTGCATAAGTCCACATTTTGATCTTGCTTATTGCTTTTCTGCAGATACATGTTAGACGAACAAAGCATTGTACATAGTAGCAAGTATTGTACATTTAATACATATTTGGACTATGCTAAGTTTAAGTACTAATAATGTAGTGATAGAATGATTATTAGTGATATTAAAAAGTTAAACTTAATCGAATGACCATATTCAAAAATATGGTTAGATTATTGGGCTAACAATCTCCTAATTTTTTATTATGACAATCGATTAAGTTTAAGATGGCTTTAATAGAAGTTCATATCACTAATATGTAAAATAATAAACATATATAACTAAAGGTGGACGAAGAGTATACATGCAATAGTGATTTCATGAATGGTTAGTGATATTTAAAAGCTAAACTTAATCGATTTATCATATTCAAAAATATGATACAATTAATGGGCTAACAATAGGCATATAAGCATCCTAGAAATTATCAAGACTAGGCAATCCATCTAGGCATCGTATATAAACTTATTCTAATAAATGAATTAGCTTAAAACTAACAAGATCAAAGTCTTCAAGAATCCGACAATTCCTAAAATATTTCAAGTTACTCATTTCGTACTCTTTAACCAACTTCTTAAGGCAATGATGTTAAATTTCCAAATCTCAATTATCAATTTTTATTCATTCGTAGGTTATCCAAATATTTTGACAAGAATTATCATTCCAAAGCAAGTTATATCCCCCAAAGATTTGCTTAGCTAGGATCGCTATTAATTAATTTCAAAATCACCTATCCAAATCTCAATCCAAATTTCTAATGATCCATTTACGACCAAGTTCAATTTCAACCATGAATAAAAATTGACATCAATAATTTCCATAAGATCAATCATAACCGCCACTAGAGATTATCATGGTAGCTTCAATGATAAACACGTCTCAATTGTTTATTATCAACCAAACATAAAAATTTCTTGATACATTGATAGTAAATCTATTCCATGAGCCATGATACAATTCCTCCAATCGAATTTTATATATCAACATAACTCAAAACAAAGGTTTAATTACCACATTTAGTTAATCAAATCTTGAAATTTGTTCACCAAAAAAATATTATCTCGTAGGAGGCCAAATCAAAATATAGTGATGTCACTCTCCGTTCCTAATATCCGTATTTATATAAAATTTAGTTTCCACATCTTGTATTTAGTGTTTTCTATATCTAGTATCAATACAGTATCATACACTTATATTGCTAGTACCTATACCTGATAGTGGTCTTGTATCTTGTTTATTTTTATGTGAGAGTTATCGAACGAGAAAATCACCCGTAAGGCATTCAATAGGTCTATATTAATTAATTGGCTTATGTAACTAAATTTAGATTTCAAATTTTATAAAAAATAATTATATATAAGACCACCCTAGACCCCTATATAATCCATTGGCAATTCCATGGACCCGTACTAGGTTCCGTAGATAGACTGGCGTACCATTAAATAGCCAAAACTGAAAATTTTCATATGTAGCCAGAATACTACGATATACTACCAGCATACCATAGGGATGCAGTGAACACAATCAGCAGAGCTAACTGAGCTATTTTTTTGTCCATTGGTCACTTGGTTTTCTACCATGTGGTTGTAACTGGGTGGCACAAATTGGTAACTTATCATCCATCCAATGGGCCTTACCCTCTCCCATTTCTCTATAAAATCACTCTCTTTTCCCTCTTATTTTCTTTCCCTCTTCATCAGTTTCCTTTACATTTCCTTCTCTTTTTTTATTTGGGTTCACCTAGGAGCCTGATCTTGAGATCAAGGAGGAGTAGAAGAATAGGCTTGGAACTTGGACCTAGGAAAATATATTTTGTCATTGTGAATGAAAACTAAGATTTTTTTTCTTATATTTGTTTTCCTATATTTTATGTGCTTATTTTATCCAGAACATGTATATTTACAATTATTAGGGTTTCAAGTATGGTGGTGGGTGTTGTTCTTAGTTTATTCATTGCCATATTTTCAAATATGGTGATGGGCGTTGTATTTTGTTTATTCTAGGATTTAGTTATGTTTTAAAAACCTAGGATATTATCGTGTAAGTGGGAGATTGGTTATGATACTTAGGTTTTTATCTTCATACCTAGTCCTATATGTAGTAGGAGACCTTACCCTAGCCTCATTACTTATTAGGATTATATTGGTGAAGATTGAGGTATTGTTAGCCCCAAAAAGCCCTTTCCTAAGTTGTGTCTACTTATTTTCTGTGCATATAGTATACCATCGATATACTGGTATCGGTGTAACGATGGTATACCGGTTAATAGGTTTTGTTTCCAAAGAGGCTATGTCCCGAATGGGTTATTCCTTAGTATAATGTCGGTGTAACGCTATCGTATACCACTAGTATACTGCTCTGATAGTTTTGTCCCGGAAGTGTGTCACGACCCGCACCCGGAATTTGGGTATGAGTCGTGGGTACGTCCAGCCTACGCCACAGCATCGGTGGTAGAACGCTGTCTAGGTCTCAATATATAATATATCCTGTCAAAAGTCTCAACTCCGCACGGAGGACAATGATAACAATCCACAGTTCTATGATATACTCAATCACAAGCTAATAGAAATAATGGCACGATGAGAATAGAAAAGAGTTCTAATAAAACCAACCACAATAAGTCCAACTCAAATCTGGGTCTAGATGACCTCACAAAGTCACAAAATAATAAATACAACTCAGTCTCAGTCTAGAACAATAAATGCAGAAAATAATCTAAAAATTGCCAGGTACATTCTCCTCTAGGCTAGGCAACTCCTCTGGGATTTCTGGAGTGAAATCACCCTCTAATCCTGGGCCGTAATGAGTGGGGCAAAGATCCTCCAGGTCCTCTGAAAATGTTATCCAGTCAGGATTGGAGCGAAGCACAAGCACTAACAGCAGTTTCATTAAATTGACAAAATCTATAAACAGTGTAAGAAATACAAGATGGAAAATAAATGCTGGAAATGTAAAGTACTGGAGAAAATGAAAATAGGCAATAGAGCATCTAGCAATGAACAATAAATAGTGAATGCTAGACAATAAGTAGTGAATGCTGGAACAGGTGAATCTGAATAAAATAGACATCTAGCTAAGTGTTTGAATTATCAGTTTATCATGTGATTGGCTTGGGACTTGATCAGGCTGGTTATATATGATTAACTATGATTCTTGTAGGTCAGGCTAACCATATGGTTAGCTATGATGCATGTAGTGGTCAGGTTAATCATATATAACAGTTATGATGTATGTAAGATGGTCAGGCCGCACCCAACGTGAGAAGTGGGGTGAGCTATGATGCATGTAAAGGATTTGGATATGATCACATAATCTACTAATAGTTCTCCATCCCCCAGCTAGCACGATGGATTCCAATCACGACTCCTCATGATGGGAATCTAGGGTGCTAACCCGTGTATCCATAGTGTCGGAATCAAGTATGTAATACAACTGCATTATAGAAATAATCAACAATAAAAACTGTCAGAGAATGTACTCGCCTGTGGTCCTCAGCAAAGTGTGAGGATCGATGTCCAAAGTGGGATCACAATGACCTATATATAAGATATCAATGTTAAATGGTGTTTGGAATGATAAAAATGATTAGCTAAGTTGAAATGAGGGTGTTAGGCCATTTCTAGGTCTACACTAGGTTTACCCAGGCTTTTGTGTTGATACTAAACCATATTTACTTACTAGGCAATTAGTGTAAATATAACTCTTAATTAACTAGTACTCAAATCCTAACCTCAACTCATATACACTAAGTATTTCCAGGATACCAACAATACTTTATGTGGTATATTTCAAAGAGTGATACCCAAGGGTACTACTTGCTCTGATGCACACTGGAACCCATGCCCTCAACCATACCTCACCTAGGATCCTACCAAGCTGCTACAAGATACCAAAATGATAACAAAACCTTGTAGTTCCTACTGCATTGGTGGAAAGTAGCTGCTATACAACTACAGCTGATACGAGCTTTCCCTAACAACTGTTGCAACACCCAATACCAAACTGCATCCTAACACCATTATCTGCAACTCCCTCACAAACCTGCACCCTAATGTTGCTGCCAAAACAACACTTGTTGCTGCTACATCTACTTAAGCATGCTTTGGAACTGTTGCATTCAGCAAGTAGCTATGTGCTACTGCTGCTATCAGCAACTACTGAATGCAGGTAGCTGTATGAACATTTCTGCAATGACCTACAGGCTGTAACTAAGGTTTCCCTTCCACTTGAACATACACCAATACACAGCACTCAAATCCTAGATGCCTAACTCAAGAGAACCCAAACACACACAGGAAGACACTGACACATTCAAATCCTAGATACACTGAGAATACTGGGACACACACTCACAATAAATACTAGTCTAACTGATACCCTAACACTCGAGTTAGGAACTGGTACTCCTACAACATTGATTCTAGCTTTGATTCAATGGCCCATCCACAGTATCTCAGTCTAGAATTGGTATTCAGATTAGTACAGGCATTTGCTAAGTTCTAAGACAGTGTATAACTACTGGTAGGATCAATAGGTAGTTCCCCTCGCTGCTCACATAGAGAACTTACTCACATAACTACTGCATACCACATTCTCACTCATACACAGCTACATACTGATACACATTCATCTCACAGTAACTTACCTGTCTGTTGGGGCTATAGATGCCTAACACTTGAGCCACTGAGGTTATCCCTACTGACCCCCAGTATCAGTCCTCCTACCACACACAGACACACTGATACAACACACAAGCACACATATTCATACACTGTCATTTACTGATACATAATCTCCCCTATGCACAACCACACTGATCAGGGTCCTCACTGCACACACATACTCAGATTTCTGGAAAAATCTGAGACACACTCTAAGTTCTGAACTGACACACAGGTTGCACTCACTGATACTCAAGATGCTGGGGTTCTAGGATACATGCTGGATAGACTACACAGCATCAGTTAACACACACACACATATGTGCACACGGCACAGCACAGCACAGTTTTCCTTTACTGATACACATCCAGTTAATCTAATTTGCACAGCATACTGATACATACACACAGTTCACAGTTCAAATACTGAACATAAAACCTTACACACACTCTCTGAATTAAATGCCCAGTTATGTTCAATACTCAGAAATCTTAATCCTAACCACACTCAAACATAGGTTGACACAAGGCTACACTCTCAGAATTCACATACTGGCACATAGGGATCACTAGATACACTCATGGTTTCTAACATACTGAATCACTAACCTACAATCTGCACAGTTCACACACAAGAAAATCACTCACACACAGATTTCTGATACTCGACACAGTATACTGCTACTGATGAATAAAAACTTGGGACACTCTTAAAACGGGGTCACACATACTCACAGAATTTCCAGAGGCACACATGCCCAGATACACCCAACCCGACTATGCACAGGAATTCTTCCCATCGATGTATTCCCTCTCCAAATCACACACACATCTACATACATAGATATATATATAAACACACATCAAATTGGGTGATGTAGAGTAGATTAGATGGGTAATTCCTCATGTGAAGCATTTCATCATACATATAATGTGCAAAATGAAAACCACACTAAGAACTCCTGAAAACCCAAAAATCAATATCTAACCTACACGTAGGAGGTGAATCCAGTCTACATGCAAACCCCTAGGGTTAGGGTTCACGAAAATTGGGGAAACCAGTGTAGGGACACCTAAACCTTAATTCTAAACCCTAAAACGAAAACTAAATAATAGGGGGTTTCCAAATGGCAGTTTAAAACAGAAAAACAGAAATTAATAGGGTAGAAATTGGGATTTTACCTATAGGGAGATGGTTTCCCTATGAAAGTTCTTCTTCCCCAAGGTTCCTTGACCCAAACTCCCTGCTTTCCTTGCTTTGGAGGAGGAAGATGGAAACCTAGGGTTTTAATTCCGAATTTGGGGTGGGGAGATGGCTTTCTTGATGGAGGCTAGGGTTTTCTTCCTTCATGAAGGAAGAAAAAGGGTTGTGGGTGGCTCCCTTTTATATTAAAACTAGGTTTAGGGTTTCAATACCTAATTTTAGGTTAAACCCCTAGGTTAGGTCATGTAGAACCTAATTAACTAAGGTTTAGTCAGTCTAGGGTTTGAGGTCCAAACCTATAATTTGAATTCTAGGGTTTCTCTAAAATTAGGTTTACAAATTAGGATTTTACTCATTAGGGTCAGTCCTAATGAGTTCTAGGGCTTGACCTAAACCAAAAACCACTAACAATATATAAATAGTTTATAAAACTCAGCAGATAAAAATTAATACATATTTATTCAAAATAGTAAATTACCCAAATGCCCTTATCTGGAAAAGTGGTAGTGACAAGTCTACCCTCCTAAAAGAAATTTCGTCCTCGAAATTTGGACTGAACAGAACAAGAATAAAACCAGAAAGGGATATATCTCAAGTCTAGAAGAGATACGGATATTGCTCGCGCATTTCGTCCTCTCTCTCCCAGGTCGACTCCCCTGGAGAGTGATGTCTCCATGCAACACGAACCAAAGGAATAGTTTGGTTCCGCAACACCTTCTCTCTGCGGTCCAAGATCTCTACGGGCTGCTCAGGGTAGCTGGGTGTCGGACCAACCTCAATCTCCGAGTGATCAAGTACGTGACTAGGGTCTGCCACGTACCGTCTCAGCTGCGACACGTGGAACACATCATGCACTCCCTCTAATGCAGGCGGCAAGTCCAGTCTATACGCCACTGTACCTACCCTCGCAAGAATGCCAAAGGGTCCGATGTAGCGTGGGCTAAGCTTCCCGCCTCGACCAAAACGAATCGTGCCATGCGTCGGAGAAATCCGTAGGAATACTAAATCGCCAACCTAAAACAAAACAGTCTCAACACGCAGTCTAAACAACAACACAAACCAGAAAACAACAATCTATACCTGAAACTCAAGGGGTCTACGGTGGCTGTCGGCCCAATGCCGCTGTCTGTCCTGCGCCACTCGCAGTCTGTCTCTGATGAGTTTCACCTTTTCTGCTGCATCCACGACCATTTCTGGTCCTAGCAAGGCTCTCTCTCCAACGTCGTCCCAAGATAACGGTGTACGACACCTCCTTCCATAAAGAGCCTCAAATGGTGACATCTCGATGCTGGCCTGGTAGCTATTATTGTAGGCGAACTCTACCAGGTGCAGATAATCCTCCCAAGAACCTCCGAGATCTAGAACACAAGTGCGTAGCATATCCTCGAGAGTCTGAATAGTCCTTTCAGACTGCCCGTCTGTCTGGGGGTGATATACGGTACTGAACTTGAGCTGAGTGCCCAAGCTAGCCTGCAGACTCCTCCAGAAGTGGAAAGTGAAACGGCTATCCCGATCTGAGATGATGCTCACCGGAACTCCATGAAGCCTAACGATCTGACGCACGTACATCTCTGCTAGCCTCTCTGTCGACGTGCCCACCTTGAAAGGTAAGAAATGGGCTGATTTGGTCAACCTGTCCACGATGACCCAAATCGCGTCCTTCCCTCCTGGAGAACGTGGAAGCCCTGAAACGAAATCCATGGTCACGTGCTCCCATTTCCATTCTGGAATCGATAAAGGTTGAAGCAAACCACCTGGCCTCTGCCGGTCCGCCTTTACCTGCTGGCACACTAGACACCGAGATACGAAGCGTGCTACCTCGCGCTTCATTCCATACCACCATACGTGCTCTCTCAAGTCTCGATACATCTTGTTGGCACCGGGATGCATCGAGTACTGAGAGCGGTGTGCCTTCTGTAAAGCCTCTTCGCGCAGCTCCCCGTTCGGCACACACATCCTCGTGCCGTGCCGTAAGGAACCATCCTCTGCGATAGTAAAGTCGTCCGACAATCCTATCTGAACCTGTGCCCTGATACTCCTCAGAGCCTCATCATCGTACTGCGCAGCTCTGATCCTGTCCATCAGTTCGGACTGTATCTGCAATCCCCACATCTGAATCTCAGTACCGGGAACTAATACCTCAATCTCTAAGCTTTCCAGATCAGCCAACAAATGTCTATCTGTCGTCAAGTACATAGCCATCGGATACCTGCTCAAGGCATCAGCGACTACGTTGGCCTTCCCTGGGTGGTACTGCAATGAGATGTCAAAGTCCTTCATCAACTCCAACCACCTCCTCTGCCTCATGTTCAGCTCCTTCTGTGTGAACACGTACTTCAAGCTCTTGTGGTCGGTGAAGATCTCCACACGCTCTCCGTACAGGTAATGTTTTCACAGCTTTAGAGCGAAGATAACTGCTGCTAACTCCAAATCGTGGGTGGGGTAGTTCTTTTCATGAGGGCGTAACTGCCTGGAAGCATAGGCAATCACCTTCCCGTGCTGCTGAAGAACACATCCCAGACCCTTCCCTGAAGCATCACTGTAGATGGTGAAACCACCTGTCCCTGCTGGCAACGTCAAAATTGGAGATGTCGTCAACCTCTTCTTCAGCTCATCAAATACGGCCTGACACTCCTCCGTCCAGACAAAATCCACATCCTTCCTAGTCAGTCTGGTCATCGGCGCTGCAATCTTGGAGAAGTCTTGTACAAACCTCCTGTAGTATCCTGCTAGCCCGAGAAAACTCCTGATCTCAGCTACCGAACTGGGGGTAGCCCACGACTCCACTGCCTCGATCTTCTTTGGGTTTACCGAGATTCCATCACCCGATACCACATGCCCAAGAAATTCGACCTTGTCAAGGAAGAATTCACACTTAGAGAGTTTTCCGTACAGCTTCTCCCTCCTGAGAGTCTCTAAGACCAACCTCAGGTGCTCTTCGTGCTCCTCCGGGGTCTTGGAATACACAAGAATATCGTCGATGAACACCACCACGAACTTGTCAAGGTACTGGTGGAACACCTTGTTCATCAGGTTCATGAATACTGCCGGTGCATTGGTTAAACCAAATGGCATCACCATGAACTCAAACTGGCCGTATCTGGTCGGAAAAGCTGTCTTCGGCGTGTCCTCCCTCTTCACCTTCACCTGGTGATAGCCTGATCTCAAATCTATCTTTGAAAACACCCTCGCCCCGCTCAACTGATCGAAAAGATCATCTATCCTCGGCAGCGGGTACTTGTTCTTGATAGTGATATTGTTCAAAGCTCTATAATCAATGCACATGCGCACCGTGCCATCCTTCTTCGGTACGAACAATACCGGAGCTCCCCATGGTGATGAACTGGATTTGATGAAACCTTTGTCCTGCAGCTCCTCGACTTGCTTCTTCAGTTCTGCCAGCTCGCTGTTGTTGACTCTATAGACATGTTGCGAAATGGGCTCCGCTCCTGGAACCAAGTCTATAGAGAATTCAACATCTCTGTCTGGCGGCAAGCCTGGCAACTCCTCTGGAAATACATCCAGGAACTCCGCTATCAGAGGATGTGGCAACTCCTCTTCTTCCGCCCTGGCTCCGCAAAATGTGCTCCTGCTCTGTTCCGCTGCTCCTCTGACGACCTCAAACTCCGGCTCTCCTGGTGGTCTAAATAATACTCTGCCTCTATAACAATCTATAGTAGCATGATGCTTACTCAACCAGTCCATTCCGAGCACGATATCGTACCCCGGAAGTGGCATGACAAGTAAGCTCATGCTCAACTCTCGGCCTCCTACTGACACTCTCCGGTCCTTGCAGTGATCACGGACTAGGATAATACCTCCACCAGTCATGATCTTGCAAGTCCTAGCTAATGGTTCTGTGTCTAAATGATGTCGAAGTGCATAAGATACAGACACAAAACTATGGGAAGCGCCAGAGTCGAATAAGGTAAATGCGGGAATACAATCGAGAAGAACCGAACCTGTGATCAAGTCTCCTGCTGGCTCGATCTCCTCGACTGCCATGGCGTACGCTCGCCCCTGGGGTACACCTCTCTGCTGCTGGTGCTGGGCAAACTTCTGATGTTGTGGTGGAAGTGGTCCCCTCTGTTGTTGGCCTCCTGGTACGGTAGGTACCCTGCCTGGTCCTCTCTGGGCGGCTGCTCCACCCTGACCTGAACGAATCATAGGGCAATCCTTCAGCTGGTGTGTCGTCGATCCGCAGGATAGACATGAGCCCAATCTCTTCCTGCAGATATCTCTAGTATGTCCCATCTTTCCGCAGTACGCACACTGGATGGCGGGCTGGTTCTGTCTCTGTTGCTGCTGCTGGACCTGCCCTCGGGCTGGTGCCTGATGCTGCTGCTGAAAGGGTCTCTGCTGTTGCTGCTGAAAGTGTGGACGCTTGCCCGGTCCCGCACTACTGTTTGCTCCTCCGGAACCATCGCGTCCCCTCTTGGGCCTGAGGCCCAAGTCGTCCTCGGCTATCTGGGCATCCATTAATATGCCCTCGTAGGTAGCTGTGCGATGTCCCGACGTGCGAGACTTGATCTCCCTTGCCAGCCCCTTTCTGAACTTCCGGGCCCTATCCCCCGGATCTCTAATCATCGATGGCGCGAAGCGGCTCAGACGGGAAAACTTCGCGGCATACTCATCGACGGACGAGCTCCCCTGGGCTAAGTCATGGAACTGACTCTCCAAAGCTCCCAGGGCGACATCAGAAAAGAACTTTTCTTTGAAGAGCTCCTTGAAATCCTCCCAAGTGAGTCCCCTGCGCAAGTCTCGGCTCCGTGCGAAACCACGTCAAGGCAATGTCGAACATCTGGCTGCCAGCGGCCTCGATCTGGAGGGCCTCTGGAAGCTGTGCCAAGCGTAAGTTTCTCTCGATGTCCTCTAGCCAATCATCGGCGTAGAGTATCCCTTCTGTCCCCTTGATCTCCCAAGGCATCATCCTCTTGAAATCCACAATGGTGCCCGGCCTCTGGTGGTGCTGATCAGGACGCTGCTGCTGCTGAGTAACTCTCTCCACAGCCTGGAGAGCCACTTGATGAGCATTCTCCATGTTCACCCTCATCATCTCTGTCTGGGCCTGATGTGCCTCAGCCTGCACTCTCTGGGCCTCTGCCGACGTCCTCTGGGCATCGACCATGCCCTGAATCAAAGCGAACATCTGCGCTCCATCGACGGGCACACCTCCTGGATGCTGAACTGGTGGTGGGGGTGGTGCCGTCGTAGCTATGGGGACCCTCTGAACAGGTGGTGGAGGACCCCCGAATGCTGCAGACACTCCCACAGGTACTGGAGATGTAGGAGGTGCTGCGGATGTCTGTCCGGCAGGGCGAGAAGTGGCAGACCTCTCTGAAGCTGCTGCTCCGAGTCTCTGGGACCTGGTCTTCGGCGGCATCCTGAAGACAGATTGAAAGATTCAATTAAGGTAATAGACACGATATCATCAAGGAAGGACAGTAAATTTCTAAAGGAAAATCATTAAGAGTAGTATCATAAGAATCAGAATTCCCTAATTGTGATTGAGCATATCCTCGACCTAATTCTTATTCCTAAAACAGGCTCGTAGTAATACTCTAAGCGAGCACCACTACGATACTGCTCTAATGCGAATCTAGGACTAGACCTGCATGGGCCACCACTAAAAACGTGTCACGACCCGCACCCGAAATTTGGGCATGAGTCGTGGGTACGTCCAGCCTACGCCGCAGCATCGGCGGTAGAACGCTGTCTAGGTGTCAACATATAATATATCCTGTCAATAGTCTCAACTCCGCACGGAGGACAATGATAACAATCCACAGTTCTATGATATACTCAATCACAAGCTAATAGAAATAATGGCACGATGAGAATAGAAAAGAGTTCTAATAAAACCAACCACAATAAGTCCAACTCAAATCTGGGTCTAGATGACCTCACAAAGTCACAAAATAATAAATACAACTCAGTCTCAGTCTAGAACAATAAATGCAAAAAAATAATCTAAAAATTGCCAGGTACATTCTCCTCTAGGCTAGGCAACTCCTCTGGGGTTTCTGGAGTGAAATCACCCTCTAATCCTGGGCCGTAATGAGTGGGGCAAAGATCCTCCAGGTCCTCTGAAAATGTTATCAAGTCAGGATTGGAGCGAAGCACAAGCACTAATAGCAGTTTCATTAAATTGATAAAATCTATAAACAGTGTAAGAAATACAAGATGGAAAATAAATGCTGGAAATATAAAGTACTGGAGAAAATGGAAATAGGCAATAGAGCATCTAGCAATGAACAATAAATAGTGAATGCTAGACAATAAGTAGTGAATGCTGGAACAGGTGAATCTGAATAAAATAGACATCTAGCTAAGTGTTTGAATTATCAGTTTATCATGTGATCGGCTTGGGACTTGATCAGGCTGGTTATATATGATTAACTATGATTCTTGTAGGTCAGGCTAACCATATGGTTAGCTATGATGCATGTAGTGGTCAGGTTAATCATATATAACAGCTATGATGCATGTAAGATGGTCAGGCCGCACCCAACGTGAGAAGTGGGGTGAGCTATGATGCATGTAAAGGATTTGGATATGATCACATAATCTACTAATAGTTCCTCATCCCCCAGCTAGCACGATGAATTCCAATCACGACTCCTCGTGATGGGGATCTAGGGTGCTAACCCGTGTATCCATAGTGTCGGAATCAAGTATGTAATACAACTGCATTATAGAAATAATCAACAATAAAAACTGTCAGAGAATGTACTCGCCTGTGGTCCTGAGCAAAGTGTGAGGATCGATGTCCAAAGTGGGATCACAATGACCTATATATAAGATATCAATGTTAAATGGTGTTTGGAATGATAAAAATGATTAGCTAAGTTGAAATGAGGGTGTTAGGCCATTTCTAGGTCTACACTAGGTTTACCCAGGCTTTTGTGTTGATACTAAACCATATTTACTTACTAGGCAATTAGTGTAAATATAACTCTTAATTAACTAGTACTCAAATCCTAACCTCAACTCATATACACTAAGTATTTCCAGGATACCAACAATACTTTATGTGGTACATTTCAAAGAGTGATACCCAAGGGTACTACTTGCTCTGATGCACAGTGGAACCCATGCCCTCAACCATACCTCACCTAGGATCCTACCAAGCTGCTACAAGATACCAAAATGATAACAAAACCTTGTAGTTCCTACTGTATTGGTGGAAAGTAGCTGCTATACAACTACAGCTGATACGAGCTTTCCCTAACAACTGTTGCAACACCCAATACCAAACTGCATCCTAACACCATTATCTGCAACTCCCTCACAAACCTGCACCCTAATGTTGCTGCCAAAACAACACTTGTTGCTGCTACATCTACTTAAGCATGCTTTGGAACTGTTGCATTCAGCAAGTAGCTATGTGCTACTGCTGCTATCAGCAACTACTGAATGCAGGTAGCTGTATGAACATTTCTGCAATGACCTATAGGCTGTAACTAAGGTTTCCCTTCCACTTGAACATACACCAATACACAGCACTCAAATCCTAGATGCCTAACTCAAGAGAACCCAAACACACACAGGAAGACACTGACACATTCAAATCCTAGATACACTGAGAATACTGGGACACACACTCACAATAAACACTAGTCTAACTGATACCCTAACACTCGAGTTAGGAACTGGTACTCCTACAACATTGATTCTAGCTTTGATTCAATGGCCCATCCACAGTATCTCAGTCTAGAATTGGTATTCAGATTAGTACAGGCATTTGCTAAGTTCTAAGAGAGTGTATAACTACTGGTAGGATCAATAGGTAGTTCCCCTCGCTGCTCACATAGAGAACTTACTCACATAACTACTGCATACCACATTCTCACTCATACACAGCTACATACTGATACACATTCATCTCACAGTAACTTACCTGTCTGTTGGGGCTATAGATGCCTAACACTTGAGCCACTGAGGTTATCCCTACTGACCCCCAGTATCAGTCCTCCTACCACACACAGACACACTGATGCAACACACAAGCACACATATTCATACACTGTCATTTACTGATACATAATCTCCCCTATGCACAACCACACTGATCAGGGTCCTCACTGCACACACATACTCAGATTTCTGGAAAAATCTGAGACACACTCTAAGTTCTGAACTGACACACAGGTTGCACTCACTGATACTCAAGATGCTGGGGTTCTAGGATACATGCTGGATAGACTACACAGCATCAGTTAACACACACACACATATGTGCACACGGCACAGCACAGCACAGTTTTCCTTTACTGATACACATCCAGTTAATCTAATTTGCACAGCATACTGATACATACACACAGTTCACAGTTCAAATACTGAACATAAAACCTTACACACACTCTCTGAATTAAATGCCCAGTTATGTTCAATACTCAGAAATCTTAATCCTAACCACACTCAAACATAGGTTGACACAAGGCTACACTCTCAGAATTCACATACTGGCACATAGGGATCACTAGATACACTCACGGTTTCTAACATACTGAATCACTAACCTACAATCTGCACAGTTCACACACAAGAAAATCACTCACACACAGATTTCTGATACTCGACACAGTATACTGCTACTGATGAATAAAAACTTGGGACACTCTTAAAACGGGGTTACACATACTCACAGAATTTCCAGAGGCACACATGCCCAGATACACCCAACCCGACTATGCACAGGAATTCTTCCCATCGATGTATTCCCTCTCCAAATCACACACACATCTACATACATAGATATATATATAAACACACATCAAATTGGGTAATGTAGAGTAGATTAGATGGGTAATTCCTCATGTGAAGCATTTCATCATACATATAATGTGCAAAACGAAAACCACACTAAGAACTCCTGAAAACCCAAAAATCAATATCTAACCTACACGTAGGAGGTGAATCCAGTCTACATGCAAACCCCTAGGGTTAAGGTTCACGAAAATTGGGGAAACCAGTGTAGGGACACCTAAACCTTAATTCTAAACCCTAAAACGAAAACTAAATAATAGGGGGTTTCCAAATGGCAGTTTAAAACAGAAAAACAGAAATTAATAGGGTAGAAATTGGGATTTTACCTATAGGGAGATGGTTTCCCTATGAAAGTTCTTCTTCCCCAAGGTTCCTTGACCCAAACTCCCTGCTTTCCTTGCTTTGGAGGAGGAAGATGGAAACCTAGGGTTTTAATTCCGAATTTGGGGTGGGAAGATGGCTTTCTTGATGGAGGCTAGGGTTTTCTTCCTTCATGAAGGAAGAAAAAGGGTTGTGGGTGGCTCCCTTTTATATTAAAACTAGGTTTAGGGTTTCAATACCTAATTTTAGGTTAAACCCCTAGGTTAGGTCATGTAGAACCTAATTAACTAAGGTTTAGTCAGTCTAGGGTTTGAGGTCCAAACCTATAATTTGAATTCTAGGGTTTCTCTAAAATTAGGTTTACAAATTAGGGTTTTACTCATTAGGGTCAGTCCTAATGAGTTCTAGGGCTTGACCTAAACCAAAAACCACTAACAATATATAAATAGTTTATAAAACTCAGCAGATAAAATTAATACATATTTATTCAAAATAGTAAATTACCCAAATGCCCTTATCTGGAAAAGTGGTAGTGACAAAGTGTTCTGTCTTGAAATGGTTATTTTTCATTATATCGTCGGTATGTTTCTACTAATGTACCATAGGTATATTGTTGGTCTGTCCTTTTTAGGATAGCTCCTGGTTTTACGTATCGATTCACAGTGCAGGTGTTTTGTTCTTCTTGAACCTTCCCCTAGTGACTTTCTACTACTTCTTAGTTCTTGCACCTATTAGTTGTTTATCTTGGATAGGTCATATTATTGCCCATCCCCAAGTATTAAAGGATTACCGATTGATCAATCCTTGTTATTATCCGATGGATTCTTATGAGCTAGTAGGCCCTAGAATTTTATTCTGTTGGGTAACATTGTATTTAGTGATCGTACCCTGACTCGATACCCACGATGGCTAGCAAATTAAGTAAATTCTGATGAATAAATCTTAGACGGATTCACTGCCTGATTGTCTATATTCCTCAGTTGGCTCTACTATATCCGTGTTATTATGATTACCAGCTTACCCTTTAAGGTACTGCCATGTTATCGTACTGAGGTGCTCCTGTTAACTTGTCTACTACAGTGCTAATTCATGTTGTTCCTATATACCGAGTGACATATCATGTTATATTATATTATATTATATTATATTATATTATATTATATTATATTATATTATATTATATTATGTATGGATACCCTCATAGTTGGTTAGTGATCATACATAGCTTAGTAGGAAGATATATGGATTGAATGTTGCATCTACGCTCAGGGTGAATCTTGGTTGGAACCTCCGAGAACTAATACGAATTCACACCTAGCATACTCGTACTACGTACAACAACTAGAATGAATGACCGTACATCCACGGCAAGGAATTCCACATAATTTGTATAACTAATTATATAACTTAAAATACATAAATTTGTTGAGATGAAAAAGATCCCAAGATCGGACATCTTGCTGGCCAGCCGCTGGATACTGTGGTATATTATCCATCTAGGTGGAGTGTAGTATCTGGTATTTGTTACTGTTATCGATCCAGTATCCACTATATATGAGTGTTGGGACCGTTACTGGGATTGTTACTAACCCGATAATCACCTGAGAGGGGTGCCATAGAATCTTACTGATTTATACATAGTTATATAGTTTGGCTAGTCCTGCTACGATATCGCATGATTTGAGAAACCCCTATATTGCAATTGTGGAAAAACCAAGATATTAATCTAGCAAGTTGTAGGAACTATTTGGCGTATCTGTAGAACTAATTGATTGTGTACCTTATCATGTGACCATAGTTTAGAGTTGTACTATGTCTTGATATAGTGCTACCCAACTTGTCCTTGTTTGGTGTAGGGTAGATTACGATAATGGAATGCAGGTTCATGTTATGGTACAGGTTACTATGTATGTACATAGTTGTTGGGGTTTGTGTTCATTCATTCATGCTCTGTTATGGTATTTGCTATTAGGGGAATGGCCCATCTAGTTTTGTTTAGCCAGATCTAGTAGCGGACCTTGAGGATCTAGCGTACTTCTCTCCTGATGGTGCTCACCCATAGGATGGCCGCTGAGGATACTTAGTGGATTTCATTACCACTACTCTTATTATAACTTTAATTTTGTTGGACATTTAACCGCCAAGGACCTATTTAGTCTGTTATTCAGGGAGTCTGTTCCCACTACGTGATTATATTTATATTTAGACTACAGGTGACAACACGATCATGTCTTATTGGATGTCGTGCTTCCATTTTGTATAGCTAGCTTCGTGATCATTTTGATAGAGCGTCAAAAATGCCTTACTACTTTATATATATATTCATCTTTCTTGTTTGATTAATTGATACTTAGTATTATCCTATGAGACCATAGGCAACTTGTATTGTAGTATATAACCCCATGTCTAGGGACATACAGCGTAAATACTGGCGTATAATGTAGTGCGTAGCTGGACACTCGTACCCTTATTCTCCATATTCAAGTAGTAAGATGTGTCACGTGATAAAGTTTTACAGTGGCCCATGCATGTCTATTTTTTAAAACAAATGGGCTGCTATAATTTATAGGAGTCTCAATCAAAAAAAATTCTCTTGATATCATATTCTAAACTCTGTTATACCATGCTTGAACTGTAAACTGATTGTATTATTGATTTTTCGTCCTTTTTATTAATATCTAGTCTCATTTTCTTTCAGGGACACTTCATCCACTTTTATCAGTGAAGCATGGATCAGAGAGCAGTCAGCGAACTAGGGTTCGACTGATCATCAGCAGGACGAAGAAGCAGTTCCTCGGAGCCATATTCTAGTAGAGGCAAAGACAGAGCCGTAAGAGCAACCAGAGATGTAGGTTCCAAGGATCCCGACAACACCGGTAGCGTCGATACACACATCATATTGGAGATTATTCATGGATTGTTAACTTCCTAGTAGCATCAACAGCACCAACAGCAGGAGTATACTATTTTGCTCAACTAGGGACTACTAATAGCCTTACTAAGAGGTTGGAGGTTGGATTCTGGAGTGTCAGTCATATTTGTTGGCTCAACTAGTTACTTTTGTGGAAAGAAAGATGACATCACTCCAAATGCTTGGTTGCGGGATATAGTTAAGGTACCATAGATGGATCAGGTGGACCAAGTAAGGTTGTAGCTATAGTACCTTGCTCGAGATTGGTGAGCATCATTTGAGAGTGGTCTTACACGTCCTCTATCTTATGATTGTATCAAGACACGATCTCAGACCAAGTTCTTTGGTGTGGTGGCATGGTATGAGCTGTAGGAGAGGATTATTAACCTCAAGCAATCAGGGAGGTCTATAGACGAGTATGTAGCAGAGTTCTTTAGATTGAGCATATTTTCCTTGGTGATGTTATCCATGGCGCTAGAGCGAGCTATGAGGCTCCAGCAAGGACATCATTAGGAGATCATGCAGATATTTGAGGGGTATGATTATCAAAGTTTTGACAGCGAGGAGGTATGAGATCATCCTTCAGAGGCTTGCCTTAATAACTTGGGGACATAAGAGGCCGATATTCCCCGGACATCAGCACCATCTACCGAGATTAGGATACATAATTCTGGAGTGCCGCATCGGTCGACAGTATAAGATTTGATAGTACTAGTTTGACATCAACAATCAAGGTTTCAGCAACAGTGTCAGGAGACGCAAATGGGATGTACCTTATACGGAAAAAAATACCCATGAGGTATATAAATTAGCTAACTAGTAGTATTTACGATGTGGGAGTCCAGACCATATGATATCTACTTGTCTATTGATCAAGAGAACATGTGGTCCAGTTCAGCTATTTTTGGTACATTCGGTACCAGCGACAACACCGTATAGAGGACCAAGATTAGCAGTTCGACCATTAGCTTCGTATCTACTGCCGATGCAATTACAATATGTCAGCAACAGAGGCCATAATAATACTACAATATCATAGGCCATAGTAATATTTATAGGGTTAGAGGCAATAACAGGCCAGGCTGCAGCAAGAAGGAGCTTGGCAGGGTCATGGATAGACATTTACCATATCTCTAGATGATGTTTTGGCATCATGCTACGTGGTGGCATGTATGATTTCTATCGCATCATTTCCTATAGTAGCATTATTTGATTCCAGAGTTTCTTATTCATTTGTATCTGTACAACTTGTGAAACGTATAGGATTAAAGTTTGGGGCATTGCCAGAGTTTCTACATATACTTACGAGTAATGGTCTTGTTGGAGTTGTAGAGTGTACATAGCTAGTCCGGTCATAGTATGCGGGCATCTAATACCCGCTAGATTGATTGAGTTTTCTATGGATAACTTTGATATTATGTTCGGCATGGACTAGTTGAGAGAATCATTCAACGATCGATTATCGTAAGGGGCAAGTCTCATTTAGCATTCTAGGAGAGGAGGAGTCCACTTCATCCAAGGAGAGGTGGATCATTCTAGAGGACGAGTGATAGTATAAATTATCGGAGGGCGGATTCCTAGAGTAGTCAAGAAGTTACTTGATATATTTTTAGAGGAGCTTCCAAGCATGCCACCGATTAGATATGTTATGTTTTGCATCGAGTTGATACCAAAATCAGCTCTAATTTCCAACATAGTCTACAAGATGGACAATCCGAGTTTGACAAGTTGTACTAACATATTAAGGAGATAAAGACAAGAGGGTTCACTAGACCTAGTAGATCAACTTAGGGAGCACTCATGGTATTGGTGGACAAGACGGATGGTATATCGCAGTTATACATTAATTACAGGAAGCTAAATGTATTAACTGTCAATAACAAGTGTTCCTTGCCAATAATTGATGACTTTCATGATCAACTGAGTGGAGTTATAGTTTTCTCAAAGATAGATCTTTGGTATGGGTATCATCAAGTAAGAGTCTGAGAACAAGACATACCCAAGACAATATTTAGATCGTGGTATGGGCATCGCAAATTCTTGGTGATGCTATTTGGGCTAAACAATGCTTCGGTAGTATTTATGGATTTGCTAAACCGCATATTCATGCCCCATTTGAATCAGTTTGTGGTGGTGTTTATAGACGACATGCTCGTCTATTCCAACAGTGAGGCGAAGCATAAGGAGCATCTCCAAAGATTGTTCTTGATTCTAAGAGAGCACCAGTTATATACCAAGCTTAGCAAGTACGAGTTCTGGTTGATCGTATTTTATTTTTGGGGCATATCATCTCTCGAGTAAGAGATCAGTAGATCGAAGGAAGGTTGACTCCATAGAGAGTTGGCCAGTTCCAAGGACAGTTGCAGATATGTATAGTTTTCTGGGATTAAGAGGATACTATCAGAGGTTAATAGTAAACTTTGCCAGGATATTAGCATCCTTGACGCATTTGACAAGTAAGGATATTGTGTTTGATTGGTCAACAGAGTGTCGGACTTCATTTAAGGAGTTGAAGAGGAGGTTGATATTAGCACCTATTCTGACACTTTCATAGGACCAGGAGGGTTTATTTTGTATAGTGATGTGTCCTAGAAGGGACTCATATGAGTATTGATGAAGCATAGGAAAGTAATAGCTTAAGCATCTCTGCAACTTAGAGATCATGAGAAGAACTATCTGATACATAATTAGAATTTGACAGTGGTGGTATTTATGGTCAAGTTATGGAGGTATTATTTGAATTATAATCGGGTGAAGATTTACACCGATCACAAGAATCTAAAGTATGTCTTTACCCAAAAGGACTTGAACATGCATCAGATGAGGTATTTAGAATTGTTGAAGGATTATGATATGGAGCTTCAGTATCATCCAAGCAAGACGAATATAGTTGTTGATGCTTTTAGCAGGATGGTTAGCGCATTCGTCTTGACAACTCAGAGGCATATATTGGAGGATCTTCAGGAGATGGATATTGAGGTTATTCTTTCACATAATACTAGGATTCTACCCAGTTTGCATACTAAGTCTACTTTGGTTAAGGTTTGGCAAAGCATACCACTTGGTAGAGTTCTCTTATAACAATAAATTTCAAATGATCATTAAGATGGCTTTGTTTACTTATTGTATATGAGAAAGTGCATATCGTCATTAGCTTGAGATAATATCAAAGAAAGGAAGATGTTGGGACCAGAGATGATCATATCGACAGTAGATATGGTCAGATTAATCAAAAATTTATTCAACTTATACAGGACCAGGGTAACCGTCGGACCGAGGGTAAGAATCACTGTATAAGTGATCACTAGTTATTGTTTATGTTTTTTATCAAACTTCTCATAAGACTTGTCTGTTTTACGTGTATATGTTACTGCTGCCTTGAATTGAGATGAATAGTCCACTAGAGATAGCTTATGTTCCTAAGTGTTAATGAATATGGCTCATGATACATGTTGCGTACTGCTTGATAGAACACTGTCCCTATAGCATGCTTGAATGTATTGAATATGCAAACTATTTTTAAAGATATATTTCCAAAAAGAAGTAATGTGATTATGTTCCTACGTAAAAGTAGCAAGATCACTAGTAATGTAATATTTTGCCACATGATTACTTAGTGTTGGTCTTAAAGAGTGTTGCTTCTGTTCGTTGATTTTATACTCACCAGTACTTTCCCCAAAGTGCTGAACCCGCACCAGTTTGCTTGTTCTCAGGTACTGGATCGTTTGAAGAAGAGATAACATATTCTCATCCTTAGGAGCCGAAAATCTGGAGTCGATACCTTGAGACGTATCGATATGCTTTGAGATGCTTTTGTATAAAAGGATGTAATATATTGAACGACGTCATTGTAATTGAGAGAGAGCTTGAGCGAATTGTAATCTTGGCCAAACGTCGCTTGTAACACTTCTTGAATATCAATAAAGAGTTTATTTTCTTATGCCATTGTGTTCTTTGCTTTTCTGCAATGTTGTCTTTGCTTCTTACTCTGAATAGCTTATTTTGTCTTTGTTCAAGCCCTGGCCTTGTGCAAGTGCAACTTAGGCTTGCACAGCATCACGCCCAAACGAGGACGGTCGGTTCCGCAAGACCCCAAATGAGGACGAACGGTCATTGCGGGTTCGAGATGTGACACCAAATCCTAGATCATTCGGAGCTAGTCGTTGGTACCGATCTTTTGTATGAGGAGCGAATTGTTTCCATTTTGGACCGGAGATAGAAGGGTTCCAAAAATCGGACTATCCATCTAGTCCATGTTGCTTTGGGGAAATTACTCATCAGAGAGTCAACTTGGAAGAACTATGATATCTGAGCTTGTTACCTATATTTGTTCGACTTAGCAGGTATACTCTTCCTTATATCCCATATCTTATCCTTAGCTTGTGTGTGTGATTGTATTTCTATATGTGTGTTATAGTTTTTGTTATTTTCAGTTTTATTATCCATATCATGTTGTTTATTTCCAGTAGACATGAGTTTGATATGGATTCCCGATAACAAGGTTTCCTAGATTTTCTTGCTTGATTATGTCTTATTGAAATTCCGATAACAAATTTTTTCTTAGGAGGGGAGAGTTGTGAGACTTATCTTCTCACTATATTTGTATTTGTATACGGATAGTACAATATTGTAAATTATATTTTTCGATTACCTAGATTTCCTATATTGATAGTTTTCTTGTATTAGAGATTTCCTTATTCCTAAATTTTGGTAATCATGTGATACACTTGTTTTTTGAGAAAACTATTAATGACTTATGTGACATAATATTTTTTTTATTAATGGCAACTATATTGCTCAACAGACTACCCGAGACTTTTAAAGTACCTATTGATATTGCCATAGACCAGTGCTAAAACCCGTGTGTAGAAATGGATTCCAAAAAATTTTCAAAATTGAGAAGTTAAAGGCATATCAGAATACCAACGGTACTCCACGGAACACCGACGGTATTCCGCCTAGTTGTTATTTTCTCAAAGTCGGGTGATTACCCGGTTCACCCTTTGAACCTTTGAACCTTTGGATACTTGGTTTTCTTTGGAAGGTTGAGATTGTTTGGGGGTGGCTTGGATCAATGACTTGGCCAATCATATGGCTAGAATCGAAACACATTTCAATTTTTCGAGGACACATTTTTGGAGTATTTCGAAGAATTCATCTTTCAAAACGCAGAATTTACGAAATCTAGTACTACCATATTGAGGAAAGTTCAATTTTATGCAATTTTAACCTTTGAAAAGTTGAATTCCAATTTAAAAGAGTTTTTTTTTTTA
Organism: Iris macrosiphon; assembly: GCA_036927795.1. Taxonomy (NCBI): domain Eukaryota; kingdom Viridiplantae; phylum Streptophyta; class Magnoliopsida; order Asparagales; family Iridaceae; genus Iris; species Iris macrosiphon. The sequence continues at coordinate 80,652,572 of JAYESA010000013.1, forward strand.
GCCAAAACAAGTTTTTGGATTTTTTTTTTTCCAATATCCCGATTGTTGTTTTGAATCGAATTCGTTCAGCCAAGCCAAATTAGTTATGTTTGAGAATGGCAGAATTTGGACTGGATTTGGTCAGAATACGGACCGAATTCAGTCTGGCCTTGTTTTTATTTGTTTTGCCCTTTTTGATATTATCCTCAACTGTAATGATTTCTTAGAATGACCTTGTGATCTTACATGGTTAGGCATACCTTATATATTTGATATGAGGACATGTCCTTCACTGACATTATGTCATTGAATGTTGTTTCGGGTAGTGGCTCACAGTAGTACACTTATTTACATGTATTGTCCTTGTTCTGATTTTTATAGTGACTCGTTGTAGCGCAATCATGACTCCAGATTCATGTACCCTCCTTATTGTGGCTTATAGTAGTGCACTCCTATTTGGTTGTTTTCTTGTCTTGTATTATGGTTGTGTTCATAAAGCTATTGTCCAGTCTTGCATTTTTTCGATGGAGAAACCTCATGTCTAGGATGGATTTTCAAATGCCATAACCGAGAATTATTGATTAAACTATTCAATATTAATGACCACAGATAATATAGATGTATTGGGAGGGAAGGTTTTCATGTTGCATGCAGTTCTATTAACCCAGCCACATTAATTGGATATGGAGCTTTCTGACATGAGGGGGCACACTTCTAGCACACCGTTGATTATTGCAATTTTGCTACATCGTTCATGATTATTGATTTCGTATGAATAACCTCCATAAACTGTAGGACATATGACCGATAGAAAAACCTCAAGTGCATATATTAGTTATTATGATTGTGATAACCCTAGTTAGCTAACGATAGCAAGTCATAGGTCATGATTGGTCGTGATTGATTGATTGATTGATTGGTTGGTCTTCAGGTCATGTTTTAGTTCATTGCTCTTGTACAATTCCAATTTACTGTTCATGATCCTATTGTACATGTTTATTTTTCTATACATGTTATATCCTGATCATAATATATTCATGTTCCTGTTAGTTTACTTTGCATACTCTTATTTACTTTTACATGTTCTGGTGTTTCTATTTACTTTACCTTATCCTGATGCACATATTTACTTTCAGTATTGTTTACTGTTTTTTCGGTATTATACTTGCATGCTGGTTTTAGTTTACCCTATGTCTTTCTTGTGGTACTTTGCTATTTGGGATTTTAACCCAACTAGTTTTGCATGGTCATATTTGGTAGCAGGGCCAGAGGATTTACCGTATCTGTCGCTTGATGGTGTCCACCCGGAGGACCTCCAGTCGAGCACTTGAATGGATTTTCAGTCCCTCTACCCCCTGACTTCTGTATATTCTTTTGAGGCATTTAGCCAATGCGAACCTGTTTAGCTCGTATTTTGTTCCTATCATTTCTGCCACGATGTCTTACATGGTTTGTATATTCTTCTAGACTAATTGATCATGTTATTACACTCTTGCTAGTATCTCATTTTGTATTACTAGCTTCAAGATCATCATCTATATATTATACTTTGGGATGTTTTACTATTTTATATATCATGATGATCATTAACTTGCTCTTTACTTATTTGTTGGTGATTGAGACACATAATTTTATATATCTTATGTCTCTTTACAGTTGTGACCGTATCTTAGGGTTTTAGAATAATTTGATATACGTAGCTAGCCTAGTCTCATTCTCTAGTATTCTGGTTCTGAGACGTGTGTTAGTGGGATGATCTATATTGGATAATCGAGGATGATTGTTAATGGACCAAGGAAAGTCTTTTCGACCCTTAGACTTTGATAGATGCTCTATATTTGATGTTTAGATATTTTCAATTAGAGTATTCCCCTTAAGTTTGGATAGAATAACTTAGATTATTGGGAAGGTTTGATCATAGGATTAGGATGAGTGCAGTAATTTTGGTTACCTGTTGGAGATGAGTTAGCATGGTGTTTGGGTGTGACCTTGTGAGATAGCCTAGTGGTTAGGCAGATGTTCCAATATTGAGCGATAGAATTGGTATGATTAACCTTAGAAGATTTGTCTGGGTAGATTGTTTTAGAATAGAGCTGAGATAGCGAGACTGAAAGATTACTTGGATTTGATTTTGATTCTTGAGAATTTTGATTGGATGCTTGTATTAGTTGGAAGAATGAGATCGTATCTAGAACTAGTCGAAATGATTGTTGATTATCGTATTGTCTATTTGATTGTTGATTATCATATTGTACTCAAGAGGAGGTCATGGATAAAATTTTGTTAACGAATAGAATTGTGATTTGAAATTATGCACATAGAGAAGTGATTGATGTGTGATCCTTGAATTTGATTTGGTAATTTGGATCGAGGTAACATTGTGATATGTGCATAGACTGGAATACCTTGGGATATCAATCATATCATCGTGAGAAATTGATTGAAAGAATTTGTTGTTGGATGGATGATGGAATGGATGAATTTTAACAATTTTAGATTTCATTTAATGTTATATAAGAGAGAGAGGAATTAAGATTGACCCTTGAAAATTGAATGAGGTTGAAATTGGACGGTATGATCGGGATCATGTTTAGAAGCATATGATTGAAGTATACATAGTAATTGATTAAAATTTGGTTAGTTTCTTGGATTGAGAAATTCTTTGAGATAACATGGATCAATGCAATAGTGAACTTTGAAATAATAGAATTTTGCTAGAATTGAGTATTGAAATATGATTTTATTTGAACTGATGCGGTCAGGTTTGAAAGATTGGTTTGTAATTGATTTTGATATTTTTGAGAATTATTTGGATTGGTTGAGGTGCAACACTTGATTTCAATTGGAGATATCAATTGGTTTTGGGGTTATGTTCTTTTGATTCAAAATAGATAAGATATAGCATGGTGTGCCTTAGTTTTAAGTTGTTTCTTTAGTGCTATTAGAGGAGTTTGTTGTTGTAAGTTTTGAAGAAACTTTTTCTGAGTGGTAGGTTGGCTCGAAGTGCCATTTGGACTTGGGTTCATGCAAAGGATTATTCAAAGATCTATTCGGTCAAAGTAGTTAGGCGTTTCTTCAAGGTGGGTGGTTTTGATCTTTCTCTCCTTTACATTCACAGAAATAAAATGGATGTTGCATGGTTAGTTTTTACGCTATGAGTTTTGTTACATATTAATCTAAATTATGTAACTCATTTTTGTAACTGCTATAGAGCATGGAATTGTTAAACTAATATATAAACTTGTGTAAAGTAGAAGTGTTATCTTATCACATGGATTATTAACTTGTTGTTTAGACGTAGATTGTGTACTACTATAGTATGTTAACATATGGAGTATAATATTGTTATTTCATAGAGGGGAACATTAAAAGTTTTGGGACTATCGATTCACTAAAGTTTTCAACTAGGAAGAATGATGCGAGCAATGGCTCCAGGAATGTTGTAATGCGAAGAGATGTGTTATGGTATGTATGATGAGTAGATATTTGTATAGTTATTTCTATTTTTTGTTACCATGCATAAGTATCAACTTTCCACGCATATATAGGCTTCTCGAACGTATCGTCAGGCATCGAGATCGTGTCAACCTATGAGAGAACCCAGGTAGCTATGCTTACGAACTAGCACGAATGATTCGGGAACTTCCAGTGGGACTCGCTACCCGTGCTGAAAGGATCGCTGTTTAACCAACCTACGGTCCAAGATGATGTGTCGCCAGTGACCTTTCATATAGGGTGCATGTTAATATCAATCTGCTTGTAGGCCTATCGGAATATTTGTAAGGACGAGTGTACAACACACATATTTTATAAAAGCTAACGATTGTCTTCTGCAGGGACATCCTTGTGACATATTGTTTTTAATTCATTATGAATGGCATCGTTGTATTGACAGGTGGTAAGTATTGAAAGATCAACTCTGTCATGACACATTTATGCTTATGAACACATATATGCTTTAAAATGTAACCGATCGTAAGAAAAGATTAGAAAGACCACATATGTTTGCCTTAATCAATGTATTGGTTTTAGTTAAGTTGGCTAGAGATCACCCACCAATGCATTCCCTAATGTACTGACCTTCTACCCTTCTCAGGTACAAAGTTTGCTTAGACATGATGAGGTGTTTGAGCTCGGTTGACAACTTGATGAAACATTGCGACTGGAGATGTTAGCTCGTTGTATATAAAGGACATAATGTATGAAACATCGTTGTTTTTTTAGTTTTCGAGTTGTAAGCCTTGTGGCATGTTTCATTGAAATCGAGTTGTTCCTTGGCTTCGAACCGTATTCCGTTGTAATATTATCAATAAAGAAAATCACTTTTTTATATCTTGTATCAATTCAATTTTTCTGATTAGTATTTCGGCTGCGATGGCTTTATTTCTTAGATGTTCTATTGGTTGTTTTGGTGCTCGTCTTATACAAGTACAATTTAGACTTGTACGACATCACGTCTAGTAGCAACTTTCGGTTATGCTAAATCGGGACAAAACTCACGGCATGCCCATAATGATGCAATATGCAGACAAACCTCCACGATAAGGTAAAAGCGAGTATGGGATCCGTTAAGGCCAACTCTTAGCAACAGCTTATTGCGATATGGCAAAACAGTCGGCTAAAATATTTCATTCCCTTATCTTTACAAATATACGAAGAACAAAAATCGTAAGGAAACTCCACCTCCCCAACCAAAAGGTAAAGACACCTAGTAGAGGTGTCGAGAACATCCCTATCTAAGCCAAAAGCAGGCAACTTCAACAATACATATAAACATACCTCCCAAAGAATATTCTTTCAAGGACAAGAAGGTCATCACAATTTTTCCTCCTGCGCATAAAAGCTAATAAGTTGAAGCTGCCAGAAGTCAAATGCCCTAATGAAGTAGTAGGACAGTAGGATGATCCAAATTATTGCTTGTTCCACAAGATAGTCTTCTATCATCCAAATTAAGTGTTATGTCCTCAAAGACAAGATTCAAGCACTAGTCGATGCTAAGCCATTAACCCCACGTTCAGAATAGAAGAATCTCACTACCAACACAGTATTCCTCTAGTTTTAGGAGCCTTCCAAAGGTAAACCATTCAAGATAAGCCAACTCCAATCGTGGTAGGAAAATGGAGATAGTTATCGCAGAAGAAGATTAAAGGGTAAAGACTGAGACTTGTCCCTTTAACGTGTGGAGAGGTAATGTGGATACATCCTAACCTTCTGGCATACGAACAATGGTGGTCCAAAACTAAATCTTGCAAGAAGAAGAAAGGCAAATCCTGTAAAGCCATTTCTTTATCTCAAGAAAAAGATGCCAATGTGGAAAAATCTCTTACAAATTAGGACCAGGATGCAATCGTGTTAGCAGCAAACCCTACTACATCTGAACCAATGGGTACTCGCTTTAGGCAGGACATACTTGCGACAATATGACTCGATCCCCAACAACGCTCAATAACTGACAAAAGGGAGTAATGTCCCAATTTCTCTAACCATTATGCCCTTAAACAAAGGAAAGAAGAAAGAAGAAAGAAGTAAGGTTTGACAAAACCTCGAAACATAGCTATCCGCAGGACTATATGTTCCTTACAGCTTTGACATATTAACTCAGCTCGTCAATATCTCTGCTTGTATTACTTTACTAGAGCTCCCCCGTTTATACAAGAAAACAAGGGAGACACTTAGGGATGCGCTTGCAAATGCGGAATCATTCCTGACCAAAGTATACTACAGGAGATAAGATGTCATGTCCTTGCTGTGGTAGGGCAACAAATCTTACCTTAACATCCAGTGCTCCTTGGAAACACATAACATGATCGGTCCCTATACTACACAGGGTATATCGACTTAATCCCTATTGAAAGAATGTAGATAGACCATAGGTCCACCTTAAACATTATTCCTATAAGGATTCTCAATTTCCTCGGCATCCTATCAAATAGGTTGCTATCAAAAACCACTACTATTTACGATTTTAATGCCAATAGTTGTATATATCATTGGGAAAGATCCGCATCATGTGCTAGGGAATTTGAATGCGAAGATAACATGCTTTGTGATATATGTCTGACACATCGTACAATCTCCAAGCCCGATGACCTTGGATCCATCATAATTTGACTGACCCATCATCCCTCTATCAGTATTTCAAGTAATATAGACGACGAGGGGGTGGTTCAAATAGTGTTTGTTGATAAACAAATGTTTAAATGAGTAGAGAATTAGTACAATGATCTATACTCTATCAGGATCCTAATGAGCCACAACTGAATGATCATGATACAATGATACAGTCAGAGTCAGAAGAGAATGACGTGATCACCTCGGATAAGCCTTGTAATCTACCTTAATGATTCAATCTGAATTATAGTCAGGACATCCTGAACGAAGCAAGCAAGTGGGTTATCAATGATAATACCAACTACAACTATATCTCATCTTACGATGACGCATGTAGAATCACAAAGATCCATATCGATATTACACGCCATCTCTTCAGCATTCCAAGTAGATAGATACGTTGGAAGTTTAGATACTATGGTCTTTGTGGAACAAACAATCGATCTCTTTATTTGGTAGAAAATGGGTCAAACTCCAATTTCAGTAATAGACTATGATGTCCATCAAGAACTCCATGATTCTCTCACTATGATCAGTCAATACACCACCTAATTATGAATATGGATATGATTTTTATGAAGAATATAAGAATTAAACGTTGGTATAGGGCATCGAATCCTATTGTGACTTTTTGTGCCGAAAGAAAAACCTAACTATTATTGTGCTCGGACGCATAACGGTTGGATATGTCGCCCGGCCTAATCTTCAAAGTCATCAGCATGGGAGTTCGACATTAGCTTGGGAGTCATCTTCATTAACCTGTTTGCTAATATGGTCTCGATCATCCGAATTGTCGAGAACTGTGATAAGGAGGTTGTACCCTGCGATACTAATCCATGGGCTCACCCAGGTAATGTAATGATGCAACACAATCAAAACCCATCATCATCATCAAAAGCCTATCATATTGTGAGAAGCAAGACCATATAACTTGTCCAAGAGTACATAGACATCTTCACATGGAGTTATGACGACATGTCTGGTCTCGGTTCTTGAATGTCTATGCATCATCTCAACATCAAATCGAACGTCGAACCAATGGTTTCATCCTGACATCATGTAGGCCATAGAAACCAAAGTAAACAAACTCATCAAATATGGGTTCATTCGAGAAAAGCGACACCCATATTGGGTCACTAATACCGTTCTTGTTTTCAAAAAGAATGAGAAGATTCGAGTTTATATTGAATACAAAGATCTTCATACAGTCTGTCCTAAAGACGAATTTTCGTTGCCAATCACTAATGTCACGATTGGTGGCAACACATGCGATTTCGAAATAATATATTTCATGGATGCCTTCTCAGTATACAACTAAATCAAGATGTATTCCGACGAGGAAAAAAACACATCACTTCAAAGAGGGGTATACTGATATAGAGTGAAGTCTTTTGAATTGAAAAATGTTGGTGCAACCTAACAACTGCAATGAGATAATTTTTGGCGATCACCTGCGAAAGATGGTGGCTACGTCTCAAAAGTTTCAACAAATACAATCACCATTGCAACAACCACGTTCAAAATCATGACTTCATTGGCTAAAGATGAACCGACAAAATCATTTTTGGGAGTATCAACTGGAAAAATTCCTTGGATTCATGATTACATCTAAAGGAATACACCTTGACCCAAAGAAAGTCAAAGCTATCCAGACAGAATATGCAACCAGCCAAGAATATCAAATAACTCAAAGGTTTGCAAGGCAGACTTGTATACTTTATAAGATTCATCACGAACATGTTTAACTGTCAACTTTTTACAAGGTTAATAAAGAAATGCATCACATTTATGACGATGTATACCAAAAGGCTTTCGAGGATATCAAAAAACATACCTCACAAAGCCCTCGATTTTGGTAGCTCTTGTCATCGAGATACTATTCATACTCTATGTGAGAGCTATGAACTTTGTTCTTGCAGAACAAGCATGTTATCTACGAGCAAAACCATGATCAAAGCCCAACATCGTTACAATCCGGTCGAAAAAGAATGCTTAGCTCTTGTCTTCGCGATCTAGTAGACAGGCTTTATGTGATCGGACAAGCAATCATGTCACATATCTCGAGTTACTAAACCAGGTTCTCTAAACAACGGTCTAGCAAAATGGGCTATATTACTCTCTTGGTTTGACATGACTATTGTACCTCAAAATGCAATAAAAGGTTAGTGATATCATCCCTAATGAGATCAACAAAGCAAATATGAACTCATAAGGGAGTACGGAAAATGCTTTTTGACGGCCCATCAAGAACATGCCTCGAAGGTAAAATAGTCGCAAGGGTGGGAGTAATATTTATATCCACGTAGAAGGATATTTTTACCGCACTCTCATTAATGAATACATTTCCAACAATGTAATAGAGTACAATGCTCTCTACTTATTGGAAAGAATTTATACCGGTGCCCACTGGAATTTCTCCTAAATTTGTGACAATCAGAAAAAAACAAAAAATAGGAGATAAAAAAAGGGTAATTAATACAGTTATGTTCTTTCAAAAGAAAGTAAAGGATACAGTTATTTTAAGACCAACTTAACAAGATTCCTGAGAAACAAATCATAAACCACTTGAGTGAAAAGTTTGTCCGTCGATGAAATGTGGCATGATGCAGGATATAAGAGGCTGGGATTGCATCAGAGAGTACACCTGCTGCCAGGAAATAGACCGATAAATATTGGCATAATCATCTTTCGTCCAATAAAGAAATTATAATCCCTTGAAGTCTGTGTTGTCTAACATGGATGGACGTGTCTGACACGGGACAAACAAATTCTATTAAAATGGGCTACCTATTCATACGGTTTTTGCCTATATGTTACGGAATTTTTTGTATACACCTCGCTCCATGCGCACAAACTTCCTTCTCTTAAAAATATGTAAGCTTTTCCCAAACGCTTGGCTAAATTGCTAAGATAGGAATAAAAAAATGTGGAGAGAGAGAGAGAGAGAGATTGGATGTTGAAAAACTTTACTCTACTAAAGAGAGTTTACAACTTTTTGAATAGTGTGCAAGAAATGAGATTTTCACCTTATTTATAGGCGCTCCCAAGGGACTTACAAGAATCTTCTAGTCATTTACAAGAAACTTCTAGGCAAAGAAAGTTCTAGGCGTAAAATATTTACATGATGAAAACTAGAGCATCTAGAAACTTAGGAAATCCTCATGAGAGTTCAAGAGGACGACTCCACAGAATTCTATAGTCTTCCAACTAAACCCCTATGCATGCAACATCGTCTTGGTGGAGCGACCAATCTTGTGCGTGTGTTACATTCCCCCTCACATGTTTCGTCAACGTACTCATCAACGGATGCACCAAGTATCCGAACGGCTTCCACTCTCGTAGTCACGATAGTCGCGTGTCATAGCTTCCTTTTTCTTTCTTGTGCGGCCCTCCCCATGCTTGCCCAAAATCGAAAGCAAATTAGTTTAGCGCATCACCTTTCCACATGGTCTGTGCCCACCTCAGCACAAAAAGATATTTGAGTTGTCTATCAGGTTGATCCACCTTGTCTCGTAGGAGCATATACTCCACATCTCTACATATTTAAGTCCAATTCCAACTCTGTCAACCCAACTTTGTAATCGCCGTGATCTTTTGAGTGACTTCTTGCACGAACCACTCCATACAAATGTTTCATCACCCATGGCATAGCGAGGCTTCTCCTTTAACCAAAATATATACTTTCTACCTCCTCGAGTAAGCTTCATCATTCGTCGGGTTGCTTGTTCCTTGATGATGTTCTCCTTGGCATGATCGTGGTCATCCCTCTGTACCATAGGATTCTCGACAATGTCCTCCCTAACACGATCAAGGCTATCCTTGACAATGTTCTCCTCACAGCCTATGACATGCTTTTTCTGACCCTTGTCCGCTCGATAGCTCGATCCACCTCCCTTCGCGAAAGTTTCTCCTCAAAAAAGTCCTCGGTCTCGCTCGGAAGATCTTCCTTCTTGAAATCCTTTTTTTATCTCGAGCACCACTAAGTAGGTCGCCTCCCCCTTTACTACCACCTCGAGCTGAATGGCGAAGATAGCTTTCCCCTTTGATAGTTCACCTCGTGCAACACTCACCATGCACGACGAGCCCTACTCCATAAAGCCGACGACTCTCAAGTGTGGCATCAGAACTTGCCTTCACCGTAATTAGAAAATACATGCCAAGTATCATCTTGAAGTCATACAATGATATAGCGGTGAAATTGGCAACATCTGACTAATGTCTCACCTCTATGCGAACTCCCTTGATCCCCTGCATGGGACGCGCCTCCAAATTAATCATTAAATTAATCATCTTTTCTTCTTTGAATCTTTTTTCAACGCTAGACCCAAACGACGAAGCTCTGCATCCGATACGAAGTTATGAGTGGCCCATATCAACCAAATAGCGTGTGTGATCATTGCGTCAATGTGCATGACCTCTATGTTCGTAGTCTTTGACACAACTGACTTGGCCTTAACGGTGTTGAGTAAGTACAACGATCCTATGTGCACTCCCACTTCGTACTCCTTGTCCTCCACCTCCTCGCTTCGGATGACATTGACACGCTTGCTCTTATGGCAATCCAGAGCACAATGATTTTCTCCACATACACAAAAGTATTCTTCCGAGTTGGGCCTTTTAATGCTTCTTTCCCTCGGACGGACCCTCCCTAGGAGAGCTCTCATTCTCTCCCCAACCATTCTGCTTGGTGGTCTTTGACTTGGCCTCAATATTGTTGTCATTCAACCTATACTCAACAAGCCTCAGCTGCTACCACGACAGAATTCAAGTCTTGCACCCTCTGTCGTTGCCATTATTGTTGTCATTCCACCTATACTCAACAAGCCTCAGTTGCTACCACGACGGAATTCAAGTCTTACACCCACTGTCGTTGTCATTATTGAGCCTCCAACGGTTGAAGTCCATCAAGGACGAAGAAGAATCGATCCTCCTCGCCCACGCTAGATATCGCGAGCATCAAACGTGTGAACTCCGCAATGTACCTTGACCTCCTTGGTGTGCTTAAGTTGTTGTAAGCTCTGCCTTGCCACAAACTCCACATTCTCCGGGTATAACAAAGACTTGATCTCCTTCTTGAGATCTTCTTATGTCTACATCGAACACAAATTATTCTCTATTTTCATGCACCTACGACGCTACCACAACATAGTACCGACAGTAAAGTAGAGTGAAATAATGTTTACCTTCTCGATAGCATCCTCAATGTGCAACGCCTTAAACAATCGTTCCATATTCCACAAGAAGTCCTCCACTTCTTTGTCATCTCTCACCCCACTTAATGGTTTCAGATCTGGGATCTTCCTTCTCGGTGCCTCCCTACTCGAAGGTCCACCGTTCACAATGGTCTTCTCCAAAATGGCAACTTTGGTCTTGATTTTTGCAACTCTCAACCACGGTATTTAGTTTCTCGTAGCCTCGGATCTTCCTGCACAAGTCCTCAATCTCTACAAGATGTACCTTGAGCTCCTCCTCAAGTGTAGAACAGATCTCTTGGATTTGCTTCCCGAATATTACCATGGACGAAGCAACGTCACTCTCCATCCCTTCGTAGAACTCCTCTAGCCTTTGCTTGCTTTGCTCCACGGAGCTCATGCGCATCCATATGTCCCTTGAATTCGTCTTCAAGATCTCGATGCGCTCCGCAAGATCAACAAGGGTACGTTTTGCCGTAGATTCCTTGCTCTTGCCCCTCTTATTGGTCTTGGCGTTCCTCTCCTTATGTGACGTGGAACTCTCCTGGACGTTATCGGATATCGACATGGCATTGACCGATCTTCGTGATGATATCATTTGTCATGGACTTAGTGTTTCTGTCTATACCTCGTTCTGTGTGGCGCATGAACTTCCTCCTCTAAAACTCGTATAAGCCTTCCTCAAGCACTTAACTAGATTGCTAAGACGAGAATGAAAAAATGTGGAACAGAAGAGAGATTGAATGTTGAAAACTTACTATTCTAGAAAAAGTTTAAAACTTCTTTGGTGGTGAAAAGCAAATGAGACTTCCATCTTATATAGGTTCTCAAGGGCCTTACAAGAAACTTCTAGGAAAAGAAAATTATAGACCTAAGATATTTACAAGATGAAAAAATTTTAGAGCTTCTAGAAACTTAGGGAAGCTTCATAAGAGTTCAAGAGGGCTCCACCATTCTCTGAAGAATTCTAGAGATGTCCAACTAAATTCCTACACACTTGCAACATCGCCTCGGTAGAACGAAAAATCTTGTGCGTATAGCGTGGAAACACCTAGACTACACAAGATATCGATACATAACTGGAAACTGAAACCAAGAAAGTTGATGACTCAGGTTGGCACGTGGCGTGGCGATTGGCTGAAGCCTATCAGTCAACTTGAACTTTTGCAGTCTCAGATTTGGGACAACAGCACCTTCACAGTATACTGAGGAAAGGAACTTATAACCCATAACATAACTGAGTCCATTTTTACATTTATTGAGTTTCGTCCTATATACAACACATCAATATGAGTTGAGATTATGGAGCCTAAAATCTCTTATGTTGTGTTTATATTTTTCAACTGCTATAAATTGTACTCAAATAAATCGCCTCAAACTTACAAAGAATATATATTCGAGACATAAAGAGTAAGATTTATATACCCTATAAGATGCATGAAGAGTTCCACATGGTAATAGTCAATTGTTTTATGTGTGGCACCACGAGCACGTAGGTTGATTTGGAAGGAGATAATGATGAGCTGTCTTATATGTATTTAGAGATTCGTTGGGAAAGAATTCCTAAGGCTCACTTGGGTAGATTGGCGAGGTTTGATGGTTACTATCAATAGGCCTCAGTTTCTTCTAAATATGACTAGCTAGAAATCTCTTAGTAGCCACTCCAAGCCCACCCCAACCCACAAAACAAACAAAATTAAGATAGTTATTTCAGAGGAATATGTTACTTCCCCGTCATGTCATAACTCTGCCAACTGGCACACCAGTGTCAAACAATTCAGAATCGGCTTGCTGGAACATCGATCATCAACTTCCCTGCAAAATTAGAAAAAAATGCAGTTGCACACTCCCTACGCAGGCATTATCCTGTTCAGGTGCAAAGGGACTTTCTCAGCCAGACCTGCCCCAGGCCTGGCCAATTGACCAAGACAGTAGCAGATGCGGGCACCCCTGGTGCAATTTGTATCAATAATGTAGCCATACAAACTTAAACATGAGTAGCAAGAATTGAGCTTTATTTCTGGATTTACTGAAAGTTTCTGAATAAAACATTCATCGACACGGCATAAAGTAAGACATGTCATGAACTTCCACGGATAATATAACTTACCCACAACACATCGGAAAGAGTGTTAATCAGGATTACCGATGACACCAAGTAACACCCAATTCTCTACTCCTTAAAGTTCTTCTAAACAAAGTTAGACAAATGTTCCTGCAAGCAAGTATTGAAATTAAATGTCAGAATGTATTCAATACGTATTATAAAAATAAAATAAAATAAAATAAAATAAACTATGAACCCACCAGTCTACAGGCTTACAAGTTGCAGTAAAATGTTGTTGAAGAAAGTACATGATTCTTTGATTATTACTTTGATGGTAATCTACAAGAATATGCAGAGAGCCATTCAACACAACCCTAGAAAGTTATGCATCGTCAATATCTTTCATTGTTATTCTTTTCATTTTCAATTACTTTTTTCCAGGTTGTAATGCACTAATTCTCATAAACTCGATACAAAACTCTCTAGACAGAAGCCAACACATTTTTCCATAGACCTCAAATAGTTCATTTCATTTGCCATGTGTAACTTGAGAACCTGAGATGTGTCAGAAATTATGAATGCAGTACTAGAGGTTTACTGTCGAAAGTCCTTCAAAAAGACCTACACTTAAGTTTCAAGGTATTGACGTAAAAACACACGAAGATGAATCAAGAACAGGTTTATTTTCAATTATTAAAACAAAGTGAAAAAGAAAATATAAGGTATGATTTTTTGTTCTAAAGCATGAACCTTTCCCTCTTGAAGCTAGTCAAGAGCCAACAAATTGAGGTTTTACTTGCGTTTATACAAATTTCATCACCTTCTAGGCAGAAAACACAGCATAACTGATTGATAAGATACCAATTCAAAAACGTGGCTATAAACAAATACCTCCCAAGTGGTATGATTATAAAAGTTTGATATGTGAGTATACACTTTTCTGGCATGGCGGACTTCAGATCATCATTTTGAAGTGGTAGATTTAACAATTATCTGTGAAGCTTTAATGCAATCATAATGACTACCTAAAGAAGACATATATCATGAAACATTTTTCCAGTTTTTCAACGATTAAGAACATTAGAGCTAATGTTAACTACGTAAATTTTATGCAACCATCATCTCCTGTAATAATAACTGCTACCCAATTGTCAAGAATTTTGGTAACAGGTCGCACAACCTTGTTTCAGCTCATTGGTGGAATACTAGCAATTATATTGAGGGATTGATGCTTCAAATTTTAATGTCAACCAAAACAACAATACAAGAAAAAGATTTGAAGAACTGACCTTAGGAGTGTATAACATAATTCTCAGGAACATAGATTTCTCCACCAACTTCTCCATGTTGCTCCCCACTAACAGTCTTCCTGGCAGCTTGAAACTCAGCACTCATGGCAGCCATTCCTTCTTTCACAGCTTCCTCTGCTGTCCCATAACCATGCTCCTCAGCATACTTCCGCACATCTTCTGTTATTTTCATGGAACAGAACTTGGGTCCACACATAGAACAGAAATGAGCTACCTTTGCACCATCAGATGGCAAGGTCTCATCATGGAAATCCATGGCAGTCATAGGATCCAATGACAACGCAAACTGATCCATCCACCGAAACTCAAATCTTGCTTTGCTTAGTGCATCATCCCATGCTTGTGCATGGGGGTGGCCTTTTGCTAAATCAGCAGCATGGGCAGCAATCTTGTACGCAATAACACCTGTCTTTACATCATCCCTATTTGGCAGCCCAAGGTGTTCTTTAGGTGTCACATAACAGAGAAGAGCAGTACCGAGGGCACCAATGTTAGCAGCACCAATGGCTGAGGTGATGTGATCATACCCAGGAGCAATATCAGTTGTTAGTGGTCCAAGAGTATAAAAAGGTGCCTCATTGCACCATTCCAGTTGTTTTTCCATGTTTTCTGGAATTTTATGCATAGGAATATGTCCAGGTCCTTCATTCATTACCTACATAATCCCAAAAAGAAGCTTTCAGAAAGGCATGAATAAAAGCTCAGCCAAGTTCACTCTTAAAATCTTCACTCAACTAATTAAATTCATCAAGAACATCTTAATCTTAAATGAATGTTAATGTTTGCCTGCATCATAGAAAACAATGAAATAAACATAACAGAATCTTCTTAATAATGTACTCATTGTACAGCTCTAGAGATTTTCAACAGGTTGAGAAATTATTATGGTAAACAAAGGGCCTTATTTTTTATCCTTGTTTTGTAACTACATAGTGGGTGCATAAATAAGGGAAATTGTACTAAAACCAAGACCCCAAGAAAGAAAATTGATCTGTAATCCTTGTTGGTAATAAACAGTTGATAATTAGTTAGCAGATATCGAAATTGTGTCACATCTAGTCACCAAAATAAGTTGGTATAACCAATTCATGTGGCTGAAATAACCATAAAACTCTTGGAATATAGTATACCTGCACATCCTTTTCCCAAGCCCGGCGTGTAAGCTCGCCTTGTGTCAAAAGCTCTGCAAACTGAGCAGTGTCATTGGCATCATAGATTGAACCAGGTCTTAGCCCATCGCCAATAGATAAAGCTACATCATATTGGTTGCATATGTCAAGAATATCATCCCAGTGCTCATAGGCAAAGTTCTCCCTGTGATAAACTAGGCACCATTTTGCATGAATTGATCCTCCCCTCGAGACAATCCCCGTCATTCTTTTAGCTGTAAGAGGGATATAACGAAGCAACACCCCAGCATGGATGGTGAAATAGTCCACACCCTGCTCAGCTTGTTCAATGAGAGTATCCCTGAAAACCTCCCAGTTAAGGTTCTCAGCTATCCCATTCACTTTCTCCAATGCTTGGTAGATCGGTACAGTCCCTACTGGCACAGCAGAGTTTCGAAGGATCCATTCACGAGTTTCATGGATATGGCGACCAGTCGAAAGATCCATAACTGTGTCGGCACCCCACATTGTTGCCCATTGAAGCTTATGCACCTCTTCCTCTATAGAGCTCACCACAGCTGAGTTCCCAATATTTGCATTAACTTTGACCAAGAAGTTTCTCCCAACAAGCATTGGTTCCAATTCCAAGTGCCTCTTGTTTGAAGGGATAATAGCACGTCCACGTGCAACTTCTGACCTTACAAATTCTGGCTCAAGCTTCTCACGTGCAGCACAGAACAGCATCTCCTCAGTTATAATTCCCTTCTTTGCATAGAACATTTGTGTGTATCTTGGTCCTCCTAACTTCTCCCTTCTATCAATCCAGTCTTTCCGTATCTTGGGAAGACCTGTAAAGTCGAAAGTGGAACACACTAAATTATCTATATAGAGGCACTTCAGTTGCAAGCCATAAAAAATGCTCACACTGCATACTAGAAATATGATCCAAAACCCTCAAATATTTTTCTAGAACAATTAACCTCGCTGCTATGACAAAGTCAATGTGATTAACCAGAATGAATCCCAACCTAGTACAGTATCAGACTCCAGTGCAAAAGGTTCTTTTTACATTCATATTAAAAGATCAAAACTGCTATATAATGATTATTCCATTTAGATAAGGGTAAAGCTTTAAGCAAAAAAGAGTAACATTGCACAAAACTGAAAGAGTAGCAACAATGCAAAAACAAATGATCGCTTCATATTGACATAATATTCAATTTTACTTTAACAAGACAATATTAACAATTATCCTAGCTACTAGAAGCTAATTCTTGCTCACCGACACGTGGCTTCACATCTTGCGGCCCGCTAGTATCATATGTATCAAAGTACTGCTCTCCCCCAGACAGATGAACTCTACGGAAAGGAACCTTAAGAACATGGCCAGACTGCTCATGAACAACTTCCCTACAAAACAGAGAGAACATCAATGTCATTGTATTTCACTGATCAGATGAGCAACTCTAGACCTCCACTATTCAAATGATACATATCATAAAGACATGAGAAAATCTAGGACATGCCTATATTCCTTGGTACTCTTTGGAAAGCACTCTTCAAAGGAGGGAAGAGGAAGAAAATCAGGAGCAGCGGGATCGACGGTATGCTTCCTCGTTTTAGTTTTTGCTGAGTTGTTTGACGGTTCAATGGTTAAAGTGGCCGTAGGCCTAGATTTCATAGTGCTGTAGCA
Organism: Iris macrosiphon; assembly: GCA_036927795.1. NCBI lineage: Eukaryota > Viridiplantae > Streptophyta > Magnoliopsida > Asparagales > Iridaceae > Iris > Iris macrosiphon. Next base: position 80,670,013 of record JAYESA010000013.1, read on the forward strand.
TATTTCCCTGTCCCGCAAACTTGGGGCATGCCTTGCTCCTTCAAATCCAGGCAAGAAGGCAGAATTCGACAATTTGGCATGAATAAGATTGCTCTTCTTACTAACCAAAGAAGAGAACGACGGGTGTATGGACGCCATCTCCTGAGAAAAATGTATAAAGAAATAACTAGTAAATAAGATTGTAAACAAAATTTAATTGCATTATTCAGTAAAGTAGAGAAAAAGGTATCAATACTATGAATATGCTCAAATATCTCTGTGCATAACATGCTTACAAGTACTATAAATGATTTGCAAGTTAAAATTATATTTTAAACCCATGTGTTGAATCTCCAAAGCAGAAATGCTGCAGAAAACGGCTCTGTGTCACGTGTACTCCAAACTACTCTAGGAGACTCGTCATGTCCAAATTGCAGTGTACATATGTGCATGGGCATAGTCGTGGCAATGTAACATACTTTTAATATGTATGATCTAGTTAATACCTGATCATACATATTTCGGATACAAAAAAACATAAAGAAACAGATCAAGCAAAGCAAAATATATGACCCCAATTCATAGCTATGGTGAGTGCTTCTATAGACAACATGGAAATATGAAAAAAAAAGGACCACAAGGGAATCCCACTGCACAAGTCAGACCAACAAACAATGTTAGAAGAAAATAAAAAGTGCAGGAGAACACTGTGTGTAATACTGAGAATCTTTGTTTGAAACTACGAAGCATTCAAGCTAAGTATATTTGCTTATTTATGGCAAATGAATGAAGTCCTTTATATTTGTGTTGTCACTTGGAGAGGAGAGGAAACTAGCATTTCAACAGTTGCCCAATTGGAGGAGAGATTTAAGTTTCAGACAGGATATTAGTACATCTTTCAAATGAGTTATATTTTCCCATATTCCTAATAGAGGCTTCTTCCTCTTCTCCTTTTTCTCCGTATGCTCATGTACCAAACTATATATTACGCATAATTTTCACCGCTATCACGCAAATAAACATGATAAAACGGATTCCATTAGCACAGGCATCAATAGAGTCAGAAAATGAAACCCATAAAACGGCCGATTATTATTTATTTTTGTAAGAGAAAACTAAGCCACAAAGGCACTATTATGAAATAAATCTTGATGAAAGCCTTGAACCATAAAACACTTGATAATAATCCCAAAGCCCAAAGGCTTTGTGCATAAGCCCCCATTGCAAACCATCTACAAGGTAACAACAAGTACAAAGCTACAAGTGTAAGATTACTGATATATTTTGGGCTTGTACACTAGCCTAATTGGCTCCTGTGAATTTGAATTCAATGTATTGGAATGATTGAATCGAGAACCATGAAATTTCAAGTCCAAATCCATTCATTGAATTTTAGTTTCACATCCTTACATATTTTTGGTAGGCATGAATTGTTAATACAATCACATTTTCATTTTGAGGGATGAGATTACCTTCAAAAGATTAACTAGTAGACAAAGTTTTACGGCAACCACCAGCATTCTAAATCTGGGGCGTAAAGTTAGCTTGAATATGGAATACCACGTCCAATTCATTGAATTATAAAAGTGAGTGGATTTAAAATCCTTAATTTTGATAGAAAAGTGGGAATCAAGACTCTTTAATGATTAGCAATTCCCAAAGCTTTGTGAATTTGACCCAATTCCCTTAAGGCTATCTCCGATGGGGATTTCTAAATTGAGTTTCTATCCTACTTGGCATTGTACTTTAAGGAAATTTCTATCCTAGTTGGAAGAATTTCTACATAGATATTGCATACACAAAAAACACTCTCCAATAGTTCTTAATTTCTATCCTATGTGGCAGAAAATAAAAGGGTCAATTTAATGATTTAGTTTGAAAGTAGAGTCCAATATTAATTTATATGAGAAAAAAATTCTATGAGAATTTCTACATAGAAATTCTCCATCTTACGCCAGCGCCACGTAGGATGAAAATTGAGATAGAAATCATTGTTGGGAGAAGTTATTCTAAAAATGATTTCTACCGTAGAAATTGGGGAGATAGAAACCCCCATTGGAGATGGCCTTAGTATTAATTTGCAGCAATCAAAACATGAAAAACTTCTAGGCATAGTTTGGAAACAAGTTTTCGAAAATAGAGTTGGGTCTATTTCAGAATTCAAAGTTTCGAAACTAGGAGTTTGCGAAGAGGATTCTCCATTGAGAAAAGTGGAGTAATATTAGGTTCTTAGACTAAGGCATTATGGTGTTTGTAAAGAAAGAAGGAAATATAAAGGCCTAACTCTACCAAAAGCCAGTTTCCCTTTCCTAATCATCTTCCCAACTGCAGCCTTGAGCTTTTATCAATGAACATGGCCACCGAACCCGGAACACTGACCGCGATATTTTCTAGCTGCCCAAGCTTTTGACTCGCCGGCAGACCCGTTCGTACTAGTCTATTTGTTTTCGTTAATAACCATTAACAAAATGTGTGTGTGTATGTCCACTTCACAACAATGTAACCTTTTTTTAATTCCATATTCCCTATTATCAAATTGTAATAACCCTAACTTTTCATATCGCAGTTGGCTTGAAACACATTCTCTAATCATATTGATCAAAATTCAACATCATCTACTAAGTCACAATATTCTCATTACCAAACAATTATATTAATTACAAGTACAAAATTCTCTAAACAATAATCATAATAATAAGACTTCAAGTATAAAATTGGAGATTAGTTACCGAGTGGTTGCTTGCTTGGACCGGGTGGAATGGAATGGCAGCAGTGACGGAGAGAATTGATTAGCACGCAGTTGTATTTGTAGGGTTTCGGCAGGGAGGAATCTTATATTCTCACCCCCAACCCCTTCCCGCTTTTGGTGTGACCCAATCGTTGAATGGGTGCTCGACCGTTACGTTTGTGGGTGATTTTGAGTATCGGGTGGTGTGTGAATAACATGGGGTCATTCTTGGGACAAAAAAAAAATCTTTTAGAAATGGCTCATTGAATCAAATGGGTGGTACAGAGCACCCGTGTTTGATATTTTCGGAAGGGAGATTTGTTGTTTCCAAAGAGGGCTAAAAAGAGGGATAAGACCCTGTCCTCTTTATAGGTCTAGGGCTCTCAATTGTCAAAAGAACTTTTGGTGGTGGTTTCTTCTTGATTTTTATTTGCCATGTCACTCCTGATGATATTTGAGTTTGGTATTTCATTGTCTGCCTTAGTGTTGTGGTCGAGAGGAAGACAAAATTTAAAAGAAATTGTGCCTAAAAAAACTACGAACAATATTTTCATTTCAAATATTATCGAATAAAAATTTCTTTCCTATTCACCGCATTAGAGTCGAAGAAAGAAATTATATCATCATTATTATGGAAAGTGATAATTGTTGTCAATAGACGGACGTATCGGGACGGACGTTACATGACGATTGGATAGATGGTAGTATCTTATAATTTAAAAAAAAAATTTGTAGGGTTCAGATTTGAAAGTGATAGGTTGAATCAAAGAACTAGAACTTAATGAAAACTAGAACGACAGCACAACAGATGCATATCGATCAATTAAAGAACGAGTATCGGTGGACTTGGGCTCTATCGGGTCTGGCCCAACCCGTTGTGGTTAATTAGAATTTTTATTTTTAATTCATAAAAAGGTTTTTAATTTTAGAAATTATTTTAGAACTATTTATTTAATTCATAAAAGTAGTTTTATGGCTTAAAAAAATACCAAATGAATCAGAAAACAAATTCCTAAAAAATTTAATTAGGCTATATGAATTCTAGATATAAAGTTTAATATGATTCTATGATTGGATTTGGTCACACTAAATCCCAAAAGTCTGTAGTAAATATATTTTCTTAGTTTTTCAAGGTTTTTAATTCTCAGCAAAATAAAGAAAATTCTCTAAAATCCTAGAATGGGTTTAGGGTCTTCTAAGGTTGTACTAGGTCTTACTTAAGTCTTTTTTTAGACTATCATGAGTTTGTTTATCGGCTTATAAGTCTATCATGATGTCATCTCGATAACTAACTGTTCAAAAACCACAAATTTCATTTTCTAGTTGTTAATTAGGGTTTTTTTAGAAATCGAATACTACTAATCAACATGTCATCGCATAATCATCATCATGAACCCTCCTGACGTGATCACCATTGTCACGTCCCGATTCCGTGGAATCGATAGTCGTCCCCCGGGCGTGACCGCCGTGCGGGCCTAGGTTGCGCACCGCACAAGGCTAAGTATTTTATTTTCTCATAGCGAGCACATATTCAGAGTACGCAGATTAAATGAACACAGATTTGAAGCATGGAAAAGTTCTCTTTTTATTGATAATATGAACATCTATTACAAACTCCTTGAACTGAGTCATAAGGATTGCCTCTATGGGCTTACAAAAGTGTTGACACAAAATGAGATAGCAGTCCTGTACATTACATCCTTACTAAACTCAAAATATAAGACCTTGTGTCGGAACGACTGCCTTGCCACGAAGCTGCATACTTGCTTGGTGGCTAGCTTCTATCTTCAAAATGCTTCTTCTTCAAGATGCTTCAAAAGGTTGGCACGGTCGAGGCGTGCCTACAGCTGGACTGGATTGGGGGTTTGTCTCCTGCTCCTTGCTTGGTTCTCCTAGCGCGGGGAACATGTTTCAACGAGGGTCAGTACATCGAAACGTACTAGTGAAGGCAAGCTAACCCAACTATACCAATCAACACGTTATTTTAATGAAGCATGCATATTTATTGTGGGTTTCTATATTGCCTTAGTTTATTTTACAGTAAGACATAGATATAGAATTATTGAAATAACCTGCCACCGTTCGGTGACATTTACCTGCCCGTCTGAACCACCTGCATAATACTTACCTTGCCTTCCCTGCCAAGAAGACACAAGTTAGTAGCAACAGGTTTAAATATACAAGGGGATCACTGGCACGTTGCCAAAATGGACGGGCTAGTCTCGGTACGGAGTGCCGTGCGACGCATAGATCAGGACGTCCCAAGGCATTCTGTCCTATAGCAGGCGACTATCATGAGTTTCGTCCGGATCGGATCGGTGCCGGTGCCCCAGCGACCATCCGCAGGAACTAAGACCTTGTGCACAAGTTGTCCGTGATCAACGCAGTACACTAAGTTAGCAATCGAGGCAAATCAGGGCATATCAGGAGCAGGGCAGTAACAGGGCAAGATTTACTTTTGCATAGCCTACCTGTTCAGTTTATGGCATTCAAGAAGAGTTCTATCCATAGCACAAATTTAAGAAGAAATATGTATTCTAACTTGTATTTATGCATGTGAAGAACATTCCAAACGAGCAAGCATGTAAGTAAATAACCGTTCACAAGTTTCATTTGACAAGCATAATATAACCCAAGTCTATTCCCTTGTTATATTGTAGTCTTTTAGTTATTACTTGGTATCATTTGATCGGAGCAAGCACGAATACAAGATTCAGATGTGAAGACTAGCAAGAAGGGCTAGCTAATCGGGATGGTAGCCACTCACTTTAGCAGTTGGAAGGAAGAAGGAAAGAAGTGCTTTAGGAGTCCGCTCGAGCGACGCCTACTGCTGGATCACCTGTATTGACACGAACAGCTGATCAGTACTTCTTCCTCTCTTTTCGTTATCGGAATTGAAGTGCAGTCCTACGAACGAAAGCAATGAAATCCATCGAAACCGTTCAAGAAAATCCAAGCAAATCCGAAAACCAACTCAAGACATGAAAGCAACAAGCGACAGCGAAAAATAGGCAACAAAAGAATGCAGCGGAGAGGTCCCTCCTGACTCTGCCGCTAAGTCGATCCTTGGGGCGCGGTCCACTGAATATGGAAATCGATTCCGAAGAAACAAATCCATAACGAGGACGAGTTCTTAATTCAATCTATCCCGATCGAACGATACCGTCTAGTATTTCTTAGCCGCGCTCCCCGAATAGGGGGAACGGGGCACCACAACCATACTCCTCCTTACTTGAGTTAGGTTTAATCCAAGTGAGACCTTGGACGATATCACAATTTGCTCCCACTTTTGGGATACGAGTATGTGGTCAAGTCCAACCTACGCTCTGACATCAGTAGTAGTATGCTATCTATGAATCTCAATGGTTCATAAACAAGTAAAATACACATATCATCCATAAACAAAGTCATGAACCACACAAGGAATTAGCTACCTAATAGTTTTATTTAGTTAATTAAAGAAAATCCATCAAATAGTTTACTACAACTCGAAATGATCCTAGGAACAAATCCTGTCACTACCACATTCCAAAAATAGGGGTAATTTTGACTTTTTATGTATTTATTATTTCGTGTATTTAAATTAAATAATTGCATGAGATGTGTATTAAATATATTATATTATATGCAGTGTTCATTAATGTCTGAGCTGGTAGACTGGACCTAGAAGCCCACTAGACGAATACCTGTTCGAATTATAGGATTTTGTATTTAATTTGTATTAATTAGAATTTAATTATTGGAGGTCAAAATTAATTACCGTAAATTATTTAATTGTTGCGCACTATCGTTGCTTCAATATTTGGAGCGCTATCCTAGCTTTTGCCTTCTAACAAATTTCACAACCTTGCCCTAGACGTGCCCGCCTTCCATTCTGCCATTTTTGTAACTCATAATTATGCTCTCTTGTACTTTATTTTAGCCGCACAATATTCGTCGTGGACGTTTATTTAATTTCTGAATAACTTCTAATTTTGTATCATTGTGCGTTCCAATCGAAATTGGAGGCAATCTTGACCCATTTTTTGTGCAACCCAAATTAGGGTAATATTCTGTTCTGAGTCTTCTTCACTAATGGTATTTGTGACCCAACCTAATTTTGGTCCCATGTACTCCTAATTAATTTTAGAATACAGCTTGCATTTATTTTTAATTAAATTGAGGATACCATTTTGTCGGATCCTGTTAATCCCGGTTTAATTCCAGTACCCTGCTAATTGAGCCCATACCAAACACACAATACCCTCTCACCCTACAAAACATCGAACACCAAACCGCCCACCAAATTTTTATCATTTTATGTGTCTGTACAAATACCCAAATTTAAGGGGGGCTAAATTACAAATTTGCATTAGGTGTCAACACCTCATTGGCTCAAACCAATGGAGGAGCCCTAACATTGACTAGTCAATAACCCTCATTTCTACATGATTAAATCCCTCCATGTCAAATCCTGACCATCCATTCTAGAGGGGTGTATATACACCACTCATTCTCATCTCACCTCTCCCTATTTAATGTCCTATCACCAAGTCCTAATCCCCAAAAACCTAGGGAAGCCCCCTCCTCACAAGCCCCAACCGTAGCCCCCTCCTTCATTCCAAAATTTTCCATTGTTTCTTCCTTTCTTCTTCCCTTCTTCTTCTTCTTCTTCTTCTTCTTCTTTCCTTGTTTTTTTTAAAACTTAAAGAAGGGGGGAACTCAACCACTGTTCACCGACCCCAACCCTCGGCCTGCAGTCCGACCTTTCCCCGCAGCTCTGACCGGCGAGCCGACCGCTCCTTGTTTCTCCCTCCATCACCACCTCAAGCCTCCTCCACCACCCGGCCCTGCTGTCCTCAGCTCCGGTCGACTCGCTACACCCCGCTCGAGCTCGACCTCTGACCACCCGGCCAGCTCTGGCCGAGTCCCGAGCCGACCTCGACTTCCTCCAGCCTCCATCTGCTCCAACACGGTCAGCCACTCCTCTTCCCACGACTCCACGTCGAACAACTCCTCCACCCACCGCCTCGATACCTCGGCGAGCCAGCCTCGACATCCCGCTCGACCACACCGGACCCGACCGTCTTCCCACTGCTTCTTCCCCGACTCCATTCTCCAGCAGCCCGAGCCACCCTGCAACTCCTTCCCTCTCCGACCTCCACTGCCTCACCCAGCCCGGCCTCTCCACCGTGGCTTCACGAGCTACACCGGCGTCATCCTCCTCTAACTCCTCATCGGCTCTCCCTACACCTCGACATCCGACGAGCTCCCCGCTGCCTGAACTCCGGCTAAGCCCCGACCAGTGACCACAACCACCACCATCATCATCATACTCCACCATCACCACCACCTTATCCCTGCACTCCCCGCTCCTCCTCCATCTTATCGAGCCCGGTCTGGCCAACTCCCCCGGAGCACCTCCATTATCAACACCACCACCACGAACACCACCTCCAAGCCACCACCACCACCATCAGTGTCATCATTTCCCCCGAGCTCCCCTTGCTCCCTGCTCCGGCCAGCTCCCCTCCATCTCCTCCTCGACCAGCCCGCAGTCCGGCGGCCTCCTGCTGCAGCCCGGCAGCCACCCCGACTCCGGCCAACCCCCTGTGAGACTCCACTCCCTCCTTCAATTAGTTTATGTATATATATGTATGTAAATACGTATATACGTATATGTGTGTACGTGTATGTGTATACGTGTATGTGTATACGTGTATATGTATACGTATAAATACGTATTTTTGTGTGTATACGTATATACGTATATATGTGTGTGTATTGTGTATTTGTATATGTACGTATATTGTTCTATTTTCAAATAGTATATATGTATCATACATATATGTAACCAATATATATATATATATATATATATATATATATATATACATATGTATATGTATGTATATTGGGTATTTTTATATAGTATATAAATTAATTCTATGTATGTATATATATATATATATATATATATATATATATATGTATATTATGTATTTAATTAATGTTTAATATGTATATGTATATGTATATGTATATGTATATAATTAATATGATTGGTATATATATATAAATACGTATTTTAGTATATGTATTATTGGTATATGTACTATTTGATATATATATATGTATATATTCAATATATATATATATATTTTTCCTGGTATACGTATAATAGTTGGTAGGTATATGTATACATGTATATAGTTTAAACTCAATTTGTATTAGTATTAGTGTATTTTAATAATATATATATTATATATATTAATTGGTATATGTGTATATATATATATATATATATATTGTATATACTTAATATATTTTCAATATATAAAATTGGTATATATGTATATATATATTTAGTATATGTATGTAATTATTAATTGGTAATATATTATGTGTATAATATGTATATTTATATAAATATCTCTTGTAGGCGACCTGCGTGTAATTACGGAAGCCCCGTTTTTGCATGGACCTGTAACCCTGTAAGTGTTAGTTAACTGCCATACGTACACTGACGTACTTGCAAGCCCCGTATCAATTTGACCGTCTGTCATGCACAGCAATCACAGACGCGACGTCCGTGCAACTTGACGCACACTGACCCTAGATTGACCAGTGCCATACCTGGCATAGCTCTGAGTTATGTATTTGTGTTGTGTTAGTGTAGCACCTGATGCAAATGTTGTATTGTTTATTATATGTCTATAGGACTATTGGTTCATCCAGGCGATACTCTGGAACAGGACTTTGACATTACCAGCTAAGGACCCAAGGCGAGTACATTCTCTGATTAGCTTCTTATTTATGATATCCCCTATGTTTACTGTATCTAGTATAAATATCCATATTCTCGACACGCTGGTTACACGGATTGGTGTACATGGATCTCGTCATGAGATGTTATTCCTTGTTCATGGTGTAGCTTGTACAAGACTTGTTTCCTTGTTATCTTGTGCATGTACAGATACTGATTCCCGGGGAGATTTGCTACCTCCCTAGGGAATCCCGTGCCATAGCGTACCATGGTTGGATCTACTATACCAGTCGGGGGTGGGGAGTATTTTAGTGTAGATATGTGATCATACCCAACTCTACATGCATCATAGCTCACCCCATATCTCACGTCGGGTGCGACCTGACCATTTACATGCTTCATAGCTGTTATATGTGATTAGCCTGATCTCTACATGCATCATAGCTAACCAAATGGTTAGCCTGACCTTACATGAATCATAGCTAATCATATGTAACCAGCCTGATCAAGTTCCCAAGTCGATCACATGTTAAAGCTAGTACTCACACACTTAGTCATAGTATTCTTGCTCATTGACATATTATTTCCTTTCCTGCATTTACTTACAGTATTTTCAGTATATCCTTTATTGTATATTTCTCGTACATATACATGCATCTTGTATATTTCCATCTATATACTGCTACATAGTTTATATCATTGATATAGAACTGCTATTAGAAATGTACTTTACTCCTTCCTGACTGAAAAACATTTTCCAGACTATGCCTAGAGGACTAGTATCCGACACTTGTGGACCACATGGTGAGTAGCTGCAGTCTTGGACTTAGTAGTGCAGTCGTGATTCCGGAAGGTTTAGCCGGAATCACTAGTTATCTAGTTAGTTGTTTTAGCATATTATTTTGGTACCAGATTTGTCTCCGGCAATTTTATTTAAGACTTGGATTATGTTGAGTTAGATTATTTATAGTTTAGACTTGTGTTGTATTCTTATTTATTTCTTCGATTTCTTATCGTGCTGTAGTTATGTGATTGAGTATGTTGTTTATTTATATAGTGTTATCCGTGTCTCCTTATGGAGTTGGATACTAGTGCGAGATTGTTTAGATAGTGCTTGACCTAGACAGCGTTCTACCGCCAATGCTGTGGCATAGGCTGGACGTACCCACGCTCTCGTACCCCTATACCGGGTGCGGGTCGTGACACATTTTTAGTGGTGGCCCATGCATGTCAGACTTCGCAAGTTGTACGATGTCATGATAGTGCGACGTCATAGTTGTACTACTGCGTGCCTGCTATAGAATATAGGACATAGGATACTAGGATGAGAGAGGATACTCAATCACAAAATTCTTGAGAGATTCCTGGGACGACCCCTTGAGAATCTTATTACAATTTCCAATTTAAATCCTTCGCCCTTGTTTTCGTCCGTCCTCACTCGTTGATATTGAGTTTGATTCTTGTTGACCAGTTGTTAAATTTAATTCTTGGTACCGTTGTTGAGTTGATTTCTTATCGAGATAAATTTTACGGACTAAACTTTACGATATCATCTGATGACATATATTGAGGAGAACAATAAGAAAGGTAAAACGTCTACTTTGGTTATGGAACCTAGAGTTTATCGCAGCCATACCGGTTGGCGTGGCGAAGATTCTAGATGACATGATTATAGGGTTGCGTACTTTAGTTATGGAACCTGTCGTTTATCGCACCTATGCTTACTGGCATAGCGAGGATTCTCAACGTCATGATTTCTGACCGACGTGTATGATTATCAGGTTGTATCTTAAAATTGGTTCTTAAAGTATCATCTCAACACTTATCTATTTCTGTTATACAGGACTTTTTCCATCGTTTCTTTTGGTTGCTAGCAGTAGAAATACCTTTAGTCCTCAACCCATTTCCTTTTAAACTTTTATTCTTTGAGGATTCCTTGTTAAGTATGATAATTAGTGACTTATAATTATATCTGTGTCTTGAGTATTAGTATTGACTGAGTGTTGCTTGTAAGTGTTTCTTAGTTGGACATGTGAGCAGTAGGCCTTAATCTAGAGTTAACCCATAGCATAGTACCTTGTAACAATAATTCTAGGATAGGTGTCATTATAGTACTGTGAGTAAAGGAGAGTATAGAGTATCAGTAATAGTTCCAAGAGTTAGTATCAGAGCCAACATACCCGTCCTGGATAATCATGATTATGTAATTGGATGATCTATGTAAATAATTAAGTATCCGAAAATTATGTTAAGAATTAATGGAGCATGATGTTCAATTTGATAATTGATATCGGGTATGTTAAAAATAAAGAAATATATATGCATAAAGAGTTATAATGAGGTGTCATGAGTAGAGAAATATCGGAATTGGTAATGAAAATGGTGAAGCGTATCGCAGATTAGTTAACAGGCTGTAAAAGATTAAAGGGAAATACATAAACATCAATCGAGACGAGGAACAATATACTTGCCCATGAGAGTAAAGAAACATGAGTGTTATAGAAGGTACAGGTAATCATGAGTTCTAATAAGTTTGATGAGATGATCCAATAATGAAGCTAGTGTTATCTTACTAAGAGTACTAATGATTATATATCGAGGATTAGTCGAGAATGATGCTAATAACAATAAGCACTTTGCATGATGATAATTAGATGATATACTAGTTGATATAGATTGAAAATCATGGAAGAAAATACGTGTGATGATAACTTAAATTATTGGGAGTGATAGTGCAAGTAATTCAGGCAGTACAATTTTAGTACCCAGTTGAGAGTTGTAGACAATAGATGTATTGAGTGCACCTCGAGTATTAGAGACTGTGAGTATTTATATGTATGCTTGTGGATTTAAGAATTTGAAGAGTGGAAATGAATTTCAATTTTAAGGATTTTGAGGAGTTGAGATTCTATGTTATTAAATGTTTGAGGATTCAATTTTTTTTTCAATAAACACAGTCAAAACTATAAGGATTTTAGAAGTGATTAAAATTTTATTTCGATATTGGGTATTTGACTTTGAGGAAAGTATACACTTTTTATTTTAAATTGTTCAAAAGCTAAATTTTGATGATTTTATTATGAGGATAAAATTTTATGGTGGATGAGAAATATATATTAGTATATGAGTAGATGATATACATGTGTAAGGATCTGTTGACTTGAGCATGATTGAGATGGCACTGCAGACTGACTTGGGTGTCCATCTAGAGTTGTATTAGAGAGAGCAGTACTTAGTATGGTGTGTTGCACTTGACGTGCATTTGAGTGATAAGAACAAATAGTATAAATAATTATAGTAGGTAAGAGAGCTAGTAGTGAGTGTGCTTGTACTTAAAAAAAACTATGGTACTAAAGAGATAGAGGTATCAAACATTGGATGCATTATTAAACCATGGTTATATTAGAGATTCTTGGTATCAGATTTAGGTATCAATAGACAGGTGTATGCAATGAGGATGTATTCATGAATGTCTTGTGGACTAATGATTAGTTGATATGGGTACCAGTGTACAAGGATAAGAATTTGTTAGCGAATGTGCCAGAGTTAAGTGTATATTAGAGGATGAAGATATCCAAGTAATGGGTTAGAAGACTATGTTCTGTCCTTCCTTCAGTTCCTTTCTATTTGATTGGTTGACTGATTTTTCCCTAGTACCGTAGTTCGTATGCATGATTTTCTTGTTAGAATGTAGTTAGTAGTACACCATGACAGAGACTGTAATACCATGACAAAAGACACATGACCATACATATTTTCTTAGATTGCATGGCTGTAGGTAGAATTTTCTTAGACCATGATTATTGGGGTTTGACCATAGTAGATTTATGAAGAGGTTATGACTTGACAAGAGAAACGATATGCTAAAATTTTGGAAGATAAGCATAAAGAGTTAAGGATTTAATATGGCAGAGTTGATGAATCATTAATTTTATCAAGATTGAGATATGATTAAATTATCATTAAAATTCGAGGATAAACATTAATTTAAATGGGAGGTTAAGAATTCAATATGGCAGGATTGATGATTATTGATTATGATATATTTTATCATAAAAAACTTGAGAAAATTAAGAAGATTAGTATTGTATTTATTTGACTGCAAGATATAGATTTACTTGAAAATTTCAATTTAGGGTTTTGCGAGTATTATATTATTGGAGTATTGTGTGGAAAAAGGAATCGAGGATTAGATCACTAATGGATTAGTGTTGAATTCAAATTTTGAGATAAGATTTTAAATTTTTTATAAATGTGCAAGGATTGGATTTTCGATCAAAGGATAGGATAGTAAAATTTATATTTAGTGATTTACTCAAAATTTGAGGAGTAAAATATTAATGGGTTAGTGTTTAAACACAAACTTTTGGACGAGATTTTTAAAATTTTATTGGATTCATGGGTTAGTGTTTTCAGATGGAATTTCTAAATTTATAAAAGTATGCATTGTTTGGATTAAATTAGAGGATTAAGTATCAAATTTTGGGTTTTAATTACTAACATCAGATTCTGAGGAGACTATGATACGAATGGAATTCGATGATTAAATTTGAGGATTTTCAGGAATACAAATTTTTTTGAAAATTGTGAAATGACAAGGTGGATTATTTCAGGATTATGTGGGTTGGTGAATTTAACTATTGATGGAAAATAATATAATAAATAAACACTACTATAAGGATTTTAAATTTCGAGGACGAAATTCTTTTAAGGAGGGTAGACTTGTCACTACCATATTCCAAAAACAGGGATAATTTTGACTTTTTATGTATTTAATATTTCGTGTATTTAAATTAAATAATTGCATGAGATGTGTATTAAATATATTATATTATATACAGTGTTCATTAATGTCTGAGCTGGTAGACTGGACCTAGAAGCCCACTAGACGAACACCTGTCCGAATTATAGGATTTTGTATTTAATTTATATTAATTAGAAATTAATTATTTGAGGTCGAAATTAATTACCGTAAATTATTTAATTATTGCGCACTGCTATTGCTTCGATATTTGGAGCGCTACCCTAGCTTTTGCCTTCTAACAAATTTCACAACCTTGCCCTAGATGTGCCCGCCTTCCATTCTGCCATTTTTGTAACTCATAATTATGCTCTGTTGTACTTCATTTTAGCCGCACAATATTCATCGCGGACGTTTATTTAATTTCTGAATAAATTCTAATTTTGTATCGTTGTGCGTTCCAATCGAAATTGGAGGCAATCTTGACCCATTTTTCGTACGACCCAAATTAGGGTAATATTCTGTTCTGAGTCTTCTTCACTAATGGTATTTGTGACCCGACCTAATTTTGGCCCCATGTACTCCTAATTAATTTTAGAACACAGTTTGCATTTATTTTTAATTAAATTGAGGATACCATTTTGTCTGATCCCGTTAATCCCGGTTTAATTCCAGTACCCTGCTAATTGAGCCCATACCAAACACACAATACCCCCTCACCCTACAAAACACCGAACCGCCTACCAAATTTTTATCATTTTATGTGTCTGTACAAATACCCAAATTTAAGGGGGTCTAAATTGCAAATTTGCATTAGGTGTCAACACCTCATTGGCTCAAACCAATGGAGGAGCCCTAACATTGACTAGTCAACAACCCTCATTCCTACATGATTAAATCCCTCCATGTCAAATCCTGACCATCCATTCTAGAGGGGTGCATCTACACCACTCATTCTCATCTCACCTCTCCCTATTTAATGTCCTATCACCAAGCCCTAATCCCCAAAAACCTAGGGAAGCCCCCTCCTCACAAGCCGCAACCGTAGCCCCCTCATTCATTCCAAAATTTTCCATTCTTTCTTCATTTCTTCTTCCCTTCTTCTTCTTCTTCTTCTTCTTCTTCTTCTTCTTCTTTCCTTACTTTTTTTAAAAACTTAAAGAAGGGGGGGAACTCAACCACTGTTCACCGACCCCAACCCCCGGCCTGCAGTCCGGCCTTTCCCTGCAGCTCCGACCGGCGAGCCGACCGCTCCCTGTTCTCCCTCCATCACCACCTAAAGCCTCCTCCACCACACGGCCTGCACCTCGACTCCGGCCCGGCGGCCCTCGCTGCACACGGACCCACTGTCCTCAGCTCCGGTCGAATCGCTACACCCCGCTCGAGCTCGACCTCTGACCACCCGACCAGCTCCGGCCGAGTCCCGAGCCAAACTCGACTTCCACCAGCCTCCATCTGCTCCGGCACGGTCAGCCACTCATCTTTCCTCGACTCCACGCCGAACAACTCCTCCACCCACCGCCTCGATACCTCGGCGAGCCAGCCTCGACATCCCACTCGACCATACCGGACCCGACCGTCTTCCCACTGCTTCTTCCCCGACTCCATTCTCCAGCAGCCCGAGCCACCCTGTAACTCCTTCCCTCTCTGACCTCCACTGCCTCACCCAGCCCGGCCTCTCCACCGCGGATTCACGAGCTACACCGGCGTCATCCTCCTCCAACTCCTCCTCGGCTCTCCCTACACCTCGACATCTGACGAGCTCCCCGCTGCCTGAACTCCGGCTAAGCCCCGACCAGTGACCACAACCACCACCATCATCATCATACTCCACCATCACCACCACCTTATCCCTGCACTCCCCGCTCCTCCTCCATCTTCTCGAGCCCGGTCCGGCCAACTCCCCCGGAGCACCTCCATCATCAACACCACCACCACAAACACCACCTCCAAGCCAACACCACCACCACCACCACCAGTGTCATCATTTCCCCCGAGCTCCCCTTGCTCCCTGCTCCGGCCAGCTCCCCTCCATCTCCTCCTCGACCAGCCCGCAGTCCGGCGGCCTCCTGCTGCAGTCCGGCAGCCACCCCGACTCCGGCCAACCCCCTGTTAGAGCTCCTCTCCCTCCTTCAATTAGTATATGTATATATATGTATGTAAATATGTATATACGTATATGTGTGTGTACGTGTATGTGTATACGTGTATGTACGTATATGTATACGTATAAATACGTATTTTTGTGTGTATACGTATATACGTATATATATGTGTGTATTGTGTATTTGTATATGTACGTATATTGTTCTATTTTCAAATAGTATATATGTATCATATATATATGTAACCAATATATATATACATATGTATATGTATGTATATTGGGTATTTTTATATAGTATATAAATTAATTCTATGTATGTATTCATATATATATATATATATATATATATATATATATATATATATATATATATATGTATATGTATATGTATATTATGTATTTAATTAATGTTTAATATGTATGGTATATGTATATGTATATGTATATGTATATGTATATAATTAATATGATTGGTATATATATATATAAATACGTATTTTAGTATATGTATTATTGGTATATGTATTATTTGATATATATATATATGTATATATTCAATATATATATATTTTTTCCTGGTATACGTATAATAGTTGGTATGTATATGTATACATGTATATAGTTTAAACTCAATTTGTATTAGTATTTGTGTATTTTAATAATATATATATTATATTTATTAATTGGTATATGTATATATATATATATATATATATATATTGTATATACTTAATATATTTTCAATATATAAAATTGGTATATATGTATATATATATTTAGTATATGTATGTAATTATTAATTGGTAATATATTATGTGTATATTTATATAAATATCTCTTGTAGGCGACCCGCGTGTAATTACGAAAGCCCCGTATTTGCATGGACCTGTAACCCTGTAAGTGTTAGTTAACTGCCACATGTACACTGACGTACTGGCAAGCCCCGTATCAATTTGACCGTCTGTCATGCACAATAATCACAGACGCGACGCCCGTGCAACTTGACGCACACTGACCCTAGATTGACCAGTGCCATACCTAGCATAGCTCTGAGTTATGTATTTGTGTTGTGTTAGTGTAGCACCTGATGCAAATGTTGTATTGTTTATTATATGTCTATAGGACTGTTGGTTCATCCAGGTGATACTCTGGAACAGGACTTTGACATTATCAGCTAAGGACCCAAGGCGAGTACATTCTCTGATTAGCTTCTTATTTATGATATCCCCTATGTTCACTGTATATAGTGTAAATATCCATATTCTCGACACGCTGGTTACACGGATTGGTGTACACGGATCTCGTCATGAGATATTATTCCTTGTTCATGTTATAGCTTGTACAAGACTTGTTTTCTTGTTATCTTATGCATGTACAGACACTGATTCCCGGGGAGATTTGCTACCTCCCTAGGGAATCCCATGTCATAGCGTACCATGGTTGGATCTACTATACCAGTCGGGGGTGGGGAGTATTTTAGTGTAGATATGTGATCATACCCAACTCTACATGCATCATAGCTTACCCCACATCTCACGTCAGGTGCTGCCTGACCATTTACATGCTTCATAGCTATTACATGTGATTAGCCTGACCTCTACATGCATCATAGCTAACCAAATGGTTAGCCTGACCTTACATGAATCATAGCTAATCATATGTAACCAGCCTGATCAAGTTCCCAAGCCGATCACATGTTAAAGCTAGTACTCACACACTTAGTCATAGTATTCTTGCTCATTGACATATTGTTTCCTTTCCTGCATTTACTTACAGTATTTTCAGTATATCCTTTATTGTATATTTCTCGTACATATACATGCATCTTGTATATTTCCATCTATATACTGCTACATAGTTTATATCATTGATATAGAACTGCTATTAGAAATGTACTTTGCTCCTTCCTGACTGGAAAACATTTTTCAGACTATGCCTAGAGGACTAGTATCCGACACTTGTGGACCACATGGTGAGTAGCTGCAGTCTTGGACTTAGTAGTGCAGTCGTGATTCCGGGAGGTTTAGCCGGAATCACTAGTTATCTAGTTAGTTCTTTTAGCATATTATTTTGGTACCGGATTTATCTCCGGCAATTTTATTTGAGACTTGGATTATGTTGAGTTAGATTATTTACAGTTTAGATTTGTGTTATATTCTTATTTATTTCTTCGATTTCTTATCGTGCTGTAGTTATGTGATTGAGTATATTATTTATTTATATAGTGTTATCCGTGTCTTCTTATGGAGTTGGATACTAGTGCGAGATTGTTTAGATAGTGCTTGACCTAGACAGCGTTCTACCGCCGATGCTGCGGCGTAGGCTGGACGTACCCACACTCTCGTACCCCTATACCGGGTGCAAGTCGTGACAAATCCCATAAAATAAATACAACTAAAAAACTAAATACTAACTAAAGTCCAATATCTAAGAAGTAATACGAAGTGCATAAGGAAGACAAAGATGCTACTCCAAATCCGAAAAGGAGATCGACACGTTAGTAATGTCGATGTCACCAATGTACTCACCATAAACTTGAGACAAATCACGTCGTCTAAAGCTAAAAAATAATTATATAGTGAGGATTAGAGGAAATACGACTACAATACTAAGCTACACAATGTAACACCCCACTCCGAACGGTTGCTTATGGAACACTTGTTACTTTGACTCGGTTGAGAATCGAGTCTCGGGGAAACCTTACCGCCAAATCAACACGGATGAAATACAATGAACCCTTCAAATTGATGGAACGACTTCTATTGAAATAAGTCCAAGAGTTTTCGTTGGTTGCTTTGCTTCTTGGTTTTGTGTTGCTTTGTGTTTTGTCTTGCTTTCGATGACTTAGTTTTCATGATTCACTTTTCTCGCTTGCGTGTTCTTTCCGAATCGTAAGGAAAAGAGATCGAAGGATGCTAACCCAAGTAATTATTGCATTTTCAGGACGCATAATCAAAGAGTGAACGTTGCATAAGGTTTTTCCATCCTCTCGTTTGATTCATTCGGTGAGTGGCTTAGGCCCTTTGATAAATTCTTTACTCTGCATGCCTTAATAAAGAATCTCTAGTTCACTTGTAAATGTTGCCTCACTAAAAAGATAAGCTAAAAAGAAGAAAAAGTATTGCATGCTTCAAGTATAGAATTGCTTCCATACTAGTTACTTATGAATGCTTATTTGTCCCTCGTATGCTGCATATTGAGTAATATTGCTGGAAACCTCTGGAATTGATCTAGAAAATGAGAAGAAGAGATAGACTTGCTTGTTCATTATTTATTAGTTGCATGATAGCATATTTTCTGATAGGATCTTGCATTCATGCATTTGGTCAGGACAACTTGTGCACAAGTTTATCTCTCGAGTTGTTCCTGGGGCACTGGGGATCGTTCGGCCTGGGAGAGATCTAGATACCCTGAGGCTTGGAGTCCTTACTTACGGGAGGGTTGACACGTCTATTAGTGAGATGGGCTTGTACGTCCCAACTGCTAATCCCGTGGAGGGGACCATTATGTAGTTAGGACGTATGCTAGGTTTACCTTCTTGCATACCTAACACCTGATGCCATGATTTATTCATAAGTTTATCCATATATACAAATTATGGCTAACTTGTGTGTCTGCTACAGGGATAACCCCTCGGCCGTGGGTAAGAATTATCATATGCATGGTTCAATTATTGTTTATGTTTCCTTGCATGAATTGTTAAAAAGAAACTAGACAACTAGAAAGATCACCTAATAATGCTAGCTTCACATGCTTACTTAGTGTGGATTTCTAGGTGAGTTTGGCCACGGTCACTCACCAGTACATGTGGTAGTACTAACCCACGTTTGTCGACAAATATCCAGGTACTAGACGCGAGAGCTTTGCAAGCATTCTGACTCAGTGTTAGCGCAACCTTCTGAGGGACCGTGCTCGTGCTGCTTCTTTAGCTTTTCTCTCCAGTGGGCATCTCCTCTTCTGCTAGATATTTTGATATTTTTGTCCTACTAAAAGGATGTAATGTGTGGGCGTTGTGGCTAATTTTGGGAATGTAGAAAGAGTTGTAAGCCTTCTAAGGCATATTTTGTAACTCAGCCAAGCAAGCACTTTGTAATCCAAATCTTCAAATATTCAATAAAAAGAAAGTATTTTTTGTTCCTATCAATGTGTTTAACTTTGGTTCTCTGCATTTATATTCTGTGCCAATATATGTATATTTTCGTCTAACTTGTATCTTGTGCAGGTACTTTGCCTGGTGCAAGCGCAACTTAGGCTTGTACGGCATTGCGCCCAAGCGAGGACGATCGGCCCTTATGAGACCGGGGCACGACAGGTGGTATCAGAGCACGGCTTTACGCCATTGGCCTCTTCAAATATCGTTTTCGAAAATAATATAAGTTTTCAACCGGTTTTAAAAGTCCCGAATTTCGAAAATGGTTGCGAATCTATATAAATAAATGGAAGGTCTTAATGTCCCGCTCTTAAAGAGTATGAAAACCCAACGACACATGCAATAAGTCCATAATACGTTATAAGATTAATGCAAGCTACTCTCTTTTGCAGCAAGATGACCATAACAAGTAACCCAGGGACATCGCGCGCAGCTAGCGTGAGCGATGACCAAATCGATAGGCTGATCGCTATGTTTGAGAATCAAAATAATCGCCATGCGACCCAACAGGAACGGTTTGAAGCTCAGCTACAACGAGCTGATGCTAGAGCCTTGGAACAACAACAACAGCTTGACTCTTTGACTCAAATAGTGACAACACTGGTAGCATACAGTAGTGTATCGAGAACTGCCGTGACACATCTGACTGTCACGACTACGCCTCAGGGAGCAGGCTTAGCAGGAACTAACGAGCCTCGACGTGCGGCCAGGAAGTCTACCATTAAAGGTGCTGAGTTTCTGAAGTTGAACCCTCCGTAGTTTGAGGGCAGGACCGCGCCGGATAAGGTGATGGACTTGATCGCAAAGTTGGAGAGCTTGTTTGAGTTTGCTTCGATACCTGTGAACAGAGGGTGGCATGTGCAAACATGCAGCTGCGGTTACGTGCACACGATTGGTGGCAAATTAAGAAAGTAGATCTCAACACAAAGCATCAGGATGGTAAGATCACTTGGAAAATATTTAAGGATGCATTCATTGCACAATATCTTCCGCCAGCAGTAAAACAGAGAAAGAAAGATGAGTTTACCGAACTTAAGCAAGGGAGCATGTCCGTCGAAGATTATGAGTCAGAATTCTCCAATCTTGCTAAGTTCGCTAGCTCAATGATTCTAAATGAGGGGGTCCGTATACATCGGTTCATAAGAGGCTTAAAGGATAACCTGAGAAAGGATGTTATGAACCAAGAGTGTAAAACTTACATCCAAGCTTTTGAGGCAGAATGAGCAGTTCATACCACATAGTGCTCCGAAAAAGACACCAGCTCCTCAAAATCCTTTTGCAAAAATATACCATAATGGGGAGAGAAAGATAGCGGGTGAGCAGCGCCCTGGTCCAGAGTGCAGTTACTGTGGCAAATCGGGCCACACCGTAGATGTTTGTCGTGCTGCAAATAATGAGTATTTTAACTGTGGACAGAAAGGGCATCTGGCAGTGAACTGTCAAAACAAGAGGGTTCCGCCACCGTACCGCAACAACAGTACTAGTCAGAATGAGACTCAAAACCCAGCCCCAGCTATTGATCAGGCTGAACAACCACGAAGGGCTCGAGTGTATCAGCTGAATACAGAGCGCGGCACTAGCGGGCACGATGTTGGTGAGTCTGATTCCTTTGACCTCTTGATGCCTTGATCTTCGACTCCTTGATCTCTTAAGTTTCGAGGATGAAACTTCTTCTCAGTAGGGTAGTATGTAATGACCCGCTCTGAACGGTTGCTTATGGAACACTTGTTACTTTGACTCGGTTGGAAATCAAATCTCGAAGAAACCTTACTACCAAATCAACACGAACAAAATACAATGAACCCTTCAAATTGATAGAACGACTTCTATTTAAATAAGTCCAAGTGTTTTTGTTGGTTGCTTTGCTTCTTGAATTTGTGTTGCTTTGTATTTTGTCTTGCTTTTGATGACTTGGTTTTCCTGATTCGCTTTTCTCGCTTGCGCGTTCTTTTCGAATCATAAGAAAAAGAGATCGAAGGATGCTAATCAAGTAATTATTGCATTTTTAGGACGCATAACCAAAGAGTGAACGTTGTATAAGGCTTTCCCATCCTCTCGTTTGATTCATTCGGTGAGTGGCTTAGGCCCTTCGATAAATCCTTTAGTCTGCACACCTTAATAAATAATCTCTAGTTCACATGTAAATGTTGCCTCACTAAAAAGATAAGCTAAAAAGAAGAAAAAATATTGCATGCTTGAAGTATAGAATTGCTTCCATACTAGTTACTTATGAATGCTTATATGTCCCCCATATGCTGCATATTGAGTAATATCGTTGGAAACCTCTGGACTTGATCTAGAAAATGAAAAGAAGAGATAAACTTGCTTGTTCATTGTTCATCAGTTGCATGATAGCATATTTTCTGATAGGAGCTTGCATTTATGCATTTCGTCAGGACAACTTGTGCACAAGGTTTATCTCTCGAGCGGTTCCTGGGGCACTGGGGATCGTTCGGCCTGGGAGAGATCTAGATATCCTGAAGCTTAAAGTACTTACTTACAGGAGGGTAGACACGTCTATTAGTGAGATGGACTTGTACGTCCCAACTGCTAATCCCGTGGAGGGGACCATCATGTAGTTAGGGCACATGCTAGGTTTACCTTCTTGCATACCTAATACCTGATGCCAAGATTGATTCATTAGTTTATCCATATATGCAAATTGTGGCTAACTTGTGTGTCTGCTGCAGGGATAACTGTTCAGCTGTGGGTAAGAATTATCATATGCATGGTTCAATTATTGTCTATATTTCCTTGCATGAATTGTTAAAAAGAAACTAGACAACTAGAAAGATCACCTAATAATACTAGCTTCACATGCTTACTTAGTGTGGATTTCTAGGTGAGTTTGGCCACGGTCGCTCACCAGTACATGTGGTAGTACTGACCCATGTTTGTGGGCAAATATCCAGGTACTTGACGCGAGAGCTTGGCAAGCATTCTGACTCAGTGTTAGCGTAACCTTCCGAGGGACCGTGCTCGTGCTGCTTCTTTAGCTTTCCTCTCCAGTGGGCATCTCCTCTTCTGCTAGATGTTTTGATATTTTTGTCCTACTAAAAGGATGTAATATGTGGGTGTTGTGGCTAATTTTGGGAATGTAAAAAGAGTTGTAAGCCTTCTAAGGCATATTTTGTAACTCAGCCAAGCAAGCACTTTGTAATCCAAATCTTCAAGTATTCAATAAAAAGAAAGTATTTTGTGTTCCTATTAATATGTTCAACTTTGGTTCTCTGCATTTACATTTTGTGCCTATATATGTATATTTTTGTCTAACTTGTGTCTTGTGCAGGTACTTTGTCTGGTGCAAGCGTAACTTAGGCTTGCACAGCATCGCGCCCAAGCGAGAACGGTCGGTTCTGTAGGGACCAAGCGAGGACGATCGGCCCTTACGGGACCGGGGCGCGACACACAATATAATATACATGCATGAATTAACAACAATAAAGAAAAGATAAAATATATACATGATACGTTATGATAAGAAGAGTACAACTATGACATGCTAACAATATGCATTTGCACTTATGAGAAGACGAAGAACTAGAAGAGATAATAATATAAGAGCTATAAGAGATAATAATATAAATTAAGATCACGTGTACAGCGTATTTTAGAATACAATTTTTTTGCATATTATCGTGCACCAAAATAAGAATACTGGAGAGCTGGATAGACAAAGCCAGCTATGTATACCAGAGTACTCTATACCCCGAGATATGGTCGCGGCTGTTTGGTCGTGTGAGGGACTACTCTATAATCCATCAGGTAATTCTGGGTCAAGAATCCTAGGTGTCTTAATCTCAAGCAAGCAATAAATTATAAGATGTATGATCACCAAACATATAATAGTGAGTCATCTCAAACTATACATACACAGATGATCAGGAAGCTAGTTACAAAATAAAGAACTAGCAAGAGTACACTATTACATGATCAGCTCTAGCTATAGTCTAGAATATGCTTTACATGTAGTCCCGCAGGCTAGGATGTCAAGTCCCAAAACACGAGCTAAACACGTATTCGGTAGAAAAATGCCTGAAAAGTAATAGGTACAAGATCAAGTGGATGATGAAGAAAAAAATCCACTCATGTCCTCGGGTGCTCCTCGTGTTCACCATCTTGAGGCGAAAAGTATAATGACCCATTCCGCTCAAGCGGAGAGCTGATTCAAACGGCACAAGTGCAACGACCCGACCTGCTTTGCTAAGCGAGAAGACTTGCTTGAGGCAAAGAATTTCAGATTTTGCCCTTCAGGAGTTCAGACTTAGACTTTCAAAGGCTCGCTCGAAGTATCGCTCGACCGAGACGAATCATCACTAAGGTGGGTGGCTACGATGAACTTGTCTTTGCTTAGCCAGCACACATAAAATATGGAGATACATGCTAGTCGCTAGGTGAATCACCCCTTGCATGCTAATAAAGAATATAACACACCTAGCTAAAAAAATAATTCCATCTTGTATTGCTTGTGTTAGAACATGAAAATAGAACTTGGCTTATAGTTGGGCCCTCGCATTCTACCTTAGCTTCGAGCAAGTAAACTCTACTAATGCTTCGAGTAGATCATTATATACTCTTTGTAGTGCACTACTTCACTTGTTTACATTGCTCGCCTTATGGATTATGTCGCCCGATATGCCCCTGTACGGTTTTACTCCTCGCACTACCCCTTAGACCCGTGCTAACGTAAAGGCTTATATTCTAAGGTAGACTATACAATATATTTCCTTATGCTTATGATTCCAACAAATGCATGCTTGCCTTCTTACATTATAACTTGTACTTATTTGCCTCATTTTAATGCTTGTCATATAATTTTATGTCGCGATCTAGTAACACTATCCATATCGTGCATGCATCTAGTTAGCCAGAAGACTATCAAATAGTCCTTCTGTACAATATGAATCTACAAGTATTTGGGACCATTAGGTCGCCAAGGTAGTTCCCGAACTAGGGAAATGCATCAAGTCAAGTTGAACTCTGAACGTGAATTATGTCAAGTAAAGCAAGAATCACAGCTCGTGGAGCAATACGCGTTCAGAACAAGAATTAAGAATTATCATGTCATGTTGTGAATTTGGAAGACCAAAGACTTGCATGTCACGAATAACTTGCTAAATAAGAGAGATTTTTGAATCTCGTTCCACGAATGGTCTCTGGACACCGGGGCCGTTCCGATCCGGATGGAACTCACGCAGCAACCTTTTCATGTGCGAGCAGGATGGCGTCTCCGCTCACGCCGTGCCATTCTTGCTTAAAGGCTGATAGTTTCACATTGTAAACCCCTCGACCAAAATTCAGGTTTAATTAACTTAGATAGCATAATTAGGGTTAATTAGATGCAATTAGGATTTATTATACAGAGTATTGAATATTTGTGCAGTGTTTTATTACTTAGGACACCTTACCGTTGTCTCGATATTTAGGACACTACCCTAGCTGTTACCCTGAAACAAATTCCATACACTTGGCCTAGACATACCAACCTACCATAATGACCCTTGTGCAACCCCCCAATACTGATTTTTGTGCCTGATTTTAGTCGAACAAAAGTCGTTACAAACGTCCGTACGTAAATTAAATTAATTGCATATTTATGTCCGTTGTCCGTTCCAATCGAAATTGAGACCCAACCTTAACCCGTTTTGACCAACCCCGATCATGACATTATTATAATCTAAGCCTACCACGCCAATGACGCTTGTGCCACCCAATTTAGACCCCCTGTATTTATTAAATTAATTTAGGGACACCCGGTGCATTAATTATAATTTAATTAATGTAGTGACCCAACCTCACTCAAATTAAACCCAACTCCAACCCAAACCCACACACACACCCACAAGCCTCATACAAAATACCATACACCATTCTAGTCCAATACAAAATACCAAACATGGTATTTTGTCACATCAAATCCTTAATTCCAGATATTGTACAATTTTTAAATTATTCAGGGGCCTTTGTGCAATTTAGCAATGAGGTGCCCCCCTCTCATTGGCCCAACCACATGAAGAAGAGAGCCCCCATTATTTGACCGGTCCACAAACCCCCCCCCATTTTTCATGTACTTACACCATTTTTGGAGGGCACATCCTAACCCTACATTTTAAATACCTTTAATCCTAGCCACATGTCCAACATGTGGAGACCATCACACAACCCTAGGCAACTACCAGCCGGCCCTAATCCTAAGGCAGCCCCTCTCTCTCTCTCCTACATATATGACATGTTATATCACATTAATTCTCACACAAACCTAAAAATACCAACTAAAACCCTATTTTCCTAAAGCCCTCACCACCAGCCCGATCACCCTACCCCATTCCCGTAGCCTCCTCCCGGCCAGCCACCGCCTCCGGCCACCCCCGCGACGACCCTACTCCGTCCAGCGACCACTCCCCCACCTACAGCCACCGCCCTCAGCCACCTCTCCGCCTACAGCCGCCTCCAGCACCACCATCCTCACCCACAGTCTCTGTAGTGCCCCGCTCCGCGTAGGCACTATGTACAAGTGAGATCGCCTTGCTTGCTCGAACGGAAGTCTTCTCGGAGAGTTCTCGACCGATTAATCAAAGTGAGTGGGCAGAACTGCATTCTCTGATTCTCGCATGCCTTATTAATGAATCTGAGTTTTTGAATGCTTGTTGCTTAATAAGATTATTTCATAAGAAGAATGATAGAATCGACTCAGTATGCTAATAAGAGAACTCACATAGCTTGTCATTAAAACGAATCTGCTTGCTTGCCTAATAAGAGAACTAGAATGCTTGTCTGAAATGAGATAGGGCTTGCATTCATGCATTTGGTCAGGACAACTTGTGCACAAGGATTATCTCTCGGGCGGTCCCTGGGGCACTGGGGATCGTTCGGCCTAGGAGAGATCTAGATACCCTGAGGCTTAACACACCTTACTTACGGGAGGGTAGCCGCGACTCGTCTATTAGTATGATGGGCTTGTACGTCCCAACTGCTAATCCCGTGGAGGGGACCATCATGTAGTTAGGGCGCATGCTAGGCTAGCCTTCTTGCATACCTAACTGTTTGATGCAGGGACGAACAGGAAACTAGAGAACTGTATACTTTATGTTATACAAATTATTGCTAACTTGTGTGTCTGCTGCAGGGATAACCGCTCGACCGTGGGTAAGAAATATGAGTTTATACATAAGCCTGCTTATTCATTTAGTCTGCACCGTTGAGTTTCTGTTAGTACTTCATGTATATAGATATGTTGCCTTAAATGCTTGAAGATATGACAGTCCACTTGATATGTTTGCCTCAATTCGATATGCTCAGTCTGCTAAATAAGCTTTGCCCCAAAAGAGTTAGATTATGATACATAATGCATGTTGCGCACGTCCCGATGAGAACGATTGTCCTGCGGGAGAGCTGCAACGTGGTGATTCACGTTCAGCGGGGACAATTGAGCTTGCGGGAGATTGGGGCGTTTCTTGGATGCTTGAGTATCGAGTATGCAAAATTGGTTTCTAACATGTGTTTCAAAAGATGTAATATGACTCTGCTAGAACTGCATGAAACGAACTTAGGTAAAACTAGCAAGACCACTAGTAATGCAATGTTTTGCCACAAGTCTACTTAGTGTGGGTCTCAGGGGGTGTAGCTTCTGTTCAGTTGTTTTATCTCACCAGTACTTGCATAAAGTGCTGACCCACCAACAGTTTGCTTGTTCTCAGGTGCCGTTCGTGCGAGGAAGCGATAGCCGTGCCTCATCCCAAGGAGCCGGAAATCTGGAGTCGATGCCTTGAGCCGTATCGAGATTGAGCTGCTTTTATATAGAGGGACATGATGTATGGAACGGTATCATTGTAATCGAGAGAAGAGTGCTTGAGCGATCTGTAACCTCGGCCATGCGCCGCTTCTAACAATTTCGATATCAATAAAAGAGCTTATTTTCATATGCCATTGTGATCTTCACTTTTCTGCAATATGTGTGCCATTGCTTCAGTATTGAATAGCTTACTTGCCCTTGTATCAAAGCTTTGGCCTTGTGCAAGCGCATCTTAGGCTTGCACGGCATCACGCCCGTGCGAGGACGATCGGTTCCGTAGGGACCAAAGCGAGGACGAACGGCCTTGCGGGACCGGGGCGTGACAGTCTCACCCCCCCCGCAGCTGAGCCGACCACCCGAGCATCCCGTAGCCCGCCACCGTAGCTCGCCCGGCCGCCAAACTCTGTCGACGCCTTCCCCCACCAGTCACCTCCGTTCCCACCGTGGCTCGCCCCCAGTCAACGCCGCAGCCGGCCGGCACCGCCCCCGCAGCACCACTCGTTGCCAACTGCTGATGTTGCTGCCGACTTCCCTACGCGCTGCCGGAGCTTCGCCCGGCCACCCACGCCGGCGACGATCCGTCCGGCGGACCCACCTCGACCCCCTGGACCTAGGTATACACTTAAAAATACGAATACAGTGTATATACATGGTATATTTGGTATTGCATGGTGTGTATACTAATAAAGTTATTCTGTTTAGTATAAATATACTGTATACTATTTTTTGGTATTTTTATGTGTATATACTCTATATAAATATCCTGTATTTTGTATTTTGTATATATATTATATATAATAGAGATATATATATATGTAGTCCGTATATACATAGTATTATATACTTGTATTTAATATTTGGTATATATTAAATCTATTTATATATATGTATATATATATATTTGGTGTATATATATATAA
The DNA here is from genome assembly GCA_036927795.1 of Iris macrosiphon. Classification (NCBI taxonomy): domain Eukaryota; kingdom Viridiplantae; phylum Streptophyta; class Magnoliopsida; order Asparagales; family Iridaceae; genus Iris; species Iris macrosiphon. Next base: position 80,699,175 of record JAYESA010000013.1, read on the forward strand.
ATATACATTTTATGTATTTAGAATATTATAAATATATATATATATATATATATATATATATATATATATATATATATATATATATATATATATATATATATTGTGTATAAATATATATTCTGTATATTAGTATATTATATGTAGTATATTATTTATTGGTATATTATATATAAGTATTGAATACATGATACGTATTATTTATATATATGAATATGTATATATATAAATATATATATATATTGTGTATTAGTATATTAGAGTATTGAATAAATATATAAATATATATATACTTTGTGTATTAATAATATATATGAGTATATATTATATATGGGTACAGTTTCTATTCTGGTATTATAGATATAAATATATATACTATATATATACATGTTGTATATATGTACTTATGTATAAATTATTATTTAAATATATGTAAATATATGTGTATGTATTTAATTAATATATATGGTATTATGTATTTTAAATATGTAAATATATTTAATGAGTATATGTATATGTGCATATTTATTGGATTATTATTAAGAAATATATATAGATGCTATTTTAAAATGAAAAATTAAACATACATATTTTTATAAGTATTTGAGTACATATATATATATATATATATATATATATATATATATATATATATATATATCTATATATATATATATATATATATATGTTATAATATATGTTATAATATATGTACTACGTGGTCCCACTGATGTACAGTCAAGCCCCTACATCAGTTTTTGCTGTGTCTTGGTCGTACTATTATAGTGACTAACATTGATATTATTATATCATATATAGGATTGCTGGACCGTACAAGCGAGGCTTCAGGAGCAGGATATTAGCATTCGCAGCTACCGGACTCAGGCAAGTATACCTTGCTGGATTACTGTTTAATTAAAAATAATAAATGTTGCAATATACATAAACTGTGCACGTCCGAGATTGACTCGGGTGCAGTCGACGAATGCGTCGATGAGTAGTGTACTTGACCTAGCTGCTAGCTGACTCACCTACTACTGTGAGGATATTTTGATATCTTCCTAGACCGTGATACTTGTACACGCATCACGATGGTAAATTCATGTTGGGATGCGAGTCCGCGTACCCAATTTGCTATCGGTGCGTACGACATGCATCACGGATTAGCACGTAATTTAGAGTAATCTAGTTAGATGTGACTTGGCATATAGATACGGGATACTCACGTCGTGTATTTAACTTGTGTATCCACATTGGGCGGGGAGGACAACTGGTAAACGTATGGAATACACACATCGGACTCCGTAGTATCCAGAGGAGCCACGGATCCGATGACTTCCTATATTCAGATACCGCGCTCTTCGGAGTGTTACGGACGTATATATATTACAGATACCTCATTCTTCGGAATGATGGACGTTACATAGACAGATACCATGCTCTTTGGAGTATGAATGTTATGCCTACACCTACCTATACGTTCCAAGGTTGTCCTTACATTGCATTCACTTAGATGGTTAGTACACCCCCTTTATTTTATTCAGCACTATCTATGACATGCATTTTTTTATCTTGTTACGTCCCTCTGAGGACCTGGTTCACTTCCAGATTTGGACGAGACGTATTACCCCACTGTGTACGGACCAGGAGTGGAGACGAGGTACGCTTTCGAGGAGGAGCTAGAGGTGCTACCGTCGGAGTTTCCCTGATTACTTGGTAGGCCTTCCGCCTAGGACTGGAGCTTCTTATCTAGATAGCAGTTGCTCTAGTCACACTCTTCATTTCTGTCTTCAGTACTCTATTTTATCATTTGTAGTGGGTTTGTTTCCACCGGACATATTTCGGTTTGTACTATGACATTCGACTTTGTTCTTATATTCCAGTATTTTATTTCAGTATTTTCTTGCTGTATTTGTGGATGAGATTAGACTCTGCCTGTTGTATGATATTTTTAGACTTGTTAGATTTAGGACAGCGTAACACGCTTCGTTAGAATCCATTAAATTAGGATATCCTCGGAGACGTGTTAGCTGGCCAATGCCACGTGGCCTGGTCCCGTGTATTTTGGGACTGGGGCGTGACATTGTTTTAGTGGTGGCCCATGTAGGTCCTCATCAAATATTTATCGCTTGTGATTTGGTAACGTGCCCAACGAGCCTGCAATAGGATAGAAATTACTAGGTCTCATCCACTTGATTACTCCTTTGAACCTCTTCCGTATTTTAAAATGTAACCTCCGATTTCCAATTTCCAAAATAATTAGATTTTAATTCATTTTAATATATTGAGTTTTATAAAATATTTCTCCTTGAAATTTTTAGTTGATTTTGAACGATGTTTGATTTTAGAAGGTAATTTAAAAATCTTGTATAAAAATCATTTTTTCATAAATGTCGCTTTCTTATAAAATAAGTACATAAATAATAATATATATATTTCTAGTTTCAAATATTTATTGGCTTGAATCATAACATTATTGTTTTAACTAAATAGTTATTTAAAAGACTAGTTCATAAAGTAAAATGAATTTTTGGGATAGTAAATAAAATAAATGTCATACTTTCTAAGATTTTGCAAAATGTATTAATTAGTAGCAAATTGAAAATTTGCTAGCTTTCCTAAAAATATTTCTGAAAATATAATCTTTATTTTTATTTTTTCAAATTTTCATTTCCTATTAACTAGCCCACACCCTCATTTTTCCCACATGAGAAACCTTTTTTTATATTTAATTCTGGGCCATTCATTATTGGGCCAACCCGCAACCCTTTATCCCACACCCTTCTCCCTATTTAAGTTCTCATTCTCACATTTCCCAAGAAACCCTAATCTCCAAATTTCTAGATAGCCTCCACAAATTCCCACAAGCCAATCCATCACCATTTTGTGTGCTCGTGTCCGTGTGTCCAGCATCCGTGTCAGCCGTGATGGCCTCGGGTCCGACCCCGGGTGTCCCACCGTATCCATTCATTTTCTGTGTCCAGTTATTACAATATTACAACCTGATTTTTCGTGTCCGACACACCCGGACACATCCACATCCTCCACTGTACAACCTCATCCCCGTGTCCGGCAGACCCGGACACGTCCACAGTACAGCTACCCTCGTGTCCAGACCGGACACGTACCCAAACCCCGACACAGAACCTAACCCTAACCCAGATCCCGCTGCCGCCGGCGACGGAGTCCTCCTCGTCGTCGTCGAACGCCGGTGGCCGCCTGCAACCGCCACCTCGAGCACCCCGTCGTCGAGCCGTCGACCGCTGCGCCTCACCCGCGTCGAGCCGCGTCGAGCTCCGCCGACCTTCGACCGGTGGCCGCCTCAGATCCGCTGAGTCGTCGACCGCCGCTGCTCCCGAGAACCGCCACCGCCGCTGAGTCGTCGACCGCCGCTGCTCCAGAGAACCGCCACCGCCGAGATCGAAGCCGCCGCCGCCTCGAAGAATCCGCCTCCTCGAACCCAGCGCCGCCGCCTCGAGCTCCACGCCGCTGCTCTCGGGCCCCACGCCGCCGCCTCCTCGGGACGAGAGATCCGCCGACGACCGCCTCGAAGCCGCCTCCCCTCGAGCCGACGACCGCCTCGAAGCCGCCTCCCCTCGAGCCGAGCGCCGCCTCGAAGCCGCCGCTGCGCCTCGAGCAGATCCGCCGAGCACGAGCGTCGCCACCCGAGACGAACGCCGACGCCGACGCCGGAGTAACTCCGGTGAGTCCCGCCCCTTTCCTCTTCATTTTCCTTTAATCCTTTAGTTCTGTTCCCTGTGGTAAGTTAGTTATATTAGATTAGTTAGTAAAAAAATTAGGTTAGTAATTAGTCTGATTAATCAGTTAATAATTTTTAGCAGTTAATTATTTTAATCAGTTAATTAATTTTAATCAGTTAGTTTTTATCAGTTAATTAATTCATTAATCAGTAATTATTAATTAATCAATAGTTAATATATTAGTTTAAGTTAATTAATTAATTATATAATTAGTAATTAATTATATAATTAATAGTTAATTAATCAATTAGTTATTTATATTGGTTAATTATTTTGTTAATTAAATTATATAATCTGTTAGTATATACATAATTAGTTATTTTATATAATTAGGGTAATTTGGTTATATTAATATAATTAGTTTATATTAATATGTAATTTGGTTATTTATATAAATTGATTTTATTAAAATGTATTAGTCTGGTAAATTAATATAATTAGTGTGTATAATTAGTGAATAATATATGTATGTGTATATATAACTAATATGATTATATATATATACGTATTCTAGTATAGGTAATATTGGTATATGTACATAAATATATTTCGTGTGTACTTAAAATATTTTCAAAATATAAGATGAGTATGTAGTTAATTTAGTGCATGTATATATTTGTAAGTATATTAATGTTAATTTATATATGTATTTAATGTGATTAATATATATATAAATACGTATTCTACTACATGTATTATTGGTATACTTAATATGTATTTTACTATATAAATTGGTATAAGTTTAATAAAAACATAATTTGGCATGTGTATATATATATTTTTATATACTTAGTGTATTTTAATATAATGTGTATATGTATAAATATTGTGTATTTTGGTATAAATATATATTATATACAACTATTAGTGTATATACACAAATACGTATTTTGTACAATTACTAAGAGACACTTGTATATATATTATATACGTTTTATTGGTATACTTTGAGTGTAAATGTATATTATATACGTGTCCCTACTAGATGACCCTAGTTGACTAGTGCCCTGCCTGACATGGCCCTGAGACCAGTATTTTTGACTGTGTTAGTGTAGCATCTGATGCAAATGTGGTTTGCTTGTGTTATGTTTATAGGACTGTTGGTTTACCCAGGGGATACTCTGGAACAGGACATTGGTTTTACCAGCTAAGGACCCAAGGCAAGTACATTCTCTGATTAGTTTCTAATTTATAATATCACCTATGTTCACTGTATCTAGTGTAAATATCCATGTTCTTGACACATTGGTTACACGGATTGGTATACACGGATCTCGTCATGAGATGTTATTCCTTATTCATGGTGTAGCTTGTACAAGACTTATTTTCCTTGTTATCTTGTGCATGTACAGACACTGATTCCCGGGGAGATTTGCTACCTTCCTAGGGAATCCCGTGCCGTAGCGTACCATGATTGGATCTACTATACCAGTCGGGGGTTTGGGGAGTATTTTAGTGTAGATATGTGATCATACCCAACTATCCATGCATCATAGCTCACCCCACATCTCACGTCGGGTGCGGCCTGACCATCTCCATGCCTCATAGCTGTTACGTGTGATTAGCCTGACCTCTCCATGCATCATAGCTAACCTACGGTTAGCCTGACCTTCCATGAATCATAGCTAATCACATGTAACCAGCCTGATCAAGTTCCCAAGCCGATCACATGTTAAAGCTAGTACTCACACACTTAGTCATAGGTTTCTTGCTCTTGGATATATTATTTCTTTTCTTGCAGTTACTTACAGTATTTTCAGTATTTCTTTCATTGTACATTTCTCGTACCTATACATGCATCTGGTATGTTTCCATCTAGGACTGCTACATAGTTTATGTCATTTATATAGAACTGCTATTTAGAGATGTACTTTGCTCCTTCCTGACTGGAAAATATTTTTCCAGACTGTGACCTTAGTAGACTGGTTCCGACACACTTGGGGATTGGAAGTTAATGATTGCAGGTATGATTATGTTGTCTTTAGACTTGTGTTGTTTTCTTTTACTTCTTCAAATTCTTATCGTGCTGTAGTTGTGATTGAGTATGTTGTTGATATTTTATAGTATCATCCGAGTCTCCTTATGGAGTTGGATACTAGCGTGAGATTGTTAGATAGTACTCGACCTAGACAGCGTTCTACCGCCGATGCTGCGGCGTAGGCTGGACGTACCCACGCATTCGTGCCCCTAAACCGGGTGCGGGTCGTGACACGTTTTAGTGGTGGCCTGTGCAGGTCTGACTTCGCGAGATGTGCGATGTCGTAGTAGTGTGGCATCCTTGTTATACTACTGCGTACCTGCTATTGAATATAGGACATAGGATACTAGGATGAGAGAGGATACTCAATCACAAATTCTTGAAAGATTTCCTGGGATGACCCCATGAGAATCTTATTTTCAATTTAAATCTTCCCTTGTTTCCGTCCGCTCTCGCTTGTTGATTACTGAACTTGATTCTTGTTGAGCAGTTTTAAATTAAAATCTTGGTATCATTGTTGAGTTTGATTCTTGTTGACCAGTTGTTAACTTTAATTCCTGGTATCGTTGTTTAGTTGATTTCAAATTGAGATGAATTTTTACGGACTAGGATTTATGGTATCATCTGATGACATATATTGATGAGGACAGTGAGGAAGGTAAAACGTCTACTTTGGTTATGGAACCTAGAATTTATCGCAGCCATATTAGCTGTGGTGACGAGAACGTAGGAACCTGACTTGGATGTACATACTATAGTTATGAAGCTTAGAGTCTTTCGCAGCCATACCGGTTGGCGTGGCGAGTATTCTAGATGACATGATTATAGGGTTGTATACCTTAGTTACGGAACCTGTCGTTTATCGCATCTATGCTTACTGGCGTGGCGAGGATTCTGAGTGTCATGATTTCGGATAGACGTGTATGATTATCAGGTTGTATCTTAAATTGGTTCTTAAAATATCATCTCAAGACTTATCTATTTCTGTTATTCCAGGACTTTGTTCCACCGCTTCTTTCTTTACTAGCAGTAAAGATACCTTCTGTCCTCAATTCAGTTTTGAGCTCCTATTCCTTGAGGATTTCTTGTTAAGTATGATAATTGGTGGCTTGTAATTTTGTTTGTGTCTTGTATTAGTATTGACTGTGTTGCTAGTGAGTTGTAAGTGTTTCTTAGTTGGGCATGTGAGCAGTAGGCTTTAATCCAGAGTTAGCCCTTAGCATAGTACCTTGTAACAATGGTTCTAGGAGAAGTGTCATTGGAGACTGTGAGTAGAGGGATAGTATAGAGTACCAGTGATAGTTCTCAGAGTTAGCATCAGAGCCAATTACCCGTCCTGGATACTCATGATTATGTAATTGAGTGATCTATTTAAACAATTAGGTATCAAGGAATTGTGTTAAGAATTATGGAGCATGATGTCCAATTTGATGATTGATATCGGAAATGTTAAAGGTAAAGAAATGTATATGTATAAAGGGTTTAATGAGATATCATAAGTAGAGAAATATCAGGATTAGTAATGGAAGTTGTGAAGCGTATCACGGATGAGTTTAATAGGCTTTAAAGGATTGAAGGAAAAACATATACAACCATCGAGATGAGGAACCATACACATACCCATGAGAGTAAAGAAACAGGAGTGTTATAGAGGATACAGGTGATCATGAGTCTAATGAGCTCGATGAGATAATCCATTAATGCAGCTAGTGATATAATACCAAGAGTGCTAATGATTCTATATCGAGGATTAGTCAAGGATGACGTTAATAACAGTAAGCACCCTGTATGATGATAATTAGATGATATACCAGTTGACATAAATTGAAAATCATAAAAAAAAATTACAGGTGATGATAACTTTGATCATTGGAGATAATGTTGCAAGTGATTCAGGCAGTACAATTTTAGTACACCGTTATAAACACTAGATGCATTGAGTGCACCTTGAGTATCAGAGACCGTGAGCACTAATATGTACATTGAGGAGTTATAAATTAAAAGGTAGAAATGAATTTTAAATTTTCAAGAATTTCTAAGGAGTTGAGATTTTATGTTGTCAAAATATTGAGGATTTAAAATTTGATTCACTAAACATAGTTAAGGCTACAAAGATTTTAGAAGTGATTAAATTTTATTTCGATGTGAAGTATCTAATTTTGAGGAGGTATATGCATTTTATTTTAAGTTGATCGGGAAGTTAAACCTTGACGATTATTTTGAGGATTAATTTTTGGTAGATGAGAGGTATGAATATTAATATATGATTAGTTGATATGGGTACCAGTGTACATGAATAGGAAATTGTTAGTGTGCTAGAGTTAAGTGTTTGTTAGAAGATAGTGCAAGTATATATTAAGCAGGTTCTTTCTTTTCTTTCCTCATGTTCTTGTTGTCTTCTGATTGATTGATACCTTAGTACCGTAGCTGTATACATGAGTTCTTGTTATAATGTAGTTAGTAGTACCCCTGATACAGAGACTGCAATACCATGACAAAAGACACCATGATCATACATATTTCCCTTAGGTTGCATGTTGTATGGTTGTAGGTAGAATTCTCTTAGACTTGATTGTTGAGGGTTTTGACCGTAGCAAAGATCTATGACGAGGTTATGACTGACAAAAAAAGACAAGAGGATTAAATTTGTGGATGAGCATTAAATTAAATAAAGAATTTAGGGGTTGTTATAACGGAGTTGATGGATCATTGATTTTATGAAAATCGAGGTATGATTGAAATTCGAGGACAACCATTTACTTAGAGGGAGAATTAAGAAATTCACAGAGCCAAAAAATTTGAGAATTTATTAATTTTAAGGAGGTCTTGATATGATTGAATTGATTATTAAAAATTTGAGAAATTTGAGGAGATTACGATACGACTGTAATTCAATTAAAATGTTGAGGATTTGAGTAGTAAAAATTTTACATTGGGATAATAAATTCAGTGGATGAAAAAAAAAATATATTAGTTCAAAATTCGGAACCATTATACATACGGATAAAGAAATATGGAGTGACATGAAGCTCATGGTAAAGAAGATTATAATATAATTGATTATGGGATCATATAATTGAAGGTCGTAAGGTAAGATCATAGTATATTGAGGTTGTGATTTAAATTAAATCTTGACCATGACAGTAACATTTGAAATCGAAGAAAATAATCGAGGTATAGTTGATTTTAAGATAAATAAACTCGAATTTGATGATAAGGATTTTGGACAGGTAATAAATTTTGATTCAGAAATTCTAAGATCTAATCTAATAAAGTTTGTGGGATTTGAAACTTTTATAGATGTTAGTTAATGATGAATCACAAAAATTGAGAAAAGTAGAATGAACGAGGATAAAAAGGAAGGATTATTTTCCAGATGGTAGTAAAGACTATTTTTCCTAGAATCAAGAAAGGCGATTAGATGTCTCTTGATTACATTCTGAAGGATGTATTTAAGTTTCTTAAATCAAATTGCCGACCGTATCTTTCGAATTAACCATAACTTTCATGTCTATATCATTCTTTATACTGGGTCTTCCTTGGTTTAGTTACTTTGAAAAGGTAACGTGCATTATTCCAATTATCTGTTTTTTTGTGATCGTGTCTACTTCCCAAAACCTAAAACTTTCTAGAGGATTCAAGGCCGAGCCATGATTCCTTCAAGTTACTCCTATCTTAAACCATATTTTCTTTTTCTTCATGTTTTCTGCTGTTTGGTAAATATTCTCCTTATAGAAATATTTTCTTCAATGATATATTCATCATTATGAACAACATTTTTTTTTTTTCTATCCTAGTCATCCCTAAAATTTCGAGGACGAAATTTTTCTAAGGTGGATAGACTTGTAACCTCCGATTTCCAATTTCCAAAATAATTAGATTTTAATTCATTTTAATATATTGAGTTTTATAAAATATTTCTCCTTGAAATTTTTAGTTGATTTTGAACGATGTTTGATTTTAGAAGGTAATTTAAAAATCTTGTATAAAAATCATTTTTTCATAAATGTCGCTTTCTTATAAAATAAGTACATAAATAATAATATATATATTTCTAGTTTCAAATATTTATTGGCTTGAATCATAACATTATTGTTTTAACTAAATAGTTATTTAAAAGACTAGTTCATAAAGTAAAATGAATTTTTGGGATAGTAAATAAAATAAATGTCATACTTTCTAAGATTTTGCAAAATGTATTAATTAGTAGCAAATTGAAAATTTGCTAGCTTTCCTAAAAATATTTCTGAAAATATAATCTTTATTTTTATTTTTTCAAATTTCCATTTCCTATTAACTAGCCCACACCCTCATTTTTCCCACATGAGAAACCTTTTTTTATATTTAATTCTGGGCCATTCATTATTGGGCCAACCCGCAACCCTTTATCCCACACCCTTCTCCCTATTTAAGTTCTCATTCTCACATTTCCCAAGAAACCCTAATCTCCAAATTTCTAGATAGCCTCCACAAATTCCCACAAGCCAATCCATCACCATTTTGTGTGCTCGTGTCCGTGTGTCCAGCATCCGTGTCAGCCGTGATGGCCTCGGGTCCGACCCCGGGTGTCCCACCGTATCCATTCATTTTCTGTGTCCAGTTATTACAATATTACAACCTGATTTTTCGTGTCCGACACACCCGGACACATCCACATCCTCCACTGTACAACCTCATCCCCGTGTCCGGCAGACCCGGACACGTCCACAGTACAGCTACCCTCGTGTCCAGACCGGACACGTACCCAAACCCCGACACAGAACCTAACCCTAACCCAGATCCCGCTGCCACCGGCGACGGAGTCCTCCTCGTCGTCGTCGAACGCCGGTGGCCGCCTGCAACCGCCACCTCGAGCACCCCGTCGTCGAGCCATCGACCGCTGCGCCTCACCCGCGTCGAGCCGCGTTGAGCTCCGCCGACCTTCGACCGGTGGCCGCCTCAGATCCGCTGAGTCGTCGACCGCCGCTGCTCCCGAGAACCGCCACCGCCGCTGAGTCGTCGACCGCCGCTGCTCCAGAGAACCGCCACCGCCGAGATCGAAGCCGCCGCCGCCTCGAAGAACCCGCCTCCTCGAACCCAGCGCCGCCGCCTCGAGCTCCACGCCGCTGCTCTCGGGCCCCACGCCGCCGCCTCCTCGGGACGAGAGATCCGCCGACGACCGCCTCGAAGCCGCCTCCCCTCGAGCCGACGACCGCCTCGAAGCCGCCTCCCCTCGAGCCGAGCGCCGCCTCGAAGCCGCCGCTGCGCCTCGAGCAGATCCGCCGAGCACGAGCGTCGCCACCCGAGACGAACGCCGACGCCGACGCCGGAGTAACTCCGGTGAGTCCCGCCCCTTTCCTCTTCATTTTCCTTTAATCCTTTAGTTCTGTTCCCTGTGGTAAGTTAGTTATATTAGATTAGTTAGTAAAAAAATTAGGTTAGTAATTAGTCTGATTAATCAGTTAATAATTTTTAGTAGTTAATTATTTTAATCAGTTAATTAATTTTAATCAGTTAGTTTTTATCAGTTAATTAATTCATTAATCAGTAATTATTAATTAATCAATAGTTAATATATTAGTTTAAGTTAATTAATTAATTATATAATTAGTAATTAATTATATAATTAATAGTTAATTAATCAATTAGTTATTTATATTGGTTAATTATTTTGTTAATTAAATTATATAATCTGTTAGTATATACATAATTAGTTATTTTATATAATTAGTGTAATTTGGTTATATTAATATAATTAGTTTATATTAATATGTAATTTGGTTATTTATATAAATTGATTTTATTAAAATGTATTAGTCTGGTAAATTAATATAATTAGTGTGTATAATTAGTGAATAATATATGTATGTGTATATATAACTAATATGATTATATATATATACGTATTCTAGTATAGGTAATATTGGTATATGTACATAAATATATTTCGTGTGTACTTAAAATATTTTCAAAATATAAGATGAGTATGTAGTTAATTTAGTGCATGTATATATTTGTAAGTATATTAATGTTAATTTATATATGTATTTAATGTGATTAATATATATATAAATACGTATTCTACTACATGTATTATTGGTATACTTAATATGTATTTTACTATATAAATTGGTATAAGTTTAATAAAAACATAATTTGGCATGTGTATATATATATTTTTATATACTTAGTGTATTTTAATATAATGTGTATATGTATAAATATTGTGTATTTTGGTATAAATATATATTATATACAACTATTAGTGTATATACACAAATACGTATTTTGTACAATTACTAAGAGACACTTGTATATATATTATATACGTTTTATTGGTATACTTTGAGTGTAAATGTATATTATATACGTGTCCCTACTAGATGACCCTAGTTGACTAGTGCCCTGCCTGACATGGCCCTGAGACCAGTATTTTTGACTGTGTTAGTGTAGCATCTGATGCAAATGTGGTTTGCTTGTGTTATGTTTATAGGACTGTTGGTTTACCCAGGGGATACTCTGGAACAGGACATTGGTTTTACCAGCTAAGGACCCAAGGCAAGTACATTCTCTGATTAGTTTCTAATTTATAATATCACCTATGTTCACTGTATCTAGTGTAAATATCCATGTTCTTGACACATTGGTTACACGGATTGGTATACACGGATCTCGTCATGAGATGTTATTCCTTATTCATGGTGTAGCTTGTACAAGACTTGTTTTCCTTGTTATCTTGTGCATGTACAGACACTGATTCCCGGGGAGATTTGCTACCTTCCTAGGGAATCCCGTGCCGTAGCGTACCATGATTGGATCTACTATACCAGTCGGGGGTTTGGGGAGTATTTTAGTGTAGATATGTGATCATACCCAACTATCCATGCATCATAGCTCACCCCACATCTCACGTCGGGTGCGGCCTGACCATCTCCATGCCTCATAGCTGTTACGTGTGATTAGCCTGACCTCTCCATGCATCATAGCTAACCTACGGTTAGCCTGACCTTCCATGAATCATAGCTAATCACATGTAACCAGCCTGATCAAGTTCCCAAGCCGATCACATGTTAAAGCTAGTACTCACACACTTAGTCATAGGTTTCTTGCTCTTGGATATATTGTTTCTTTTCTTGCAGTTACTTACAGTATTTTCAGTATTTCTTTCATTGTACATTTCTCGTACCTATACATGCATCTGGTATGTTTCCATCTAGGACTGCTACATAGTTTATGTCATTTATATAGAACTGCTATTTAGAGATGTACTTTGCTCCTTCCTGACTGGAAAATATTTTTCCAGACTGTGACCTTAGTAGACTGGTTCCGACACACTTGGGGATTGGAAGTTAATGATTGCAGGTATGATTATGTTGTCTTTAGACTTGTGTTATTTTCTTTTACTTCTTCAAATTCCTATCGTGCTGTAGTTGTGATTGAGTATGTTGTTGATATTTTATAGTATCATCCGAGTCTCCTTATGGAGTTGGATACTAGCGTGAGATTGTTAGATAGTACTCGACCTAGACAGCGTTCTACCGCCGATGCTGCGGCGTAGGCTGGACGTACCCACGCATTCGTGCCCCTAAACCGGGTGCGGGTCGTGACATAAAAATATCTGCATCCTGTTTGATTGATTCTGTACTCTTTTAATGAAGTTCTATCTCTTACAACGAGATGAACCTACGCAGCAGACGCGAGGCACATGGTGCCATATTGCCATCCGCCCCCGCACCGAGGGAGGAGACGTCCCAGGGACCACCCGGAGAGCAGCCTCAGCCACAGGCACCGGTGATCCCCCAGGCCCCGATGATACACTGGCACCAGACCTCTCCCGACGACGGGATGCAGCAGCCAGAAGGCCAGACATCCCAGACTGTCCTGATACAGCACTTCGAGGGACAGACATCGAGAGTTACGCCGACGCAGTTCGAGAGGCCGACATCCGAGGAGACGCCGATGAGGCAGCCAGAGGTACCACTACTACCACCTCCACCATTTCCACACCAGTTGCCACCAGTGGAGGGACAGCCACAGATGTTCCAGTTCTTCCAGACGATGATGCAGGCACAGTGGCATCAGACTGAGACCCTGAGACAGGGCCTGATGGCGGTACTAGAGAGGACACCTGCCCAAGCACCCGCACCAACACCTGCACCTGTCCAACCAGTGGGCACTGTACGAGGTTTCCGACAGATGGGCCCGGGAACCTTTTTGGGCAAGGAGACTGCAGAGGAGATCTCAGACTGGGTCTCCAACACGAAGATGCTACTGGAGGGTTCGCAGCTACATCCAGACCTCTGAATGACCGCAGTGAGGGCCCAACTCAAGGGCAACGCCCATCACTGGTGGGATTCCATGGAGCGCAGCGTCGGCAAGACTTAGACATGGGAGGAGTTTCTAGAGTACTTCAATGCGAAGTATTTCTCCGCTACGGTCAGGAATGCCCTATACTCCCAGTTCCTGCACCTGGAGCAAGAAAACTTGACCGTGGACGCCTACGACGCGGAGTTCAGCCGACTCAGCCGATTCGGTGCCGCCCTGATACCCAACGACCTGGAGAAGGCCAGAAGATTCCACCACGGCCTTTCCTTCGAGCTGCAGAGGTATACCACTACTCATGCGAGGATCTCTTATGAAGAGGTCCTATCAGAGGCGAGGATCCAGGAGGCCATAGGCGGAAGAGCGAGACGTTCCGGCACGAACGTACCAGCCAGAGTCCAGCACGGAGCAGGAGGACCGATCCGCCGTCCAGGAGCGCAGGCGCAGCAGAGGACAGTGCCGTACCAGCAGAAGGAGCTTCCGACTTGTCACCATTGTGGCAAGAGGGGACACATTGTTAGAGACTGCCGAAAGAAGCTCGGGCTCTGCATGATCTGTGGAGTGAGCCAGAACCTTGCCAGAGACTGCCCACAGCGCAGAGATGCGGCACCGCAGACCGGGCAGAGGCCAGCAGCACCACCCTTGAGGATACTACCCCCAACAGGAGGTCAGCGTCCACCAGCTACCGGAGGACTTCAGAGAGGACCACCTGTAAACCCCCTCAATTTATTCTGTAGATAGTTAGAGTGGACCAGAAAAAATTTTGATAGAAGATATTGAGGTTTAGAGTAGAGGATATTTACCTGGAATTTTAATCAAATTAATTAAAGCAGTGACACACCCGATCTTTGTCTAATTATTCGGAGCCCATTATCAGCCCATGAATTCCGTACAAATATTGTACACTCGACTCAACTCGCCAAATTAGGCAATGGACTTTTCTGACTGTTAAAATCAACTTTTGTGTGCTCTAAATTAATTACGCAACATTTTTGAAAATCGTAAACCTTATTTAATTCCGTGTCGGACACCTGTGTCATTACCCTCGATTTTGGGGTACCAACTTAACCCGTTGAGCCGGACCAACTAAAGGGTCCATGACTGACTCTGAGCCCCCACCATTTTTGGCCTTTGCGCCGTTTCCGGATTTTGACCCCGCGGGCCCCAATTAAATTAAATTGCGGGATGCGTTATCTTTATTTAAATCGGATTTACCAACTTTTTAAATTCTATTTTAATATTAAATTAAGCCTAACGCGCAACACCCCCCACCATGACAATTTTTAAATATATTTTTTTCCGCAATTATTGCGTTATTTCATGTGTCCATGCAAATTCTCGAATTTACGGGGGCTTATTTGCAATTAGTAAATTGTTGGCAACATCTCATTGGTCATGATTATTTGTAAGAGTCCCAAAATAGGGTCCCAATACCAATTCCCTCATTCCTTACATGAAGAAACCCTTTTCCTTCATATTAAATCACAACCACTCATTCATTTAATTCACTCAAATCCTCACCACACACTCATGCACACCCCCCTATTTAATCCCTCACTCCTCCCCTCTTCCCTAGGCCGGCCCTAAAACCAAGGAGCTTGGGAAACCCCCCACCCCTCTCTCTCTCTCCTCCCTCTTCTCACTCCAACATTGGAGTTCCCTCCTCCTTTTCTTTTTTTTTCTTCTCTTCTTCTTCTCTCCTCCTCTCCTTCTTCACCACCTCCTTCACCACCTCTTCCACCACCACCACAACACTTCCACCACCACCTCAACCTCTCCCACCACCCTCCGGCCATTGTGCACAGCCCCCCTCCACCGTGGGCCACTGTGCACAGCCCCTCCCTCATCCCCACATCCAACTCCTCCTTCCTCCCTTCACCATTACACCATCAACACCATTAACACCACCATCAACACTACTCCACCACGACCTCCAGCTTCAACACCACCTCGTTGTCGAGGTATAAGACTTCCCTCTTTCTCTCTTTTAAATTTCAGAATTTATTTTGGTTATATATAATGGTGTTTATACATGTGAGTGATGCTAGCTAGGGTTGTGGTTATGTATATGTAGATGTTTAGTATTGTGATAGATGAAATATATGATTGAGGTTAATGATGATAAATATGAATATGGATGAGGTAGTGTTTAAAGAGATTTAATATATTACTAGTGTTTGTTTAGTGATGGTAAATGATAGTGTAGTGAAACAATTGCACTAAAGAAAATATGTGAATTGTTATACTCAAGTTTTATTTTGAATGAGGATGTGATATATACATATGGACTTATGTTAACTAGGGTTAAGTATTGATGGTTATATGGATGGTAAGTGTTTCGAGGATTATACGTAGACATAGTTGTAAGGGTTTAATTTATAAATGTTGGCATATACATGGTTGAGGATAAATAATTAAATTCAGTATTTTTTTGGATAAATAGAAAATGGATTGAGGTTATGAAATACAGGCAAATGGAAAGCAGGTGAATTATTCCAGAATGGGTATTATATCGGATCTCGAGACAATGAATTGAGGACGATAATATTATTAGATAATTTTTGAGACTGAATCTAGTTGTAGCTGTGTGTAGCACACATGTCTGTCTTAAGTAGATTATTAATTCAGATTTTGTATCTCTTCTCTAGGTACTGCGGGACCTGAGGACTTGGACGTGGTACCGGACCCCCGTCATCAGCAGCCGCACGCAGGCAAGTGTACCTTGCCACCCTGTATTTTAGTTTACAGATATTTATTGTTTCGTTTGTACATCGTGCACGTAGTAATGTTGACGTTCGGTATTTCACGTCCGGTTCACAACCGGGTGAAGACGTACGTCTTAGCATCCTAGGAAGATTGTTGGATGATTTGTAGTATCTCGATATGCGTACCTGAGTTTATCGACACCCCAGGACACACTCATACACTGTGATCGTACCAGATTCCTGTATCCTGATACTGACATCATGACCAGAGACTGGGACGACCTTAGGGTCGCGTCTGATGAGTTATTCCTTGTGTCGAGACTGTAGTTAGAGGTTCAGGTTCAACGCACAATCGTTGACCGCTTGGGAAGGGGAAGACAGTTACTAGACGTTTGGGCTACTCTGCACGCGCTTATATATATGTAGTATTTTCTAGTGATACCTGTTTCTAGTGTAGTTGTTCCACCCGTGTGACTCTTTGCCCGGAGCTGCGGTACGTGCCGTGTGTTTCCGTGTCCGGAGCTACGATTTTATTTTGGACAGCCCACGCGTCGAATATTGTCTTTAAATTGTGTCACACTAGATGGTTATGATAGAGTACCCTGTCGTGCACTTGTACTTTCTGTTTACTTGGCTTGCTATATTTCTGTACCTTGTTACGTCCCTCTGAGGACCTGGTTCCCTGCCAGTTTTGCAGCATAGACGATTACAGAGCACTTGGAGATACTGATGGAGTGGCATATCTTGCGAGCATGGTACCAGGTACTCACATTATATCTACCGGCATTATGGTTATTTACATTGATTATTCATCTGCTGTTGTAGCCTAGTTTTGTAGACTCATACTTCTTCTCGAGTCTATTCGAGTTAGTGTGTTATTGGGCGGCCGACCTTAGCACATATAGCTCTTTCTTGTATACTGATGTACATTGTGGATTGAGACATAGAGGTTTACATTTATGGAATATCTAGATAGTGCCCTTTATATTACAGCTTATACGTATTCGAGTCAGACCAGAGTCTGGTCGAATGCGTAGCTGGCGTGTCACGTATTCCTGGTCCTACGTATTTTTGGACTGGGGCGTGACATATTTTTGTGGTGGCCCATGCAGGTCCGATTTAAATCGTCTTGGTCACCTGACTGTGCCAAGCGAGCCTGCAAATTAGGAATAGATGTTATGATTGTTGAATAGGATCTCAATCCATAATCGATTTTAAAATCTCTTTGTATGTGATTATCGCCCTTGGACTTCCACTTTGCATTCGTTCAATCTTCGTCAATATCGCTATCCTTGTTCCTCGTCCCCTATTATTCGGGGAGACGAATGCTTGTGACTGAAGACTTCCCTCCAGAAGAAGATCGAAGACCAGACGACAGAAGACATAATTTGTATACCTTTCTCTGAGAAGATTGTTACCTTATCAGGATAGATTGATGGGTTCTTGGATTTTAGAACTTGTGTGGAAGATTGGCAAGAGAGTTGGACCTAGTAGTACCCTACCCGTGCTTGAGATAGCAGTGATCTTGGAAGTACTGAGAGCTGGAAGAATTATTGATCATGACCTAGAATGATTTATGTGAATGCATAGCCTAATGATAGAAACTAGTGGTTGTACATGATAGCAATACCAGGAATGATATTATGGACTAGGGGAGATAAAATTTCAAGCTCTCACTTGGAAGATGATGATCTAATACCAAAAATTTTAGTATGTGCTTGGGTGACATCATTATTATAATTGCACTATGTGATTTGGAGAGATAAATAACGAAAAGAAGAAATTCGAGGAATAATGTTGAAAGCAGAACAGAAGAAATTATTTTTGAGGTTTAGTCTAGACTATGGCTTTATCCTAGACATGGATTGGTTGAGCCAATACCACGCGACGCGAGATTGTCGACGTGATTACATTATTTATGTGTAACCTCCGATTTTCAATTTCCGAAATAATTAGATTTTTAATTTATTTTAAATACCAAGTTTATAAAATATTTTCTCCTTGAATTTTTGTATTTGATTTGGAACAATGTTTAATTTTAGAAGGTAATTAAAATCTTTTATAAAAATCATTTTTCTAAATGTCGATTTCTTATAAATAAATAAATAAATAATAACGTATATACATATTTCTCTAGTTTCAAATGTTTATTGGCTTGAAATCATAAAATTAATTATTGGATAAATTAATTTAAGGACTAGTTGTTTCTTCAAAATAATTTTATATTTATTAGGAAAGTAAATAAATACATTTCATACTTTCTAAGATTTTGCGAAAATGGGTTTAATTAGTAGCTAATTGGAATCAGCTAGCCTTGGAAGCCTTAAAAATATTTTCTTAAATTATAATATTTTTTATTAATTTTATGAGTTTACCGTCTCCCATTTCACCCTCATTTTTCCCACATGAATTTATTCATGTATGATCTTGGGCCATTGTTATTTGGGCCAACCCTCACCCTTTATCCCACACCTTCTCTCCATATTTAAGGCTCTCATCACCATTCCCAAGAAACCCTAGCTAGCCCTCACAAATCCCCACAAGCCAACAAGCCATCACCACCATTTTGTGTGCTTGTGTCCGTGTGTCCAGCATTACCGTGTCAGCCGTGTTGGCCTCGGGTCCGACCCCGGGTGTCCCACCGTATCCATTCATTTCCTGTGTCCGGTTACAACTTTACAACCTGATTTCCGTGTCCGACACACCCGGACACAACCCCCACACCACAGCAAACACCCACCCCGTGTCCAACACCCGGACACGCCCACTATACAGCGAACCCATCGTGTCCAGCCGACACGATGCACCCCTACACATCCACTAAACCTAACCCTAACCTAACTCCGGCGAGCGTCGGTGGCCGCCCAGATCCGCCGAGATCTCCTTCCGCTGAGTCGAGACGCCGGTTCCTCGAAGCACCGCCGCCGCCGAGAAGAACCGCCGACCGCCTCCTCGATCTGACCCTAACCCTAGATCAGACCACCTCACCCTCGAGCCGAGTTCGACAGCCGCCGCCGCCGCTGGAACCGAGCGCCGCCGCTGGAACCGAGCACCGCCGCTGGAACCGACCCGCCGCCTCCTCGGGACGAGAGCACCCGCCGCCGAACAGATCCGCCGCCTCGAGTCGAACGTCGACCTCGCCGACGCCTGACCCGCGCCGACCCCAGCGGATTTGCTCCTCCGTCGACGACGAATGTGAGCTTCTCTTCTCCCCCTTTCTTCTGTTCTGTAAGTAAAGAATTAGTTATAGTGTATTAGTTAATTAAATGTGATTAGTTAGTTAATTAATTAATTAGATTAGTTAGTTTAATTAGTTTAATTATAATAATTAGAATAGTTAATTTGTATTAGTTAGTTTAGTTAATTATTTATAATCAGTAAATAAATTCTTAATCAGTTAATTGATTTATTAATTAATTAGTTAGTAATTTCATATAAATTAGTTTAGTATATAATTAGTTAAAATACATAATTAGTTTGGTTTAGTTAAATAATTAATCAGTTATACATATTTTGTATAAAATTTTTGGTATATATACATATATGTAGATTATATTTTCGTATTGGTATATGTATATGTATATATTTTGTATATACTTAATATATTTCAATATAAAATTGGTACATACGTGCATATCTATATTTTCAGTATATGTTGGTAACTGTTAACTGGTATATGTTTAACAAAAACATAATTTGGCATATATAAATAAATGTAGCATAATAATATATTTTTGGTATAATTATAAATTGGTATAGTATAATATAAATACGTATTGTATCCCTTTTCAATGAACTATGTCCATATAGATATACATTCAAGTGTTAATTATTATGCTTATATATGCATTCAAGTATTATTTATTATGTTTATATATATATACACAAGTATTATTTATTTTAAAGTATATATATACTAGTATAAATTAAATTCATGTATTAGCATAGTCATTGTACTTTGGAATTTAGTAGATATAGTAAAATTCTAACTTGGCTTATTTTTATGACTATACCTTGTATAACGTATTTCCCAGTAGCTATTGTAATTAAAACATACAGTATTAATATTACTTAAGGTATATATATATACACTTATCTATTTTCGTACCAAATGTATTTGATGTATATGTTAGTACAATGTGCACACTTCTATGTCTCTAATAGACGACCCTAGTTGACTGAGTCCCATGCCTGACATGGCCCCTGAGTTAGTATTTGCTTGTGTGTTTAGTATAGCTTCTGATGCAAATATTGTATTGTTATTATATGTCATTAGGACTGTGGGTTCCTCCAGGCGACACTCTGGAACAGGACCTCGGTATTCACCAGCTAAGGACCAAAGGCGAGTACATTCTCTAATTAGTTTCTAATTTATGATATCTCCTATGTTCACTGTATCTAGTGTAAATATCCATGTTCCTGACACGTTGGTTACACGGATTGGTATACACGGATCTCGTCATGAGATGTTATTCCTTATTCATGGTGTAGCTTGTACAAGACTTGTTCCTTGATATTTTGTGCATGTACAGACACTGATTCCCGGGGAGATTTGCTACCTTCCTAGGGAATCCCGTATCGTAGCGTACCATGATTGGATCTACTATACCAGTCGGGGGTTTAGGGAGTACTTTAGTGTAGATATGTGATCATACCCAACTTTATATGCACCATAGCTCACCCCACATCTCACGTCGGGTGCGGCCTGACCATTTACATGCTCCATAGCTGTTACGTGTGATTAGCCTGATCTCTACATGCATCATAGCTAACCAACGGTTAGCCTGACTTTATATGAACCATAGCTAATCACATGTAACCAGCCTGATCAAGTTCCCAAGCCGATCACATATTAAAGCTAGTACTCACACACTTAGTCATAGAACTCTTGCTCATTGACATATTGCTTCTTTTCCTGCATTTACTTACAGTAGTTCCAGTATATTTCTTTTCTTGTATATTTCTCTTACCTATACATGCATCTGATATATTTTCATCTAGAACTGCTACATAGTTTATGTCATTTATATAGAACTGCTATTTAGAGATGTACTTTGCTCCTTCCTGACTGGAAAATATTTTTCCAGACTGTGACCTTAGTAGACTGGTTTCCGACACACTTGGGGATTGGAAGTTAATGATTGCAGGTATGATTATTGTGTCATTAGACTTGTGTTGTATTCTTTTATTTCTTCATTTTCTATCGTGCTGTAGTTGTGATTGAGTATTTCTAGATTTATTTTATGATATCCACATCTCCTTATGGAGTTGGATACTAGCGTGAGATTGTTTAGATAGCACTTGACCTAGACAGCGTTCTACCGCCGATGCTGCGGCGTAGGCTGGACGTACCCACGCTCTCGTGCACCTAAACCGGGTGCGGGTCGTGACATTATGACCACCAGATTACCCTGAGTTTGAGTTACTTCAGGGAGCCCAGGAGTATGGTGCCCAGCTACCTTAGGGGTATACAATTCAGGAGGTGAACCAGTGTACCACCTTGTCATAACAGAGTTGAGGATGTCTTCTAGATAATCTTTTAGGCCTGCCACCTGACAGAAAGAGTTTGTTACAGAGTTGACTCCAAGAGCCGAGCCGATTATTTTTTCTATCTTCAGACTAGCACCGACAAAGTTTGGTTGAGTTGGAAGTCCATAATAGAGGACCTCTTAGACAAGGGTTTCGGTCGGGCTAGTGTTTTTCCATGAGAAGCAACCATCTTATGGTATCGAAGAAGGACGAGATGGTACGTCTGCTTATTGATTTCAGGGACGGTATGTTTGTGTATCAATTACAGGATTTAATGCTGTAATGGTAAAGAACAAGTACCCTTGCTACACATCGAAGATTTATTTGAATCAGCTAAGTGGCGCATATGTATTTTGAAGATCGATCTCAGATCCAGATATCACCAGATCAAGGTACGGAGAGAGGACTCCGAAGATGGCTCTTCGGACGAAGTATGGACACTGTGAGTTTCTAGTCATGTTGTTTTAACCAACTTGCCAGTAGTATTTATGAGTTTGAGGAACACTGTTTTCCACCAGTACTTAGATAAGTTCGTGGTGGTATTTATAGACGATATCATGATATATTCCAAGAGCCAGGAGGAGCATGAGAGACATCTCCGGATTGTGTTGGAGACGCTGAGACATGAGAGGCTGTACGCCAAACTCAGCAAATATGAGTTTTGCTTGGATAGAGTACCATTTCTGGGACACATAATCACCGGAGATGGACTATCAATTGATCCGGAGAAGATAGCTGCAGTAGAGACCTGGCCTACCCCTACATCAGTTACGGAGGTTAGGAGTTTCCTCGGACTTGCCGGATATTACCGGAGGTTCATGGAAAACTTTTTGAGGATATCTGTGCCTATGACGCGACTGAAGCGTAAAGGCGAAGAGTTTATCTGGACCGACGAGTGTCAGGCGGCTTTCGATGAGCTGAAGAAGCGTCTGACATCAGCACCGATTTTGACACTACCCTCAGGATCAGGAGGATTTGTAGTGTACAGTGATGCGTCAGGGAGCGGATTGGGATGTGTACTGATGCAACACGGCAAGGTAATAGCCTACGCATCGAGACAGTTGAGAGTTCATGAAAAGAACTATCCGACGCACGACTTGGAGCTAGCTGCGGTGATATTTGCACTAAAGCTATGGAGACATTACCTTTATGGTGAGCGTGTTGAGATTTATACAGATCATAAAAGCCTGAAGTACGTCTATACGCAGAAGGAGCTCAATATGAGGCAGAGACGCTAGCTAGAGCTGATGACAGATTATGACATTGAGCTACAGTACCACCCTGGCAAGGCGAACGTCGTAGCAGATGCCTTAAACAGGAAGCCCATGGCATACTTTTTGATGACGCAGCGACAGTTGCTAGAGGATCTCCAGGAGCTTGGGATAGAGATCGTATTGCCAGGCACGGATGGACAGATGGCCAGTCTTGAGGTTCAGTCTACTTTGATGGAGAGGATCAAGACAGCATTGCCTACAGATACGAGATTTAGACGATTGTAAGAAAGGACAGAGGCAAGCATACAGACGGAACTCAGGATTCTTGGAGACGGATCATTGAGGTATGGAGATCGCCTATACGTTCCAAGTGACTAGCTACGCCAAGAGTTGATGACCGAGGCGCATAGCTCGACTTATTCAATTTATTCCGGGGGTACGAAGATGTACCAAGACTTGAAACAATTCTGGTAACATGGGATGAAAAGAGATATTGCGAGATTCGTGGCAAGATGCTTGGTATGTCAACGAGTCAAGGCAGAATACCTGAGAACTGCAGGACTATTGCAGCCGCTTCCCATTTTTGAGTGGAAGTGGGAACACATTACCATGGACTTCGTCACAGGATTCCCGCGAAGCCCTAGCGGGAAGGATGCAGTTTGGGTTATCGTAGACAGACTCACCGAGTCTGCATATTTCTTGCCCTTCAGAGTTGGGCAATCCACAGAGATACTAGATGACATGTATATGAGTCAGATAGTACGATTACATGGAGTGCCTGTCAGCATTGTATCGGATCGTGATTCCAGATTCACGTCATATTTTTGGCGGAGTATGCAGGAGAGCCTAGGAACTCGTCTCAAGTTCAGCACTGCGTATCATCCACAGACTGACGGACAGTCAGAGCGCACGATACAGATATTAGAGGATATGTTGCGAGCGTGCATGATTGATTTTGGAGGATCTTGGGAGGACCATCTGCACTCGGTGGAATTCTTCTACAATAACAGTTACCAGGCCAGCATACAGATGGCACCTTATGAGGCACTGTACGGCAGGAAATGTAGGTCGCCAGTTTGTTGGAGTGACGTGGGAGAGCGTCAGATACTTGGTCCGGAATTGGTGACACAGACAGTAGAGAAGGTCAAGCAGATTCAGAGCCACCTGCGCGCAGCACAGGACAGACAGAAACACTGGGCAGATGCGCACCGCAGGCCATTGGAGTTCAAGGAGGGTGACCACTTATTTTTGAGGATATCGCCCACTCGTGGTACCATCAGATTCAGAGGCAGAGGCAAGCTGAGTCCGAGGTATATCGGACCTTTTGACATTCTGGAACGTGTTGGCGAAGTGGCTTACCGTCTTGCATTACCTCCATCATTAGAGGGAGTACATGACGTATTTCACGTATCGCAGCTGAGGAGATATGTCGCAGACCCTAGCCACGTGCTTAATCATTTGGAGATTACAGTCGGGCCTAGTATGTCTTACGTAGAGCAGCCAGTTGAGATCCTCGATCGCAGCGAGAAGACGTTGAGAGGACAGACGATTCGACTGGTCAGAGTGGCATGGAAGCACCATTCACCAGGCGAGTCTACTTGGGAGCGCGAGGATTCTATTCGGTAGCGATTCCTGTACTTATTTGAGGAGCAAGGTACGAATTTACGTAAGGAAAATTTAATTACTAGTTATTTTAAAATTTCTGTTAGATATTATCGTGCTTTACTTTTAATTTCGGGGACGAAATTTTTCTAAGTTGGGAAGAATGTAAACCCCCTCAATTTATTCTGTAGATAGTTAGAGTGGACCAGAAAAAATTTTGATAGAAGATATTGAGGTTTAGAGTAGAGGATATTTACCTGGAATTTTAATCCAATTAATTAAAGCAGTGACACACCCGATCTTTGTCTAATTATTCGGAGCCCATTATCAGCCCATGAATTCTGTACAAATATTATACACTCGACTCAACTCGCCAAATTAGGCAATGGACTTTTCTGACTGTTAAAATCAACTTTTGTGTGCTCTAAATTAATTGCGCAACATTTTTGAAAATCGTAAACCTTATTTAATTCCGTGTCGGACACCTGTGTCGTTACCCTCGATTTTGGGGTACCAACTTAACCCGTTGAGCCGGACCAACTAAAGGGTCCATGACTGACTCTGAGCCCCCACCATTTTTGGCCTTTGCGCCGTTTCCGAATTTTGACCCCGCGGGCCCCAATTAAATTAAATTGCGGGATGCGTTATCTTTATTTAAATCGAATTTACCAACTTTGTAAATTCTATTTTAATATTAAATTAATCCCAATGCCCTTCAAATTTAACCCGCGCCTAACGCGCAACACCCCCCACCATGACAATTTTTAAATATATTTTTCTCCGCAATTATTGCGTCATTTCATTTGTCCATGCAAATTCCCGAATTTACGGGGGCTTATTTGCAATTAGTAAATTGTTGGCAACATCTCATTGGTCATGATTATTTGTAAGGGTCCCAAAATAGGGTCCCAATACCAATTCCCTCATTCCTCACATGAAGAAACCCTTTTCCTTCATATTAAATCACAACCACTCATTCATTTAATTCACTCAAATCCTCACCACACACTCATGCACACCCCCCTATTTAATCCCTCACTCCTCCCCTCTTCCCTAGGCCGGCCCTAAAACCAAGGAGCTTGGGAAACCCCCCACCCCTCTCTCTCTCTCCTCCCTCTTCTCACTCCAACGTTGGAGTTCCCTCCTCCTTTTCTTTTTTTTTCTTCTCTTCTTCTTCTCTCCTCCTCTCCTTCTTCACCACCTCCTTCACCACCTCTTCCACCACCACCACAACACTTCCACCACCACCTCAACCTCTCCCACTACCCTCCGGCCACTGTGCACAGCCCCCCTCCACCGTGGGCCACTGTGCACAGCCCCTCCCTCATCCCCACATCCAACTCCTCCTTCCTCCCTTCACCATTACACCATCAACACCATTAACACCACCATCAACAATACTCCACCACGACCTCCAGCTTCAACACTACCTCATTGTCGAGGTATAAGACTTCCCTCTTTCTCTCTTTTAAATTCCAGAATTTGTTTTGGTTATATATAATGGTGTTTATACATGTGAGTGATGCTAGCTAGGGTTGTGGGTATGTATATGTAGATGTTTAGTATTGTGATAGATGAAATATATGATTGAGGTTAATGATGATAAATATGAATATGGATGAGGTAGTGTTTAAAGAGATTTAATATATTACTAGTGTTTGTTTAGTGATGGTAAATGATAGTGTAGTGAAACAATTGCACTAAAGAAAATATGTGAATTGTTATACTCAAGTTTTATTTTGAATGAGGATGTGATAAATACATATGGACTTATGTTAACTAGGGTTAAGTATTGATGGTTATATGGATGGTAAGTGTTTCGAGGATTATACGTAGACATAGTTGTTAGGGTTTAATTTATAAATGTTGGCATATACATGGTTGAGGATAAATAATTAAATCCAGTATTTTTTTGGATAAATAGAAAATGGATTGAGGTTATGAAATACAGGCAAATGGAAAGCAGGTGAATTATTCCAGAATGGGTATTATATCGGATCTCGAGACAATGAATTGAGGACGATAATATTATTAGATAATTTTTGAGAGTGAGTCTAGTTGTAGCTGTGTGTAGCACACATGTCTGTCTTAAGTAGATTATTAATTCAGATTTTGTATCTCTTCTCTAGGTACTGCGGGACCTGAGGACTTGGACGTGGTACCGGACCCCCGTCATCAGCAGCCGCACGCAGGCAAGTGTACCTTGCCACCCTGTATTTTAGTTTACAGATATTTATTGTTTCGTTTGTACATCGTGCACGTAGTAATATTGACGTTCGGTATTTTACGTCCGGTTCACAACCGGGTGAAGACGTACGTCTTAGCATCCTAGAAAGATTGTTGGATGATTCGTAGTATCTCGATATGCGTACCTGAGTTTATCGACACCCCAGGACACACTCATACACTGTGATCGTACCAGATTCCTGTATCCTGATACTGACATTATGACCAGAGACTGGGACGACCTTAGGGTCGCGTCTGATGAGTTATTCCTTGTGTCGAGACTGTAGTTAGAGGTTCAGGTTCAACGCACAATCGTTGACCGCTTGGGAAGGGGAAGACAGTTACTAGACGTTTGGGCTACTCTGTACGCGCTTATGTATATGTAGTATTTTCTAGTGATACCTGTTTCTAGTTATACCTGTTTCTAGTGTAGTTGTTCCACCCGTGTGACTCTTTGCCCGGAGCTGCGGTACGTGCCGTGTGTTTCCGTGTCCGGAGCTACGGTTTTATTTTGGACAGCCCACGCGTCGAACATTGTCTTTAAACTGTGTCACACTAGATGGTTATGATAGAGTACCCTGTCGTGCACTTGTACTTTCTGTTTACTTGGCTTGCTATATTTCTGTACCTTGTTACGTCCCTCTGAGGACCTGGTTCCCTGCCAGTTTTGCAGCATAGACGATTACAGAGCACTTGGAGATACTGATGGAGTGGCATATCTTGCGAGCATGGTACCAGGTACTCACATTATATCTACCGGCATTATGGTTATTTACATTGATTATTCATCTGCTGTTGTAGCCTAGTTTTGTAAACTTATACTTCTTCTCGAGTCTATTCGAGTTAGTGTGTTATTGGGCGGCCGACCTTAGCACATATAGCTCTTTCTTGTATACTGATGTACATTATGGATTGAGACATAGAGGTTTACATTTATGGAATATCTAGATAGTGCCCTTTATATTATAGCTTATACGTATTCGAGTCAGACCAGAGTCTGGTCGAATGCGTAGCTGGCGTGTCACGTATTCCTGGTCCTACATATTTTTGGACTGGGGCGTGACACCACCCTTGGTCCCACAGGAGGCACAGTTCAACCAGGCCAGACAACAGGCTGGAGGGCAGAGGCACGGGCAAGCCTTTGCTTTAGCAATGTCACTACCACGTTCCAAAAATAAGGGTATTTTTGACTTTTATAATATTTAATATTATGGTAGTTACAATTAAGTAATTGCATGATAAGTATATTTAATTTAAATAATTATGTGAGATGTGTAATTAAATATATTATTATATACAGTGTTCATTTATGTTTGAGCTGGTAGACTTGACCTAGAAGCCCAATAGATGAACACCTATCCGAATTATGGGATTTTGAGGTTAATTGTTTTATTTAGAATTAATTTATTGTAGGTTGTAATTAACTACCGTAATTTATTTAATTATTGCGCCCTGCCCTTGCTTCGATAATTGGAGCGCTACCCTAGCTTTTGTCTTCCAATAAATTTCACAATCTTGCCCTAGACATGCCCGACTTCTATTCTGCTATTTTTGTAACTCATAATATAGCTCTCTGTACCTTATTTTTAGCCGCACAAAAATCGTCGCGGACGTTTATTTAATTTCTAAATAAATTCCTATTTTGTATCGTTGTGCGTTCCAATCGAAATTGGAGGCAATCTTGACCTATTTTTCTTGCGGCCCAAATTAGGGTAATATTCTATTCTGAGTCTTCTTCATTAATGATATTTATGACCCGACCTGATTTTGGCCCCATATCCTCCTAATTAATTTTAGAACACAACTTACATTTATTTCTAATTAATTTGAGGATACCATTTTAACTGATTCCGTAAATCCCAATTAAATTCCAGTGCCCTGCTATTTGAGCCCGTACCAAACATACAGCGCCCCCTGACCCTACAAAAACACCAGACACCGAATCGCCCGCCAAATTTTTGTCATTTTATGCGTCGGTGCAAATACCCAAATTTAAGGGGGTTAATTTGCAAATTTGTATTAGGTGTCGACACCCCATTGGTTCAACCAAATAGAGAAGCCCAACATTGACTAGTCAACACCCTCATTCCTACATGAATAGTTTTTTCCCTCATGACAAATCTAGGCCATCCATTCAATGGGTGCATCCTAACCCTTCATTCCCACACACTACCCTATTTAAAGTCACATCATCACTCTTCCCTATGAAGCCCTAATCCCTAAAAATCTAGGTTTTTCCACCTCCTCACAAGCCCCCATACTCAACCGTAGCTTTCTCCTTCTCTTCTTCATTTTCATTTTCTTCTTCCCTTCTTGTTCTTTTTTTTTTTTTTCTTCTTCTTCTTCTTCTTCTTCTTCTTCCTTGAATTTTGAATTTCAAAAAGGGGGGGGGAATAATCAATACCCACTGTTACTGTTCATCGGCCCATCCCGAGCTCCAACCTCCTATTCCCGGCCGGCCACCCGGCCAGGCCCCGACCATAGCCGGCCTGCTGCTCCGGTCAGCCAAGCCCTCCAGCCCCGCTCTTCCCCACTGTCAACTCCCCTCTCCGGCCTGCATTTCCCCCATCCCCTCGTACCCGACCTCCGGCCCTCATCCCGGTGGGCTGCTCAGTCCTCCTACCCTGACTCCCCGCTGACTGCACCCCGGCGGCCCGCTGTCTGCACTCCGGCGGACTTCCTAGTCTCCGACCTCCCACCATCAACTCCGACCCCGTTCACCCGCTCTACTCTTCACCGGCGACCACCAGCTGCCCACCCAAGACCGAGCTCCTCCAGCCAGCCGAGCCTAGCCTCGAGCTCATGACCGGGAGCAACTCCCCATCCATTCAGCTCCGGCCTACAGCCGACTGCCCCCGACCCAGCCGAGTCCCCCTCCACTGTTCTTCACCCCTCCCGGCGGCCTGCTCATCTCTCCGACCCGACCCCGTTGCTAGCTCCGGCGACCCTCACTATCACCACCACCACCATCTACAATCACCACCACCACCATTTACTATCACCTCCATCACCATCTTCATACACCACCACCACCTCATCTTCATACACCACCACCACCATCAGTCCGGCCATCTTTCCGGCCAGCCGACCCCCAACCAGTGAGCTCTCCTCTTCTTCCTCTCCCTCCTTCTTATGTATATATATATATATATATATATATATATACGTATATACGTATATGTGTGTGTAGGTGTATACGTGTGTATACATATTAAATAATATTTTTAATATGTATTTTTGGTGTGTATATATAAGTAGTTTATATATATATATATATATATATATATATATATATATATATATATATATATGTTATATTGATATGTAAGTATATATACATATATATAAACATATTTTTGGTATATGTATAAACATATATATATGTATGTATTTTAGTATAAATATGTATAGATGTATGATATATGTTAATGTATGTATATAGCACTTTTTGTGTATATATGTTTTTTATGTATATATACATATATACTTCTCGCGTATTTCTCTACTTTTATATATATGTATTCAATATATATATATTGTGTATACGTATTAAATAGTAAATGTTAATATGTATTTTGATGTATATATATATATATATATATATATATATATATATATATATATATATATATATATATATATATATATATAGTATAAGTTAATATGTATTTTGGTACATGTATGTATATTAGTATAAATACATATATTCTTATAATGGGAGTTATGTATATTTTTCACATAAATATAAATAATATATATTTCTACTTATGTACATACAGTTATACCTATTTTGTATATACTTTGGAATAACCATATATATGTATTATATTTAATTATTAATAATATGTTTAATTGGTGAATGTACTAGATGACCCTAGTTGACTAGTGCCATACCTGGCACGGCCCTGAGTTCGATGTTTTTGATTGTGTGTTAGTGTAGCATCTGATACAAGTATGATATTGTGATATGTCTATAGGACTGTTGGTTCATCCAGGGGATACTCTGGAACAGGACATCAATATTTACCAACTAAGGACCCAAGGCAAGTACATTCCTCTGATAATTTCTAATTGTTGATAATTTCTATAAGTTCAATAATCTAGAAATGTTACAGCTGAATCCTTGACACTGTGCTACACGGACTAGTATATAGCTTGGATCTGCAGTCATGAGATGTTACATTGATTATCGTATTGATATTGTACACGACATGTATATTAGACATCGTACATGATAGATTGGACTTGCTCGTGTATCGTGATGTGTCATGGTTGGATCCACAGTACTAGTTGGGGGCGGGGAAGTAGTTAGTAAGAAATGTGATCATACCCTTTATACAGTATAGAACAATGTAAGTGTTAATCATGCTCTTCACATATGATTAGCCAGGCCCTATAGCTCTCGTACATGTTCCCAAGCCGATTATATTTCGAAGCTACTATTTCAAACACTTAGAATAGATTACAGTTCCCTATTTTAAATCATATACTACATCACCCGTATATGATACTGTACCTTATTCTTTTTATTTTCATATATGCACTGACTGTATCATATTGCCTATTGCCTGTCTCTTTATATTGCCTGTCTCTTTATTTTGCCATTGCATTTATTCACCGTCTTCTCAGTATCTAGCATTAACTGTTTATTGTTTTAAAGTCCTTATCAATTAAATGGAACTATTATTTGAGAATGTACTTTGCTCCTTCCTGACTGGAAATATTTTTTCCAGACTATGCCTTAGAGGACCGGTGTCCGACACTTTATGGACCATATGGTGAGTAGCTGCAACTTGGGCTTGGTAGTTTAGTTGTGATTCCGGGAGGTCTAGCCGGAATTACTAGTTTCCTAGTTAGTTCTTTTAGTAGACTATTTGGTACCGGATTTGTCTCCGGTATTCTTGTTGAGACATGGATAATTGTTGAGTTAGATTATTACATTTAGACTTGTGTTGTATTTTATTTTTGTTCGATATCTTATCGTGTTGTAGTCAATGTGATTGAGTATGTGTTCATATTATTTTGTGTCATCCGTGCCTCCTTATGGAGATTGGATGCTTGTGTGAGATTGGCTAGATAGTATCATGACCTTGACAGCATTCTACATCCGATACTGTGGCGTAGGCTAGACGTACCTGCGTACTCGTGCCCCAATTTTGGGTGCGGGTCGTGACAAGCAAATATCGAGGAGGAACCAGAAGGGGAGGCTATCACAGGTACCATTTTAGTTGCATCATTACCTGCAACTGCATTGTTTGATTCTGGAGCTACACTGTCTTTCATATCTAGTAGCTTCGTAGCTATGCATAGAGTAGCAACTTCTCCCTTACCTAAGAGTTGGAAGATTCTTACCGGAGGAGGCATCGTACCGGTTACCAGCACTATTAGAACGTGCTTGGTAGTAGTTTGTGGTAGAGAGATGAGAGCACGATTTTTGGTACTCCCAATGCCAACTTTCGACGTTGTTTTGGGCATGGACTGGTTAAGTCAGTACAATGCCGTACTAGATTGCCGAAAGGGTAGCGTTACTTTTAGACCGCCAGGACACCCGGAGTTCGAGTACATGCGGGGCACCATCGAGCGAGGAGTAGAACAGACAGCTGAAACTTACATGGCTAT
The DNA here is from genome assembly GCA_036927795.1 of Iris macrosiphon. Classification (NCBI taxonomy): domain Eukaryota; kingdom Viridiplantae; phylum Streptophyta; class Magnoliopsida; order Asparagales; family Iridaceae; genus Iris; species Iris macrosiphon. The sequence continues at coordinate 80,732,107 of JAYESA010000013.1, forward strand.
AGAGAGGGCACCCCCATAAATTGTTGTAGAGTTCGAGGATATTTTCCCAGAGGAGTTGCCAGGCCTACCGCCTGATAGAGAGGTAGAGTTCACTATTGAGCTAGTACCTGGAGCAGCACCGATATTTTCAAATGTGTACCGGTTGGCGAAGAAGAAGATTGACGAACTGAAGCTACAGTTAGAGGAGTTACAGATCAAGGGATTCGCCCGTCCTAGTACATCACCCTGGGGAGCACCAGTTTTGTTTGTACCAAAGAAGGACGGGACATTCCGGATGTGCATTGATTACAAAGCCCTTAATGCTTTGACTATCAAGAACAAGTACCCTCTACCGCGAATTAATGATCTGTTCGACCAGCTGACAGGAGCAGTGGTGTTCACAAAGATCGACTTGAGATCGGGCTATCACCAGGTAAAGGTGCGGAGGGAAGACATTCCAAAGACAGCATTTAGGACTCGTTATGGTCACTACGAGTTCTTAGTGATGCCTTTTGGATTGACAAATGCGCCTACTGTGTTTATGAACAGAGTCTTCCACCAGTATCTGGACCAGTTTGTGGTAGTCTTCATCGACGACATCTTGGTGTATTCGAAGAGCCACGAGGAGCACGGGGAACACTTGAGGCTAGTGTTAGAGACGCTGAGACGTGAGAGGCTTTATGCCAAGCTGAGCAAGTGCGAGTTTCTCCTAGATCATGCCACATTTCTTGGACACGTTATCTCAGGAGATGGCATTTCGGTAGATCCCGCAAAGATTTCATCCGTAGAGACGTGGCCGACCCCTACCAACGTCTCGGAGGTGAGGAGTTTCCTAGGACTTGCCGGATATTACCGGAGGTTCGTAGAGAACTCCGCAAGGATCGCAGAGCCGATGACCCGCTTGACCCGCAAGGAGCAGGAGTTCACCTGGACAGAGGAGTGTCAGACGGTGTTCGATGAGCTGAAGAAGCGTCTGACTATAGCACCCATCTTGACCATACCTTCTGGACACGGAGGATTCGTGATCTATAGCGATGCATCCGGGAAAGGATTAGGATGCGTCTTGATGCAACATGGGAAGGTTGTAGCCTATGCCTCTAGACAACTGAGGATCCATGAGAAGAACTAATACAGACGGGACTATGTATACACGAGGATGGGACTTTGAGATGTGGAGATCGTCTCTATGTTCCGAATGTAGAGCTTCGCCAGGAGCTGATGACGGAGGCGCACAGTTCAACCTACTCTATTCATCCAGGAGGCACGAAGATGTACAGAGACCTGAGGCAGTACTATTGGTGGCATGGGATGAAGAGGGAGATAGCCCGCTTTGTGGCTAAATGTTTGGTGTGTCAGCAAGTCAAGGCTGAACATCAGAGGTCTGCCGGGTTACTTCAACCGCTCCCGATACCTGAGTGGAAATGGGAGCACATCACCATAGACTTCGTTACGGGTTTTCGAGAAGTCCTAGTGGTCGCAATGCGGTATGGGTAATCGTAGATCGACTCACCAAGTCTGCCCACTTTTTACCCTTCAGGGTAGGGCAATCTACGAAAGTCTTGGCAGACATGTATATGAGGGAGATCGTCCGACTGCATGGAGTGCCAGTCAGTATAGTGTCTGATAGAGATACGAGGTTCACATCGCACTTTTGGAGGAGTATGCAAGAGAGTCTTGGTACCCGCCTAAAGTTCAGCACTTCGTACCACCCGCAGACAGATGGCCAGTCCGAGCGCACCATTCAGACGCTGGAGGACATATTAAGGGCATGCATGCTTGACTTCAGCGGTTCATGGGAGGACCATTTGCACTTGGTCGAATTTTCCTACAACAATAGCTATCAGGCGAGCATCCAGATGGCTCCCTATGAGGCATTATATGGTAGGAAGTGTCGTTCCCCAGTATATTGGAGCGATGTAGGCGAGAGGCAGATTCTAGGGCCAAAGTTGGTCGTCCGCACGGTGGAGAAGGTGAAGAAGATCCAAGGGCATCTGCGAGCAGTACATGACAGACAGAAGCATTGGGCTAATGTGCATCGACGACCCCTAAGTTCCAGGTTGGAGATCATGTGTTCCTGAAGATCTCACCTACCAGAGGATCCATCAGATTTGGAGGCAGAGGGAAGCTGAGTCCGAGGTACATCGGACCATTCAATGTGCTAGAGCGCGTCGGAGAAGTTGCTTATAGGTTAGCCTTGCCACAGACACTGGAAGGAGTTCATGACGTCTTCCATGTATCTCAGCTGAGGAGGTACATACCGGATCCGAGTCATGTGCTTGACCACTCGGAGAACACCGTCGGGCCGAGCTTGTCATACCAGGAGGAGCTGGTAGAGATCCTAGACCGAATTGAGAAGGTACTGCGAGGCCAGACTATCCCTTTAGTTCGTGTCGCATGGATGCATCATGCACCAGGTGAATCAACCTGGGAACGAGAGGACGATATTCAGCAATGCTTTCCCCATCTCTTCGAAGGCCTAGGTATGTGATAGCATTTTATTGCAATCAATAGTTTTTCCATATGTCTGTTTTAATTTCGAGGATGAAATGCTCTAAGGAGGGTATGTTGTAAACCCCCTCGACCAAAATTCAGGTTTAATTAACTTAGATAGCATAATTAGGGTTAATTAGATGCAATTAGGATTTATTATACAGAGTATTGAATATTTGTGCAGTGTTTTATTACTTAGGACACCTTACCGTTGTCCCGATATTTAGGACACTACCCTAGCTGTTACCCTGAAACAAATTCCATACTTGGCCTAGACATACCAACCTATCATAATGACCCTTGTGCAACCCCCCGATACTGATTTTTGTGCCTGATTTTAGTCGCACAAAAGTCGTTACAAACGTCCGTATGTAAATTAAGTTAATTGCATATTTACGTCCGTTGTCCGTTCCAATCGAAATTAAGACCCAACCTCAACCCGTTTTGACCAACCCCGATCATGACATTATTATACTCTAAGCCTACCACACCAATGACGCTTGTGCCACCCAAATTAGACCCCTGTATTTATTAAATTAATTTAGGGACACCTGGTGCATTAATTATAATTTAATTAATGTAGTGACCCAACCTCACTCAAATTAGACCCAACTCCAACCCAAACCCACACACACACCCACAAGCCTCATACAAAACACCATACACCATTCTAGTCTAATACAAAACACCAAATATGGTATTTTGTTACATCAAATCCTCAATTCCCATTATTTGACCGGTCCACAAAAATCCCTCCCCCATTTTTCATGTACTTACACCATTTTTGGAGGGCACATCCTAACCCTACATTTTAAATACCTTTAATCCTAGCCACATGTCTAACATGTGGAGACCCTCACACAACCCTAGGCAACTACCTGCCGGCCCTAATCCCAAGGCAGCCCCCCATCTCTCTCCTACATATATGACATGTTACATCACATTAATTCTCACACAAACCTAAAAATACCAAATAAAACCCTATTTTCCTAAAGCCCTCACCACCAGCCTGATCACCCTACCCCATTCCCGCAGCCTCCTCCCGGCCAGCCACCGCCTTCGGCCACCCCCGCGATGACCCTCCTCCGTCCAGCGACCACTCCCCCACCTACAACCACAGCCATCAGCCACCTCTCCGCCTACAGCCGCCTCCAGCACCACCATCCTCACCCACAGTCTCACCCCCCCCGCAGCTGAGCCGACCACCCGAGCATCCCGTAGCCCGCCACCGTAGCTCGCTCGGCCGCCAAACTCCGCCGACGCCTTCCCCCACCAGTCACCTCCGTTCCCGTCGCGGCTCGCCCCCAGTCGATGCCGCAGCCGGCCGGCACCGCCCCTGCAGCACCACTCGCTGCCAACTGCTGCTGTTGCTGCCGACTTCCCTACGCGCTACCGGAGATCCGCCCGACCACCCACGCCGGCGACGATCCGTCCGGCGGACCCACCTCGACCCCCTGGACCTAGGTATACACTTAAAAATACGAATACAGTGTATATACATGGTATATTTGGTATTGCATGGTATGTATACTAATAAAAGTTATTCTGTTTAGTATAAATATAATGTATACTGTTTTTTGGTATTTTTATGTGTATATACTCTATATAAATATCATGTATTCTGTATTATGTATATATATTATATATAATAGAGATATATATATATATGTAGTCCGTATATACATAGTATTATATACTTGTATTTAATATTTGGTATATATTAAATCTATTTATATATATGTATATATATATATATTTGGTGTATATATATATAAATATACATTTTATGTATTTGGAATATTATAAATAAATATATATATATATATATATATATATATATATATATATATATATATATATATATATATATATATATATATATATATTGTGTATAAATATATATTCTGTATATTAGTATATTATATGTAGTATATTATTTATTGGTATATTATATATAAGTATTGAATACATGATACGTATTATTTACATATATGAATATGTATATATATATATATATATATATTAAATATATATATATATATATATATATATATATATATATATATATATATATATATATATATATATATATATATATATATATATATATATATATATATATATATATATATTGTGTATTAGTATATTAGAGTATTAAATATATATATATATATATATATATATATATATATATATATATATATATATATATATATATATATATATTGTGTATTAGTATATTAGAGTATTAAATAAATATATAAATATATATATACTTTGTGTATTAATAATATATATGAGTATATATTATATATGGGTACACTTTCTATTCTGGTATTATACATATAAATATATATACTATATATATACATGTTGTATATATGTACTTATGTATAAATTATTATTTAAATATATGTAAATATATGTGTATGTATTTAATTAATATATATGGTATTATGTATTTTAAATATGTAAATATATTTAATGAGTATATGTATATGTACATATTTATTGGATTATTATTAAGAAATATATATAGATGCTATTTTAAAATGAAAAATTAAACATACGTATTTTTATAAGTATTTGAGTACATATATATATATATATATATATATATATATATATATATATATATATATATGTTATAATATATGTACTACGTGGTCCCACTGATGTACAGTCAAGCCCCTACGTCAGTTATTGCTGTAAGTAGTGTGTCTTGGTCGTACTATTATAGTGACTAACGTTGATATTATTATATCATATATAGATTGCTGGACCGTACAGGCGAGACTTCATGAGCAGGATATTAGCATTCGCAGCTACCAGACTCAGGCAAGTATACCTTGCTGGATTATTATTTAATTTAAAATGATAAATGTTGCAATATACATAAACTGTGCGCGTCCGAGATTGACTCGGGTGCAGTCGACGAATGCGTCGATGAGTAGTGTACTTGACCTAGCTGCTAGCTGACTCACCTACTACTATAAGGATATTCTGATATCTTCCTAGACTATGACACTTGTACACGCATCACGATGGTAAATTCATGTTGGAATGCGAGTCCGCGTACCCGATTCGCTATCGGTGCATACGACATGCATCACGGATTAGCACATAATTTAGAGTAATCTAGTTAGATGTGACTTGGCATATAGATACGGGATACTCACGTCGTGTATTTGACTTGTGTTTCCACATTGGGCGGGGAGGACAACTGATAAACGTATGGGATACACACATCGGACTCCATAGTATCCAGAGGAGCCACGGATCCGATGACTTCCTATATTCAGATACCGCGCTCTTCGGAGTGTTACAGACGTATATACATTACAGATACCTCATTCTTCAGAATGATGGATGTTACATGGACAAATACCATGCTCTTCGGAGTATGAACGTTATGCCTACACCTACCTATACGTTCCAAGGTTGTCCTTACATTGTATTCACTTAGATGGTTAGTACACCCCCTTTATTTTATTCAGTACTATCTATGGCATGCATTTTTTTATCTTGTTACGTCCCTCTGAGGACCTGGTTCACTTCCAGATTTGGACGAGGCATATTACCCCACTGTGTACGGACCAGAGTGGAGACGAGGTACGCTCTCGAGGAGGAGCTAGAGGTGCTACCGTCGGAGTTTCCCTGATTACTTGGTAGGCCTTCCACCTAGGACTGGAGCTTCTTATCTAGATGACAGTTGCTCTAGTCACACTCTTTATTTCTGTCTTCAGTACTCTATTTCATCATTTGTAGTGGGTTTGTTCTCACCGGACATATTTCGGTTTGTACTATGACATTCGACTTTGTTCTTATATTCCAGTATTTCATTTCAGTATTTTCTTGCTGTATTTGTGGATGAGATTAGACTCTGCCAGTTGTATGATATTTTTAGACTTGTTAGATTTAGGATAGCGTAGCACGCTTCGTTAGGATCCATTAAATTGGGATATCCTCGGAGACGTGTCAGCTGGCCAATGCCACGTGGCCTGGTCCCGTGTATTTTGGGACTGGAGCGTGACACACGTGCTGGACAGGATGGCTTGTAGCGCCTCACGTGATTTCGTTGCATGCCATCCTCGTTTAAGACTATAACTCGTCCTTTTTGGCTTTGCCAGTGACTCATGTTCATAAAGATAAGTCATCCTCGCTTAGTGGGAATCTGTGTGCGAGTCATTGTATCACATCTGGAAATCTGAATCACCTGAACGGGTATGAGTCTAACACACTTGTACATATTTGAACACTTGAACATCATCTGTAATACACATGAGTATTCGTGTAACTCGTGCACCTGAGTTAGAACCCCACCCATGACACTTGTGTTTGCTTATGCGATTTTCATAGATTTATCATATATATATATATATATATATATTTGTGCATGGTTTAACTTGGTTTTATCATTAGACAGGAAAGGACAAATGGTAAGTTGGTAAGTCTCGTCGTATTACTCTTATATCGGACGGTGCACTGCCATACGAGTTAGGCTTTACATTATGCCATAAAAATTGATCCTAAGGCAAAACTAGAAAAATAACTTAATAGATGATGCACGGAACCTATATAATATGTTTGGATTTATCAAGCGGGCGAGAAGCCTCCCCACCAGTGCATTTATGTACTGATAACACACCAGATTGCTTGCAGGGGGCGGAAGAACCTCGTTTGGTGCGAAAACCCCTCCGTGCGAGATAAGGCGTGGAGTCTGCTCTGGAGCCTTAGAGAGTCCAGAGCTGAAGCATATATACAAGACATACTGTTGGAACATCGCCTATGTATCATTCCATAATTATAGCCACTTGGCACGCTTTTATTATTTCGAGAGAGAGGACTTGAGCGACTTGTAATCTCGGCCTAGAGCCGCTTGTAATATTGATTCAATATCAATAAAGTGCTTGTTTTACATCTATACTTATGTTCATTTCAATACTTTCGTTATGATAACTCTATGAACTTGTTACCAATCACTTGTTCATTTCTTATTCTGCTGTATTCAGACTATCTGTGCGACTCTGTGGCTTAGTCATTTTACCATCTATTCGTATCATGGTCTTGCACGAACGCAGCTTATGCTCATGCGATATCATGTCCAGATGGAAATGATCGTCCTGCGGGAGCGATGGCGCGGTGATTCGCGCCTAGCGGGGATGGCCGATTCCGTGGAAGATCGGGGCATGACATATTGGTATCAGAGCATCGGCTTTACGTCTTTGGACTTCATATCGATTTTCTTTTTTTTTTGAGCTCGTTCGTAGGTTATGTGCATACGCTCTCTCTTGTTGACCCGTTGGGATGTTTTATACAATGATTCTAAATAATTTCAAAAGTGCATGTGAATGGTATGATTGCTTAAGCTAGATAGTTATTTGAAGACCCTTGTTCCGACCTGTGTTAGACTTTGTGGGAAAGACTCGTGCTAGAATTTGTAAGCTATGTGCGAACCCGAATACCTATACGTGGTTACCCCTACTGGTTAGTGTGCGAGATAGAATATCGTTCAGACAGTTAGCTATGCACACAACCTTTCGGTTAAGTTGTGTTGAATATCGCGTGCCAAGACCCTTTGGTGTGAGCTAGTTTGCGAGCAATATTGGAATATCGTTCAGATAAGGATAAGTCAGACTTAGATTGGCAACCAATAGAATGTTATCAGATTATCGTTAAGGCGAATATAGATGATCGTGCTTGGATTTTAAGAAATTGCTCGAATGGTATTTCGTGTCGGTGGATACAAATCAAATATAGTTTACTTGGATGACTATAAATAAGGATATATACGAGACTATGAATTATCAAGGCGACGTTTAGGTATAACGCAGGAGTTCTAAGAAACGACTTGGTGAATATGCTAGCGAGTGATGCGAACACGATTGAGGATTTAATTGGATGACTCGATTCCTGAGTGGTGTATGGATCATTTTAGAAATATTCGAGCAAATTTGATGATCTTGTACGATAGTTGGATTGAACGATTGAGAATATGTTGAACAAGTGATAAGGCTTATATCGAATAGGGACTCAAGGTAATGAAAATTAATATCTTGGTCAAGAAAACTTGGTGGATCGTACGTGCGATTTCAAATTGAATCAAAAATAGATTGAACTTGAGTAGGATATCGCTTAATAGAAGTTATCCTGAGAACGGATATTGTGGTTTTGAATTAATAGACTTGGCATGGTATCGATAATTGTAAGATAGCATGGATTGATACAAGTAAAGAAATATTGTGTTTCGATGAAAGAGGTAAGCGATAACGGATTCGATCTGGAGTTTGGAAGAATGGTCTTGAATCTAGTTCGAAAGATAACCTTTGACAATCAGTCCCGGCAGAGAAAGATTATCCCACGGGAGCGCTGGCGTGGTAATTTTACGTCCGGTGGGGATGATCGAACTTACGGGAACATGTCCGATAATTATTCAAACGAACTCGATAAATGGAATGCATCGAAGGTGCATAAACTTTGGTTTGAATATTTGAACTTAGTTGTTTGAGGAATGCTAGAAGTAAGACTATGAATTGATCAAACGGTAACATTGAAGTTTGATGATTTGGCTAGACGAATTATGATCAAGGCATGAACGGTTAATGGATGAACATAACTTGGTATATATATATATATATATATATATATATATATATATATATATATATATATATAACTTGGATGAAACGAACGTGTAATGATAAGGTATCTCGATCATTTTGATGATAACCATAATGTTCGACGTTCTTGTCTTGTGCGAGCGAAACTCCATGCTCGTACATGCGTCACTTTCGAATTATGATGATTATCCAGCGGGAGCGTTGGGGTGATGATCTCACGTCCAGCGGGGATGATCAAACTTGCGGGACACTGGAGCGTGACAATTGAAGGATCGTCTTGACTTATGGTTCGATACGATAAGAAAAATTTGGGAATGCAAGTAAATCAAAAGTGTTTTAAGGATAAGTTAGTCTAGAACATGGAGTAAGACACGCTTGATGATTTCGTGAATGGATACATGAATCTTGTTGGACGACTTAGAGTTTATGATTGAGATCGGTGATTGGAAATTTAATCATAGCTTGGTGGTCCAGACTTAGATTGGATATATGGGTTATATCAAACATGTTTGAGGAGATAGACTATGTAAATTTCTAGGCATGACATGCGACATGGATATATCATGGATTTGACTGAACAAACTCGGATCATGTGCAATAAATATGTTAATCTGTATAGGATGATATGTTCTCGATGTTTAGAAATCTGAGTAAAACGAGCTTGGATAGAATATCCCGTAAAAATGAACAATGTTTTGACCTTAGGAATTGGGGTGAGCATCGTGCAACAAAATTGTACGATGAGTCATGAGCATGAACTGTACCTATGACCTTGTGAGGTGACCTAGTAATTAGGCAGACGACTTGTGTCGAGTGAAAGAGCTTATGTAACTGACTTTAAAGTATTATTTGAGTAAGCCATAGAACTAAGGCAGTAATACTTAGAGTTAGAGTTGGATCGGTAAGTATATGCTATGTTTGACATGAATGTAATGGACGATAGGACATGGACGTTAGTCGGTAGATTGTATCGATCGTATTTGACGGTAGTGCAATGTTTGATTGAGTGGGATTAGAAATGACTTAGATTTTATTAACCCTATTGGAGGTATCATCATGATTTATAATACGAGAACCCTTAAGACTTTTTCGAGTAGCTTATCCCAATTTGCCATCTCTAAGTTTGGTTGAATGCATATGTTTGAGGGACGCCTTGAACGTGTGTACGATCTAAGACTCAATGATATATTGAACTCGAGTGCAAAGAATTCGCTATCGCTAAGTTTGTTGACATGCATATGTTTAAGGGATGCCTTGAATAAGTGCACGATCTAGACTCGCGATATGCTGATCTCGAATGCTAGTGCAAGTGAATATGTTAGATTCGCATGGATGAGTATGACAATTTTGATAGTTTGCCTCAGCCTTAGATTATCATTCAAGATGGATTATATCAAACCCCACGTTAAACGATATATGTTCCGTGCTAAGGTGCAGTAGAGACCGAGTTAGAGCTTGGATTGAATGATAGAGTCATTCAACGAGACAGACCCAGCACACATGCGATATAGATTGCTATGCTTGAGATATATTCGATAGTTTGTGATAGAACAATTTGCGCTCAGAAAGTCTCGAGGATAAGACTTTTTTTGAGTGGTATATAATATAACGACCAATTCCGCTCAAGCGAAGAGCCGATTCAAACGGCGCAAGTGCAATGACCTATTTTTTTCAGCGACAAGACTTGCTTGAGGCAAAAAATTTCAGATTTAGCCATTCAGGAGTTCAGACTTAGACTTTCAAAGGCTCGCTCGGAGTATCGCTCGACCGAGACGAATCATCGCTAAGTTGGGTGGCTACGATGAACTTGTCTTTGCTTAGCCAACACACATAAAATATGGAGACACATTCTAGTCGCTAGGTGAATCATCCCTTGCATGCTAATAAAGAATACAACGCACCTAGCTAAGGGAATAATTCTATTTTGTATTGCTTATGTTAGAACATGGAAATAGAACTTGGCTTATAGTTGGACCCTCGCATACTACCTTAGCTTCGAGCAAGTAGACTCGGCTAGTGCTTCGAGTGGATCATTATATACTCTTTGTAGTGCACTACTTCACTTGTTTACACTGCTCGCCTTATGGATAATGTCGCCCAATATACCCCTATATGGTTTCACTCCTTGCACTACCCCTTAGACCCATGCTAACATAAAGGCTTATGTTCTAAGGTATAATATACAGTATGTTTCTTTATACTTATGCTTCGAACAAATGCATGCTTGCCTGCTTACATTGTAACTTGTACTCGTTTGCCTCGTTTCAATGCTTGTCACATAATTTTATGCCATAATCTAGTAATGTAATACCCCAGTCCCAAAATACGTAAGAGTAGAAATACGTAACATGCCAGCTACGCATTCGACCAGATTCTGGTCCAACTCGAATACATATAAGCTGTATAATAAGGGTAACTATCTAATAATACTGCAAATATCTATGTCTCAATCTATATAAAAAACAAAATATCAAGAATGAACTACATGTGCTAAAGTCGGCCGTCCAGTAACACATAAGCTCGAATAGACTCGAGAAAGGAATATGAGTCTATAAAACTAGGCTACATCAACAGATGAATAAACAATATGAATAAATAACCATAACTCCAATAGAAATGATATAAGTACCTGGCACCCATGCCCGCATGACAAAGCAACACACATCAGCAACTCCAGGCAGGCTCTACAATAGTCTATGATGCAAAACTGGCAAGGGACCAGGTTCTCAGAGGGACGTAACATGGTACAAGAAACAACATGCCAAAGTAAAACAGTCTAATGCCACATACTCAAGGGTAAACTACTGTAACCATCTAAGTGATATGCACATGAGAGCATCACTCGTACTCAGGATGAAACCACTACAAGCTCTGTGTCGGGGAGCCCAGAGCAGCAAGTAATATCACGTACTCCAGTATGTGCCAAAGATCTGAGACAGAGTCTAAGGCACCTCCAGTAATATATATATATATATATATATATATATATATATATATATATATATATATATATAATCAGCCTGTAGTATGGTGTGTCTCTCCCCACCCAATATAACCTCATGTCTCATGTCCACGATGTCTCATGTCCATAACACACAAGATCATGACCTCTAGCTAGTACAATGAGTCATAATGATATCTATATAATATGCAAGTCTTATATCACGAATCATGTAAGCCTATACAGAATCACCATAAATAACTTAAGAAAGATTCTGTCACATGAAATAGTGCCAAGTGTCCTATAGTATGGCGTACTTGGTAATGCAAGCACGTAAAAATATCGGATCGTAGAATCAACTCTCTAAGTGAAGTTACACGACTCCGCGTACGACATCGACACCTGAATCTTGTTCGGACACTAAGCAACGTATCACGGTCCTAGGTTGAATAGGTATATCATAGAAATATATATATATATATATATATATATATATATATATATATATATATATAAACAAAAGCAAATAATATAACAGGATCTACTGCAAGTTTGGCAAGGTACACTTGCCTGGGTTCTAAACTCCGTCAACTGCTCCTGTAAAAGTAGAATCTGCAAGTACGCCTCCGTATGATGTAACAAACATCACCAATATTTTCAGAATACTTAAAATATCTAGGATTGACTACCCATAAGTCCAGTTTGGACACAGGGATGAAAACGTCAGTTTCGGGTCAAAGTGGGGTCCACAAGTGGCCCACTTCGCACCGAAAAGCATGCCAAAGATAAAGTTCTCCAAATTTAACAAACTTAGTATCTAGGAGTCCATAATGATGGCACGAACTCAACGAAGTGTCCGAAATTGGATTCTGGTGAGCCGGTCACGAAATCACCCGTCAAGTGAAACCGTGGGGCCCGCAAAATGTTATTTCGTCAACGTTCTCAGAATTGAACCAAACTTGGGTCACAGGACCAGCGTAACGCTACAAATCTGATGGCACAAGTTTCATTGCAAAATAATAAGCACGCATAAAATTATAATAAGTATCGAAATATATCGATACGGTATTTTTTGACGGATACGCGTTGATTTCGGTGTGCACGCACATCTAAATCAAGTTCCGCAAAATCCTACATGTCTGCGTTGACGATACGTGCCTTTCGGTAAAATTCTCACGTGACAAAGTCGTATCGTTTGGCGGGACGCACTCCATTTCAAAAAAATTTGGGTTATGAAATCAGGATTTTTTATCAACTTTAACGCTGAATTATCTGCGATATAAATCAAATTAAAATAAACTAATTAAAGAGATTAAAACCCGGTTATGTTTTTTAATTACAGTTTAAGTAGAATTTTAAAATATTAACTAGGTTGGAAAAAAATTAGACACGAATATGGGAGGTTGGAACAATTTATAAACTATTTTGGAATATATTTTTAGCCAACTTTGAGTCAATTTTTCTCTCAAACCAGGACTCCAAAAAATTATTCTACTTGAAAGCAGTCGTAATGGGTTAGAGCGTGAATGTACCGGAGAAGATGTATCGAAAAATAGTTACATGACGACGTAGAGATCTCACCGCGAAGCGGTAAAGTTGAACTATTACTATTGTTGTAAACCTGATGTTCGTGCGGTTTGGTCTGGTCTGCCGGCGTACTCTGCCGGCGACGACGGTGAATGGAAGCCGGGGCTGGTCGTTTTGAGGTAGGGCGATAGGCCGACGACCGGTAGCTGTTGCGATAGTTGTTGTGTGGGGCAGTCACTTAGTGTCGCGCACAGCCAGCAAGGCATCGGACCGGGCGGATACCTTCGACGACAGCGACGTCCAGTGATCGCCTGGGGTCGACGTTGGCTGGAGGAGGAAGAGGTCTGAGGGGGTTGCATATAAAGGGAGAGAAGGGGGTTACGAGGAGAGGAAATGAGGGGTCGGGGGATTTCAGCAGCTGGGGTTACTGTAGCTAGGGGTTTTGGGTTTTGATTCGGGTTTTGGGTTTTGGGTTTAGGGTTTGGTTTAATATAATTATTATTATATTATCCCATATATATATATATATATATATATATATATATATATATATATATATATGTATATATATATAGCCATTTATAAATAGCTTTGTACCTAAAATATTTTTTTCAAAAAAATCTGCAATACTTTAATAATAGTTGTCCACCCAAAAATATATTTTATGTGTAATATTTAAATTTAATGAATATACATAAATATCTATACAAGTTAATATATCTATTTATATTTTTCTAATTAGCCAGAAATAATAAAAATTCCTCCTTAATCTCAATAATTACATAATACCAATAATAAAAATAATAAAATTTAAAATTTAAAAAAATCAGGGGGTTTACAATCTACCTAACTTATAAATTTTTTTTCCTCGAAATTAAAAATAAACATTGTAGAAAAGGTTTTAGTTAAGCAATGTTGCACTCAAGATGGGGGACGCAGTTACCAATGGGGTCCTAATTTGAAGTCATATTCTAATAACAAGGATACACTTAGTTTTAGTCACTACCCAACTTATAGAAATTAAGTTGGTAGCAAGAACTATAGTCATGATCATATTTCTAACGGTTTTAGAAAGTCTAACTTCAAGGAGGGATACAAGATGGTAAGGATTTTGTGACCGTTGTCACAGCCTATCAAAGAAAATCTAGGTACTACCATGGCGTTAATGAGTCAATAACTCTATAAAGGAAGTTTATCAGTTCTCCTTGCTCCTAATTAGGTCATGAGTCTACAAGACAATAGTAAATATCATAACCAAATACAACTAGGCTGAAATGGTACCGAGGAATACTTCATCACATATCATGGATGCCGATAAACGATTCCACAATAAGTGTCAAAAGGTGATATAATTTATCAAGGTGATTAGTATTGTGTAAAGAGTACAAGGGAGTTTAATTTAATGTAACACAAGTGTTATGGACATAGGTTGGCATGAATAGGATATGGGTATATCGGTGGTTAGGGTAATTGTATTGCCGATGTACAATTTAATTTAATTACAACGGAACTGACTAATTAAGTATAGGTTTTTTAGAAGGAGGTATGCCACAAATATTGTAGGGTCTATATGGAGCATGAGAGTGTATATTTGGGCGTAACAACTGGGTCATAAGTGAAGTAGGTCCAGTTAGGCTCATAAATCTCAAAGTTGTCGGAAGAATTGAGTCGATATTGCATATTAAAATTGTCCGCAACGGAAAAGGATATATAGGCATCATTTGGGTGCAAAAATGTGTCATAAATGTTGTGCGACTAAAATGAAGCATGAGAAGATGAGTTTGTGAGTGATAGTCATATTATAGGTATAGAGTGACTAGTCTAGGTCATATGGGTGGAAGTTGTTGGAAAGGAAAAAATAGTGTTGTGATCCAAATATCGAGCCACAACCAAGGTATTAAATACAAAATTTAAAGAGGTAATTCAATCTGTTTAGAATTAATCCTAATCAACACCAAATAAATTCAAATTTATCCTGAAATTCCAAAATAATCCTACACTAAAACCAGGAGCTAAGATCTACCCAACTTATAGAAATTAAGTTGGTATCAAAACTAGAGTCATGATCCTGCTAACAAGACTTCAGGAAGGGCCTATTTCCTAAATAAAGATACAAGAAATCTAGAGTTTAATGGTCGTAATTAAAGATTCTCTAAGGGAACCTAAAAATTATCAGGGTGTTATTGGTCAACATCTCTAGAGATGAATTGCTACCCAAATAATATTGCTCATATATAGTTCATGTCTTCAATAAAACATAAGAAAGGTTTTGGTCGGGTATAACTAGGGCAAGGTAGTATAGAGACTTCGATCATCGCATGGCATTGATGACGAAGGGTCGAATCGAGAAAATCACAAAGGAAGGAATCTACAGACAAGAGAAGTTTATGATAAGTTTAGGAGTATAGTCGCATGATTGAATAAGGTATAATTAGACAATTATCTGGAGAATCAAGTCATAGTGACTAGATCAGGGAATTAGAAATAGAACAGAACTGATACCTACAATGAGATGGATATTAACACTATGAAGAGGGTACTAGCTAAAAGATAAATTTGCTACTAGGATACGACTGGGAAGGGAAGAAGGGTCTACTCATTTGGATATTTAGAAGGATCTTTGTTGCAAAAGTACGAGGCCATATATGCAAAACAAGATAAGAATTTGTTTGGAAGGATAGAAATGCAATCGAGGGAGTAATATAACTAATCCTTAAACTCAATACTATATTCATATAAGTTATATTTTATATAATCTCTCTCATACTTTTAGCAATCTACTTCTGGCTTTAGGTAAACAATATACGATCTTTACAACTTCATCTTCCTCGCATAGTCCTAACTTAGCAGGTAAGGTCTAAACTAAGCATGTACTTAGGTCTATCACTCATGGCATACTATTCGCTAAGGATACTCTTCAATACTCGTCTAATCTTCAATTGGAATGCCTGCCTGTTTTTGTATAACTTACTATATTCTATTATCTATCTTTCTGAACTGTTGTTCATCTAGTCTCTGCCATCTAAAACCTATCTTCCTCACGAGAATCTTCCAGCTAGGCTACTACCCTATTACACAAGTATGATCTCATGGTTATCTTGAGGAGAAATTCTTCGAACTTAATAAGATTTCTAAAATCCAAAAATCCGTCGGTTATGGTAAATTAGAAATAGGTTATCATCACCTACTATTAAGGATAGGTCCAGCAAGCTCATACCCTTATTAGTCAAAAAATCTAAATTTTTAGCCCTAATCAATTTATGTGTAAACCCACAATATTTAGCTATCATTCCTATAAGACTTCTATCTTCCATTTACACTTCGCTACCATGTGTAAATCTATACTCTAAGGGTCTTGTGATAATCCTCTACATAATAACCATCAAGTCAATATGTAATCCTGAACCTATGCTTAATGTCTTAAAATTTATATCACTTCGAGAATGGTCAACAATTTCTACTTGCACTACATCTTCAAAATTCAAAAAATATTACAATTCATAAATACTAAAATTATTATCCCTCAAGTCCATATCATAATCCCTTCTCCTTGGATTATGCGACCATAATATCTTTCCCTTATCATTTGTTTTCAACGCACCTTCATATTCTTTTAGTATGTTAATCTTGTTTTCAACTATAAGCTTCGTGAATCATGACCTAGTATTTTTTGCTTCGTAGTATAGATCTTCTAGGTAACTACCGAGTGATAAAATCTTTACTCCTTCCTAGATCATTTTTTTAATTTAAAATGCTCAAGGTCATGTACTCCTCGTGAATCTCTTCTTGTTGCCATTTTATCTTCTTCACCTTGAGCCTGAGATTTCTCTTTGTTTATTCTATGTATACCCTTCATCCAAACTATATGGTTACCATCTTGTTATAGCTTGTCATATATTATTGGCAATTCATTATATCTAACTCAAGACTATAACATCTATCAAAACTCTCATTCTTCAACCTATTTGCTCTGTCACAGATACTAGCTTATCTACCAAGTAATCACGGGTGGAACTCACTTGTTCAATTAATACTGACAACCAAATAATCAAGTACATCTAATTTGATTTCGAAAGCTATACTTTTGTACTTGAGTTATCTAATTACTCAAACATTTAGTCTAGCAATCTACCAATTTATTTAGTCCAGACCTATAGTCATCAATAATTTAAGGGGATCATAAGATCTAATTTTGATACTAAAAGTCACAAGACAACTAGAGATTTAATCACTATGGCCTGCTACATAAGATTCCAATTTCTTAAGGTTATCATACAATTCCTTGTATCACCATCATGGGCCACAACTATTCCCTTGCATCTAGCTATGTATTCCATAAAGTATTCTCGTGCATTAAAATTAAACCATCTTTCTAACTTATAATACTTCCAAATTACTGCTACCTTAAACAAGGGTAAGGTTTTATTAGTTCTAGGCCTCTAATACTATATTCAATTCTTATGCTAATAATCTACACTAGCTCTAGCATATAGGAATAACCTATCTACCTATCCTACTAAGGGTAACCATCTTCTCAAAAATTTATATCCAACATGTCTTCTTCCGCCTTGACAAGGATCTGCTTCTAGAGGAAATATCGCGTACGAACATCCATCTCTCTGAAATAGGGAGAGATGATAAAAAATAATAAGGATATTGAGGGGAATAAAAGAGTACAATTATGAAGTCCAAGGACGATAATCAAATGCTAAAAAAATTTCAAATCAGTTGTGGATTGAGATATTAATACTGTTAATCCTGATTACATGCTCGCTCGGTACTGGAAAGTAACCGAAACGATTTTAATTAAGACCTGCATAGGCCCCCACAAAAATATGTAATATTCCAGTCCCAAAATACGTAAGACTAGGAATACGTAATATGCTATCTACGCATTCGACCAGATTCTGGTCCGACTCGAATACGTATAAGCTGTATAATAAGGGTAACTGTCTAAGAATACTGAAAATATATATGTCTTAATCCACATAAAGAACAAAATATCAAAATGAACTATATGTGCTAAAGTCGGCTGCTCAGTAATACATAAGCTCGAATAGACTCAAAAAAGGAATATGAGTCTTTAAAACTAGGCTACATCAACAGATGAATAAACAATATGAATAAATAACCATAACTCTGGTAGAAATGATATAAGTACCTGGCACTCATTCCCGCATGACAAAGCAACACACATCAGCAACTCCAGGCAGGCTCCACCACGGTATATGCTACAAAACTAGCAAGAGACCAGGTTCTCAGAGGGACGTAACAAGGTACAAGAAACAGCATGCCAAAGTAAAACAATATAATGCCACATACTCAAGGGTAAACTACTGTAACCATCTAAGTGATATGTACATAAGAGCATCACTCGTACTCAGACTGAAACCACTACAGGCTCTGTGTCAGGGAGCCCATAGCAGCAAGTAACATCACGTACTCCAGTATATGTGCCAAAGATCTGAGACAGAGTCTAAGGCACCTCCAGTAATATAGTATATATATATATATATATATATATATATATATATATATATAAATAATCAACCTGTAGTATGGTGTGTCTCTCTCCACCCAATGTAACCTCGCGTCTCATGTCCATGATGTCTCATGTCCATAACACGAAAGATCATGACCTCTAGCTAGTAGAACGAGTCATAATGATATGTATATATATAATATACAAGTCTCATATCACGAATCATGTAAGCCTATACAAAATCACCATGAATAACTCAAGAAAGATTTTGTCATATGAAATAGTGTCAAGTGTCTTACGGTATGACGTACTTGGTAAAGCAAGCATGCAAAAATATAGGATCGTGGAATCAACTCTCTAAGTGACGTTACACGACTCCGCGTACGATGTCAACACCCGAATCTTGTTCGGACGCTAAGCAATGTCTCACGGTCCTGGGTTGAACAGGTATATCAGAGAAGTATATATATATATATATATAAACACAAGCAAATAAAATAACATGATCTACTACAAGTTTGGCAAGGTACACTTGCCTGGGTTCTGAACTCCGTCAACTGCTTCTGTAAAAGTAGAATCTGCAAGTACGCCTCTGGATGCTGTAACAAATATCACCAATATTTTTAGAATACTTGAAATAGATCGAATTGACTACCCATAAGTCCAGTTTGGACATAGGGATAAAAACGTCAGTTTCAGGTCAAAGCGTGGTCCATAAGTGGCCCACTTCGCACCAAAAAGCGTGCCAGAGACAAAAGTTCTCTAAATTTAACAAACTTAGTGTCTATGAGTCCATAAGGATGGCATGAACTCAACGAAGTATCCAAAATTAGTTTTCAGTGAGCCGGTCACGAAATCACCCGCCAAGTGGAACCCTAGGGCCCGCAAAACGATGTTTTGTCAATATTCTCAGAATTAAACCAAACTTTGGTCACAGGATAGCGTATGTTGTGAATCTTATGGCACAATTTTCATTCTGAAATAACAAGCACATACAAAATTATGATAAGTGTCGGAACAGGTCGATACAGTATTTTTCGACGGATACGCGTTAATTTTGGTGTGCATGCATATCCAATCAAGTTTTGCGAAATTCCACACGTCCGTGTTGATGATACACATCTTTCGATGAAATCCTCATGCGACAAAGTCGCCTCGTTTGGCGGGACACACCCCGTTTACGAAAATTTTGGGTTCTGAAATTATGATTTTTATCAACTTCAACGCTGAATTATCTGCGATATAAATCAAATTAAAATAAACTAATTGAAGAGATTAAAACTCGGTTATGTTGTCTAAATTTCTGTTCAGGTAGAATTTTAAAATATTAACCAGGTTGAAGAAAATTAGACACGAACATGGGAGTTTGGAACAGTTTATGAGCTATTTTGGAACAAGTTTTTAGCCAACTTTGAGTCAATTTCTCTCAAACTAGGACTCTAAAAAATTATTCTACTTGAAAACAGTCATAAAGGGTTATGTCATGAATGTAACGGAGAAGACGGATCAAAAAATGGTTACATGACGACGTAGAGATCGTACCGCGAAGAGGTAAAGTTGAACTGTTGCTGCTACTGTAAACCTGATGTTCGCGCAGTTTGCTCTGGTTCGCCGGCGTACTCTGCCGGCAGCTGCGGTGACTGGCAGCCGGGGGTGGTCGTCTGGAGGTGGGGCGATGGGCCGACGACCGGTAGCTGTTATGACAGTTGCTATGTGGGGCAGTGGCTTGGTGTCGCGCACAGCTAGTAGGGCGTCAGACCGGGCGGACACCCTCGGCGGCGGCGATGTCCAGTGATCGCAGGGGTCGAGGTTGGCTGTAGGAGGAAGAGGTCTGAGGGGGTTGCATATAAAGGGAGAGAAGGGGGTTACGAGGAGAGGAAATAAGGGGTCGGAGGATTTCAACAGCTGGGGGTTTTGGGTTTTGATTCGGGTTTAGGGTTTGGTTTAATATAATAATTATTATATTATTCCATATATATATATATATATATATATATATATATATTTATAAATAGATTTGTACCTAAAATATTTTTTTCAAAAAAACTACAATACTTTAATAATAGTTGTACACCCAAAAATATATTTTTTGTGTAATATTTTAATTTAATAAATATACATAAATATCTATACAAGTTAATATATCCATTTATATATTTATAATTAGCTAAAAATAATAAAAATTCTTCCTTAATCTTAATAATTACATAATACCTAAAATAAAAATAATATAATTTTAGAAAATAAGGGGGTTTACAAGTAATACTATCCATATCGTGCATGCATCTAGTTAGTTAGAAGATTATCAAATAGTCCTTCTGTGCAATATGAACATGCAAGTATTCGGGACCGTTAGGTCACCAAGGCAGTTCCCAAACTAGGGGAATGCATCAAGTCAAGTTAAACTCTGAACGAGAATCATGTCAAGTAAAGCAAGAATCACAACACATGGAGCAATACTCGTTCAGAACAAGAATCAAGAATTATCATGTCATGTTATGAATCTAGAAGACCCAAGACTTGCATATCGCGGACAACTTATTGAACAAGGGAGATTTTAGAATCTTGTTCCACGGACGGTCTCCGCCGATCCGATCCGGATGGAACTCACACAACAGCCTTTTCATGTGCGAGCAGGATGGCGTCTCTACTCACGTCATACCATTTTCTCTCTAAGGATGATAGTCTCATATGCTGGACGGGATATCTTATAGCACCTCACATGATTTTATTGCATATCATCCCCATTCAAGACTATAACTCATCCTTTATGGCTATACCACCGACTCATGTTTACATATAAGTCATCCTCGCTTAGCGGCAATCCACGTGCGAGTTATTATATCGCATCTGGAAATCTGAATCACCTGAACGAATATGAGTATAACACACTTGTACATATTTGAACACTTGAACATCTTCTACAACACACCTGAGTATCCGTGTAACTCGTGTACCTGAGTTAGAACCCCGCCCGTGACACTTGTGTTTGCTTATGTAATTTTCGTGGATTTTATCATATATATATATATATATATATATATTAGTGCTTGGTTTAACTTGGTTTTATCATTGGACAGGGAAGGACAAATGGTAAGTTGATAAGTATCGCCGTGTTACTCTTATATCGCACGACGCACTACCACACGAGTTAGGCTTTACATTATGCTATGAAAACTGATCCTAAGGCAAGACTAAAAAGATAACTTAATAGATAGTGCACGAAACCTATATAACGTGTTTGGATTTGTCAAGGGGGCGAGAAACCTCCCTACCAGTACATTTATGTACTGATAACCCACCAGATTTCTTGCAGGGTACGGAAGAACCTCGTTCGGTACGAAAACCCCTCCGTACGAGCTAAGGCGTGGAGTCCACTCTAGAGCCTTGGAGCGTTGCGTCCGGAGCTGAAGCACATATACAAGATATAATGTTAGAACATCACCTATGTATTATTTCATAATTATAGACACTTGGCATGCTTTTATTGTTTTGAGAGAGAGGAATTGAGTGACTTGTAATCTCGGACTAGCACCACCGGTAATATTGATTTAATATCAATTAAGTGCTTTTTTTACATCTATACTTATGTTTATTTCAATGCTTCCGCTATGAAAACTCTGTGAACTTGTTACCAATCGCTTGTTTGTTTCTTATTTCGCTGCATTTGAACTATCTGTGCGACTCTGTGGCTTAGTTATTTTACCGTATGTTCGGATCATGGCCTTGCACGGGCACAACTTGTGCTCGTGCGACATCACGTCAAGATGGAAACAATCGTCATGCAGGAGCGTTGGTACGATAATTCGCGAATAGCGGGGATGGCTGATTCCATAGGAGATCGGGACGTGACAGGAAGTACGGGAGATCCTACGGTTCTATTCTGAAATTTGGCCACATACAAAATAGTGGGGTCAAACCCAAAAATAACAAGTACCACGAGGGAGCCAAACTTAGAAACTAAAACCAGCATGCAGACAAATTAATAAGAAATAACACAAAGAATATTTAAATAAGAAAAGCAGGTAAAATAACAATTAAACATGCTATGGAGTATATAAAACAGGGATATTTGGAGTCAAGCTTTAATTACTATTTTCATGATCAGTTGTTAAAAATAAATCAGGACGGGACTAGACTAGATTGAAAATCAAGCAATCACGGTCAATCATGCTCTACAGCTTGCTACCATTAACTAACTAGGGTTAAAACAGTCCTAGTTACTAACACATGCATTTTGAGATTTTTTACGACCACATACCCTGCAGACTATCCGGGTTATCCCAACGAACAGGTACAAAGTATAGATTTATCAGGTGTAATCATATTCTTATCTTTTTTTGTAGTGAAACACTCGACGGTGTGCTGGAAGTGTGTCCCTCACGACGGAGAGCTCCAAATCTATCAGGTGTTGCTGGGATACCGGGATTACATGTAGCCAGAAAATCTCTCTAGATGCTTTCTAGATTATTATTCTAGTTATTAACTTAGACAATTATCAAGGATTTTCGACCGTGGTGCTCAGGAATCTGCCTTAGACATGATATAAGACAGAATAATAACTTGACGGGTTTAAACAAAATAAACCACAGGAATACAGGTCATGCAATATAGGTGCTACTAATAGCCTGGGTCAGGACAGTTATAGGAAATCTCAAGTCAGGGGTGTGCTGCGTCGAGCCACTATCAAGAGTATTAGGATTAGGAGTAATTATCAATACAATATCAGGATTATCAATACATGATCAATTTTATGTCAAGCTTTAGGAGTTCATTTATAATGTACAATTACTAGATTATGCCAGGAGATCAAGATTAATATCAAGAATATCAGGTTCAGAAAATAACCATGATTAACTAAAATAACAGGATAAAAGAGAAATAGAGAATCATTAAGAGTTAAGCATGATAGAGAGAATACTGGCATACAGGCGCATAAATTAACAATTCAAGGTTGGCGCATAAAATAAGGCAAGAAGTAACATCCGTTCACAATGGGTCAAAACTACTATTGGCGCACAAACGGGTCTTGGCGCATAAATGGCCAAAAATAGATTTGGCGCACAAATGGGTCTTGGCACATAAATCGCCAAAAATAGATTTGGCGCACAAACGGGTCTTGGCACACAAATGAGCTCAGGAAGGTCTACTAAAAGACAAACACAAGTCTTGAAGCATGGCACAACAGTCGAGACAATATTGAAGTCAAGAACACAATTCTCGAGAATGGTCAAAAGTCTTTGCTTAGTCATTAAGTAATATAAAAGGCTATAAAGTGCGCCATCTCTGGAGGATGCCGCATAGTGTGCCACATATCATAGTGCGCCATTCTCCAGAAGTAACAAAGTGAGCCGGTAAGAAAATTTTACCAAAGTGCGCCAACTCTACAATATCTCCAAAGTGCGCCAACTTAGCTTTTAAGCAGTGGCGCATATTCTTGATGACTTGCAGATCCATTTCAAAAGTGCGCCAAGTAGGATTGGCGTACTTTTGAAGGAATTGCCTTTGTAAAAATATACGTAGGAGTAGAGAAGTGCGCCCAGAGTACTCAACATATCTTGGCACACTTTTTAAGGAATTTGTGAAACACACACAAGTGTGCTCACTAGAACTTCGCTTATGCGACAAGGGTTCCCAACGCACTTTTGTATATATTCTCCAGCCAACTTGTATTCTCTAACTTGCTATTCTCAGGCTCCATGAACAAAAATACAAGGAAAACAAAATCATCATAAAGACAGGTTCTAAGTATTAAGCAAATGAAACCTATCAAGTGATTAAACAAGTTATACTAAGAATCAAAACAAGATCCATAGTTGTTCCTTCGGTTGGCAATATGTACTTGCCTACGGCCAAGTTCTAGCATAATACTACCAAGGTTACCCACGGCCAAGGCCAAGCTCGACTGCTGCTCTCTGCTGGGGAAGGAACAAAGAAGGAAAGAGAAATAAAAGGAAAAAAAACTTAAGGAAAGAGAAGTATTTGCTTATATAGGCAAATGGTTGATTGTAGGCCATTGGATCATAATACATGCCCTCTCACCCGAGTTCATCACAGCCACCCACTAAGAAAACCAAGGGACCAACGGTCCAAAGCATGCAACTAAGAAAAATTTACAAAACAACCTAGATAATGCATGAATGACATAAAGCAAGATGTAAGCAATTAAATAATAAGCAAGCTATACATGCATAAAATACGCATATCGGGTGCATATACTAGAACAGTGAGACGAGTCTCACACATGTGGACAGCCATAAGTTTCTACATCAGTCGTTACATGTGGTACAAGACTAAAATTTGTATCACACTCAATTTTAAGGTATGCATAATTCATTGACCACATGCCTACTTATTGTGTTCCCCTATTCGACTCACTCACAAGTACATACTCTCAATACAGTAACAATAGAAACATGATGAATAATGACATGGTAAGAAAATAGATATAATTATGTACATATACATTAGAAATTCTAACTCTCTTGTACAAAATATAAAAAAAGACAACTGATAGAAATACATACAACATAAAATAAAGACAACATAGGTCATAGTGATACATGCCTATTCTTGAAGGTGGTGAAGTCACAAAATCAAAATGACATGAATAAAATCTACTAGCTATAACAATATACCATCATCCCATGAAACCCTGTCGCACAATTTAACACAAGTTAGATTTATAATCCCACTTATAAGCAATTATTCTAACCAAAAAGTATTCCGCCTTCCTTAAAATATCATGAACAGTTATCCTAAATAAACCTCTAATAATTCTGAATAAATTTACCATAAATCTTATTTTTAACATATAAGGTTCTAATTTTAAGGTTAAACATGAAATTTTGGCCAAATAAAATAATGTTTACAAATTCAGAATTTGTAGCACATAAATCGAGGCATTTTATTGACCAAAAGACAACCAACACAAATCTATGATTTGAGTGCACAAACATGTAGATTTCACCACTACGAGAGCACTGGAATCAACAGTTTGCATAAATCTCGAATTCGTTGGGAGATATATCAATTATAATTACAGATCAAATTCCAGTAGATTACATAATCATTTATAAATTATACGAATTAAACATATCAAACGAAACTAAGTGTCACGCCCCAGTCCCAAAATATCAAGGGACTAGCCACGTGACAATGGCCAATAACACAACTCCAATGGGCAATCCTAATTTAATGGACCCGTTAGAGTTCACTTAAGCTGTAATACATATAAATGGTCTATAATACTTGTCACAGTTTATATATCTAATCGCATTCACAATAAGTAACGAAATCACAAAGAGACAAGTCCAGTCACAATAATATAAAATGATCTGTCCAACTAAAGCAATATAAATAATGTCATGTGGAATAACCCATCATCAAAATAGAAAGGAAAATAACTCCAAGTACAATATTCAGAAGTCATTATAAGATCAAATATATAAGAACAATAAGCATAATAAATGAATGGTGAGAATATTGTGTGCTCAAGAGAAGTCCTCTAGAACAACCTCGTCCTCTACAACTTGTACATCTCCAATAGTAGCACATGCCTCGTAAACCTCGGGATAGCTCTCCTCGTCTACACCTGGGGACATAATCTAGATCCAGGTCCTCAGGGGACATAACAAGGTACAATAAACACTCAAGCCAAAATAAAATGCAGTAAGTAAGAACAGATCCTCAGGGCAAGCTATGTAACCAACTAAGTGAAATGCAAATAAGAGCATCACTAGTACTCAGGCTGAGACCACTACAGGCTCTGTGTCGGGGAGCCCATAGCAGCAAGTAGTATCTCGTAGGGCCAGTAATGTGCCAAGCTCTGGTATAGAGACTAAAGCACCTCCAGTAACATAGTATATATATAACATAATCAGCCTGTAGCATGTGTGTCTCTTCCCACCCAATATAACCTTACGTCTCATGTCCACAATATCTCATGTCCATAACACGCAAGATCATGACCTCTAACTAGTACAACGAGTCATAATGATATCTATATAATATACAAGTCTCATATCATGACTCATGTAAGCCTATACATAATCATAATGAATAACTTAAGAAAAATTCTATCACATGAAATAATGTCAAGTATCCTACGGTATGGCATACTTGGTAAAGCAAGCATGTAAAAATATAGGATCGTAGAATCAACTCTCTAAGTGACGTTGCACGATTCCTCGTACGACGTCGACACCCGAATCTTGTTCGGACGCTAAGCAACGTCTCAGGGTCCTAGGTTGAGCAGGCACGTCACAAAAATATATATAAGCAAAAATAAATACAAGCAGATAATATAACATGATCTACTGTAAATTTGGCAATGTACACTTGTCTGGGTTCTGAACTTTGTCAACTATTCCTGGAAAAGTGGAATCTGCACATACACTTCCGGATGATGAAACAAATATCACCAATATTCTTAGAATACTTGAAATAGCTAGAATTGACTACCCATAAGTCCAATTTGGACACAAGGACAAAATTGACAGTTTTGGGTCAAAGCGGGGTCCACATGTGACCCATTTTGCACCAAATAATGCACTAGAGACAAAGTTCTCCAAATTTGTCAAACTTAGTGTTTATGAGTCTAGAACGACAATACGAACTCAACAGAACATCCAAAACTGGATTTTGATGAGTCGATCACGAAATTGCCTGTCATGTAGAACTGTAGGGCCCACAAAATAATATTTCGTCAACATTATCATATTCGAACCAAACTTGGGCCACAGGACCAGTGTAATGATGTGAATCCAATGGCACAATTTTCTTTGCGAATCGACGAGTACACACGAAGTTATGACGAGGTGTCGGAATAGGCCGATACGGTATTTTTTGGCAGATACGCGTTGGTTCCAGAGTGCACACACGTCCAAATCAAGTTCCGCGAAAGCCCACACGTCCGCGTTCACGTTATGCACCATTCAGCAAATTCCGCATGTGACAACGTGGCCTCGTTTGGCGGGATGCACACCGTATCAGAGATTTTTGGTGTTTAAAAAATAAGTTTTTGGTCGTTTTGGAATCTGAATAATTTAACCATTAAAGCAAACTAATAAAAACTAAAAGAATAGTAAAAATCTTGGTTATATTGTGAAGAAGTCCTTTCAACTATATTTTGAAAATAATTAACGAGTTGGTAAAAGATTGGACATGAACATGGGTTCTTGGACTGAATTTTTTAACTGTTTTGAATAGTTTTTTGACCAACTTCCGGTCGATTTTTCGATCAAACTCGGGTGCCTTAATTTGTTCCACTTGAAGAAAATCCTAGGGGGTTAGGTTGGGAGCGTACTAGTGAAGATGGAATACGAAACGGACGAGCGAGGAGGGAGAAAACTCCGTGCGAAGGGAGGGCCGCACGACTGCTGCTGCTGTGCGTGTGCGTGTGGGGAGGGGGGGCGGATCTGCGGCCGTCGGCGGCTCCGACGATGGTCAGGCGGCGGGGCAGCGGTACTGGAGGGCGACGCTCGTCTGGGGAGAGGCTAGGGGAGGTGGTTTAGGTTTAGGGTTAGGGTTTCGTTAGCATATATATATATATATAGAGAGAGAGAGAGGGTCGGGCCGGGTGTTTGGGGGGGATGTTAGAATTTAGATTTTATTTTATTTCTTTATTTCTTTTATTTATTTATTCTTTTTCTTTTCTTTTCTTTTGCTTTATTATATTCATAATTATATATAGAAAATCCCAAAAATAGTTAGGCACTTGAAAAAATTCTGAAAAATTTATATTTTCTCCAACAAATAATTTACAACCAAATTTATATCAATTAAAAAGATATTTACTAAATATTAATGAATATTTAATTAGTTAAATAAATCCATAAAAATTTATTTTCTACTTAATATTATATTAGAAGCATGCAGGGGATTCGGATAACGCAACTCGAGTGTCATGTGCGTAATAGGACCAGTTAGGCTTATAGCATATATTAGAAGCAATGGGTTGGGGTGGCATGTTATAATTGCACGCCACGACAAATGGGTTTATTAATCATCGTTTCCTCGTAATTGTGTCGCGAAAGTTGTGCGACCAAAATAAGGCATAGGATTACAAATTTGTGAGGGACAGTCATGGCAGGAGCCTAATTTGACTCGTCTAAGTCGAGCATGCTAGGTTGGTTGGAAGAAAAAGGCTAGTATTGCACTCAAAACCTTAAAAATATGGTGGTTGGTTTCCAAAGTTTAATTAAATTATCAAGTAAATATTAAAATGAAAAATAATAATTATTAATTATCGAACTAACCCTATGTAAAAATAACCGTGCTCACACTAAGAAAATTTGGAAATTTATTATTTTGTAGGTCTTCGTATCAGCTTTTCAGAAAATAAAATGGATCATTAAAATGAGTTTGGGATCTCCCAAATTCTCAAAAATAGCGAGACAATTTTTTTGTACGATGGACACCCTAAAATTTCTACAAAAATTTAGTTTACAAATTATTGAAAATAAGTTAAAAATATTGAAATCTTACCTCTACACGGTTATAACAAAAAACATGAAGGATAACGGACGTCGAAGTTGATCGCAAAGCAATCGCGGAGATAAGGGACACCAACAAAACCCATCTCTAAACTATCTTCTCTCTCTCCTCATTTTATTATTACGACATAAATATATTATTAAGGTTTTAATATAATATATATAGTAGTTTATAGGCTATTACTTGGGGGGGGGTAGCTGGACATGTGTCTTGATCTTGGTGGTCCTCTCCCAGACTCGACGAGGAGGAGGATTATGGCTCAGGCTCAGCATAGAGATCTACTCGGCTTAGAGAGGAAACCACATGGGTTTTCACCCACTAACTGTAGGGGCTGACACGTGGGGCCCAGTGCTCTCCCCTTAGTGGCTGACAACGAGCCCTAGGAATTTGGGCATTTTCTTATTAGGAAATAGATAAATATACAAATTAGAAAAATAATTTAACAACTCTCAAAATTGATTTAAAGAAATAGTTTTTTAACCTAAATAACTCCTAATAAATCCCAAAAGTTATCAAAAAAAATCCAAAAAAATCCTAGAAAAGTTAAAATACAATTCTAAGCCTAAGATAAATAGTTGGGTTGATATTATGGTCAAAAGCAACTACGATAATTATCAGAAGTCCTAAAAAAACTAATTCTCCTATTTTAAATTTACCAGTTAATTTCAAAAAAAATCCTAAAGATCCATAATAGTTTAATAACCCGTTTAAACCAACTTATGAGTCTTGGTTGTCATAGTTTGCCTATTTTCTACTTGTTACAACTATTGGCATGGGTTCGATGTCCTGAAATTTCTTGTTCATTCCAAATAAATTCCCACAAAAATAAAAAATTCTACGAAATTATAAATTACTTTCTTGGAAAGTGAATGCCATAGACGATTCTCTCGTGCCGGTGGAAGACCCTCTTTCGGGAGATCGCGAGCATTTCTCACCCCTAATGTCCTTTTTGGATTCCAAATTGGTGTCCTCGACTTTCCTGGAAGCCCACCATCGACAAAACTCGATGGACAAGTAGGTCATTGTCACACCCGTTCCCAGATTTGGTAGGCTTGAATTTATGATATTAAATTTTTCCCTATAGATGTATTCATGATGTATTTTATATGTTAATTCTTGTTAATTATGTTATATTTTATTTAGTTATATTTCTATTTATTGTGGGAGACTACCCGAGACCAGTAGTGAATACCTTGGCATTTGCCATTAACCCGTTGTAAATCCCCTGACCCAAAAAAGGTATCTTGTGTGTATTTTGTATTTCTTGTATTTATTTTAGATTATTTTTTATTAAATAAAACTCAATAATTTTTTAGGACACTTCACCGTGGTTTGGACATTAATAATATAGGATGGCCCCAAAAATCTGTATCACCCTTCATAGGAAGTAGCCTATACAGGAGACACTACATGTAGGATCTTTTTGTGGCACAGAAATTCGATCCCTTGGTGTTAGTATGACATTAGTGTAACGACCCTAGATTATGTGTTAAATATTTAGATATATTATATATATATATATATATATATATATATATATATATATATATATATATATATATATATATATATATATATATATATATAATTTAATTGTGGTTATTTTTTAACTCCAACATTCCTACAATTAGCATCCCAAAAATTTTCCTGCCAAGTTAGGCATTTTCTCTTTTTTATTGATTTGCATATTATTTACTATTAACCTATTTTGTTGGATATCTATTTAAGTAATTACTTAGTTAATTAGATAATACAATTATTTGATTTATTATAACTAGATAAATATCTAATCATTAATTATAAAATATTTTATAAATTATTTTGGGTGTAGTATTTTATTAAAATTTTACAAAGTAAATTTTCTAGAATTTATTTTGTGTGCAAATATTATTTTTGGATTTTTAATCTCATTTATATATGTTAATAAATATTTGTTAATAAATATATAATAATAATAATAATAATAATAATAATAATAATAATAATAATAATAATAATAATAATAATAATAATAATAATAATAATAATAATAATAATATTATTATTATTATTATTATTATTATTATTATTATTATTATTAGTAACAATAATAGTTAATAATAATAATAACAATAATAATACTAATAATGATAATAATAGTAGTAATAATAATAGTGATAATAATAATAATAATATAAATAAAAAGAAAAAAGAAAAAGAAAAAGAAAAAGAAAAAGAAAAAGAAAAAAAAGAAAAAGAAAAAGAAAAAGAAGAAAGAAGAAAGAAGAAAGAAAAACAAAAACAAAAACAAAAACAAAAACAAAACAAAAATTTATTAATCCTTAAACTAACTAAATCCTAACAAACCTAAACCTAATTCCTATTCACTTAAAGCAAAACCCCCATAAGCCAACTCCCCCCCACATCAACGCAGGAACCCATCTCCCTCTCCCTTATATATATATATATATATATATATATATATATATATATATATACATATATATATATATATATATATATATATATATATATATATAACCCTAACCCTAACCCTAGCCTGACCACCGGTGACCGCCCCTCCGTCCGACCGCCTCGACGCCGGCGCCGTCGCCGTCCGCGTGTGCGCACGTGCACGCATGTGGACATCAGCGTCCCATCTTTACGGTATGTTATCTATCTCATCTCTCATCCTTTTCTTGACCGGTTTGTCCTTGTACGTTCACAACCTAACCCTCTAGGATTTTTATTCAAGCGAGACGATTTTTTGTGTCCCGGATTGGTCAAAAAATTGACCAAAAAATGACCGAAAAACTGACCAAAAACAGTCCAGAATTTTAACTCAAATTCCCATATTCACACCCAATTTACCATCAACCTGTTTAATATTTTCAAAAACTAATTGAATAGTTTTCTTCTCAATATAACCGAGAATTTTTCTGTTCTCTTAGTTTTTGTTAATTCGTTTTATGTGTTAAAATATTCAGCCTTCAAAATGACCAAAAACTTAATATTTAAAACTTAAATTTTGTGATACGGAGTGCGCTCCGCCAAACGGGACCTCCTCGTCACATACCAATTGTACCAAAAGGCGCGTATGGTATATCCGGACGTGTAGACTTTCGCGGAAGCTGATTCGAACGTGTGTGCGCGTCAGAATCAACCCGTATCCGTAAAAGTCTCTATATCACGACTTTTACAAAATATTACCCCATTTTGTGTACGCTCGTCAGAATATGACAAAACTTGCACCATTATATTCATGGTATCACGCTGGTCCTGTGACCCAAGTTTTACACAATTCTGAGACAATTGACCAAGCCGCCTATTTACGGGCCCCATAGTTGACTTTAAGGGCGAATTTGTGTTCGGCTCACCGGAATCCAAAATTGGACATACCGTTGAGTTCGTATCATTGTTTAGAATTTGTTTGACCTATAATTTATCCCATTTAGAGACCTTTACCCCTGGCAAACTTTTTGGTGCAAAGTGGACCACAAGTGGACCCCGTTTTGACCCAAAATTACTGTTTTGCCCCTGTATCCAAATTGGACGAAAGGGTAGTATTTTCTAGCTATTTTGCTTATTCTGGAAATATTGGTGATGTTTATTTCAGCATCCGTAGATGTTCATTCGGAGGCCATAGTTTCTGATCCTCTGTACTTGACACCTGGACGTTTACATTACGCAGCTTTCTGCTAGGCAAGTATACCTTGCCATTGTACTGTGATTTACATTCTATATGGTGCATGTATTTTATTTTTATCATTTAGTTCATATATTTTAACTGCTATATAGACTGTGCGTCCAAGAATAACTTGGGTACAACGACGGTGGCATCGTATTTTATCTTTATTATATATTATGCATGTCGACCTAGTTTTACGAGACCACCACATGATTTAGAGGCATCATTATATTTCATTTGGTCATGACATATTTTTTACATGAGTTTTGAGTCTCATATAGATCACGGACTTACGTATTGACTGATCATTAGTACGTATCGGACGTGCAATAGGAAATAACTGCTAATAGAGATATATTAAAAGACTTGGCATTTATTAGAGGTCTTATCGTGTCATGGATATGACATGCTTAGAGCATGGGGTAGGAAGGACAACAAGTAAGGCGTTTGGGTTCCTTTGTATTTTCTTTGTGTAACCCGTACTCTCCGCAGGAGATGCGCGGTCATGATGACCCATATATTATTATTATCAAGCGGCCTCTGACGTTCAAAAGACGTCATGTTTATTAGGCCCTTGATTCTCCGAGAGAATTATGCTAATCCTATTTTAGCCAGATAGCCCACGTGTTGGAAAGTTGTTCTCAAAGTGCATTCACATAGATGGTTAGGCAACCCTTGGATGTTTATTTTTAGTACTTTATTGGCATGCTTCTATGTATCTTCTTACGTCCCTCTGAGGACCTGGTCCCTTTCTAGGTGTAGACGATCATGACTATTGCAGGAGCACGGATCAGGACTTGCTACTCCATTCTCTTTCGAGAAGGTATTCTCTTCGAGCCTCATTGTTCATTAGATGTACTTAGTTTGTTTACTTATTTATTTTAGTTGGTAGTAGATTTGTCTCCATCAAGCTACTTGCTCTTATCAAATATTTTATACTTGATTCAGTTATATAGTTGATTGGTTATTCATTTCTTTATAATTTCTATGGATGAGATTTAGTTATGCCCTGTGACTTATGACAAATATATACCACTTATGAATTATTGTTCATAATACAGCGTACGTATGTGTTATGGTTTCCATATATTAGAGTTGCTATATACATACGGCTGGCATGCTTATGTATTTCTAGTCCTACGTATTTTGGGACTGGGGCGTGATATATTTTTAGTGGTGGCCCATGTAGGTTGAGTTAGCCATTTCGGTTACGTAACTGTACCGAGCGGGCCTGCACCTAGGATTAGATTTTTAGGTCCCATTCACATTTGACTATGACTCACCTTCCTTCCAATCCGTTCTATTTAAATAATTGCATCCTACTTGATTCATGTACTTCCCTAATAGTTCCTTGAGTATAGCCTTCTGCTATAATGTAGGAATCCTTGTGGTTAGGATGATAATTAGGGTGACATTCCTACTAAGAATACAACTAGAATATTAACGCATCACTAAGTTTAGAATACCTAATGAACCCTATCACCCCTTACTTGTAGATTTATTGACCATTATCCCTTAATATATTTATGAAGGACTTGAGAGTAGTATAGAACTAGTAGGGTTAGTTAGAAATTTGACCATATTGTTTGACCCTAGTATTGAGGAACCAATAGAAATCCAAGGTTGAATATTAGGACTAAACCTAACTTTCATAGTGAGATAGTATTAGAGAACTATAAATTTAGATTCTTGTCTTGATATTAGCAGAACAGTACCTTAGGAAACCAAGAGAAATGAATAGAATATTTTCCTTGATCATACCTCGAACACAGAGATTAGCATACCACCTTCCC
This sequence comes from Iris macrosiphon, assembly GCA_036927795.1. Taxonomy (NCBI): domain Eukaryota; kingdom Viridiplantae; phylum Streptophyta; class Magnoliopsida; order Asparagales; family Iridaceae; genus Iris; species Iris macrosiphon. The sequence goes on from JAYESA010000013.1 coordinate 80,767,103, forward strand.
CTTAGGAAACCATGATATTATCAAGAGTCTTTCTATTTAATTTCATATCTTGTTCCTCCGAAACCTTAACGCTCACTATTTGTGCGACGACTAAAACTTTTCCTTCATCTTTCAATTAGTGCCACCTAACCCTTTTGATTGTAGGACAAATGATTCCTTTTATGTTAGGATATAGTGTTTATTAGGATTATAGTTGTAATCTTGAGTTTTAAAATTATGCTCTTAGTAGTTAGACCTTGACAGTTTGAGTTGCTCATTTAGATTATGATTTTATGATTATCCTTTAGCTTTAAATCAAGTAATCTGTTCCATATATCTCAATACATGTTATGTCCTCTTTCACTTGAAAGCTAGTAACTTCTCCCTTCTTAATATTAACACTTTTGTTCTATAAGCACTATGATTAAGACTTAAGATGACCATTATCTATATAATGCAATATGATACCCTAATAAGTACCAAGATCTTTTCCTTGTATACCCTAATAAGAGTTTCTATTTTATTTATGAGGACAAGGTTATTTTCTAGAATTTCCTCAAGGCAGCTACAATATTAGTTTATTCTTTTAAGTTGGGTAGTATGCCTCACAAAATAGTATCACAAAGTCCTTTTGCCCCATTAATGAAGTATAATTGAATAACATTAACTATAGACTTGCATAAGAATATAGTGCTTATCAAGACTGTAGAACTTAGAGGCCCATACCCCTATTTGGTCGACTAAAGACTTAGACAAGGAGTTAGTATGGCAACTGTAGAGGCACAACACCAGACGAGTCTTATCTTCTTGGTGAACTTGAATTATTTTGTACTTTTCTTCATCATAATCCAGCGTACTTATATTTTCTGGACTACCTCGACTTATGCTGCTATTATAGCCTAGTTTTGCAAGCTTATTCTTTTATCGAGCTTGTTCATGACATATGTATTATTGGGTGTGCATACTGATACAATTATCTAATTAGAATCAGTGTATTATGGTCTGATCAACCTTAGTGCGCTTGGTTCGCTCTTCGCATAACTACTTTACGTGGATTGAGATATTATTGACGTAGTTTGTTAGACGAATATACTTGCCCTCTAGACAAGTCAGAGCATATCATATCAGGTACATAACTGTTCTGATATGAACATGCGAATAAGAATTTACCAAATAGGATCTCATCCACAACTGCCTTGACAACTCTCTTTTGAATTCTTAAAATCGCCTTGAACCCCGTACTTGTATTCTATCACCTCCTCCTTGAATTCTTTATTATTGTTCTCCGTCTTCCCCTATTTCGGAAAGACGAACGTTCGTGCTTAGTATAAGTTTGATACACGGAGAGTACTAGATATACCCCATAGGCTAATCACATTACTTTGTGACTATCTTTTGTAATTAAGGGCATATCATATGTGATATATTTGGTGTTAAAAACTTTTGAGGATTGAATAAAATAATTAAATAATTTTAGGAAGCCTTTCTTAAATGTATAGCTTTATGTGATAGATGGGTAAATTCTAAGTTGGGTAGAAGTTGTATTATCAACTTGAGGTAATTTATTTTTAGATTGTGATCAAGTAAGATTAGATTGAGAGATTTAAGCCATTTAATTTTGAGAATTTTTACAAGAATGATTAAGATGATGAGGATTTAATGAATTTTGAAATCTTGATATTGCGGACCAAATATTTATGCTTTGAGTACATGATTTAAATTTTGAACATTGAAGGTTGAATCATCGATTTAAATTTTGAGGATAAATATAGAATTTTAGACTTGAACAATGGGTGAATTAGATTTAAAATTTTATAATTTGATGATTTGAATTAAAAGTTGAATTTTGATTGTGGATCTCCTATTTAAAATATTGAGGATGTAAATTGAGTTTAAAATTTTAAGAGTATAAAATTCATAAGTTAAAAATAGGAATAATATTTGATTAGAATTATTGTCTAGAGGAGATTATGATAGTTGGAAATTGTGATATAAATTTTGATGTGGGATGTCATATAGATTTGACTAAAAATTGGATGTTGATGATTTGAAAATCGAGAAGAGATTACGATAGATTGAATTTTGATTTAAACAATAGTTATTTTAATTTTGAAGTGATTGCGATAAATTTGAATAGATTTTGTTATTTAAATTTTTGGAAGAGATCGCGATTGACCTGCCTTACCTACGAATGTGAAAATTTTAGCAAATTATGCCTTATTTTTAATTTTGAGGACGAAATTCTTTTAAGATGGATAGATTGTAAATCCCCTGACCCAAAAATAGGTATCTTGTGAGTATTTTGTATTTCTTATATTTGTTTTAGATTAATTTTTTATTAAATAAAACTCAATGATTTTATTAGGACACTTCACCGTTGTTTGGACATTAATAATATAGGATGGTCCCAAAAATCTGTATCGCCCTTCATAGGAAGTAGCCTACACAAGAGACATTACCTGTATGATCTTTTCGTGGCACAAAAATTTGATCCCTTGGTGTTAGTATGACATTAGTGTAACGACCCTAGATTATGTGTTAAATATTTAGATATATTATATATATAATTTATTTGTGGTTATTTTCCAATTCCAACCTTCCTGCAATTAGCATCCCAAAATTTCCCCTGCCAAGTTAGGCAATTTTTCTTTTTATAGAGTTGCATATTATTTACTATTAACCTATTTTTTTGGATATCTATTTAATTAATTACTTAGTTAATTAGATAATACAATTATTTGATTTATTATAACTAGATAAATATCTAATTATTAATTATAAAATATTTTAAAAATTATTTTGGGTGTAGTATTTTATTAAAATTTTACAAAGTAAATTTTTCAGAATTTATTTTGTGTGCAAATATTATTTTTAGATTTTTAATCTTATTTACATATGTTAATAAATATTTAATAATAAATATATAATAATAAATATATAATAATAATAATAATAATAATAATAATAATAGTTAATAACAATAATAACAATAATAATAATAATGATAATAATAGTAATAATAATAATAATAATAATAATAATAATAATAATAATAATAATAATAATAATAATAATAATAATAATAATAATAATAATAGAAATAAAAAGAAAAAAACAAAAACAAAACAAAAATCTATTAATCCTTAAACTAATTAAATCCTAACAAACCCAAACCTAATTCCTATTCACTTAAAGCAAAACCCCCCTAAGCCGACTCCCCCCCCCCAGCAACGCAGGAACCCATCTCCCTCTCCCTTATATATATATATATATATATATATATATATATATATATATATATATATATATATATATATATATATATATATATATATACAATCAAAACCCTAACCCTAACCCTAGCCCGACCTCCGGCGACCGCCCCTACGGCCGACCGCCTCGACGCCGGCTTCGCCGCGCCGTGCCGCGCAGCCGCAGCAGCAGTCGCCTCCGCCGTCTGCGTGTGCGCACGTGCGCGCATGTGTACAACAGCGTCCCATCTTTACAGTATCATATCTCTCTCATCTCTCGTCCTTTTCTTGAGCGGTTTATCCGTGTACGTTCACAACCTAACCCTCTAGGATTTTCATTCAAGCGAGACGAGTTTTCGTATCCCGGATTGGTCGAAAATTCTACCAGAAAATGGCCGAAAAACTAACCAAAAATAGTCCAGAATTTCAACCCAAACTCCCATGTTCACACACAATTTGCCATCAACCTATTTAATATTTTCAAAAACTAATTGAAGGTTTTTCTTTTCAATATAACCGAGATTTTTTTCTGTTCTTTTAGTTTTTGTTAATTCGTTCTATGTGTTAAAATATTCGGCCTTCAAAACGACAAAAAACTTAATTTTTTATAACTTAAATTTTGTGATACGGAGTGCACCCAGCCAAACGGGACTGCCTTGTCATGTGCCAATTATACCGAAAGGCGCGATGGTATATCCTGATGTGTGGGCTTTCATGAAAGATGATTCGGACGTGAATGTGCGTTAGAATCAACCCGTATTCATAAAAAGTCCTCGTATCGTGACTTTTGTAAAACATCACCCAATTTTGTGTACGCTCGTCAGATTGCGACAAAACTTGCGCCATTGGATTCGTGGTATCACGCTGGTCCTGTGACCCAAGTTTCACGCGATTCTGAGATAGTTGACCAAGCCGCCTATTTCCGGGCCCCACGATTGACTTTAAGGGCAAATTTGTGTTCGGCTCACCGAAATCCAAAATTGACATACCTTGAGTTCGTATCATCGTTTAGAATTTGTTTAACCTATATTTTATCCCATTTAGAGACCTTTACCCCTGGCACGCTTTTTGGTGCAAAGTGGGCCACATGTGGACCCTACTTTGACCCAAAATTATCGTTTCGCTCATGTGTCCAAATTGGATGAAAGGGTAATATTTTCTAGCTATTTTGCTTATTCTAGAAATATTCGTGATATTTATTTCAGTATCTAGAGATGTTCATTAGGAGGCCATAGTTTCCGATCCTCTATACTTGACACCTGGACATTTATATTACGCAGCTTTCTTGCTAGGCAAGTATATATTGCCATTGTAATGTGATTTATATTCCATATGGTGCATGCATTTTATTTATGTCATTTAGTTCATATATTTTAAATGCTATATAGACTGCGTGTCCAAGAATAACTTTGGTGCAACGACGGTGGCATCGTATTTTGTCTTTATTATATCTTATGCATGTCCACCTAGTTTTACGAGACCACCACATGATTTAGAGGTATCATTATATTTTATTTAGCCGTGACACATTTCTTACACGAGTTGTGAGTATAATATAGATTACGGACTTGCGTATTGACTGATCATTAGTACGTATGGGACATGCAATAGGAAATAACTGCTAATAATGATATGTTAGAAGACTTGACAGTTATTAGAGGTCTTATCGTGTCATGAATATAACATGCTTAGAGCATGGGGTGGGGAGGACAACAAGTAACCCGTACACTCCGCCGGAGATGCGCAATCATGATGACCCCTATATTATTATTATTATCAAGCGGCCTCTGACTTTCAAAAGACGTCATGCTTTTTAGGCCCCTGATTCTCCGAGAGAATTATGCCAATCTCATTTTAGCCAGATAGCCCACGTGTTAGAAAGTTGTTCTCAAAGTGCATTCACATAGATGGTTAGGCAACCCTTGGATGTTTATTTTTAGTACTTTATTGGCATGCTTCTATGTATCTTGTTACGTCCCTCTGAGGACCTGGTCCCTTTCCAGGTGTAGACGATCATGACTATTGCAGGAGCACGGACCAGGACTTGCTACTCCATTCTCTTTCGAGGAGGTCTTCTCTTCAAGCCTCATTGTTCATTAGATGTACTTATTTTGTTTACTTATTTATTCTAGTTGGTAGTAGATTTATCTCCACCCAGCTACTTGCTCTTATCAAGCATTTTATACTAAATTCAGTTATATAGTTAATTGGTTATTCATTTATTTATGATTTCTGTGGATGAGATTTAGTTATGCCCTGTGACTTGTGACAAATATATACCACTTATGAATTATTGTTCATAATACAGCGTACGTATGTGTTATGGTTTCCATATATTGGAGTTGCTATATACATACGGCTAGCATGCTTACGTATTCCTAGTCCTACGTATTTTGTGACTGGGACGTGACACCCGTGCTAGGACCCATATGTCGGATGGATATCTGACTCGGTTCACTTTTGGAACCACTAAGCATATTTGGCAGGTTAGGATTGCATAAGGATTAGTCATGACTAGAATACCATTTTCTCCTCTTGTGTATATATACTCCTCTTTCTCTCTCCTCTCTTTCATTTTTTATTTCTTTCCTTTACTTCTTCTTTCCTCTTCCTCCTTCCCTCAAGAGCTCCCAATCGAAACCCTAAGTCCTAGCCCTAGACTTGGTTCTAGGAAGAGGTTTGTTAGTCCACCATGGCAAGTATATCTTGCTCAAAGTGGTGAAGCCAAAGATTTTTATATTTTTGCATATATGTAGTAATAAAAATATGTTTGATAAAAAAATATTCTACTTGATTTTCTTATTAGTTTTAGTTCTTGAAATTTTTGGTTTTGATGAACGATTTTGAGTAGATCTGAGTTTTAAAGTTTAGTTTTTTCATGGGTTCCAAAGTTTTTCTTCGTTTTGATCTATTAAAATATAGTATTTTAGAAAAATAATTTTTATGGTTGATTGAGAACTTTATTCTGAGCATTTTAGATTTTGGTTCACTTGATTCGGAGTTAAAATAAAGTTTTTACGAAGAAAACAATTTTTCAGGTTTATGGAGCTTTTCCGTCATGGCTGAACTTGCTGTCTGGAGAAGATGATGTTCCCATGCGGCCAACACCATATGCGGCCGAGACTTATATGCAGCATGATCCTTATGCGGCCTAGACTCTTTGTCGCATATACCTTCCAATATGTGTCCATCTTGTTGGATGCATGACTGACCATTACACAAAGTGTTATGGAGCTAAGTGACAGAACTCCTTGTGTTTTGTTCTCTGGACGAATGAGAAATTTGCTAAGTCTAAAGAGCAATATGATACTGAGTGACTTATGCAAAAAGCAGAGTATGCGGTCACCTTGCCTTGGACGCATGACTCTAAACCGTTGACACATCTTTCTTTGATTTTGTCATTTCTCTTTGACACTTTATGGCTTGTCACATCCATTACTTTAGTCACTTCTCTGACATATCACTTTGGCACTTGTCCCAAAGAGTGGACTTTTATCCGAAGCATGCAGCTTGGAGGAGTATGGGGCCTGGGATCGTATTTGGCCTGAGGTAGCATGCGACCGACAGTCCATGCGGCACCCGTCTCATGCGCCAAGTTGTGCATGCAGCTTAGCTATTTTATTTGGAATATTTCTTTGTTCTATGTGGTTGGTCTTAATAATTTCTTGTGATTGGTCCTAAGGAAAAATGGACTTAGTAACTCGACCTTGTGCTAGACATGACCATGTGCTCGAATTGACTATGTCATAAGTGACTAACCAGCTATGTGCATAACATGAGCTACGTGTCCCAATGTGATAATGCTCATATGACTAACTATAAGTTTGGTAATTCGACCCTATTTCTTGTATCCGTGATGACACAATTGCTCTGTGCTACATGTACATGTGTTATAAGGACACTAACGTGCGACCATATTATAATGTGCACTGAGGAATGACATAGATTTCTACGTGCTATGAGATTATATGTTTCAGGTTGTGCATCGAGAATGCCCTCTATACTAGGCGATATGTGATATTATTATATTACTTCCCCAGTACGGGCATGTTATATGAGTCAACTACCAAAGCGTGGCTAGGACTTGTGTTGATTGTTTCATCACGCTGGGGTGAATCCAAATTGAACTGCCAAGTGAGAAAGTGGATTCGTATCTAGCGTGCCCGTACTACGGTACGACATATAGGAGGATTGATCATGTGATACGCCATGTGATTCCCAACATAACCATAGGGTTAATCTAGGCAACTAAAACTGGTAGAACATTAGGAGGGATAGAATCCTGAGATTATGCACATTAGCCACCTCAGACTATCGTCATAGCGTGCAAGGCTGACCTCCAAGGATATTGGTTATATCCTCACTAGTGAACGGCAATATTCGAATACTTATATTATATAATGCGTTCTATGTAATTCTTGTATGGTGGCTTTATGAAGGACCGATGCATAATATACAATGTGTTATGCAATTACTATGGCTCGGTTAGCCCCGCTAAACAGCTCACGATCTGAGAATTTCAATATTGTATTATTCTGTTCTAAGATAACTCTGACTCCACATAACAAGTTGTAGGATTGATTTGTCGATTTAAAAGTGTATGTGCTGGTATTCTAGGGACATGAACTATTATGGTGCGAGGGTTCAACCATTGTCCTTGTTTGGTTGTAGGGTTGCGCCAATGTGTCATAATTGATCATGTACTGAAGTTGCATATTATACTTATATCTTAGCTAGTATGTGGCATGTGTGTTCTGGATTATATTGATATATTGTATCTTCGTCGTGTTCATAATTGGTGAGTCGTACCCTGTCTCAGAGTAGTGTGACACCTCTTGTCCTAGTTTTATTATAGAGGTATCCTGCTCCGATGAAAGGTCATACGCTTGCAGTTATGGCACAGATTCCTATTTTATGTACTTTATTAGTTTTTACTTCATTAACTTGTGCTCCTTTGTGGTACTTGTTATCGGGGCCTGACCCCGCTGGTTTTGTTTGGCCAGGTTTAGTAGTAAAGCCCGAGGATCATGTATTATATCTGACCGATGGCGAACACCAGGTGGATGTTCGTCGAGGAACTTGAGTGGATTTTTTCTTCCCCACTATGAGTATCATTTTATATTACCTTTTTGACGTTTAGCCGGCGGTACTTATTAGCCGATTTATCTGGATATTAGTTCCTCTATATGATTGTATATTATTCAGACTGCGGCTGACTTATAATTATGTACTCTTGACAATGTACTAGCTTATCATTCTGGATAACTGGTTTCATGATTATTTTGATAGAACGTCAGGGATGCCTAACTGCTTTATCTTACATGTTCATTCTTATTATTTCTTGGTTGATGATTGAGACATAGATGTTCTTGACCCTAGGTGATTTGATTGTAGTATGCACCCCCTTGTCTAGCTACAGCCGTGATCGTCGTACGACGTATAGTACCTTGTATGGGGTAGCGGGCCATGTCCGTCTCCGTATATCGGTACTGGGGCGTGACAAGGTTTTAGTGGTGGCCCTTGCAGGTCTGTCTTTTTAGACTTGTGGGATGTCTTGTTCTAGGAGTCTCAATCAAAAATATTTTCCTTGATATCCTGAAATTATCTTCTTCGATACTGAGCTTGGACTATCAACAGTTTGGTTTCTTGTTCTTTCTCGTCTTGTCGTTTGAAGTCTTGTGTCATTTTCCTTCAGGGGAACTTTATCCCCGCCTGTTAGGGCATAAGATGTGGTGGAACAGCTAGCAGAGTAAGATTCCATTGGGCGCCAGCAATAGACAATACTTTCTCAAGATCAAATTCGAGTAGAGCCAATAGGTGGACAACCTGTACCAAAGATCCCGGTACCCCCGGCAGTTCCAATAACACTAGCAACACTTGATACCCCGATATTATTAAAAATTAGCAGAGGTATGATGGCTACACAATAACATATGATAGAAGTACAATAGCAGCACCAGCATCTTCGACAACTGGAGTAGAACGTCATGTTAAACTAAGGACTGCAAACGACTCTGGAGGAGAGTGAAGAAGAAGATTATGGAACGTCATACAGATTCTGTCGACTTAACCCGAGCTATTTTGAAGGCACAGAGGATGCTATTACAGCAAATACTTGGCTTCAAGATATTAAGACGATCATGGCGGCAACTAAGGTTCCAGTAGAGGAGCAAGTCAATCAAGTCCAATTATAATTACAAGATCTTTCTCGTGACTTGTCGACAACGGAGGAAGTCGGCTTGAAGCATCATATCTCTTGGGACAACTTCAGAACCTGGTTCAGGACCAAGTATTTTAGAATAATGGCACAGTACGAGCTATAACAGAGATTTATTATTCTCAGGCAATCCGGCAGAACAGTGGATGGATACGCAGCAGAGTTCTGCATGCTGAGCAGGTTTGCTCCAGCTATGGTGACGACGAAAGAAGAAAGGGCTATGAGATTCCAGCAAGGGCTTTATCTCGAGATTCTACAACTGGTAAAAGGACATGACTACCAGATATTCGATGTAGTATTGATAGCGGCCAGGAGATATTAGCTTACCATCCAGAGGTTAGCTTCGAGGACTGGAGGACATAAGAGGTCGCATGCCCAGAACACGGGTGGAGGACCAAAACCCGACATTTGTATTCATGATTTGGCACCACAAGGGCCAGGGCCATCAGATAAGACAATAATAATTTGGAAATAATAGCCGAGACAACATCAACAACGTCCGGAGAACCCAGTAAGATATACATATTATGGCAAAGGAGGTTATACTCAGGATGTGTGCAGGATGGCAAGTAAAAGATTCTCGAGGTGTGGGGGTTCCTACCATATGATAGGTATTTGCCTACAAATGTAGAGGCAAGAAGGGCCATTGTTCGCCATTAAATTCAAAAATTCTAAAAAAAGAGCTTTATTTAACTAACAAACGAATGAAAGTACAAAGCGATCCTGGATGGACAATCTAAGTACAATATATTTGATTCTGGGGTGTGGCGATGGACAAAGAGTGATATGGCATCTTCTTTACTCCGTGGATGGTCCGATGTAGAGTAAGGAAGCTTACGTTCTCTTTTCGCTCATCTAGGTATGCTTTCTCTCTGTATTGGCCGGGGGTGATATTCTTTCTCTCTGAAGCAGAAGAAAAAAGCCAGCCCTTAGAACGTTCATGTTGCTTCTATTTATGGCCATCATGTTGATGGGCTATGGGTGCCGCATATGCCTATGTTTGGTGGCCGCATAAGGATCCTTCAACAGAATGCGGTTGCAATTGTCGCCGCATGCCATGGGCTGATTACCACATGATTTTTGTTGAGATATATTGTTGAAGAGATCTCGAGGTTGTTTTTAACCCGTTGTGTTCGTGACTTGGTCAGCTGGAAACGTAGTCAGCACCAACTATGCGAAGATCTCTGCAGTTATAACAAGAAGATCTTGTAAGTTGGAGGCCGTATAGCAACTTGCCCGCATGTGTCTTTCTGTGGCCGCATACTCGTTCTCGTCTAGCCTTGGTCGGATGGACACTTTGGCTGCATGATGACGAGACCGCATGGGTCTTGTAGCTGCATACATGCTCCCTTTTGGCCTTATGGACACTTTGATGCCTGTTGCCGAGGCCGCATAGGGCATAGCCGCATACGAAGAAACATGTGGCATAACATGTTTGTCGAAGCAATTAATACACTGATGTGACTTGTTATCTTTTTTTGAGCTATCATCTTCATGAGTCTTGAAGTGTCTCAGAGTAATAAGTGATGTGTCAGAGCTTCTTGTAGAAGCATAGAAAATACGGATCCATGCGTCCAACAACCATGCACCCCACGACAAAGCTCAGCAGAAATCGGACCACGTAGTCACCATGCGGCCCAGAAAAGCTACATTCATGCGATCCAAACAGCCGAGGCAAACCTTGGTCGCATATGGACCTAACATGACATCCTGACTGCCAGATCAAGTCTGACATAGAATCCTGACATAAAGGATTCTTTGAACGCCTAGAAAGACGAAACCACACGAAAAGACAGAACTCACAAGGAGTGTGCAGCACCACGTGTATAACACGACAAAAGATTCCATGCGGCTCTGGCCCATGCGTTCCAAACTCCATGCATCCCATGCGTCTCTGGATGTCATGCAGTCCATGAATCCTAGATTCTACATGTCCCATGGATCTCTGGCCACGTATGTCCCTGACTCCATGAGTTTTATGCATCTCTGGCCCATGTGTTCCAGACTACATGCATCTCATGCATCTCTGACAGCCATGCAGTCCATGCGTCCCAGATTCCATGCCTCTCATGCATCTCTAGCCGCCATGCAGTCCATGTGTGCCAGATTCCATGCGTCTCTTACATTTCTAGCCGCATGCGTCCCAGATTTCATGCATCCCAAACGTCATTCAAACCAAATCCTGCTGTTACAACTGAAGTGATTCTCTCCAACCAAATAGCGGCCACACGTCCATTTGACCAAGTCGTGCCTAAAACAGTTAAGAACTGCCCAGATACTCAGCAAATAATAAAATCCCAACAAATATCCACATGGCAGCGGAGGTCGGATTCGCGTGCATGGCTGTAGCTCCCTTCTATTAAGAGGGGACATGTGGCAAAATTCCACCATCCATGCGGCCCAAAATCTATGCGGCCACAGGTATGGCTATAAATAGTAGGATATCACACCAGAACAAAAGGCGGGCTAGCTATCTGCGAACCTATACTTAAGATAGAGAGAAGAGCCCCTGTATCGGATCGTCCACGGAGTAAAAAAAAATTTATACTCCTAACCCTCCATCGTCACCCCCTCCCCCCGAAAATAAATTTGTACTTAGATTGTCTTCTAGGACCACTTTGTACTCTCTTTTCGTTTGTTAATTAAATTACGTTCTTTCTTAAAGACTTTTGAATTTAATGGCGAATAAGATGGTGACTCTACTGGGGACATCCTTCTCCTATGATAAGAAATTGGTGATGCAGTCCGATGCGGCCATGCTCGGCTCAACACAAAAGATGCTGGTAGTTTCCTTCGACTAGAAAGCGTTCGAGAAAGTGCTTTCTGAAGAAAGTGCTAATCCTTCATCAATGCTAGCCAAGCCTAAGAGGACCCGCAGGACGTGGATAGCAAAGGCCGATACGCCTCGCCCAACTGTGGAGCAGGCGCTTCCAGCCTCTCGCTCTGTTGCTGATGATGGTCGTCAGGCGAATACCTAGGACATCCAAGTCCATACGGCCGTCCCGTTTGACGCAGAAACTGCTCGGCACCCAGACTCTGGCAGAGGAAAGCAGTACAATGCCAGACGTTTTGGTGCTGAGGCAGGTTCTATGCGGCCAAGAAGGATGCCGCATAAGACTGGCCATGCAGCATCAACTGACAGTCGTAGGCTAACGGTCGCATGCGGCCTTGACTGTAAAAGAACATCTATTTTCGACTGTATCTCCTGCGGCGCAGATCCTATGCGGCTCGCTGAGATTGGCGAAAATCCTAAACCTTGACTCTTTGTACTATGCACCTGCGGGTGCTAAGTCGAAGAATCCTAGGAAAGTGTGAGCTCATCAAGCTCAAGCAACTATCCAGTTAGCTGACCATCAGCAGGCACCATTAACCGTTACACGGGCCCCTGATGGAAAGTTATATAGGACCGCCCCATACGTCCATCCTGCAGTGGCAAAGGAACAACATCGGTCTCAGAAGTTTTCTACTGACGATCCGAGGGTAGTTCTTGTACGAACCCTAGATTAAGGAGCAAACACAACACCTACGTACCCCTGCGCTCGGTCCTTCCGGGACCACAAAAGGGTACAAAGGTGAAACAACCCTTATTTGATTTACATAATGTGACCAATCATAAGCGCAAAGCGAGAAAAACAACTGTGGACGATAAAACATCCTCTCCAGGATATCAATGTGCCAAAATCATTATCAATTGCTGCTGTAATAAAGTGGCAACACCTACAAGTGGGTAGTCGGCCTTCCAGCGACTGCACCAGACATCACCCATCCAACAATAACCCAGAGATCAGGTGTAAGTACCAGAGGAGGAGAAGCTGCCCTCTGCCTCATGTTACTCGACTCAGAAGCTTTCTGCCACAAAGGGAGGAAAGAAGTCAAGTACCTTCAATATGTCGCTCTCTGCCAGTGCATTGCGAAGGCGACTACCAGGAGGGCTAACAATGGGACCTGCTGAAGGCGTTTTCCATGGCACTTGCTCAAGGAAGAAACTGTCAGCTACTGGGGGTAGTTCTTCCTTAGAACCCCTGGGGGTGGCCCAAGCTGAGGGTAGTATTTCCTTCGACTTACGCAACAACCCGACGTTTTGAGAAGACATCGATTCCCAAGGAACGGGCTCCGAGATCCCTGGGGTTAGCTACCCTCGCCAGGTTGATGTAGCCTCCTACGATGGGGGTAGTATTTCTTTCGAGTCCGAGGAGGAGAGCGGCGCGTCGTCTTTCCCTGATGACTACTCTCGCCAGGGGTCTGAGACAAAAAGTACGACATCTACTACCCCGTCTATCTCTCCCCATATGAGGACGGTATACATAGCCGGGGACGACCATGAAGGCCCCAACGACCACCAGCACATCGAGACCCTCGAGGCCATAATGTAGACGAAGGGTGCATTAATGCAAGCCTTAACCCAGATAATACTAGAAATTAAAGCAAATATGGCTTCTCGACCAACAAGGACCCTGGATAAGCAAACTTGGACCCTGGGACCAACAGGGATTCAAACACAAATCCCTACCCGTGGACAATAATTCTCACCTGCCTGTCTTGTCTGCACCTTCTGCAGGCGATGAGGCCAATGAAGCAATGAAGGAGGACTGGAAACTCCGAGCTCGCCTAGATTCCATGGGCAATCGGGACTCACTCCGGGATCTTGGGGTGCGACAACCATACCCGATAGAATGAAGGGATGTACCGTATCCACCCAAATACAAGTCCTTCAACATAAACATATTTGACGACAAGTCCTCCCCTCGTCGATTCATTAGTTACTTCAAGATTACAACGAGACACCTACCCCGCGACGATGCTATCCTTACCAGAATCTTCGTCGGGGCATTAACGAGGGTAGCTTTTGACTAGTTCTACAGTCTCAAAAATAATTGTATCTCATCATTCGATGACCTCAAGTGTCTGTACCTCAACAGATTCTTTGAGGCAAAAAATGATATGACAATTTCCTATCTGATGGGTGTCGCCCAGGGAGAAAGGGAACTGACGCAAAATTACATCGAGCGGTTCCGACAAGCAGTGCTAAGGTTGTCCCCTGGCAATCCCGAGGCCACACTAATAGATATGTGCCAGAAAATATGCTTTCGAAAGTCAGCCTCTGGATTCGCGATATCCAGTTCAAAGACTGGATGACATTCATTATAAGCGTTGTCAACGCTGGAAAGAAGCTAAAAGATGTCCGGCAATTGGGAATCCATATCCCTACTACTGAGAAAAAGAAAAGCGCCCTAGCAACAACAACAACAGGAATAGCTATAACAGCAACCGCGATGCGAAAGAAAAGCAAGCCATGGTCGCTAATGTGACCAAGAAACCTGAGTAAAAGTAGGCAGAGGCTCCAAAATCAAAGGAGACCTATTCTTTCGAAGATGGTGATGTCAAGCCCATCTTTGACATGCTGATGCAGAAAGGTAAAATTTGGCTCCCTAATATCAAACATCAGCCTGAAGCGGAGAATATAAACAACCCAAAGTATTATCACTTCCACTGGTACGTTCACCACCCGATGCAGGAGTGCTACACCTTGAAGGGGTACATCCAACGGTTGATCGATACCTAGGCTCTCTCCCTGGATTTTGACGATATAACGGTAGCCGCTAACATGGTGTCCCTCTGGTTTGGCAACTTCCTACCGACGAAAACCCAAGACGGGGTGATCCCGATCCCCAAGGAAACTATGGAAGTTGTCAACCTTCCGTCCGCTCGAAACCAGACGGACGGACTGATACCTCTTACCACACCACGAGGAGAGGTCATATGGTTTCATCCAGATCTCGTTCTGGATTTGACGTAGCCGACATCATCTTCCACCGCCAAATCCAAGGGCAAGAAGTCTAAGTCCTGCTACACAGTTTTCTCCCTGGCCGAGGAAGTGGCGGCAGGAACAACGAGATAGGGCATAATGTACCAACCCTCGTACGATGCCCCGGGCGATGATACACTCTCGATTATCACAACTACCACTGTTGATCCAGGGCCATCCCAGCCTCCGCCGACGGATAAGTCTAAACAAAGATAAACTCGCATCGACAAGCCGCTGCGTAAGGATGCACAAGGGCTGGAAAAATCCTACAACTTTGATATTCTGGCACAACTCACCAATACTCCGGCAAAGTTGTCACTGTTCGATTTGCTCTGCCTTTCTAGAGATACTCGAGCCGCCCTGAGCGAGGCATTATAAAATGCCAACACCTATCTGGCGTAGGTCATGCCGCCAGCTGAAGATCCGACGATATGCTTCAATTATAATAATGTTACGGATGTAATACCTAATATTTATGTTCTCGCAATAAGACATGTTGCTAAAGAATAACAAGCATGATCGTCCCTATACTACAAGGGTATATTGATGCTATAAAGGTGGACCGAATGCACATTGTCATGATCCACACCTGGTGTAGGGACGTGAGTAGTGAACAACGTCCAGCCTACGCAGCAGCATCGACGGTAGAACGTTGTTTGGGTAAACTATCTATCTAGCAATAATGATCATCAAGATATATAATGCCACCAATGAAGTATAAATACTCAATCACAGATCTATAAGATGGAACAATCATATGAATATGATATAAAGAACTGAAGAGTCAAATACAACTCATAAGGCAAAATAATATCCAATGAGTCATCAAATATAATAAAAAATACTAATGTCAAATACTGGAGACAAATCCAGTACAATAAACCTATCTATTGAGCTACAAGTACTGGGTCATCTGTCTCAACTGGGATGAGTCCCTCTTGAGCCGAAGTCTCTGGCTCTAAGCCAACTATGTCCTGAGGCCCGTAGTGAGTGGGATACCACTCCTCAGTATCATTTGGGAAAAATATATCCAGTCAAGAAAGGAGCAAAGTATACCTCTAACAGTAGTTCCAATAAATGATAAAAACTGTGTAACAGTAAATAGAGTGAATATACAAGATTCAATATACAAGTACAAGAGATATACAAAATACGAATACTGAAATTAAATACAAGAAATAAGCAACATAAAAATGAGCAAGAAATACTACTACTACTATGTGAGTGAATACCAGCTTCAATATGTGATCGGCTTGAGAACTTGTACAAGGATTAGGGCCTGGTTAATCGTACATACAGTATATGATCAACGCTCACAAGGACATGCACAAGAAAAAATATGATTACATATCTATGCTAACACTCCCTGCCCCGACTGGTATAGTGGATCCAACCATGGTACGTTATGACACGGGATTCACTTGGTAGGTAGCTAGTCTCCCCAAGAATTAATATCTATACATGTACAAGAAGAACGAGGAACAAGGCTTGCACAAGATGCACCCTAAATACCAAGAAATAACATCTTATGACGAAATCTGGATATACCAATCCGTGTAACTATCGTATCAAGAAATCAAGGATATCTACACTAAATACAAGAAATATAGGGGATATCATAAATAAAAAACTATCAAAGAATGTACTTGTCTGAAATCCGGTGAACAATATCAAAGATGTCCAGAATGGTGCCTCGGAGACCTAAATATGGCATATTATATCAAAATAAGGTTTTGGAATAAATACAAGTTAAACTAGTCAATTCTAGGTCATAAAACTATTTCTAGGTCAAAATAGTCAAACTAGGTCAACTCTAGGTCAAACTTAGTCAAACTAGCTATTTCTAGGTTGTATGAGTTCATCTCTAGAATACTGGATCCATACACTATGTAACTAGGCTATACTATCTATAAGATACTAGTATAATACTGTATCGTAAGACACATAAAATACTATATAAGAAAGTACTATAACAAATATAAAATATACTAGTATTCCTAGCTAACTAGTACTATGGGATACCTTGGCTTTGAACCAACTTGGTATCGCACTACCTAAACCCCATCTTGATACCCAATATCAATACCTAGTCTTTACTACATCATCTAAATATTACCTTTCATAACACAAGGTAAAACTAACCTAGCTATCTAATACCTATATATACCCAAATATATAACACTAATATGTGCATCAAATAATATGTAGCATCACTCATGACAAGCCCATTCATTAGGAGGATGACTTAATTAGTTAAACCAATTGGATTAGAACCTTCCTTCCTTAATTTATTCCTTCATGACAAGTCGCAAGGGGTATTGTAGACTTTTCATAGTGACTTAGAGAAGGGTATTTTGACCTTGGCTTTGAACCAACTTGGTATCGCACTACCTAAACCCCGGTTCATCAATCAGCATCATCCTGAGGAGTCTGCTATAAACCTTGGGCATCCCGATGTATCGTCTGGTAGCTACCAATTCCGCCATTAGTGGATTCAACGCAGGAAGAAGCTACCATCTGGCCAAGATTTGCCTGAAGTTCCAGATACTGAAATAAAAATAGAGGTCACTTGCTATGTCATTGACATAGATGTATCCTACAACGTCTTGCTCGGACGCCCCTAGATACACCAATATATGATCGTGCTATCAACCCTGCACCAATGCTTAAAGTACGTCAACGATCATGGCATTATCAGAACGGAGTTCACAGACATTGACCCATTTAAGGGAGTCGAGACATACTACTCCGATGCCATCCTCTACAAGCAAACCCACCAAGACAAAGGTGGCAATAAGGCCGATGATGAGGCCGAGGTTACGACAACACCGGAGGAGCCCATGAGAACCCGTCTCAAGGCTTGCACTCCCGATGCAGCCACTTCCCTCATCGTCAAGTTGCACATGAAAGCACCGAAATCTCTGGCACCTTCCACAATGTTCCAACCTCTGGTCGTTCATCTTCATAGGCCAAATCGACCACAGAAGGAGGATCTCGCACCATCTGCTCCTTCCGAACCTCTGGTCATTTGCCTTCATAGCCCAAATCAATCGCAAAAGGAGGATCCCACACCATCTACTCCTTCTGAACCTCTAATCGTTCACCTTCATAGTCCAAATTGACCATAGAAGGAGAATACCGTACCATCTTCTCCTTCAGAACCTATGGTCATTCATCTTCACAAACTGCCAAAAGAAGACCCGACCACGGTTGCAGCCTCCGAGCCTCTGGTAGTAAAACTGCACAGGAAGCCACCAACGCCTTTAACTGTGCTGGGGGTAGCCCATGAGGATGACAAACTGGAAGAATATGTGGCCACTCAGGCCAACGTCCCTTCCCTCGATGATGTGATTCCTCCGAAAATGATACCTTATTTTATCAATAAAGGGCTATCTTTGAATTATTTTGAGCATACACAAATCAACACATTACACTCTATGGAGCACGGTCTAGGCTTACACCTGCAAACATAGGTTACCACTATCTACACAGCGCACCAGATGCTCCCCAGCCAAGACTCTTACTTCCTAGTCCTACCCAGGAAGAGAGGAGAGAAGCTCATCATCTTAGGCTAGGTAGATCACCCCCAATCCTTCATCCCAGAAGAACTAGATCCGGAACTTGATACTAGCAAAATATCACCTAACCGGTACAGTTTTCAAGCTAGAAACCTCATCCAAAAGATGGGTTACAATTTGAAAATCGCCAAAGGCGTGAATTACGACAAGGGTCGACGGCTTCCACTGTGCCTACATGCTCCTGCAGGCAAGTCCGAGAATTACTACCAGAAGACCAAACATAGTTTAGGGTACGTAATACCTCCCACAAGTCCCAAGGGTTCAGATGAAGAAGATAAAGTGCACTTGCACTCTTCAGAATCTTCAGCTTGGGACTCCGACGTTAGCATCGGGGATGTGCTCAGATGAACACTATCCTCCAACATGGTGTTTGCCTTAATTCGTAATGGGAGATATGATTCGAATAATGAGAGCCTCCACGGAGGATAAAATCATACAAATCAACCTTGGCGACGAATCATTCTCCAAACCTATCTTCGTCAGCACAAGCTTGGCCGACAAAGACCGAAAATCCCTTCTACAACTCGTCAGAGAATAGATCGATGTCTTTGCCTGGAGTTATGAAGACATGCCAGGGCTGGATCCTCAAATCGTGGTCCATAAACTCAGTATTTTGTCGAACGTCAAATCGGTCAAGCAACAACAACTAAAATTTTGGTCGGACATAATTGTCACGTCCCAGTCCTAAAATACGTAGGACTAGGACACGTAAGCATGCCAGCCGCATGTATATGGCAACTCCAATATATGAAAACTATAACACATGCGTACGCTATATCATGAACAATAATTCATAAGTGGTAAAAACTATCACAAGTCACAATGTATAATCTAATCTCATCCACAGAAATCAAATGAATAAATAACCAATATCTACGAAACTAGATCTCAAAATAAGGTATCTAATGATGGTAGTCGGATGAAAACAAATCCACTACCGAACTAGAATATAAAATCAAATACAACAATATAAGTACAACAACCAATAATCTCTGAGACTCAAAGGGGGAGCTTCTTGGAACATAAGTAACCAGTCTGGATCTGCGCTTTTGTGAATACTCGTGAACATCTACACCTGGAAAGGGACCAGGTCCTCAGAGGGATATAACAAGATACATAGAAGCATGCCATAAAGTAAATACTGTAAAAACTCGAGGGTGACCTAACCAGCTAAGTGAATGCACTTTGAAGACAACCTTGGTACGTATGGGTAGGTGAAAGGTATAAACCATAGCGTCGAGCCAGAGGCTAAGTACCTAGCATTAGCTGTAAACTGGATGCCAGGAGTATATGCTGACTACATCACCGATCATGATAGCGCGCAGCTAGTAACCTCTGCCGGATGTATCGACAAGCATATACGCCCATAACCGGGTAACACTGTCCCATAACCGGGTATCACTGGCCTATAACCGGGTAACACTGGCCCATAACCGGGTAACACTGAGGCTCACGGCTCCGCAGTTTACTATGAAACTACGACAACCAAATGTCTGTCCTATACGCCTACTAATTGTCTTCCCCGCCCAATGATCTATGCATGTTGTATCTGCAACACGCAGTAGCTACTACATCGAGACAGAGTACAAGTATCAGTTTCGTAACTCTGGCTTATAGTCTATCGTTAGAACGATAGTCCAACCTCACAACCAAACAAGGACAAGGATTGGACCTTCGTACTACAATAGTCTATGCTCCGACTACTAATAACTGCTAAGTCTCTAACATGCATTACTATTAGAAAGTTATACCCTATCCGTCGCACGACCTTCACGTACAGGTGGCCAACCGCATAAGCAAGTATCCTCTTACATTATATAGTATTAGTCATCCTAAGTCTTAATCATAGTGCTCATAGAATAGAAGGGTTAACATTAAGAATGGAAGCGTTAGGTGGCACGACAGAAGAACATACTTAGTCGTTGCAAAAATAGTGAGCGCTAGATTTCGGAGGAACAAGATGTGAAATTAAAAGAGGGAGACTCTTGATAATATCATGGTTTCCTAAGGGAAGATGCTATGTTAATCTCTGTGTTTGAGGTATGATCAAGAAAATATTCTAAGCATTGCTCTTGGCTTTCTAAGGTACTGTCTGCTAATCTCAAGACAAGAATCTAAATGTATAGTTCTATAAATCTATCCCATTATGAAAGTTAGGTTTTAGTCCTAATCTTTATTCTTGGGTTTCTACTGGTTCCTCAATAATATGGTCAACAATATGATCAAACTTCTAACTAATTCTAGTAGTGTCTATACTACTCTCAAGTTATCCCTAAATATATAAAGAGCTAATGGTAAATTAATCTATAGGTAAAGGACGCTAGGTTTCATTAGGTATTTCTTATCTTAGTGATGTGTCAATATCCTAGTTGTACTCTTAATAGGAAGGTTACCCTACTTATTATCTAACAACATGGACTTCTATATTCTAGCAGGGGCTATACTCAAGGAACTATTAGGGAAGCATATGAATCAAGCAGGATGCAGCTATTCAAATAGAACAGATTGGAAGGAAGGTGAATCATAGTCAAATGTGGATGAGATCCTATATTCTAATCCTAGGTGCAGGCTTTCTCGGTACAGTAACGTAACCGAGACAATATACTCTCAACCTGCATGTGCCACCACTAAAAATATGTCATGCCCCAGTCCCAAAATACGTAGGACTATGACACATAAGCATGCCAACCGCATGTATATGACAACTCTAATATATGGAAACTATAACACATGCGTACGCTGTATCATGAACAATAATTCATAAGTGATAAAAACTATCACAAGTCACAATGTATAATCTAATCTCATCCACATAAATCAAATGAATAAATAACCAATATCTATGAAACTAGATCTCAATATAAGGTATCTAATGATAGTAGTCGGATGGAAACACAATAATATAAGTACAACAACCAACAATCTCTGAGACTCGAAGGGAGAGCTCCTCGGAACATAAGAACCAGTTTGGATCTGCGCTCCTGCGAATACTCATGAACATCTATACCTAGAAAGGGACCAGGTCCTTAGAGGGATATAACAAGATACATAGAAGCATGCAATAAAGTAAATACTATAAAAACTCGAGGGTGACCTAACCAGCTAAGTGAAATGCACTTTGAAGACAACCTTGGTACGTATAGGTAGGTGAAAGGTATAAAGCATAGCGTCGAGCCAGAGGCTAAGTACCTGGCATTAGCTGTAAACTGGATGCCAGGAGTATATGCTGACTACATCACCGATCATGATAGCGCGCAACTAGTAACCTCTGTCGGATGTATCGACAAGCATATACGCCCATAACCGGGTAACACCGTCCCATAACCGGGTAACACTGGCCCATAAACGGGTAACACTGAGGCTCACGGCCCCGCAGTTTACTCTGAAACTACGGCAACCAAATGTCTGTCCCATACGCCTACTAATTGTCTTTCCCGCCCAATGATCTATGCATGTTGTATCCGCAACACGCAGTAGCTACTACACCGAGACGGAGTGCAAGTATCAGTGTCGTAACTCTGGCTTATAGTCTATCGTTAGAACGATAGTCTAACCTCACAACCAAACAAGGACAAGGATTGGACCTTCGTACTACAATAGTCTATGCTCCGACTACTAATAACTGCTAAGTCTCTAACATGCATCACTATTAGCAGTTATACCCTATCTGCCGTATGACCTTCACGTACAGGTGGCCAACAGCATACGCAAGTCCGTGCCCTACATGAGACTCACAACACGTGTAAGAATGTGTCAAGGCCTGGGGAGTCATATCGATAACTCCACAACTTTAGGTGGGTCTACTAGACACTAGGTCAGACACAAGTCCTAACGTCAACGCCATCGTTGACTGCACCCGAGTCTCTCTCGGACGTGCACAATTATAATAATAAATATGCAACTAATAATATAGAATTTAAACAATACAACAAGGCAAGGTATACTTGCCTGGCAAGAAAGCTGTGAAGTACCAACAACCTGCTCCAGAAGTCGTATAGAATAATCTGATATCCTCGGTATGCGCGCACGGGGACGACGATGACGACGACGAGGGTGACGATGATTGAGGTTGCTAAAGGTGATGGTTAAGGGTGATAATGACTATGGTGATTAGGTGAGGAGGTGAGGAGGATGCTGTAGATGGTGACTGGGATGATGGTGATGATGTAGATGGTGACTTAAATGATAGGGTGATGATGGGGATGAGACAATGATGATGGGGTGATGATGATTGTGTTGATGATGGGATAATGATGATGATAATGATGATGATGATGATGATGATGATGTGGACGATGGGGATGACGAGGATGATGATGTGGACGATGGAGATGACTAGGATGATGATGTGGATGATGGTGATGGGGTATTAATGAGATGATGATGGTGATGGGGTGTTAATAAGATGATGATGGTGTTTATACTCCAGCCAGTGGGGGAAGGTCCGGCCAGTGGGGGAGGTGCTGGTCGAGGTCAGGGATGAGGGGAGGTGGTGGTGGTGTTACTAAGGGAGGAGGAAGGACAGGACAGGGAAGAGGGGACAGGTGGCTCGGGAGGGAGGAGAAGAGGTGGTGGCGGTGCTGGTGGTGTAGTGGTGTTGGCCGGGATGATGGGGGGATCCCGACGGACAGTGGTGGTGCTGGTGGGAGGAGAACGAGTGGAGAGGAGGTCAAGATCGACGTGGGGGCTTCAGCGGGCTGTGGTGGTGCTGGGAGAATCCCGGCGGGGTGATGTCGACGGAGGAGGAGAAGTTCTCAGGGTTGAGGTCCGAGGTGGAGTAATGGTGAGGAGAGGAGGAGAGGGGGTCCGGCTGTCGTAGATGGCGGAGGAGGATGGTCGACGGAGGGAGGTTGAAGGAGATGGCAATGGTGGTGGGGACTGCTCGGCGCTGTGCAGTCGGGGTCATCGACTAGGTCCAACGGGTTGGATCATTCGAGAAGGGGACAGGGACGGGTACAGTCAGGGACCGGAGGGGACATTCGTGCTAGTAGTGGCTGTGCTGCACGGAGGTGGTGGCGGTGGTGAAGAGGATCGCGGGGGAAGTCATGGTCCGGTGAGGCATGGTCGAGTCGGGTGCTCCGGCGAGATCGGCTTGGGGAGGAAGAAGGTGAACAATATATGGGAAATGGGGATTCGGCTAAATTTTAGTTTTAGGTTTGTTTTGATGTGGGAAAATTAAGAAAAAGAAAGGAAGTGGTGTATTTATACATGTGGAATTTTTAGGTTTGGGGTTGACCTAGGATTAGGGCTTGGTCAACGCTCCTTGGGATTGGGCCTTGGGCTTACATGAGGATGTTTGGAGGGCTATAATTGCATTGTTTAAATGCAAGGATAGGTTTAAAAATAAAGGGGGCGATGTTACGCGTTGCACATTTCAAAAATTATGAAAAAATCCCTATGAAGGGGAAAGTTGGATTTCTTCATGTATTGTCCAATGGGGTGGACACCTCAATGTAATTTTACATAAAAGCGCCCAACAATTGGGAAAATTGCACAAAGATGGAAATTGGATTTTAATTAATTAAATTAAATTCGCAATGTGTTCTTGAATTAATTTGAAGTACATGGGAATAAAATTAGGTAGGACACAAGTGTCATAGTCGTAGAGGATTCAGTATAGAATATTATCATAATTTTGGGTTGCACAAAACGGTCAAGATTATGTCTCCAATTTCGATTGGAACGCACAAGGGTACAAAGTCATATTTTATTTAGAATTAAATAATAACGTCTGCGACGAATGTTGTGCGACTAAAATGTAGCACAAGAGAGAGTGGTCATGAGTTATACAAAGGTCAGAATGGTAGGCGGGCACGTCTGGATAAGGTTGTGAAATTTATAGATAGGCAATGGCTAGTGTAGTACTCCAATTATCGAAGCAACGGTAAGGTGCGCTAAGCGATATAAATATTGTATAGTTAAATCAAATGCCGTGTTCTATTTCTAATTGGGTTCAACTAGCCCTAATTTCACTATCTAAGCCAAGTATGCCTAATTTTGGGTGAGGGGATTTACAATAATGAATTCCATCCAAGCTGAAGTCAACAAGCTGATAGCTACTGGCTTCATCCGCAAGGAACAACATTCCGACTGGGTAGCCAACATAGTGCCCGTCGTCAAGAAGA
The DNA here is from genome assembly GCA_036927795.1 of Iris macrosiphon. NCBI lineage: Eukaryota > Viridiplantae > Streptophyta > Magnoliopsida > Asparagales > Iridaceae > Iris > Iris macrosiphon. The sequence continues at coordinate 80,792,059 of JAYESA010000013.1, forward strand.
ATAGGAAGATTCAAATATGCATCGACTTCCATGATCTGAACGCGGCATATCCTAAGGACGAATTCCTTCTTTTGATCACCGACATAATAATCGACAATACCTGTAGCTTCGAGCACATGTCCTTCATGGACGGCTTCTTAGACTACAACCAAATGAAGATATTTTTCGACGATGAGAAGCATACATCGTTCCGGACCCCGATAGGTATATACTGCTACACGATCATGCATTTCGGTCTAAAGAATGCAGATGCTACATACCAGCGAGCTATGAGCACTATTTTTTGTGAACATCTGCGTAAGACGGTGGAATGCTACATAGACGACATCGTCGTCAAGATTCGCTCTAAAAATAATCAACTCCAAGACTTGAGGACTGTATTTGACTTAATACGTGCACACCGCCTCAAGATGAATCCTACCAAGTCCTTCCTGGGAGTCTCTAGGGATAAATTTCTGGGTTTTGTCATCATTTTTTGAGGTATTCACATAGAACCCGACAAGACCAAGGCCATCTTGGAGATGAGCCCACCAAAGAACCTCCGGAAACTCCGCGGCCTTCAATGGAGGCTGGCATACATCAGGAGGTTCATATCAAACCTCTTTGGATGTTGTCGGCCATTCACCCAGCTCATGAAGAAAGGTGTCTCCTTTGTCGGGGATAAAAAATGCCAATGTGTGTTTGACGACATCAAGGAATACCTATCAAGCCATCATGTGCTAGTGGTCCCGGTCATTGGAAAGCCCTTCCTACTTTATGTACGTGCGATGGTGTCACGTCCCAGTCTCAAAATATGTAGGATTAGAAATACGTAAGCATGCCAGCCGTATGTACATGGCAACTACAATATATGGATACCATAATACACACGTACGCTGTAATATGAATAATAACTCACATATGGTATAAATATTGTCATAAGTCACAGGGCATAACTAAATCTCATCCACAGAATCAAATAGAAATAAATAACCAATCTACTATATAACTGAATCTCAATATGAATTATCAAGGAATGATAGTCGGGTGAAAACAAATCCACTGCCAAACTAGAATATAAGGGAAACCACATAAGAACATCTAATGAACAATGAGACTCGAAGAGAAGACCTCCTTGAAAGAGATAAGTAGCAAGTCCTGATATGTGCTCCTACGAATAGTCAAGATCGTCTACACCTGGAAAGGGACCAGGTCCTCAGAGGGACATAACAAGATACATAGAAGCATGCCAATTGAATACAGTAAATATGCATAATAGGTAAAAAAAATATAAGTACGCTGTAAAAGATAATCTATATGAATGCATAATGAGGACAACTTTTCGACGTATGGGCATGGGTAGGCTACTCTATCTAATCTTACAACTCACACACACGTCAGGGACATCATCAGCTGTCATACCGCGAGGGTAGCGACCATCGTGACACCATCAGCCGACATACCGCGATGGTAGCGACCATCAGACACAACTTCCATAGTGCGTACTAGTTACTACCAGAGTGATATAGCCCATACGCCTACTGATTGTCCTCCCCTCCCATGATACTATGTGTCAAGTATGTGTCAACATATATATAGTATATAATTATGATGAAAAAAAATACACATGCAATGAATATATAAAAAAATAATAAGCATGCAAAGTACTATAAGCAATTTGGCAAGGTATCTTGCCTGGCAAAAAAGCTGCAAAGTGTACGCGTCCAAACGTTAGGCACAATGGATCAGAACTATGGCATCAGAATGAACGTCTCCGGATGCTGAAATAAATATCACTAACGTTACCAGAATAAGCGAGATAGCTAGAAAACACTACCCTTTTGTCCAATTTGGACACAGGGGCAAAATGGTAATTTTGGGTCAAAAGCGGATCTACTTGTGGGCCACTTTGTACCGAAAAGCGTGTCAGGGGTAAAGGTCTCTAAATGGGATAAATTATAGGTCAAACAAATTCTAAACGTCAATACGAACTCAACAGTATATCCAATTTTAGATTCCGGTGAGCCGAACACAAATTCGCTCTAAAAGGCAACCGTGGGGCCCGCAAATAGGCGGCTTGGTCAACTGTCTCAGAATCGCGTGAAACTTGGGTCATAGGACCAGCGTGATACCACGAATCCAATGCGCAAGTTTCGTCGCATTCCGATGAGCGTAACTAAATGGTGCGGTATTTTACAAAAGTTACGATTCGGGAACTTTTCACGGATACGAGTTGATTTCGACGCCCATACACGTCCAAATCAGCTTTCGGGAAAGCCCACATGTCAGGATATACCATATGCGCCTTTTGGTACAATTGGTACACGACGAGGCAGTCCCCTTTGGCGGGACGCGCTCTGTATGATAATTTTTTAATATTTTAAAAACAAGTTTTTGGTCGATTTGGAGGTTGAATAATTTTACACATAGAATAAATAAACAAAAACTAAAAGAACAGAAAAATTCTCGATTATATGGAGAAGAAAAACTCTTTTATTTATTTTTGAAAATAATAAATAGGTTGATGGCAAATTGGGTATGAACATGGGATTTTGGATTCGAAATTCTGAACTATTTTGATCAGTTTTTCGGTCAGTTTTCGGTCAAAATTTTGACCCATCCGGGACACGAGAACTCATGCCGCTTGCATGAAAATCCTAGAGGGTTAGGTTGTGGACGTACACGAATAAACCACATACAAAAAGGATCACAGATGAGGGAGATAATATACCGTGAAGATGGGTCCAAAACTGGACTGTGCGCATGTGCGATGCGCACACGCGGGGACGGCGTGCGGGTGCGGGTCGACGGTGCCGATCGCCCGGGGGTTCGGTTAGGATTAGGGTTAGGGTTATGGTTTGTGTTAGGGTTTGGGTTATAGTTTGGAGTATATATATATATATATATATATATATATATATATATATATATATATATATATATATATATATATATATATAAACCGAGAGGGAGAGAGAGATGGGAAGAGGGGGTTTACGTCTGGGGAGTTTGATGTGGGATGGGGTGGGGTTAGTAGTATAGAATTAGGTTTTAGTTATTAGTTTGTTTAGGATTTAGTTATTTGGTTTGTTATTATTAGGATTTATATTAAGAAAATGTTTTGTTTTGTTTTGTTTTCTTATTCATTTCTTTTTGTTTTTCTTTTATTTTTCTTTTTATTTACATTATTATTACTAATAATAATAATAATAATAATAATAATAATAATATTATTATTATTATTATTATTATTATTATTATTATTATTATTATTATTATTATTATTATTATTACTTCTATTACTCTTATTATTATTATCATTATTAGTAGTAAATAAATAAATAGGTAATTGTAAATAATTATCCATAAAATAGGTAATTGTAAATAACTTGGCACAAAAAATTATGGGATGCTAATTGTAGGAAGTTGGGGTTGGAAAATAACCACAAATAAATTATATCTATAATATCTAAATATTTAACCATTAATCTATGATCGTTACACTAATGTTATACTAACACCAAGGCGTCGAATTTCTGTGCCATGAAAAGATCCTACAGGTAGTGTCTCCTGTGTAGGCTAATTCCTATGAAGGGCGATACCGATTTTGGGGCCATCCTATATTATTAATATCCAAACCACGGTGAAGTATCCTAATAAATTTATTAGATTTTAAATAATTAAAAGAAAGTCTAAAACAAATACAAAAAATACAAAATACACACCAAATACCTATTTTTGGGTGAGGGAGTTTACAATCTACCCAACTTAAAAGAATTTCGTCCTCGAAATTAAAAATAAGGCATGATTTGCTAAATCCTTCTCATCATAATTATTCTTTTAAAAAAATTTCTCCAAATTTAAAATGACTTAAATCTCTCAATCTAATCTTACTTGATCACAATCTAAAAATTTATCTCAAGTTGACAATGCAACTTCTACCCCACTTAGAATTTACCGATCCATCACATAAGGCTATACATTTAAGTAAAACTTCCTCAAATTATTTAATCATGTTATTCAATCCTCAAAAAATTTAATACCAAATATATCAAATGTGATGTGCCCTTAATTACGAAAGATAGTCACCAAGTAATGTGATTGGCCTATGAGGTATGTCTAGTACTCTCCGTGTATCAAACTTATACCAAGCACGAGCGTTCGTCTTTCCGAAATAGGGGAAGACGAAAAATAACAATAAAGAATTCAAGGAGAAGGTGATAGAATACAAGTACGGGGTTGTCACTGCCACGTTCCAAAAATAGTGGTATTCTTGATTTTATATATATATTTGATATTGCGTGTATTTAATTTAAATAATTGTATGGGATGTGTATATATATTATGTACAGTGTTCTTAATGTTGAGCTAGTAGACTTGACCTAAAAGCCCACTAGGTGAACACCTGACCGAATTATAGGATTGTGAATTTATTTGTATTATTTAAAATTTATTTGTATTATTTAAAATTTATTTATTGGAGGTTGTAATTAATTACCATAATTTTATTTAATTGTTGCGCCTTACCGTTGCTTCGATATTTGGAGCGCTACCCTAGCTTTTGCCTTCCAACAAATTTCATAACCTTGCCCTAGACGTGCCCGCCTTCCATTTTGACCATTTTGTAACTCATAATTATGCTCTTTTGTGCTTTATTTTAGCCGCACAATATTTGTCGCGGACGTTTATTTAATTTCTAAATAAAATCCAACTTTGTATCGTTGTGCGTTCCAATCGAAATTGGAGACACAACCTCGATCCATTTTGAGCAACCCAAATTAGGGTAATATTATGTTCTGAGTATTCTTCACTAATGATATTTGTGTCCCAACTTAATTTTGGCCCCATGTACTCCTAATTAATTTTAGAACACCGCTTGCATTTGTTTCTATTTAAATTGGGAATACCAACTTTGACTAATCCTATTTTAACTCAATTTAATCCAAATACCCCATTCATTAAGTCCATACAAACACACAACACCCCCTCACCCTACAAAATACCAAACACCCAAATCGCCTACCAATTTTTCATCATTTTATGTGTTTGTGCAAATACCCAAATTTAAGGGGGCTCATTTGCAAATATTGTATTAGGTGTCAACACCCCATTGGTTCAAACCAAATGGAGAGCCCTAATATTTGACTAGTCAACCAATCCCCTCCTTACATGAATGATTTTCTCCATGACGAATCCTGGCCACCCATTCAAAATGGGGCTCATCATCACCACACATCTCTCATCACCTCTCCTATAAAGTGTCTCTTCGTCCCCTCTCCCCAATGCAGGCCCTAATTCCAAGGAGCCTTTAAAACTTCACCCTCATCTTCTCTCTCCTTCCTCCATACAAGCTCCCAAACCGTAGCATTTCCATTCCTTTCTTTTCTTCTTCTTCTTCTTCTTCTTTCTTCTTTTGAAAAAAGGGAGAGGAAAAAGAAAACCTCCCATTACCATCACCCAGTCACTTAGCCCTGCCCCTTCCTCCGGCCAGCTCCGGCCACGGGCACCCGACGACTGCTCTCACCACCATCCCGCTCCTCTTCCTGCACCTCCAAGCCTCGACACGACCACCTCCTTCCCCGACTGCACCTGCGCCTCCACCCATCACAGCCCCGAGAGCTCCTCCCCTTCCACGTCGAACCGGCCTCCCCCTTGCCATCACTCCCTTCCCCGACCAACACTCCCTCTCCTCCGCCTGAAGCACCCCGACCCCGCTCCACGACTTCCTCCAGACCATCGTGAACCCCGCCACCGGATCTCATCCTCCGCCTCGACCTCCCGGTTCTTCTCGACCTCCTCCAGACTTCCACCTTGACCTCCCTTTCTCCCCCTCGACCACCCTCTCAACTAAAACCCACCGGCCAACTCCCTGTTTCGGCCAACCCCTGAACCTCGAGCTCCCCTCATGTTGCCATCTGACTCGACCTCGAAGAGCCGCAGCCATCTTCTCTGGCTGCTACTGCTCCTCCCACCGCGTCCCCTACTGCACATCAGCACCACCACCACCGTATCATCATCTCCACCACCTTACACCACCTTTCCACGCCTCCCTGCTCCGGGCCAGACCTCCTCCGACCGGAGCCGACCTGAACTCCGGCCATTCTCCTCTTCCCTCTCCCTCGTCGACGTCCCCAGCAGATCTCCGGCCACCACCGGAGCACCTCGACCTAGCCTCCTCCGTGTTCATCACCATTCACCATCGTCATCGTCGTGTTCAACACCGTCGCCATCGTCGTCGTCATTATCGTCATCGCCGCACTCGTGCCCGTGCGCAGGTGCGTGCCTGTCCCCCTCCTTCATGGTGGTACGTATATCTATTAGTATGTATAGTATATAATTGGTATGCATGTATATGTATACATATATATATATAGTATAAATTTATTTAGTGTATTAGTATATGTTAATATTAATATTGATAATATATATACATATATATATATAGTATATGTATTTATCTAGTATATATTTAGTATGTATACATTATTCAATATGATGTGTATATATATTGTTCAACTAGTATATATTATATATGTAATTAATTGGTATACATATATTGTATATGTATTTAATTTGGTATATATATATATATATATATATATATATATATATATTGTAAGTATTAATGCTAGTTAATAATATTATATATGTACTAGGTAACCCGAGTGTAAATACGGATATCCCGTAACTACACTTGACCTTGTGACCCTGTGAACTGTTAGCAGACTGCCATATGTACATCGACGTACTGGCAAGACCCGTATCACCGACTGTCTGATTGCACAGCAATTACAGACGCGACGTCCGTGCAACTTGACGCATATTGACCCTAGTTGACCAGTATCATATCTAGCGTAGTCCCGAGTTCAGTGTATTTTTGATTGTGTGATTAGTGTAATGTCTGATACAATATTGTATTATTTTATGATATGTCTATAGGACTGTTGGATCATCTAGACGATACTCTGGAACTGGACATTGGTATTACCAGCTAAGGACCCAAGGCGAGTACATTCTCTGATAATTTCCAATTATTTGATAATATCTATAATTCCAGTATCTAGAAATGTTACATCTGATTATTGACACTGTGCTACACGGACTAGTATATATATTGGATCTGCAGTCATAAAATATTACATTGATTATCGTGTTGACATTGTATACGACATTGATATTTAGACCTTGTACATGATATATTGGATATTGCTCGTGTATCGTGACGTGTCGTGATTGGATCCACTGTACTAGTTGGGGGCGGGGGAAATATTAGTAGATTATGTGATCATACCCAACTCTACATGCATCATAGCTCACCCCACATCTCATGTCGGGTGCGGCCTGACCATTACATGCCTCATAGCTGTTATATATGATTAGCCTGACCACTACTTGCATCATAGCTAACCAAATGGTTAGCCTGACCTTACATGAATCATAGCTAATCATATGTAACCAGCCTGATCTTGTCCCAAGTCGATCACATGATAGACTGATATTTCAAACACTTAGAATAGTTACAGTTTTCTATTTTAGATTATATACTACATCACCCGTATATGATATTGTACCTCATTCTTTTTATTTCATATATGCACTGACTGTATCATATTTCCTATATTGCCTGTCTCTTTATTATGCCATTGTATTTATTCATTGTCTTCTCTCAGTATATAGCATCATTTGTTTATTGTTTTATAGTCCTTATCAATTAAATGGAACTATTATTTGAGATGTACTTTGCTCCTTCCTGACTAGAAAATATTTTTTGGACTATGCCTTAGAGGACTGGTGTCCGACATTTATGGACCACAGGGTGAGTAGCTGCAGACTTGGACTTGGTAGTTCAGTTGTGATTCTGGGAGGTCTAGCCGGGATCACTATTTATCTAGTCAGTTTCTTTTAGCAGTCTATTGGTACCGGATTTGTCTCCGGCATACTTTGTTGAGATTTGGATATTATTGTTGAGTTAGATTATTTCTATTTAGACTTGTGTTATATTTTATCTTATTTCTTCGAGATCTTATCATGCTGTAGTTATGTGATTGAGTATATGTTCATATTATATTGTGGTATCCGTGTCTCCTTATGGAGTTGGATGCTCGTGAGAGATTAATTAGATAGTATCATGACCTGGACAACGTTCTACCGCCGATATTGTGTCGTAGGCTGGACGTACCCACGTACTCGTGCCCCAGAATCCGGGTGCGGGTCGTGACACATTTTTAGTGGTGGCCCATGCAGGTCAGACTTAGCAAGTTGTGAGATATCGTGGTAGTGCGACATCATAGTTGTACTACTGCGTGCCTGCTATAGAATATAGGACATAGGATACTAGGATGAGAGAGGATACTCAATTAAAAATATTTCTTGAGAGATTCCTGGGACGATCCCTTGAGAATCTTATTATAATTTCCAATTTAAATCTTTTTCCTTGTTTCCGTCCGCTCTCGCTTGTTGTTATTGAACTTGATTCTTGTTGATTAGTTATTAAATTAAAATCTTGGCATCATTGTTGAGTTTGATTCTTGTTGACCAGTTATTAACTTTAATTCTTGGTATCGTTGTTGAGTTGATTTCATATCAAGATGAATTTTACGAGCTAAAATTTACGGTATCATCTGATGACATATATTGATGAGAACAGTGAGAAAGGTAAAACGTCTACTTTGGTTATGGAACCTAGAGTTTATCGCAGCCATATTAGCTATCGTGACGAGAACGTAGGAACCTGACTTGGATGTACATACTGTAGTTATGAAACTTAGAGTCTCTCGCAGCCATACCGGTTAGCGTGGTGATGATTCTAGATGACATAATTATAGAGTTGCATTCCTTAGTTACGGAACCTGTCGTTTATCGCACCTATGCTTAGTGGCGCGGCGAGGATTCTGAGTGTCATGATTTCGGACAGACGTGTATGATTATCAAGTTGTATCTTAAATTGGTTCTTAAAGTATCATCTCAACACTTATCTATTTCTGTTATTACAAGACTTTATTCCATCGCTTCTTTTGTTTGCTAGCAGTAGAAATACCTTCAGTCCTCAATCCAGTTCCTTTTTGAGCTTCTATTTTTTGAGGATTCCTTGTTAAGTATGATAATTAGTGACTTGTAATTATGTCTGTATCTTGTATTAGTGTTGACTGAGTGTGACTTGTGAGCTTGTAAGTGTTTCTTGGTTGGACATGTGAGCAGTAGGCATCAATCTAGAGTTAACCCATAGCGTAGTACCTTGTAGAAAAAGTTCTATGATAGGTGTGTTATAGTTAGTATTGGCACTATAGATAGAAGGAGAAAAGAGTATCAGTGATGGCTCCAAGAGTTAGTATCAGAGCCAGCATACCCGTCCTGGCTAGTCATGAATTTATGTAATTGGATGATCTATGTAAACAATTAAGTATCAAGGAATTGTGTTAGGAATTAATGGAGCATGATGTTCAATTTGATAATTGATATCGGGTGTGTTAAAAGTAAAGAAATATATATGCATAAAGGGTTTTAATGAGATGTCATGAGTAGAGAAATATCAGGATTGGTAATGGAAGTTGTGAAGCATATCACAGATTAGTTTAACAGGCTGTAAAAGATTAAAGGGAAATACATATACATCAATCGAGATGAAGAACCATATACTTGCCCATGAGAGTAAAGTGAAACATGGGTGTTATAGAAGGTGCAAGTAATCGTGAGTTCTAATAAGTTTGATGAGATGGTCTAATAATGAAGCTAGTGTTATCATACCAAGAGTACTAATGTTTCTATATCAAGGAATTATTGAGAATTTTGTAGTAACAGTAAGTACTTCGTGTGATGATAATTAGATTGGTGTACCAGTTGATATAGATTGAAAATCATGAAAGAAAATACGTGTGATGATAACTTTAATCATTGGGAGTAATAGTACAAGTAATTCGGGTAGTACAATTTCAGTACCCAGTTGAGAGTTGTAGACAATTGGTGTATTAGTGTGCACCTTGAGTATTAGAGACTGTGAGTATTTATATGTATACTTGTGGATTTAATTTTATCGTTTGAAGAGTGGAAACAAATTGTAATTTTTAAGAATTTTAAGGAGTTTAGATTTTATGTTATTAAAATGTTTGAGGATTCAATTTGATTCAATAAACATATTCAAAGATATAAAGATTTTAGAAGTGATTAAAATTTTATTTCGATATTGAGTATTTGACTTTTGAGGAAGTATATGCATTTATTTTAAATCGTTCGAGAAGTAAAATTTTGATAATTTTATTTGGAGGATTAAACTTTTATGGTGGGTAAGAAATATATATTAGTATATGAGTGGATGAAGTGCATACGTAAGGATCTGTTGACTTGGGCATGATTGAGATGGCACTGCAAACATACTTGGGTGTCCATCTAGAATTGTATTAGAGAGAACAGTACTTAGTATGGTGTGTTGCACTTGGTGTGCACTTGAGTGATAAGAACAACTAGTATAAACAATTGTCGTAGGAAGGAGAACTAGCAGTGGGTGTACTTGTAGTAGAACAGAGGTACCTAAAGGGATAGGAGTATCAAACTTTGAATGCATCATTAACCTATGATTGTGTTAGAGGTTCTTGGTATCAGATTTTGGTATTAATAGACAGGTGTGTGCAATGAGGATGTATTCATGGATGTTGTGGACTAATGATTAGTTGATACGGGTACCAGTGTACAAGGATAGGAATTAGTTAGTGAATATGCCAGAGTTAAGTGTATATTAGAGGATGAAGACATCCAAGTAATGGGTTAGAAGACTATGTTCTGTTCTTTCTTTCTGTCCTTTTCCTTCTGTTGATTGATTGATTTATTCCTTAGTACCGTAGTTTGTATTCATGATTTTCTTGTTAGAATGTAGTTAGTAGCACACCCTGACAGAGACTGCAATACCACGACAAAAGAGACTATGATAATGCGTGTTTCATCTAGATTGCATATTTTATCTAGATTGAGTGTTGTATTGCGTGTTGTATGACTATAGGTAGGATTCTCTTAGACTTTGATTGTTGAGGATTGACTGTAGTAAAGAATCAATGAAGAGGATGTGATTTGACAAAAAGAGACAATGTGCCTTAAAATTCGAGGATAAACAATAATTTAAACAAAGAGTTGAGAATTTAATATGACAAGATTAGGCAATCTTGTTAAAACGTTGATTTTATGAAGATTATGAAATGATTGAATTTGTCATTAAATTTTGAGGAATTTAAGAAGATTATCATTGTATTTATTTGACTGCAAGATATAGATTTATTTTGAATATTGCAATTGAAGATTTTGCGAGTATTATATTATTTGAGTATTGTGTGAGAAAAAGGGAATTTGATTTTATTTCGAGGATTTTCAGGAATACAATAATTACAGAATTTTGAAAAATATTGAAATGACAATGTGGATTGATTATGTGAGTTTTAAATTTTGATGGAAAATAATATAACGAGTAAATACTACTATTGAGGATTTAAATTTCGAGGACGAAATTCTTTTAAGGAGGGTAGACTTGTCACTACCACGTTCCAAAAATAGGGGTATTTTTTATTTTTTATATATATTTGATATTGCGTGTATTTAATTTAAATAATTGTATGGGATGTGTATATATATTATGTACAGTGTTCTTAATGTTGAGCTAGTAGACTTGACCTAGAAGCCCACTAGGTGAACACCTGACCGAATTATAGGGTTGTGAATTTATTTGTATTATTTAGAATTTAATTATTGGAGGTTGTAATTAATTACCGTAATTTTATTTAATTATTGCGCCTTACCGTTGCTTCGATATTTGGAGCGCTACCCTAGCTTTTGCCTTCCAACAAATTTCACAACCTTGCCCTAGACGTGCCCGCCTTCCATTCTGACCTTTTTGTAACTCATAATTATGCTCTCTTGTGCTTTATTTTAGCCGCACAATATTCGTCGCGGACGTTTATTTAATTTCTAAATAAAATCCAACTTTGTATCGTTGTGCGTTCCAATCAAAATTGGAGACACAACCTCAATCCATTTTGAGCAACCCAAATTAGGATAATATTATGTTCCGAGTCTTCTTCACTAATGATATTTGTGTCCCAACTTAATTTTGGCCCCATGTACTCCTAATTAATTTTAGAACACCGCTTGCATTTGTTTCTATTTAAATTGGGGATACCAACTTTGACTAATCCCATTTTAACCTAATTTAATCCAAATACCCCATTCATTAAGTCCATACAAACACACAACACCCCCTCACCTTACAAAACACCAAAAACCCAAATCGCCCACCAATTTTTTATCATTTCATGTGTCTGTAAAATATCCAAATTTAAGGGGGCTCATTTGCAAATATTGCATTAGGTGTCAACACCCCATTGGTTCAAACCAAATTGAGAGCCCTAATATTTGACTAGTCAATCAACCCCTCCTTAAATGAATGATTTTCTCCATGACGAATACTGGCCACCCATTCAAAATGGGGCTCATCATCACCACACATCTCCCATCACCTCTCCTATAAAGTGTCTTTTCCTCCCCTCTCCCCAATGCAGGCCCTAATTCCAAGGAGCCTTGAAAACTTCACCCTCATCTTCTCTCTCCTCCCTCCACACAAGCTTCCAAATCGTAGCATTTCCATTCCTTTCTCTTCTTCTTCTTCTTCTTCTCTTCTTCTTCTTCTTCTTCTTCTCTTCCTTCTTTTGAAAAAAGGGAGAGGGAAAAGACAACCTCCCATTACCATCACCCACTCACCTAGCCCGGCCCCTTCCTCCGGCCAGCTCCGGCCACGGGCACCCGACGACTGCTCTCACCACCATCCCGCTCCTCTTCCTGTACCTCCAAGCCTCGACACGACCACCTCCTTCCCCGACTGCACCCGCGCCTCCACCCATCACAGCCCCGAAAGCTCCCCCCCTTCCAAGTCGAACCGGCCTCCCCCTTGCCATCACTCCCTTCCCCGACCAACACTCCCTGTCCCCCGCCTGAAGCACCCCGACCCCGCTCCACGACTTCCTCCAGACCGCCGTGAACCTCGCCACCGGATCTCATCCTCCGCCTCGACCTCCCGGTTCTTCTCGACCTCCTCCAGACTTCCACCTCGACCTCCCTTTCTCCCCCTCGACCACCCACTCAACTCAACCCCACCGGCCAACTCCCTGTTTCGGCTAACCCCTGAACCTCGAGCTCCCCTCATGTTGCCATCTGACCCGACCCCGGCGAGCCGCAACCATCTTCTCCGGCTGCTACTGCTCCTCCCACCGCGTCCCCTACTGCACATCAGCACCACCACCACCGTATCATCATCTCCACCACCTTACACCACCTCTCCATGCCTCCCTGCTCCGGCCCAGACCTCCTCCGACCGGAGCCGACCTGAACGCCGGCCATTCTCCTCTTCCCTCTCCCTCGTCGACGTCCCCAACAGCTCTCCGGCCACCACCGGAGCACCTCGACCTGGCCTCCTCCATGTTCATCACCATTCACCATCGTCATCGTCGTGTTCAACACCGTCGCCATCGCCGTCGTCATCATCGTCATCGCCGTGCTCGTGCCCGTGCGCAGGTGCGTGCCTGCCCCCCTCCTTCATGGTGGTACGTATATCTATTAGTATGTATAGTATATAATTGGTATGCATGTATATGTATACATATATATATATATATATAGTATAAATTCAATTAGTGTATTAGTATTAGTATATGTTAATATTAATGTTGATAATATATATATATATATATATATATATATATATATATATATATATATATATATATATATATATATATATATATATATATATATATATATATATATGTATTTATCTAGTATATGTTTAGTATGTGTACATTATTCAATATGATGTGTATATATATTGTTCAACTAGTATATATTATATATGTAATTAATTGGTATACATATATTGTATATGTATTTAATTTGGTATATATATATATATATATATATATATATATATATATATATATATATATATATTGTAAGTATTAATGCTAGTTAATAATATTATATATGTACTAGGTAACCCGAGTGTAAATACGGATACCCTGTAACTACACCTGCCCTTGTGACCCTGTGAACTGTTAACAGACTGCCATATGTACATCGACCTACTGGCAAGACCCGTATCGCCGACTGTCTGATTGCACAACAATTACAGACGCGACGCCCGTGCAACTTGACGCAAACTGACCCTAGTTGACCAGTATCATATCTAGCGTAGTCCCGAGTTTAGTGTATTTTTTATTGTGTGATTAGTGTAATGTCTGATGCAATATTGTATTATTTTATGATATGTCTATAAGACTGTTGGATCATCCAGACAATACTCTGGAACAGGACATTGGTATTACCAACTAAGGACCCAAGGCGAGTATATTCTCTGATAATTTCCAATTATTTGATAATATCTATAATTCCAGTATCTAGAAATGTTACATCTAATTCTTGACACTGTGCTACACGGACTAGTATATAGATTGGATCTGCAGTCATGAGATATTACATTGATTATCGTATTGACATTGTACACGACATTGATATTTAGACCTTGTACATGATATATTGGATATTGCTCGTGTATCGTGATGTGTCGTGATTGGATCCACTGTACTAGTTGGGGGCGGAGGAAATATTAGTAGATTATGTGATCATACCCAACTCTACATGCATCATAGCTCACCCCATATCTCACGTCGGGTGCGGCCTGACCATTACATGCCTCATAGTTGTTATATATAATTAGCCTGACCACTACTTGCATAATAACTAACCAAATGGTTAGCCTGACCTTACATGAATCATAGCTAATCATATGTAACCAGCCTGATCTTGTCCCAAGCCGATCACATGATAGACTGATATTTCAAACACTTAGAATAGTTACAGTTCTCTATTTTAGATCATATACTACATCACCCGTATATGATATTGTACCTCGTTCTTTTCATTTCATATATGCATTGACTATATCATATTGCCTATATTGCCTGTCTCTTTATATTGCATGTCTCTTTATTATGCCATTGTATTTATTAATTGTCTTCTCTCAGTATATAGCATCATCTGTTTATTTTTTTATAGTCCTTATCTATTAAATGGAACTATTATTTAAGATGTACTTTGCTCCTTCCTGACTGGAAAATATTTTCCAGACTATGCCTTAGAGGACCGGTGTCCGACATTTATGGACCACAGGGTGAGTAGCTGCAGACTTGGACTTGGTAGTCCAGTTGTGATTCTGGGAGGTCTAGCCGGGATCACTAGTTATCTAGTCAGTTTCTTTTAGCAGTCTATTGGTACCGGATTTGTCTCCGGCATACTTTGTTGAGATTTGGATATTATTTTTGAGTTAGATTATTTCTATTTAGACTTGTGTTGCATTTTATCTTATTTCTCCGAGATCTTATCGTGCTGTAGTTATGTGATTAAGTATATTGTTTATATTATATTGTGGTATCCGTGTCTCCTTATGGAGTTGGATGCTCGTGAGAGATTAATTAGATAGTATCATGACCTAGACAGCATTATACCGCCGATGCTGCGGCGTAGGCTGGACGTACCCACGTACTCATGCCCCAGAATTCGGGTGCGGGTCGTGACAGGGGTTCAAAGCGATTAAAGAATTCAAAAGGGAGTGGCCAAGGCAGTTGTGGATTGAAATCTTATTTTGGTAAATTCCTATTCGCATGTTCATATCAGAACGGTTATGTACCTGACGTGATATGCTTTAACCAGTCTAGAGGGCAAGTATATTCGTCTAACAAGTTGAGTCAACTATATCTCAATCCACGTAAAGTAGTCAAGCGAAGAGCGAACCAAGCGCACTAAGGTTGATCAGACCATAATACACTGATTCTGATTTAGACAATGTATTAGTGTGGGCCCCCAATAATACATATGTCATGAACAAGCTCCATAAAAGAATAAGCTTACAAAACTAGGCTATAATAGCAGCATAAGTCGAGGTAGTACAGAAAATAGGTACGCTGGATTATGATGAGTGAAAGTATAAATTACATAATTTAAAACTAAAGGATAATCATAAAATCATAATCTAAATAAACAACTTAACTATCAAGTTCTAACTACTAAGAACATAATTTAAGATTAACAAACTATAATCCTACCAAACTATGTATCCTAACATAAAAGGAAATCACTTGGCCTACAATCAGAAGGGTTAGGTGGCACGAATTGAAAGATGAAAGAAAATTTTAGTCGTCGCACCAATAGCGAGCATTAAGGTTTCGGAGGAACAAGATATGAAATTAAATAGAGAGACTCTTGATAATATCATGGTTTCCTAGGGAAAGGTGGTATGCTAATCTCTGTGTTCGAGGTATGATCAAGAAAAGTGTTATATTATTTCCTCATGGCTTCCTATGGTACAATTCTGCTAATATCAAGACAATGATCTAAATTTATAGTTCTAATATTATCTCACTATGAAAGTTAGGTTTAGTCATAATGTTCAATCTTGGATTTCTATTGGTTCCTCAATACTAGGATCAAACAATATGGTCAAATTTCTTACTAACTCTAGTCGTGTCTATACTACTCTCAAGTCCTTCATAAATATATCAAGGGATAGTGGTCAATTAACCTATAGGTAAGGGATGCTAGGGTTCATTAGGTATTCTAAACTTAGTGATGTGTCAATATTCTAGTTGTATTCTTAGTAGGAATATTACCCTAATTATCATCCTAATAACAAGGATTCCTATATTCTATCAGAAGGCTATACTCAAGAAACTATTAGGGAAGTACATGAATCAAGCATTATGTAATTATTTAAATAGAACAGACTAGGAGAAAGGTGATTCATAGTCAAATGTGGATGAGATCCTATACTCTAATCCTATTTGCAGGCTTGCTTGGTACAGTAACGTAACCAAGATAATATACTCTCGACCTGCATGGGCCACCACAAAAACATGTCACACCCAGTCCCAAAATACGTAGGACTAGGAATACGTAAGCATGCCAGTCGTATGTACATGGCAACTCCAATATATGGATACCATAATACACACGTACGCTGTAATATGAATAATAACTCGCATGTGGTATAAATATTATCACAAGTCACAGGGCATAACTAAATCTCATCCACAGAATCAAATAGAAATAAATAACCAATCTACTATATAACTGAATCTCAATATAAAGTATCAAAGAATGATAGGCGGATGGAAACAAACCCACTGCCAAACTAGAATATAAGGGAAACCATATAAGAAAATCTAATGAATAATGAGACTCGAAGAGAAGACCTCCTCGAAAGAGATAAGTAGCAAGTCCTGATCCGTGCTCCTGCGAATAGTCAATATCGTCTACACATGAAAAAGGACCAGGTCCTCAAAGGGACGGAACAAGATACATAGAAGCATGCCAATTGAATACAGTAAACATGCATAATAAGTAAAAAATATAAGTACACTGTACAAGACAATCTATATAAATTCATTATGAGGACAACTTTTTGACGTATGGGCATGGGTAGGCTACTCTATCTAATCTCACAACTCACACACACGTCTGGGACATCATCAGCCGCCATAACGCGAGGGTAGCGACCATCGGACACGACTACCATAGTGCGTGCTAGTTACTACGGTTTACCAGGGTGGTTATAGCCTATACGCCTACTGATTGTCCTCCCCTCTCATGATACTATGTGTCAAGTGTGTGTCAACATATATATTGTATATAATTATGACGGAAAGAAAACACATATATAATGAATATATAAAAATATAATAAGCATGCAAAGTACTATAAGTAATTTGGCAAGGTATCTTGCTTGGCAAGAAAGCTGCAAAGTGTACGCGTCCAGACGTCAGGCACAATAGATCAGAACTATGACATCAGAATGAACGTCTCCGGATGCTGAAATAAATATCACCAATATTCCCAGAATAAGCGAGATAGCTAGAAAACACTACCCTTTCGTCCAATTTGGACACAGGGGCAAAACGGTAATTTTGGGTCAAAAATAGGTCCATATATGGGCTACTTTGCACCGAAAATTGTGCCAGAGGTAAAGGTCTCTAAATGGGACAAATTATAGGTCAAATAAATTTTAAACGTCAATACGAACTCAACGGTATGTCCAATTTTGGATTCTGGTGAGCCGAACACAAATTTGCTCTAAAAGTCAACCGTAGGGTCCGCAAATAGGCGGCTTGGTCAACTGTCTCAGAATCGCATAAAACTTGGGTCACAGGACCAACGTAATACCACGAATCTAATAGCGCAAGTTTCGTCGTATTCTGACGAGCATACACTAAATGGAGCGATATTTTACAAAAGTTGCGATATGGAGACTTTTTACGGATACGGATTATTTTCGACGCACACACACGTCCGAATCAGCTTCCGTGAAAGTTCACACATCAGGATATACCATATGCGCCTTTCGGTACAATTATTATGCGATAAGGCGATCCCGTTTGGCGGGACGTACTCCGTATCATAATTTTCTAATATTTTAGAAAAAAGTTTTGGTCGATTTGGAGGTTGAATAATTTTACACAGAAAAAATTAACAAAAACTAAAAGAAAAAAATTTCTCAGTTATATGAAGAAGAAAACCCTTTTATTTATTTTTGAAAATAATAAACAGGTTTAGGGCAAATTGGGTGTGAACATGGGGTTTTTGATTCGAAATTCTGAACTGTTTTGGTCAATTTTTCGGTCATTTTCCGGTCGATTTTTTGACCCATCCGGGACACGAGAACTCGTGTCGCTTGAATAAAAATCCTAGAGGGTTAGGTTGTGGACGTACACGAATAAACTGTATGCAAAAAGTATCACAGATGAGGGAGATAACTGTAAACCCCCTGATTTTTTCAAAATTTTAAATTTGGATTTTTCACAATTTTTTGGATTTTTCTGGGATTTTTCTGTAATTAAAATCAGGGTTTTAATTATTAAATGATTTTTAAATGCTAAAAAATTATATTAAAATATTATAAAAATAATATTTTTGTGTGTAAAATGAAAAACTGGACTTAGGGTAATTTTTCTGGAATTTATTGGGCCCCGGACCTATTTTTAAACACCTAAAAAAACTATTATCTATTTATTTATTATTTATTTATTTACTTATTTATTTAAAACCCAAGCCCATTGGGCTATCGGGTCGGGTCGGGTCCGCCCAACCGAACCCGACCCGCACCCGCGACCCGCCCCGTGACCCAGCCCTCTCCCCCGCGATTTTCGCTGGCCGCCCGCTTCCTCCGCCGCCCCGCCCCCGGCCACGCCTCCCCCTCGCCCCGCACCCCTCCCCACGACCTTCCCTCCTCCGCCTCACCCGCCGCCTCCGGCCAAGCAGACCCCAAAACCCTAACCCTAGTTCTCATGTGTCGGACACGTGTCGGACACGTGTCGGACACGGAATTTTCGGGTTTTTTGGACCTTGTTCAGCATCCGAAGATGTTTCTGGAAATTTCCCGAGTAACAGAGCAGTAGTTGGAATTCAAACATCAGGCAAGTACCTGCACTTCAAGTTTATTCTTTATATTATGATAATTAGTTCCTTGCTCTACTAGCACCATTGGATGATCACACTTAGTGTTAGAATTTGGATTTCATGTCTCGATTTTTGTGTCGGGAGGAAGAATTCTAGGAGGCATGTAGTTTATCCTTTCCCTCATGTCCTGACTGCTAGCTGTTGAGTACGCGACTGTACCATCAGCCTTATACTCGATTGTTCCTAACTGCTAGCCGTCTATGACGTGCCTTATTAGCCTTATAACCCCGTACATGCCAATTATGTATTCTAAATACATAATTTCATACACACATAGTTTCTTTGTCCTGTTGCAGTTCCATTTTCTTATCTCATTATTTTTCTGTTTTACTCATATCCATGATTTATAGCAATTCACCCTTAGTTAATTTTACTACATATTACGTATAATTTTTATCATGGTACTTAGTCAGTTTTACTACTTGTCATAATTATTTAGTTTAAGCTTTGTTGTGTATTGGTACTTTGCTCCTTTCCTGACTGGATCCGTTGACATTTAGGCGATGATGAGGACTATGCCCCCACCTTTTATGGCCCATATGACGTAGCAGGTGATACTATTGAGGAGCCGGTTCCTACTCAGGAGACTACTTTTGAGGAGTAGTTAGCCAGTTAGCTAGTATTTTCTTTCAGCATAGTACTCGGGTTTGTCCCCGATTTATCTTCTGGTTCTGTATTAAACTGTGGATTTGGATGTCACAACATTTGTCTTATGAAATCTTAGCATTCCTATTTCCTGTTATTATCCTTGCCTATTTATTCTTGTGAATGAGCTAGATTTTAAATTACCTGTGAATATGATCTAGACAGCGTACTACCGCCGACACTGCGGCGTAGGCTGGACGTACTCGCAAACCGGTACCTGAATATCTGGGTACGGGTCGTGACAATAACATACCGTGAAGATGGGTCCAAAACTGGACTGTGCATGTGCGGTGCGCACACGCAGGGACTGCGGCCGACAGGTAGGCTGCGGCGGTGCGCGGCGCGCGTCTTCTGGGCGGCGGTGCCGGTCGTCGGGGGGTTCGGTTAGGGTTAAGGTTTGTGTTAGGGTTTGGGTTGTAGTTTGGAGTATATATATATATATATAAATATATATATATATAAACCGAGAGGGAGAGAGAAAGAGATGGGAAGAGGGGGTTCACGTCTGGGGAGTTTGCTGTGGGATGGGGTGGGGTTAGTAGTATAGAATTAGGTTTTAGTTATTAGTTTGTTTAGGATTTAGTTATTTGGTTTGTTATTATTAGGATTTATATTAAGAAATTATTTTCTTTTCTTTTCTTATTCATTTCTTTTTCTTTTTATTTACATTATTATTACTACTACTACTAATAATAATAATAATAATAATAATAATAATAATATTATTATTATTATTATTATTATTATTATTATTATTATTACTACTTCTATTACTATTATTATTACTCTTATTATTATTATTATTATTATTATTATTATTATTTAATAACCATATATTTATTTACATATTTTCACATATATAAATGAGAAAATTTCATAAATAATATTTTCACACAAATAAATTCTAGAAAATTATTTTGTAAGGCTTTTAATAAATACTACACTCAAAATATTTTATAAAATATTTTAATATTAATAATTAGATATTTATCTAGTTATAATAAATTAAATAAATATATTATATAATTAACTAAGTAAGTAAATAAATGATTATCCATAAAATAGGTAATTATAAATAATATGCACATCTATAAAAAGAAAAAATACCTAACTTGGCACGAGAAATTATGGGATGCTAATTATAGGAAGTTGGGGTTAGAAAATAACCACAAATAAATTATATATATAATATCTAAATATTTAACCATTAATCTATGGTCGTTACACTAATGTCATACTAACACCAAGGGGTCGAATTTTTGTGCCACAAAAAGATCCTACAGGTAGTGTCTCCTGTGTAGGCTACTTCCTATGAAGGGCGATACAGGTTTTGGGGCCATCCTATATTATTAATGTCCAAACCATGGTGAAGTATCCTAATAAATTTATTAGATTTTAATTAATTAAAAGAAATTCTAAAACAAATACAGGAAATACAAAATACACACCAAACACCTTTTTTTGGGTGAGGGGGTTTACAGATGGAGCACTCTCTCGGTGCACTGTTAGCCTAGAATGGTGATGTAGGCCACGAGCAGGCCATATACTACCTTAGCCGAATGATGGTCGGCACGGAGCATAGGTACACCGCCGTTGAGAAGGAATGCGTTGCTCTTGTATTCGCTATTCAGAAAACTCGACATTACGTGGCTGGACAGACCATTCATTTAATCTCGCGAGTCAACTCCCTCAGGGTCCTCATGACCAAACCAGGGGTACTCAGTTCCCGCTTGGCTACCTAGGCAATACTATTATCTCCACGTGATATGTTGTTCGTCCCACAGAAGGCCGTCAAGGGTCAAGCACTGGCCGACTTTTTGGCAGCCCACCCGGGGTCAGAAATCTCGAAGCTCTATGAGGAGATTCCCGACGAGACGGCGGACTCTAACGGTGCCTCATCCTCAGCTATAAATGAAGAAGTAAGGCGCTTCCCCTGTCGATAGCCTTCTTGGCCTTTGACGAGGAAGATTGAGCTTTAGGGGCCATTACGAGAAGTCGGAGAAGACGGTCGAAAACAGAGAAAGTGGCAGAGACAAAGGGGAAGGCAAATCTCAGCAAAAATATAAAGTTCTCTTTCCTCCTCCAGACCCCTATTTATAGGCCACTAAAAGACAAGATTAACTCCTCGAAATTATCGCGCTCCACTGTTATCAAATGACAGCGCCTGACGGTTGAATTTTTGGGGCAGCCTTAGCCTTTACAGTCGTCAGCTTGGGATCCGTGTGAAGAGGCAGCTCGGAATTCAAACAAAATCCACTCAAGGGTCAGAGCAAATCTGGCAAACTTGACACCCTCACATACGTCTATGTGGTACAACGTCTATGCAACCTAAATGTCCATGTGGCCAAAATGTACCCCGTCCATGCTTCTTTTTAAAAGTATTTCAAACTTATCACTTTGAAAACTTTGAAGGGGGTCTTGTAGAAGCATGAAAAATATGAATCCATGCGTCCAACAACCATGCGCCCTACGACAAAGCTCAGCAGAAATCAGACCGCATAGTCACCATACGGCCTAGGAAAGCTAAATTTATGCTGTCCAAACAGCCGAAGCAAACCTTGGCCGCAGATAGACCTGACATGACGTCCTGATGGCCAGATCAAGTCTGACATAGAATCCTGACATGAAGGATTCTTTGAACGCCTCGAAAGATGAGACCTCACAAAAAGACAGAACTATCAAGGAGTATGCAGCACTACGTGTACAACACGACAAAAGATTTCATACGGCTCTGGCCTATGCATTCCAGACTCCATGCATCCCATTCGTCTTTGGCCGCCAAGTAGTCTATACATCCCAGATTCCATGCATCCTATACATCTCTGGCCACGTATGTCCATGACTCCATGATTTCTATGCATCTCTGGCCCAAGCGTTCCAGACTCCATGCATTCAATGTGTCTCTGGCCGCCATCAGTCCATGCGTCACATATTCCATGCCTCCCATGTGTCTCTGGCCTCCATGCAGTCTATGCGTCCCAGACTCCATGTGTCATATACATTTTTGGCCGTATGCGTCCCAGACTCTATACGTTCCATGCATCCCAAACACCATGCAAACCAAATCATGCTGTTACAACTGAAGTGATTCTCTCCAACCAAATAGTGGCCACGCGTCCATTTGACCAAGCCGTGCCTACAACAGTTGAGAACCGCCCAGATACTCAGCAAATAATAAAATCCTAATAAATATCCATATGGCAGCGAAGCCCGGATTCGCATGCATGGTTGTAGCTCCCTTCCGTTAAGAGGGGACACATGGCAAACTCCACCTTCCATGAGGCCACAAGTATGGCTATAAATAGTAGGGTACCATACCCGAACAAAAGGCGGGCTAGCTATCTGCGAACCTACACTCAAGCGAGAGAGAAAAGCCCCTGCATCGGATCCTCCATGAAGTAAAGTGAGTTGCTATACTCCTAACCCTCCATTGTCACCCCTAGAAAACAAATTTGTACTTAGATTGTCTTCTAGGACCTCTTTGTACTCTATTTTCGTTTGTTAATTAAATCAACTTCTTTCTTTAAGACTTTTGAATTTAATAACGAACACTTTTGATAAACATCAAAATCTGTGTTAGGGGGTCCTTATGCGACCTTCCTGCTCTGTGGTCGTTCAGGCCGCATATAGTATGCTATGCAACTTTTCTGCGATTTGGTTAATCAGGCCGCATGTGGCTCTTCTGCAGCTTGACTATTCATGCCGCATGTGGCTTCTCTACGGTTTGACTATTCAGGCAGCATGTGGCTTCTCTACGGCTTGATTGTTCAGACCGCGTTTGGCTTCTCTGCGGCTTGTTGAGGGGGCATGACCTTTATACGGCCTACATAATTTTTTTATGCTTCTACAACCATATCAATAATTTTTGGCATTACCACCTCCAGGAGCAGTTCTGTATCAAGAGCCAGCTTTAGCAGTACCACCGTTAGCCCAACGTTCGATGTTGACGCAAGAACAGGTATTTCACCAGAGACAACGTCAGTTTGGTCAGCAGAGACATCCTCATGACAGAGTTCCAGTAGCACCGAGATGTAAGCAAGCGGAGTTTGGCGTGTTAGAGAAGATGTTGGCCGAGGGTGATCAAATCGAGGGTAAGTTTTGAGCTTCTTTCAGTTATATCTTTTGGGTCCCGTATATTCGGCGAGTGGAGATAATTTTTGTCTCACTCATCTGCCTCTGTATCTCGTGATATATGATGGATGTCATATGTCCAGACTATGAAGGTACATCCTAGAAAGAATTATGTTCTTGACTAAGTCGTTGGTACCGTCTTATCCCGAGACTTGATCACTGTCCATTTTGGGAGTCAGCATAGGCTAGCGAGGATGAGTTCCTATTTTGACTGACTCATGAGACATATTTATCTGTATTCCTTCAGTTCTCTTTCTTTCTTTCTGATTGTGTGGATTGCTTGCGAATTTTGTCATACCCCAGTCCCATAATACGTAGGACTAGGAATACGTAAGCATACCAGCCGTATGTATATGACAACTCCAATATATGGAAATCATAACACATACGTACGCTGTATTATGAATAAAAATTCACAAGTGGTATATAATTATCACAAGTCATAGGGCATAACTAAATCTCATACACAGAAATCATAAAGAAATAAATAATCATATATGTCAATAAACCAAATATGAACTAGTCGAGAAGAACGAATAGTTGGATGGAGACAAATCCACTACCAACTAGAATATAAGAGAAACAAATAAGTACATCATCTAATGAACAACGAGACTCGAAGAGAAGACCTCCTCGAAAGATAATGAAGTAGCAAGTCCTGATCCGTGCTCCTACAAATAGCCATGATCGTCTACACTTGGAAAGGGACCAGGTCCTCAGAGGGATGTAACAAGATACATAGGAGCATGCCAATAAAGTACTGAAAAATAAACATCCAATGGGTCGCCTAACCATCTATGTGAATGCACTTTGAGAACAACTTTCCAACAGGTGGACTATCTAGCTAAAATAGGATTGGCATAATTCTCTTGGAGAATCAGGGGCCTATAAAGCATGTCGTCTTTTGAACGCCAAAGGCCGCCAGGTAATATATAGGGGTCATCATGATCGCGCATCTCCGGCGGAGTGTACGGGTTACACAAGAAAAGTACGAAGGAGCCCAAACGCCTTACTTGTTGTCCTCCCTACCCCATGCTCTAAGAATGTCATATCCATGATACGATAAGACCACTAATAACTGCAAGTCTTCTAATTATGCAAATTCTATCAACAGTCATTCCCTATCGCACGTCCCATACGTACAGGTTATCTGTCAATACGTAAGTCCGTGATCTATATGAGACTCACAACTCGTGTAAGAAATATGTCACAGCCAAATAAAATATAAGAATGCCTCATGATCATGTGGTGGTCTCGTAAAACTAGGTTAACATGCATAATATATAATAAAGATAAAATACGACGCCACCGTCGTTGCACCCAAGTTATTCTTGGACGCGCAGTTTATATAACAGCTAAAATATATGAACTAAATGACAGAAATAAAATACATGCACCATATAGAATGTAAATTATAGTACAATGGCAAGGTATACTTGTCTGGCAAGAAAGCTGCGTAATATAAACGTCCAGGTGTAATGTACACATGATCAGAAACTATGGCCTCCGAATGAACATCTCCGGATGCTGAAATAAATATAACCAACGTTCCCAGAAGAAGAGAGATAGCTAGAAAATACTACACTTTTGTCCAATTTGGACACAAGGGCAAAAATATAATTTTGGGTCAAAGCGGGGTCCACATTTGGGCCACTTTGCACCGAAAAGCGTGCTAGAGGTAAAGGTCTCTAAATGGAATAAATTATAGGTTAAACAAATTTTAAACGTCGATACGAACTCAACGGTATGTCCAAATTTGGATTCCGGTAAGCCGATCACAAATTTGCCCTTAAAGTCAACCGTAGGGCCCACAATTAGGTGGCTTGGTCAACTGTGTTAGAATCGCATAAAACTTGGGTTACAGGACCAGCGTGATATCACGAATCCAATGGTGCAAGTTTCGTCGAATTCCGACGAGCGAACACAAAATGGTGCGATATTTTACAAAAGTTGCGATACGGGGACTTTTACTGATACAGTTTGATTCCGACGCGCACACACGTCCGAATCAGCTTCCGCGAAAGCTCACACGTTAGGATATACCATATGCGTCTTTTGGTATAATTGGTATACGACGGGGCGGTCCCGTTTGATGGGGCACACTCCGTATCGCTAAATTTTAATTTTAAAATAACAAATTTTTGATCGTTTTGGAGGTCGAATAATTTTACACATAGAACAAATTAACAAAAACTAAAAGAATAGAAAATTTCTCGATTATATGGAGAAGAAAAACCCTTGAATTAGTTTTTGTAAATATTAAACAGTTTGGCGGCAAATTGGGTGTGAACATGGGGATTAGGGATGAAGTTTTTGGGCTATTTTTGTCAGTTTTCCGGTCATTTTCCAGTCAATTTTTTGACCAATCCGGGACACAAAAACTTATCCCGCTTGAATGAAAATCCTAGAGAGTTAGGTTGTGAATGTACACGAACAAACCGCTCGAGAAAAGGACGAGAGATGAGAGAGATTTGTCACCTTGAAGAAGGGATGTTGGAGTGGTGTTGCTGTGACCGCGTGCGCGTATGCGGACGGCCGGCGGCGGCGCGTGGTGGCCCGGGAGACGGCAGTCGGCACGGGGTGGTCAGCCGGAGGGGCAGTCGCCAGAGGCGCGGGTTAGGGTTTAGGTTTAGGTTTAAGAGATTAGGGTTAGGATTTAGGAATTTAGAATTTACATATGTATATGTATTTATATATAGGGGGAGAGAGAGAGTTCCTGCGCGGGGGGGTTCTGGGCTCTGAAGGTGGGATAGATTAGGAATTAGGGATTAGCTTAGGCTTGATTAGTTTGGGATTTAGTATTAGTTAGTTAGGTTTTTGTTTTATTTCTTTTTCTTTTTTTTTCATTTTTCTTTTCTGTTTACTATTATTACTAATACTATTATTACCATTATTATTATTATTACTACTACTACTATTATTATTATTAACACTAATATTACTATTATTATTACTCTTATTATTATTATTATTACTTATTAATAACCATATATTTATTTATATATATATTTTTACTTATATAGACGAGGTTTAAAAAATCCAAAAAAATAATATTTGCACACCAATAAATCCTAGAAATTATTTTGTAAAGTTTTAATAAAATACTACACCCAAAATATTTTATAAAATATTTATAGTTAATAATTAGATATTTATCTAATTATAATAAATTAAATAATTTTATTATCTAATTAACTAAGTAAATAATTAAATGGTTATCCCACAAAATAGGTTAATAGTAAATAATATGCAATCTTACAAAAAGGGAATGTACCAATTTGGCACAGAAAATTATGGGATGCTAATTGTAGGAAGTTAGGGTTGGAAAATACCCACAATTAAATTATATATATATAATATCTAATATTAATAATTGATCTATGGTCGTTACACTAATATTATACTAACACCAAGGGATCAAATTTTTGTGCCACAAAAAGATCCCATAAGTAGTGTCTCCTGTGTAGACTACTTCCTATGAAGGGTGATACAGATTTTGGGGCCATCCTATATTATTAATGTCCAAACCATGGTGAAGTGTCCTAATAAAATTATTGAGTTTTACCTAATAAAAAAATCTAAAATAAATACAAAAAATACAAAATCCACACAAAATACCTATTTTTGGGTGATGGGGTTTACAATCTACCCAACTTAAAAGAATTTCGTCATCAAAATTAAAAATAAGGCATTATTTGCTAAATCCTTCAGATTCATATATAAGACAAGTAAATCATAATCTCTTCAAAAATTTAAATAACAAAATCTATTCAAATCCATTACAATCACTTCTAAATTAAAATAATCACTGTTCAAATCAAAATTCATCCTATCGTAATCTCTTCTCGATTTTTAAATCATCAACATCCAAATTTTAAGTCAAATGCATATAACATCTTCAAGATTTAAATAACCCATATCAAATTTTACGTTACGATCTCCAACTATCATAATCTCCTCTAGATTTTAAATTATAAATACTTCTAATCAAATCTTATTCCTATTCTCAACTTAAGAATTTCGTACTCTTCAAATTTTAAACATAATTTCCATCCTCAACATTTTAAATAAATGATCCAACAATCAACATTCAACTTTTAATTCAAATTATCAGATTATAAAATTTTGAACTCAGGCTACCAATGTTCATGCTTAGAGTTCTATTTATTTTTTCTCAAGGTTTAAATCGTTGATTCAATCTTCAATATTTAAAATTTAAATCATGTGCTCAAGGTATAATATCAAGATTTCAAAATTTATTAAACCCTCATCATCTTAATCATTCTTCTAAAAGTTTCTCAAAATTAAAATGACTTAAATCTCTTAATCTAATCTTACTTTATCACAATCTAAAAAAATTTACCTCAAGTTGACAATGCAATTTCTACCCAACTTAGAATTTACCTATCTATCACATAAGTAGGTATCACATTTAAGTATTAATACGCAGGTACTAAAGAGATAGAGATATCAAACTTGGATGCATTGTTGAACCATGGTTATATTAGAGAATCTTGGTATCACATTTAAGTATTAATACGCAGGTGTGTGCAATATGGATATATTCATGGATCTTGTGGATAAATGACTAGTTGATATGGGTACCAGTGTACAGGAATAGGAAATTAGTTAGTGAATGTGCTAGAGTTAAGTGTTTGATAGCAGATACCGCAAGTAATATGTTAGCAGGTTCTTTCTTTCTCTCCTAATGATTCCTTCTTCCATCTTTCGATTGATTGATTTTCCTAATACTGTAGTTCGTATTCATGATTTTCTTGTTAGGATATAACTAGTAGTACACCTTAACAGAGACTGGAATACCATGACCAAAGATACATGACCTATATTTTTCTTAAATTGCATGGCTGTAGGTAGAGTTTTCTTAAACCATGATCATTAGGATTTTGACCATAGCAAAGATCTATGACAAGGTTATGACCGACAAAAGGGACAAGATGATTAAATTGTGGATGAGCATTAATTTAAATAAAGAATTTAGGGGTTGTTATAACAGAGTTGATGGATCATTGATTTTGCGAAAATCGAGGTATGATTGAAATTCGAGGATAAACATTAACTTAAATTGAGAGTTAAGAAATTCACAGGGCAAAAATCGAGGATTTATTAAGGTCTTGATATGATTGATTATTAAAATTTGAGAAAATTTTTTGGAAGATTATCATTTTATCTATTGATTGCAAGATAGAAATTGAAATTTTATATTATGAATGTTGCATTGAAGATTCTGAAAGTATTGCATCGTTGAGTATTTGAGGAAAAGAAAATCGGGAAATGAAATCGTTAATGGAATAGTGTCGAATTCAATTCTCGGGAGGAGAATTTAGATTTGAATAAGCATCAATTGAATTTGAGTTAGAGGAGTAAGATGATTGATGGATTAGTGGTTGAAATTTAAATTTTTGAACACGATTTTTTATAAATGTGCGTTGATTGTATTTCAATTGGAAAAAAAAAAATCTTGAGTATTTAGATACAAACTTAAAATTTTTTGGAGGAGATTATGACAAAGGGGATTTGATTTTTAAACTTGAAGATTTTTCAGGAATATGATGTTGTATAATTTTTGAAAGGTTGTGAAATAACATTATGAAATTACTTCATGATTATTGGTTTAAAATTTAAATTTTGATAGAAATAATATGATGAGTAAAGGCAATTATTGAGGATCCTAAATTTCGAGGACAAAATTTTTCTAAGGTGGGTAGACTTGTAACCTCCGATTTCCAAATTTCCGAAATAATTAGATTTTTAATTTATTTTAAATACCAAGTTTTTTTTTAAATAATTTCTCCTTGAATTCTTGTATTTGATTTTTGACAATATTTGATTTTAGAAGGTGATTTAAAAATCTTTTATAAAAATCATTTTTCTAAATGTCGCTTTCTTATAAAATAAATAGATGAATGATGATGTAAATATGATACTCTAGCTTCGAATATTTATTGGCTTGAAATCATAAAATTATTTGTTTAATAAAATTTTTGAAGGACTAGTTGTTTCATAATAAATTTTCATATCCATTTTGGAATAGTAAATAAATAAATTACATATTTTCTAGGGTTTTGAAATATGGGTTGATTAGTAGCTAATTTAATCAGTTAGCCTGGAAGCCTCTTAAAACATTTTCATAAATTATATTTTTCTATTAAATTATAAGTTTACCATCTTCCATTTACACCCTCATTTTTCCCACATGAAAAACTCATTTATATATGATCTGGGCCATTCATTATTGGGCCAATCCTCACCCTTCATCCCACACTCTCTCTCCCTATTTAAGTCCCTCATCACCATTCCAAGAAACCCTAGCTAGCCTCACAAATTCCCACAAGCCAAAGCCAACAAGCCACCACCATTTTTGTGTGCTCGTGTCCGTGTGTCCAGCATCACCGTGTCAGCCGTGTTGGCCTCGGGTCCGACCCCGGGTGTCCCACCGTATCCATTCATTTCCTGTGTCCGGTTACAATATTACAACCAGATTCTTGTGTCCGACACACCCGGACACATCCACCTCCACCACAGCAACACCCAACCCTGTGTCCGACAGACCCGGACATGTCCCCCACAGTACAGCACCACCATCGTGTCCAGCTCTGGACACGAACCAAAACCCTGACACATACAGAAAACCCTAACCCTAGATTTAGGCTCGCCGAGCCGGTGGCCGCGGATCACCCCCTCGTCGTCAAGCTCCGGTGGCTGCAGGACCTCCCCCTCAGCGTCGACCACCGCCGAGTTCGAGCACCCGCCTCCTCGAAGCCGCCGCCGCTCTCGAGTTCCACGCCGCCGCCTCAGATCCGGAGCCGACGCCGCCGCCGAGTTCGATCGCCGCCTCAGCAGACCGCGCCGACGCCTTGCCGGCCGACCCCGGCGAGACCTCCTCCGCGTCGACGGGAGACTCCCCAAACGTGAGCCCCTCTTTCTCTTCCCCTTTTCTTCTGTTCTGTGAAGTAATGGTTAAGTTAATTAGTTATATATTAATTAGTTAGTTAATAGATAATTAGTTTAGTTAATATCTGATTAGATTAGTTAATTAATTTATTAATCAGTTAATTATTTATTAATCGATTAATTATTTAATTAATCAGTAATTAATTTATAATTAGTAGTTAAGTATATAATCAGTAGTTAATTTATATTAGTTATTAATCAGTATTAATTTATTAATCAGTAGTTATTTGAAATCAGTTAATTAATTTCATAATCAATTAGTTAATTAATGTAATTAGTTTAGTGATAATGTAATTAGTTTAGTATATGTAAATAGCTAGTTTTATGTAATTAGTTATTTAGTTATGTAATAATTAAAAAGGGTTTTTGATTTTGTAAAATATAATAAATCTTGGGGTTTATATTGTTAATAAAAATATAGTTTCAACAATAAAAAAAAAAATTAGTTCAAAATTTGTTTATTGGACTAGTAACCAATTTTTGCTATAGATATAAAAATATATTATGGCTTTTACATAAATTCTAGATTTTTTATAAATAAACTTTTAATTGTAATTATTGTTCAAAATAATTTCGAAACGGTTTTCATTAAACTAAGGTGTTACCTTAATTACAAAAAAACGACCATTTCTCCTATTAGCCTGGTATCCTTATCTCGGTTTTCGTGCCGAACTCCGATCATGGACTTCTTTATATAGTTTCTAGCTATTTGGACTGCTCCGGACCCATTGGAACTAACTACTACTTCATTGGGATCACCTTGAGAAGTGTGGCATTATGTACGTTCTTGATTGTTAATATACATATATAAAAATGTTTGATTGACATATATACACAAATATGTATTTTGGTATAAAATATATATATTTATATAC
Organism: Iris macrosiphon; assembly: GCA_036927795.1. Classification (NCBI taxonomy): domain Eukaryota; kingdom Viridiplantae; phylum Streptophyta; class Magnoliopsida; order Asparagales; family Iridaceae; genus Iris; species Iris macrosiphon. The sequence goes on from JAYESA010000013.1 coordinate 80,824,194, forward strand.
CTCTATTTAGTGTATATACACATACACGTATTTTGTACAACTACTAATAGACACTTATATATATATTATATACGTTTTTTGGTATATACTCTGAGTGTAAATGTGTATTATATACGTATTCCTACTAGATGACCCTAGTTGACTAGAGCCATGCCTGGCATAGCCCTGAGGCCAGGGTATTGCTATTGTGTGTTAGTGTAGCATCTGATACAAGTGATATTGTTATATGTTTATAGGACTGTCGGATTCTCCAAACGATACTCTGGGACAGGACATTGGTATTAACAGCTAAGGACCCAAGGCGAGTACATTCTCTGATTAGTTTCTAATTTATGATATCTCCTATGTTCACTGTATCTAGTGTAAATATCCATGCTCTTGACACGCTGGTTACACGGATTGGTATACACGGATCTCGTCATGAGATGTTATTCCTTATTCATGGTATAGCTTGTACAAGACTTATTTTCCTTGTTATCTTGTGCATGTACAGACACTGATTCCCGGGGAGATTTGCTACCTTCCTAGGGAATCCCGTGCCATAGCGTACCATGATTGGATCTATTATACCAGTCGGGGGTGGGGAGTATTTTAGTGTAGATATGTGATCATACCCAACTTTTCATGCATCATAGCTCACCCCATATCTCACGTCGGGTGCGGCCTGACCATCTCCATGCTTCATAGCTGTTACGTGTGATTAGCCTGACCTATACATGCATCATAGCTAACCAACGGTTAGCCTGACCTTCGTGAATCATAGCTAATCACATGTAACCAGCCTGATCAAGTTCCCAAGCCGATCACATGTTAAAGCTAGTACTCACACACTTAGTCATAGGTTTCTTGCTCATTGACATATTGTTTCTTTTCCTGCATTTACTTACAGTATTTCCAGTATTTCTTTCATTGTACATTTCTCGTACCTATACATGCATCTGGTATATTTCCATCTAGAACTGCTACATAGTTTATGTTATTTATATAGAACTGCTATTTAGAGATGTACTTTGCTCCTTCCTGACTAGAAAATATTTTTTCCAGACTGTGACCTTAGTAGACTTGTTTCCGACATACTTGGGGATTGGTTGTTACTGTTTGCAGGTATGATTATTTTGTCATTAGACTTGTGTCGTATTCTGTTTTTCTTCAAATTCTTATCGTGCTGTAGTGGTGATTGAGTATGTTGTTCATTTTTATAGTGTTATCCGTGTCTCCTTATGGAGTTGGATACTAGTGTGAGATTGTTTAGATAGTACTTGACCTAGACAGCGTTCTACCGCCGATGCTGCGGCGTAGGCTGGACGTACCCACGCTCTCGTGCCCCTATACCGGGTGCGGGTCGTGACACATTTTTAGTGGTGGCCCATGCAGGTCAGACTTCGCTAGTTGTGCGATGTCGTAGTAGTGCGACGTCATAGTTGTACTACTGCGTACCTGCTATAGAATATAGGACATAGGATACTAGGATGAGAGAGGATACTCAATCATAAATTATTTGAGAGATTCCTGGGACGACCCCTGAGAATCTCGTTATAAATTTTCCAATTTAAATCTTTCCTTGTTTCCGTCCGCTCTCGCTTGTTGTTATTGAACTTGATTCTTGTTGATCAATTATTAAATTAAAATCTTGGTATCATTGTTGAGTTTGAATCTTATTGACCAGTTGTTAAAATTAAATTCTTGGTATCATTGTTGAGTTGATTTCATATCGAGATGAATTTTACGGGCTAAAATTTACGGTATCATCTGATGACATATGTTGATAAGGACAGTGAGAAAGGTAAAACGTCTACTTTGGTTATGGAACCTAGAGTTTATCGCAGCCATATTAGCTATCGTGACGAGAACGTAGGAACCTGACTTGGATGTACATACCGTAGTTATGAAACTTAGGGTCTCTCGCAGCCATACCGGTTGGCGTAGCAAGGATTCTAGATGACATAATTATAGAGTTGCATACCTTAGTTACGGAACCTGTCGTTTATCATATCTATGCTTACTGGCGTGGCGAGGATTCTGTGTGTCATGATTTCTGACAGACGTGTATGATTATCAGGTTGTATCTTAAATTGGTTCTTAAATTATCATCTCAAGACTTATCTATTTCTGTTATTCAGGACTTTGTTCCATCGTTTCTTTTTCTTTACTAGTAGTAAAGATACCTTCAGTCCTTGATCCAGTTCCTTTTTGAGCTTATTTTCTTTGAGGATTCCTTGTTAGTATGATAATTAGTGACTTGCAAATTTTGGTTGTCGTGTATTAGTTTGACTGAGTGTGACTTGTGAGTTGTAAGTATTTCTTATGTTGGACATGGGAGCATTAGGCTTTAATCTAGAGTTAGCCCTTAGCATAGTACCTTGTAACAATGGTTCTAGGATAAGTGTCATTTGAGACTGAGAGTAGAAGGAGAGCATAGAGTATCAGTGATAGTTCTCAGAGTTAGTATCAGGGCCAATATACCCGTCCTGGATAATCATGATTACGTAATTGAGTGATCTATGTAAACAATTAGGTATCAAGGAATTGTGTTAAGGATTAATGGAGCATAACGTCCAATCTGATGATTGACATCGGGCGTGTTAAAAGTAAAGAAGGATATATGCAATAAAGAGTTAATGAGGTGTCATGAGTAGAGAAATATCAGAATTTGTAATGAAAGTGGTGAAGCGTATCACGGATTAGTTTAATAGGCTTTAAAGGATTAAAGGAAAATACCTATACAACCATCAAGATGAGGAACCATATACATGCCCATGAAAATAAGAAATATGAGTGTTGTAAAAGGTACAACTAATCATGAGTTCTAATAAGTTTGAGGAGATGATCCAATAATGAAGCTCGCGATATAATACCAAGAGTGCTAATGATTCTACATCAAGGATTAGTCGAGAATGACGTTAATGACAGTAAGCACTCTGTGTGATGATAATTAGATGATATACCAGTTGAGATGAATTGAAAATCATGAAAGAAAATACAAGTGATGATAACTTTGATCATTGGAGGTAATAGTGCAAGTGATTCGGGCAGTACAAACTTAGTACACAGTTGTAGACAATAGAGGTATTGAGTGCACCTCGAGTATTAGAGACCGTGAGCACTTATATGTAAATTTGTGGATTTATAAATTAAAAGAGTGGAAATGAATTTTAAACTTTGAGAATTATTGAGGAGATGAGATTGTGTCATTAAAATTTTTTTGAGGATTTCAAATACTGATTCAATAAACATGGTCAAGGCTACAAAGATTTTAGAAGTGATTAAAAGTTTATTCCGATGTTGAGCATCTGACTTTGAGGAGGTATATGCAATTTATTTTTAAGTTGATCGAGAAGTTAAACCTTGACGATTATTTTGAGGATTAATTTTATGGTAGATGAGAAATATGAATATTAATATATGAGTAGATGATATACATGTGTAAGGATCTGATGACTTGAGCATGATCGAGATGGCACTGCAGACTGACTTGGGTGTCCATCTAAAGTTGTATTGGAAAGAACAGTAATTAGTATGATGTGTTACACTTGGTGTGCACTGGAGTGATGAGAACAAATAATATGGACAATTGTAGTAGGAACGAGAACCGACAGAGAATGTGGTACTAAAGAGATAGAGATATCAAACTTGGATGCATTGTTGAACCATGGTTATATTAGAGAATCTTGGTATCACATTTAAGTATTAATACGCAGGTGTGTACAATATGGATATATTCATGGATCTTGTGGATAAATGACTAGTTGATATGGGTACCAGTGTACAGGAATAAGAAATTAGTTAGTGAATGTGCTAGAGTTAAGTGTTTGATAGCAGATACCGCAAGTAATATGTTAGCAGGTTCTTTCTTTCTCTCCTAATGATTCCTTCTTCCATCTTTCGATTGATTGATTTTCCTAATACTGTAGTTCGTATTCATGATTTTCTTGTTAGGATATAACTAGTAGTACACCTTAACAGAGACTGGAATACCATGACCAAAGATACATGACCTATATTTTTCTTAAATTGCATGGCTGTAGGTAGAGTTTTCTTAAACCATGATCATTAGGATTTTGACCATAGCAAAGATCTATGACAAGGTTATGACCGACAAAAGGGACAAGATAATTAAATTATGGATGAGCATTAATTTAAATAAAGAATTTAGGGGTTGTTATAACAGAGTTGATGGATCATTGATTTTGCAAAAATCGAGGTATGATTGAAATTCGAGGATAAACATTAACTTAAATTGAGAGTTAAGAAATTCACAGGGCAAAAATCGAGGATTTATTAAGGTCTTGATATGATTGATTATTAAAATTTGAAAAAAAAATTTGGAAGATTATCATTTTATCTATTGATTGCAAGATAGAAATTGAAATTTTATATTATGAATGTTGCATTGAAGATTCTGAAAGTATTGCATCGTTGAGTATTTGAGGAAAAGAAAATCGGGAAATGAAATCGTTAATGGAATAGTGTCGAATTCAATTCTCGGGAGGAGAATTTAGATTTGAATAAGCATCAATTGAATTTGAGTTAGAGGAGTAAGATGATTGATGGATTAGTGGTTAAAATTTAAATTTTGGAACACGATTTTTTATAAATGTGCGTTGATTGTATTTCAATTGGAAAAAAAAAATCTTGAGTATTTAGATACAAACTTAAAATTTTTTGGAGGAGATTATGACAAAGGGGATTTCATTTTTAAACTTGAAGATTTTTCAGGAATATGATGTTGTATAATTTTTGAAAGGTTGTGAAATAACATTATGAAATTACTTCATGATTATTGGTTTAAAATTTAAATTTTGATAGAAATAATATGATGAGTAAAGGCAATTATTGAGGATCCTAAATTTCGAGGACGAAATTTTTCTAAGGTGGGTAGACTTGTAACCTCCGATTTCCAAATTTCCGAAATAATTAGATTTTTAATTTATTTTAAATACCAAGTTTTTTTTTAAATAATTTCTCCTTGAATTCTTGTATTTGATTTTTGACAATATTTGATTTTAGAAGGTGATTTAAAAATCTTTTATAAAAATCATTTTTCTAAATGTCGCTTTCTTATAAAATAAATAGATGAATGATGATGTAAATATGATACTCTAGCTTCGAATATTTATTGGCTTGAAATCATAAAATTATTTGTTTAATAAAATTTTTGAAGGACTAGTTGTTTCATAATAAATTTTCATATCCATTTTGGAATAGTAAATAAATAAATTACATATTTTCTAGGGTTTTGAAATATGGGTTGATTAGTAGCTAATTTAATCAGTTAGCCTGGAAGCCTCTTAAAACATTTTCATAAATTATATTTTTCTATTAAATTATAAGTTTACCATCTTCCATTTACACCCTCATTTTTTCCACATGAAAAACTCATTTATATATGATCTGGGCCATCCATTATTGGGCCAATCCTCACCCTTCATCCCACACTCTCTCTCCCTATTTAAGTCCCTCATCACCATTCCAAGAAACCCTAGCTAGCCTCACAAATTCCCACAAGCCAAAGCCAACAAGCCACCACCATTTTTGTGTGCTCGTGTCCGTGTGTCCAGCATCACCGTGTCAGCCGTGTTGGCCTCGGGTCCGACCCCGGGTGTCCCACCGTATCCATTCATTTCCTGTGTCCGGTTACAATATTACAACCAGATTCTTGTGTCCGACACACCCGGACACATCCACCTCCACCACAGCAACACCCAACCCTGTGTCCGACAGACCCGGACATGTCCCCCACAGTACAGCACCACCATCGTGTCCAGCTCTGGACACGAACCAAAACCCTGACACATACAGAAAACCCTAACCCTAGATTTAGCCTCGCCGAGCCGGTGGCCGCGGATCACCCCCTCGTCGTCAAGCTCCGGTGGCTGCAGGACCTCCCCCTCAGCGTCGACCACCGCCGAGTTCGAGCACCCGCCGCCTCGAAGCCGCCGCCGCTCTCGAGTTCCACGCCGCCGCCTCAGATCCAGAGCCGACGCCGCCGCCGAGTTCGATCGCCGCCTCAGCAGACCGCGCCGACGCCTTGCCGGCCGACCCCGGCGAGACCTCCTCCGCGTCGACGGGAGACTCCCCAAACGTGAGCCCCTCTTTCTCTTCCCCTTTTCTTCTGTTCTGTGAAGTAATGGTTAAGTTAATTAGTTATATATTAATTAGTTAGTTAATAGATAATTAGTTTAGTTAATATCTGATTAGATTAGTTAATTAATTTATTAATCAGTTAATTATTTATTAATCGATTAATTATTTAATTAATCAGTAATTAATTTATAATTAGTAGTTAAGTATATAATCAGTAGTTAATTTATATTAGTTATTAATCAGTATTAATTTATTAATCAGTAGTTATTTGAAATCAGTTAATTAATTTCATAATCAATTAGTTAATTAATGTAATTAGTTTAGTGATAATGTAATTAGTTTAGTATATGTAAATAGCTAGTTTTATGTAATTAGTTATTTAGTTATGTAATAATTAAAAAGGGTTTTTGATTTTGTAAAATATAATAAATCTTGGGGTTTATATTGTTAATAAAAATATAGTTTCAACAATAAAAAAAAAAATTAGTTCAAAATTTGTTTATTGGACTAGTAACCAATTTTTGCTATAGATATAAAAATATATGATGGCTTTTACATAAATTCTAGATTTTTTATAAATAAACTTTTAATTGTAATTATTGTTCAAAATAATTTCGAAACGGTTTTCATTAAACTAAGGTGTTACCTTAATTACAAAAAAACGACCATTTCTCCTATTAGCCTGGTATCCTTATCTCGGTTTTCGTGCCGAACTCCGATCATGGACTTCTTTATATAGTTTCTAGCTATTTGGACTGCTCCGGACCCATTGGAACTAACTACTACTTCATTGGGATCACCTTGAGAAGTGTGGCATTATGTACGTTCTTGATTGTTAATATACATATATAAAAATGTTTGATTGACATATATACACAAATATATATTTTGGTATAAAATATATATATTTATATACCTCTATTTAGTGTATATACACATACACGTATTTTGTACAACTACTAATAGACACTTATATATATATTATATATGTTTTTTGGTATATACTCTGAGTGTAAATGTGTATTATATACGTATTCCTACTAGATGACCCTAGTTGACTAGAGCCATGCCTAGCATAGCCCTGAGGCCAGGGTATTGCTATTGTGTGTTAGTGTAGCATCTGATACAAGTGATATTGTTATATGTTTATAGGACTGTCGGATTCTCCAAATGATACTCTGGGACAGGACATTGGTATTAACAGCTAAGGACCCAAGGCGAGTACATTCTCTGATTAGTTTCTAATTTATGATATCTCCTATGTTCACTGTATCTAGTGTAAATATCCATGCTCTTGACACGCTGGTTACACGGATTGGTATACACGGATCTCGTCATGAGATGTTATTCCTTATTCATGGTGTAGCTTGTACAAGACTTGTTTTTCTTGTTATCTTGTGCATGTATAGACAGTGATTCCCGGGGAGATTTGCTACCTTCCTAGGGAATCCTGTGCCATAGCGTACCATGATTGGATCTATTATACCAGTCGGGGGTGGGGAGTATTTTAGTGTAGATATGTGATCATACCCAACTTTTCATGCATCATAGCTCACCCCACATCTCACGTCGGGTGCGGCCTGACCATCTCCATACTTCATAGCTGTTACGTGTGATTAGCCTGACCTATACATGCATCATAGCTAACCAACGGTTAGCCTGACCTTCGTGAATCATAGCTAATCACATGTAACCAGCCTGATCAAGTTCCCAAGCCGATCACATGTTAAAGCTAGTACTCACACACTTAGTCATAGGTTTCTTGCTCATTGACATATTGTTTCTTTTCCTGCATTTACTTACAGTATTTCCAGTATTTCTTTCATTGTACATTTCTCGTACCTATACATGCATCTGGTATATTTCCATCTAGAACTGCTACATAGTTTATGTCATTTATATAGAACTGCTATTTAGAGATGTACTTTGCTCCTTCCTGACTGGAAAATATTTTTCCAGACTGTGACCTTAGTAGACTGGTTTCCGACACACTTGGGGATTGGTTGTTACTGTTTGCAGGTATGATTATTTTGTCATTAGACTTGTGTCGTATTCTGTTTTTCTTTAAATTCTTATCGTGCTGTAGTGGTGATTGAGTATGTTGTTCATTTTTATAGTGTTATCCGTGTCTCCTTATGGAGTTGGATACTAGTGTGAGATTGTTTAGATAGTACTTGACCTAGACAGCGTTCTACCGCCGATGCTGCGGCGTAGGCTGGACGTACCCACGCTCTCGTGCCCCTATACCGGGTGCGGGTCGTGACAAAATACTATCTTCTTATGCAAGTCTATAGTTGGTGTCATTCAATTACACTTTATTAATGGGTCAAAAGGACTATGTGATACTAGTTTGTAAGGCATACTACCCAACTTAAAAGAATTAACTAATAGTGTTACTGCCTTAAGGGGAATCTACAAAATAACCTTGTCCTTGTAAATAAAGTAGAAACTCTTATTGGGGTATACGAGAAAAAGATCTTGGTACTTATTAGGGTATCCTATTGTATTATATAGGTAATGATCATATTAAGTCTTAATCATAGTGCTTATAGAACAAAAGTGTTAATACTAAGAATGGAGAAGTTACTGGCTCTCAAGTGAAAGATGATATAACCTATATGAAGATATGTGGAACAGATTACTTGCTTTGAACCTAAAGGACAATCATAAAATAACAATCTAAATGAACAACTAAAACTATCAAGTTCTAACTACTAAGCACATAATTTCAAAATTCAAGATTAACAACTATAATCTTAGCAAACTATATATCCTAACATAAAATGAAATCACTTAGCCTACAATCGGAACGGTTAGGTGGCACGAATTGAAAGATGAAGAAAAAATTTAGTCGTCACAGAATTAGCGAGCGTTAAGGTTTCAGAGGAACTAGATAGGAAATTAAATAGAGACTCTTGATAATATCATGGTTTCTTAAGAAAATGTGGTATGCTAATCTTTGTGTTCGAGGTAAGATCAAGAAAAATGTTCTATTCCTTCCTCTTGGTTTCCTAAGGTACTGTTATGCTAATCTCAAGACAAGAATCTAAATTTATAGTTCTCTAATACTATCTCACTATGAAAGTTAGGTTTAGTCCTAATATTCAACCTTGAATTTCTATTGGTTCATCAATACTAGGGTCAAACAATATGGTCAAGTTTCTAACTAACCCTAGTAGTGTTTATACTACTCTCAAGTCATTCCTAAATATCAAGGGATAATGGTCAATCAATTTATAGGTAAGGGATGCTAGGATTCATTATGTATTCTAAACTTAGTGATGTACCAATATTCTAGTTGTATTCTTAGTAGGTGCCCTAATTATCATCCTAACAACAAGGATTCCTATATTCTAGCAGAAGGCTATACTCAAGAAACTATTAGGGAAGTACATGAATCAAGCAAGATGCAATTATTTAAATAGAACGAATAGGAAGGAAGGTGAGTCATAGTCAAATGTGGATGAGATCCTATACTCTAATCCTATTTGCAGGCTTGCTCGGTACAGTAACGTAACCGAGACAATATACTCTCGGACATGCATGAGCCACCACTAAAAACATGTCATGTCCCAGTCCCATAATACGTAGGACTAAGAATACGTAAGCATGCCAGCAGTATGTATATGGCAACTCCAATATATGGAAACCATAACACATACGTACGTTGTATTATGAAAAATAATTCACAAGTGGTATATAATTATCACAAGTCACAGGGCATAACTAAATCTCATCCACAGAAATCATAAAGAAATAAATAATTATATATGTCAATAAACCAAATATGAACTAGTCGAGAAGAACTAATAGTTGGATGGAGACAAATCCACTACCAACTAGAATATAAGAGAAACAAAATAAGTACATCATCTAATGAACAATGAGTCTCGAAGAGAAGACCTCCTAGAAAGATAATAAAGTAGCAAGTCCTGATCCATGCTCCTGTAAATAGCCATGATCGTCTACACCTGGAAAGGGACCAGGTCCTCAGAGGGACATAACAAGATACATAGAAGCATGCCAATAAAGTACTGAAAAATAAATATCCAATGGATCGCCTAACCATCTATATCAATGCACTTTGAGAACAACTTTCCAACTCGTGGGCTATCTGGCTAAAATAGGATTGGCATGATTCTCTCGAAGAATCAGGGGCCTACAAAGCATGTCGTCTTTTGAACGCCAGAGGCCGTCAGATAATATATAGGGGTCATTATGACCGCGCATCTCCGGCGGAGTGTACGGGTTACACAAGGAAAGTACAAAGGAGCTCAAATGCCTTACTTGTTGTCCTTCCCATCCCATGCTCTAAGCGTGTCATATCCATGACACGATAAGACCTCTAATAACTGCAAGTCTTCTAATTATGCAAATTCTATCAGCAGTCATTCCCTATCACACGTCCCATACGTATATGTGATCAGTCAATTCGTAAGTCTATGATCTATATGAGACTCACAACTCGTGTAAGAAATATGTCATAGCCAAATGAAATATAAGAATGCCTCATGATCATGTGGTGGTCTCATAAAACTAGGTTAACATACATAATATATAATAAAGATAAAAAAATGACGCCACCGTCGTTGCAACCAAGTTATTCTTGGACGCACAGTTTATATAGCAGTTAAAATATATGAACTAAATGACAGAAATAAAATATATGTACCATATGGAATGTAAATCATAGTACAATGTCAAGGTATACTTGCTTGGCAAAAAAGCTGCGCAATATAAACGTCCAGGTGTCAAGTACACATGATCAAAAACTATGGCCTCCGAATGAACATCTCCGGATGCTAAAATAAATATCACCAACATTCCTAGAATAAATGAGATAGCTAGAAAACACTACCCTTTTGTCCAATTTGGACAAAGGGGCAAAACGGTTATTTTGGGTCAAAGCGGGGTCTACATGTGGGCCACTTTGTACCGAAAAGTGTACCAGAGGTAAAGGTCTCTAAATGGAACAAATTTTAGGTCAAAACAAATTCTAAACGTTGATATGAACTCAACGGTTTGTCCAAATTTGGATTCCGGTAAACCGATCACAAATTTACCCTTAAAGTCAACCGTAGGGCCCGCAATTAGGCTGCTTGTTCAACTATCTCGGAATTGCGTGAAACTTGGGTCATAGGACCAGCATGATACCATGAATCCAATGGCTCAAGTTTCGTCGGATTCCAACAAGCGTACACAAAATGGTCCGATATTTTGCAAAAGTCATATTATGGAAACTTTTTACGGATACGGGTTGATTCCGACGCGCAAATACGTCTGAATCAGCTTTCGTAAAAGCCCACATGTCAGGATATACCATACGCACATTTTAGTACAATTGGTATACGACAGAGCGGTCCCGTTTGATGGGGCACACTCCGTATCGAAAAATTTTAATTTTAAAATAACAAGTTTTTGGTCGTTTTGGAGGTCGAATAATTTTACACATAGAACAAATTAACAAAAACTAAAAGAACAGAAAAATTCTCGGTTATATGGAGAAGAAAACCCTTGAATTTGTTTTTGTGAATATTAAACAATTTGGCAGCAAATTGGGTGTGAACATGGGGGTTTGGGTTGAAGTTTCTGGGCTGTTTTTGGTCAGTTTTTCGGTCATTTTTTGGTCAATTTTTTGACCAATCCGAGACATGAAAACTTATCCCGCTTGAATAAAAATCCTAGAGGGTTAGGTTGTGAACGTACACGAACAAACCGCTCAAGAAAAGGACGAGAGATGAGAGATATGTCACCTTGAAGTAGGGATGTTGGAGTGGTGTTGTTGTGACCGCGCGCACGTATGCAGACGGTCGGCGGCTGCGCGGGGCGGCCCGGGGCAGCGGCGGTCGGTGCAGGGTTGTCGGCCTGAGGGGCGGTCGCTGGAGGCACGGGTTAGGGTTTAGGTTTAGGTTTGAGAGATTAGGGTTAGGGTTTAGGAATTTAGAGTTTACATATGTATATATATTTATATATAAGGGGGAAGGAAAGAGTTCCTACGCGGGGGGGGGGGGGGGGGGGTCTGGGCTCTGAAGGTGGGATAGATTAGGAATTAGGGATTAGCTTAGGCTTGATTAGTCTAGGATTTAGTATTAGTTAGTTAGGTTTTTTCTTTTTCTTTTCTTTTTACTATTATTACTATTACTAATACTATTATTACTATTATTATTATTACTATTACTATTACTATTACTATTATTATTATTATTATTATTATTATTATTATTATTATTATTATTATTATTATTATTATTATTATTATTATTATTATTATTAACACTAACATTACTATTATTATTACTCTTATTATTATTATTATTACTTATTAATAACCATATATTTATTTATTTACTTATATAGACGAGGTTTAAAAAATCCAAAAATAATAATATTTGCACACCAATCCTAGAAATTACTTTGTGAAGTTTTAATAAAATACTACACCCAAAATATTTTATGAAATATTTATAGTTAATAATTAGATATTTATCTAATTATAATAAATTAAATAATTGTATTATCTAATTAACTAAGTAAATAATTAAATGGTTATCCCACAAAATAGGTTAATAGTAAATAATATGCAATCTTACAAAAAGGGAATGTACCAATTTGGCACAAAAATTTATGGGATGCTAATTGTAGGAAGTTGGGGTTGGAAAATACCCATAATTAAATTATATATATATATAATATCTAATATTAAAAATTGATCTATGGTCGTTACACTAATGTCATACTAACACCAAAGGATCAAATTTATGTGCCACAAAAAGATCCCACAAGTAGTGTCTCCTGTGTAGGCTACTTCCTATGAAGGGTGATACAGATTTTGGGGCTATCCTATATTATTAATGTCCAAACCATGGTGAAGTATCATAATAAAATTATTGACTTTTACCTAATAAAAAAATTAAAATAAATACAAGAAATACAAATTACACATAAAACACCTATTTTTTGGTGAGGGGGTTTACATATTTACTTGTAGTTGATGTTGGATATTTATCTGCTTGTCCCGTATGTGCTTGGTTTTTAGTTAGTTGTAGCCCATGTGATCTTGTCGTGCATGAGTCGTGATTCCCAATTTTCCTACCTAGTTCATGAGTTTCAGATTGGATCATGAGTCTTCTGCTTAGTTTATGAGTTTTCTTTCTTGGTGATCAGCTAGACTAACCTAGCAAATTTTAAGGATGAAATTTTTCTAAGCTGGGTAGAGATGTCACTTCCTTTCCCAGATTTGGTATTCTTGGATTTGTGATATTAAATTTTTTCTGTAGATGTATTCATGATGTATTTTATATGTTAATTCTTGTTAATTTTGTTGTATTTTATTTAATTATATTTTTGTTTATTGAGGGAGACTACTTGAGACCATTAGTGAACACCTTGGCAATTGCTATGAACCTGTACTAGGATCCTTATGTAGGATGGATATCTGACTCGGTTTACTTTTGGAACCACTAAGCCTATTTTGGATGATTAGGATTGTATGAGGATTAGTCATGAATATAATACCCTTTTACATGGATATGCACAAGTTATCCGCCAAAGTTGTGTTGGAGGGATATCTGCTGCTTTGATTGCGCAACTCCGTCATCCCGGGCAGATCCGAGACTATAGATAATATCATTCGCCCTCTTATCCTTCCTGCCGTGAAATTGGCTTTCAGCCATAAGCTGGTCCTTCTACCGGCTATGGTATGCTGCATCCACCAGGGTCTCAACAACTTCGCTCAGAAGTTCGAGGAACATCCAGGCAAGGGGCATTTCAATTGGATCAAGTTCCTTATCATTACTTATGGGTTGGCTCCTCCTGCATCACGGGTCCCTGATGTGCCCGGGGACTGATTAGGATATGGTGGCGGCTGACATCGTGATCTACAAATATCGAAAGATGAAGTGGAGATCCGACACAATCCCCGCCGGTAGGAGGGAGCTCAACTTTATGAATGGCTGGAGTTTCTTTACATACGAACAGGAGTTCACGGACGAAGAAAGAGACGTTGCTCATCAAGATACCGGTGGAGTGCCTCGAAACCTGTTTGAGAGGCTGTTTCGTTGGCTCCTGGCCATTCGTCCCTCTCACTTGGTGTACCAGAATCGAGGCAAGATTTTTGTAAAGCCTTATATGCTAAGTCGGTTTGCTCGCCAGTTTGGTTACACTCAGCTCTTGTTGGGTCATCTGAGCGCTTCCTTCGTGTATAGTGGCAGTTTGCTTGATGGGGTTCGAGCTTAGAGCTATTACATCACCGCTGGAACTCGAGCCCAGTTTCAGTTTCTATGGGCCGAGGTTGTAAAAAGGATGTTGTATACAGCGACAAAGTACTATTGTACGACCAATGTCCTGCCAGCTGACTTCGTCCCGGAGAGGAGCTACCTCGAAGGTACCAAGTTAATGCCTCCGGAAGCAAAAGTAATCCGGAAGCCCAAGAAAGGAAGGAGTGTTGTCAGGCCTCTGCTTGTGGAACTGTACCCTTCGACAGAGGAGGCTACTTCTTCTTCTGATGACCCTCCTCCTGGTAAGCGTAAGGCAAAGATCGAGACGCACTATGTTCATTATTCAAAGAAGGCAAAGGATGAGGTGGCCCCTGAGACGGGACCTATGGTGAGGTCAAAGCTCCTTGCGAAGGGGATCAGGAGCGAGGAGGTAGGGCCCTTTGCATCGGGGGTCTCTAAAGCAGATCCCTCTTTGGATGCTATAGCGGTACCCATAGAACCTTTTAGTTTGATTCTTCCTAATCCTCTCAATAAATATCTTTTCTCTGGTCTGTTTGATCATTTGCAGATGCAAAGGAGAAAGGAACGTCCTCGGTGAGCGGCTGCTTTGGCGGTTTCTTACGCCGAACCCGAAGAGGAGACCCTCTCGGAGTCCGACGTAGGAGTCTTGGAACGTGTACCCAAGACTTCGGGAGCCCAGGGGCTAGACGCGGCCATGGAGGAGGCTTATACCCCTCTGGAGAATATCTCTGTGGATGACTGAGATGCCATGGGGAAGGCTATGACGATGCTGGGCGAACCGCAACCTATGTCGCCTGCCTCTGGTATGTCTTTTTGCCACTCCACTAGAGATCATATTCTCTGGCTTTGACTCTCCATTCTGAGGGTAAAGCTAATCGCTAGTTGTTCTGGATCTGCAGATGCTACCTCTCCCTTGCAAATAGTGGACGTGGCCTTTGAGGAAGGCGTAGAAGATGAAGGGGGTAGCGAGCTTGTTAGAAAAAGGTCTGAACCTACCCATCGCTCTCCTGGAGGCGAGGAACATTCGGTCGTGCCCCCTACTGAGCCCGTGGTAGAGAAGGTTCCTGTTGTTATAAGTCCTTCTGATGTGGCGGCTGATCTTCCAACCGTCGTCGATTGGGGTTCTGCTGCCGAAGCCTCTTCGGACACTAGGGTCATAAGATGCCGCGATGAGGTCATTCCCCTTCTTGAGGTTGCTGGGTCATCTCCTGAAGATGCCGCGATGCAGTCTAAGGATGGCTTACTGGAGGGAGCCAATATGGCAAGGCACCCCGTTACTTCTGTTCCCAGTCTTGGTACTACTCTGGCATCCGCGGTTCAGCTACCGGGTATCCAGACTCTTCGTGCATCCATGAAAGATTGTCTCACAGACCAAGCCGATGGTTGTTCCTCTACTGTTATTTTGCCTTCAAGGTTTTTAAATATTATTATGCCGCCTGCTGCACCTGCGGCCTCTTCTTCAATCCCGCCGCCTTTGACTCTGGCTACATTGGAAGAAATTGATGAAACCGTCAGGCTTTCCATACGGAGCTTCTATATATTCTTGAAGTAGGGGATCAAGGGTGTGTTGGAGCACAACAAATCTCTTGCCTAGGCAAGTCACTTTGATGATGGCCAGGTCCACTTTCGGAGGAGTATCCTTGGTTTTGAGTAGATGGCCGACTTTCTGGGCCATAAACTGAAGGAGGTAGAGAAATGCCTAACAGAGCTGCGGCAATATCAGCAGAAGGACATGGGAATGCTGATTTCCCAAGAATACAATGAGTTCTCAAAGAAGGTAGAGATGGAGAAGGACTTCTTTGCTTCGTCTATGGAGTGGTTGCAGCGTGATCTCCGAATCTTGCAGGAGAGGCATGGTAGGTTGGGCGATCTCAGAGAAGAGTGCATTTTTCGACAAAAGGACCCGACCGAGAAAGCCAGACAGCTCCAAGTCGAGCTTGATGCAATAGGGAATAGGCTGTGGGAGGCCCAACAGAAAAAGAAGGCCATCCGTACTGAGGCAAGCCAAATAGCACAGAACATGGCTGGCATTGAGGTTCTGGTGCAACAGCTAGAGAAAAGATACGAGTCCTATGCTTGCTATGAGGATCCCGAGGTTATGGACCAAGAAGTTGAGCGCCGGGCTCGGAGGTACCTAAATAGCCATATTGCTCGTCTCCATGAGTGAATAGCAGAGTTATGCTCTGACTCATAGCACCAGTAGTTCTCTTTTTCTTTTTGTGTCTTCAATTTGCCTTCGGGCTTGGGATCTTGATAATCCTCCAGAATATAGTTTTGCTTTTAATCTTTTTTTGCAGAGAAAAAGAAAAGTTACCCTATTTGCTTTGTAATTCATTTGGGTTAGCTTTAGGTATCGTACTAGAGGTAATATGAACATAGTACAATAACGTAGGATTTTTAAGGATATCCCACTGGGGAATCTTTGGTGGACTTATTATTTGTTTCGTACATTGAGTGCAAATAATAAATTCAAAAATAATCCCTATCAGAGGTAATATTAACGTAATAGGTTTCGTGGATCCATTACTTTTTTTAGGCATGTTAGTGCAAGTAATATGTTTGGAATAAGCCCTGTCAGAGGTGATATGGACGTAGCAGTTTTTGTGGACCCATTACTTTTTATGCATGTTAGTACAAGTAATATATTTGAGACAAGCTCTGCCCGAGGTGATATGGACGTGGCAGTTTTTGTGAACTTAATATGGTTGATGTACCTTGGTGAGTATGGGTGATAAGTGGAGATGACAACCGATATCAGAGGTAATATGAACGTGGCAATTCTAAGGTGGGTAGAGATGTCACACCCGTTCCCAGATTTGATATTCTTGAATTTGTGATATTAAATTTTTTTCCTGTAGATGTATTCATGCTGTATTTTACATGTTAATTCTTGTTAATTATATTGTAATTTATTTAATTATATTTTTGTTTATAAAGGGAGACTACCCAAGACCAGTAGTGAACACCATGACAATTTCTATGAACCCGTACTAGGATCCATATGTAGGATAGATATCTGACTTGGTTCACTTTTAGAACCACTAAGCCTATTTTGGATAGTGAGGATTGCATGAGGATGTCATGACTAGAATACCCTTTTTCCCTCTTGTGTATATACTCCTCTTTCTCTCTCCTCTCTTCATTTTTTATTTATTTCCTTTACTTCTTCCTTCCTCTTCATCCTTCCCTCAAGATCTCCCAACCAAAACCCTAAGCCTTAGCCCTAGACTTGGTTCTAGGAAGAGGTTTGTTAGTCCACCAAGGCAAGTATATCTTGGTCAAAGTGATAAAGCCATAGATTTCCATATTTTTGTATATATATAGTAATAAAATGTGTTTGATGAAAAATATTCTCCTTGATGTTCTCATTAGTTTTAGTTCTTGGATTTTTTTGGTTTTGATGAACGATTTTGAGTAGATCTAGGTTTTAAAGTTTGGGTATATCATGGGTTCCAAAGTTTTTTTTTTGGTTTTGATCAATTAAAACATAGTATTTTAGAAAAATAGTTTTTGTGGTTGATGAAACACTTTATTTCGAACATTTTGACTTTTGGTTCACTTGATTCGGAGTTAAAATAAAGTTTTATGAAGAAAATAATTTTTTGGATTTTTGGAGCTTTTTCGCCATG
Organism: Iris macrosiphon; assembly: GCA_036927795.1. Classification (NCBI taxonomy): domain Eukaryota; kingdom Viridiplantae; phylum Streptophyta; class Magnoliopsida; order Asparagales; family Iridaceae; genus Iris; species Iris macrosiphon. The sequence goes on from JAYESA010000013.1 coordinate 80,842,144, forward strand.
ACGGAACTTGCTGTTTGAAGAATACGAAGTTCTCATGTGGCCAGCACCATATGCGGCCGAGACTTCCATGCTGTATGATCCTTATGCGGCCTGGACTCTTTGCCGCATATACCTTCCAGCATGCGTTCATCTTGTTGGATGCATGACTGACCATTACACAAAGTATTTTGGAGCTAAGTGACAGAACTCCTTGTGTTTTGTTTGATGGACGAATGAGAAATTCGCTAAGTCCAAAGAGCAATATGCTGCCGAGTGACTTATGCGGCAAGCAGAGTATGTGTCCACCTTCCCTTGGACGCATGACTATGAGCCATTGGCACATCTTTCTTTGATTTTGTCTTTTCTCTCTGACACTTTTTGACTTGTCACATCCATTACTTCAGTCACTTCTCTGACACATTACTTTGGCACTTGTCCCAAAGAGTGGACTTTTGTCTGGAGCATGCGGCTTGGAGGTGTTTGTAGCCTGTGATAGTATTCGGCCTGAGGTAGCATGCAGCCGACAGTACATACGACACCCGTCTCATGCTCTAAGTTGTGCATGCGGCTAAGCTGTTTTATTTGGAATATTTCTTTGTTCTATGTGGTTGGTCTTGACAATTACTTGTGATTGGTCATAAGAAAGAATGGACTTAATAACCTGACCTTGTGCTAGACATGACCATGTGCTAGAATTGGCTATGTCATAATTGACTAACCCGATATCTGCATAACATGAGCTACGTGTCCCAATGTGATAAGGCTCATATGACCAACTGTAAGTTTGGTAATTTTACTCAATTTCTTGTATCTATGCTGATACATATACTACATGCTACGTGTACATGTGTTATAAGGTGTACTGAGGTACGACCATATTATAATGTGCACTGAGGTACGATATAACTTGCTACGTGCTATGAGATTATATGTTTCGGATTGTGCATCGAGAATGCCCCTATACTATACGACATATGATATTATTATATTATTTTTCCAGCACGGGCATGCTATGTGGGTCAACTACCAAAGCGTGACTAAGACTTGTGTTGATTGTTGCATCATGCTGGGGTGAATCCAAATTGAACTGTCAAGTGACAAAGTAGATTTGTATCTAGTGTGCCCGTACGACGGTGCGACATATAGGAGGATTGATCATGTGACTACGCCATATGATTCCCAACATAACCATAGGGTTAATCTAGGCAACTAAAACTGGTAGTGCATTGGGAGGGATAAAATTTTGAGATCGTGCACATTAACCACCTCAGACTATCGTCATGGCGTGCAAGGCTGACCCCCATGGATATTATTCACATCCGCACTAGTGGACAGTAATATCTGAATACTTAAATTGTACAATGTGTTCTATGTGATTCTAGCACGGTGGCTTTACGAGGGACCGATGCATAATATATAATATGCTATGCGATTACTATGGCTTAGTTAGCCCCTCTAAATAGCTCACGATCTGAGGATTTCAATATTGCATTATTCTGTTCTGAGATAACTCAGACTTCACATAACAAGTCATAGGATTGATTGGCTGATTTAAAAGAGTATGTGCTGGTAGTCTAGGGACATGAACTATTGTGGTACGATGGTTCAACCCTTGTCCTTGTTTTGTTGTAGGATTCCGCCAATGTGTCAAAATAGGTCATGTATCGAAGCTGCATATTATACTTATATCTTAGCTTGTATTATGGCATATATGTTCTGGATTATACTGATGTGTTGTATCTTCGTCGTGTTCATAATTGGTGAGTCATACCCAGTCTCGCAGTAGTGCGACACATCATATTCTTGTTTGGTTGTAGAGGTATCCTACTGCTCCGATGAAAGGTCATATGCTTGCAGTTGTGGCACGGATTCCTATTTTATGTACTTTATTGGTTTTTACTTCATTCACTTGTGCTCCTTTATGGTACTTGCTATCGGGTCCTGATCCCGCTAGTTTTATTTGGCCAGGTTTAGTAGCAGAGCCCGAGGATCTAGTCATGTATCTGACCGATGACGAACACCAGGAGGATGCCCGTCGAGAAACTTGAGTAGGTTTCTTCTTCCCCACTATGAGTATCATTTTGTATTACCCTTTTGGCATTTAGCTGATGACACTTGGTAGCCAGTTTATTTGGATATTAGTTCCTCTACATGATTGAATATTATTCAGACCGCGACTGACTTACAATTATGTACTCTTGACAATGTACTAATTTATCATTCTGGATAACTGGTTTCATGATCATTCTGATAGAGCATCAGGGACGCCTAACTGCTTTATCTTATATGTTCATTCTTATTATTTCTTGGTTGATGATTGAGACATAGATGTTCTTGACCCTAGGTGACTTGATTGTAGTATGCACCCCCTTGTCTAGCTACAACCGTGATCGTCGTACGACGTATAGTACCTTGTACGGGGTAGCTGGCCATGTTTGTCTCCGTATTCCGGTACTAGGGTGTGACATTCATTCCTTGCAGTTAGGTTCCAATGCGATAGATCAGCGCAAAGAGACCTTCATTCTCATGTCATTCGTTATAAAGTTGTTGGATGTCGTTACCATAATTGGTAGGTTCTCTCATGTCGGCAGAGGACCCTCTTCCAAGAGGTCACGTGCGTTGCTCACCTATGACATCGTTTTGGATCCCAAAACGTTGTCCTCAACTGTTCCTGGAAGTATATCGTTCGCATAATTTCGCTAGACATTATGTTCATTCCTCGCAGTTGTCAGGCCCCGATTCCACAGAATCGATAGTCGCCATCGAGCATTATACCGTACGAGCCTAAATTGTGCTCCTACAAGGCATAGTTTATGTAAAATTAAAGTATCAAAATTTATATAAAGCACAACAACAGAGTTACACAAAGTAAATTGAATAACACATGACATAGAATGAGAAAATATCTCTTTCATTGATAATGTACACCTATTACATAAGTTCTGAATACAAGTTAAGGGTATCGTGCAGGCTTATAACTTGATTGTAAAATGAGATACATTGTTCCATACATCATTTCCCTTTACTAATAAACAAAAGATATAAACACTTTCAACTGGAGACTTCAAAATAAGACTCGTAGAGGGTTCAAGTGCGTTTGTACAAGCTTCAAAAGTATTCACAAGCTCATGTTGTACTGGGCGAGTCTTCATCTCCTTACCGCATCACCTTAATTAGCGGAACTTGTGGAGATGTGGGTCAGCATATTTGAAATGCACTGGTGACGGCAAGTTAACCCAACTCACCAAATCAACACGGTATTCATATAAAGCATACAATATTATTAGATGATATTTTTATCTTGATTAGTTTAATTTATAAAGCATATGATAGGAATTGATACAACATAATAATATGTGTCACCGAATGGTGACTCTTACCCACGGTGACTTATCCATCCTGCAAAATCTTAACATGTTCTTCCCTATGGAATAGACATTATTAGCTCAACAATTTAATGTATATGAAGGTCACTGGCACCACAAGTCAACATGGACTATAGCCCAATTAGACAACGATCCTTTCAGCGCAGGTAGCAAGTGTCACATCCAGTACCGGAATACGGAGACGGACATAGCCAGCTACCTCGTACAAGGTACTATACATCGTACGACGATCACGACTGTATAAGACAAGGGGGTGTATGCTACAACCAAGTCTCCTATGGTCGAGAACTTCTATGTCTCAATCATTCAAACAAGAAGCAATAAGCATATAGCATATATGATAAGCAATAAGGCATCCCAAAGCATTCTCAAAATATTCTGGGGACCAGCTATGCAAAATAAGGAGCTGAAAGAGTAACAAAAGTACATGACAATGATTAGCGACAGTCTGATTTAATACAATCATCTAAAGAAACTAATGTCCAGATAAGCATACTAACAGGTGCCGGTGGCTAAACGCCCAAAAGAAGTAAATGTTCATTGATGAGCATAGAAGAAGAAAATCCACTCACTATCCCCTGAAACCATGTTCCTGGTATGTGCCATGAGTAGGGGGAAGGTATGTTGGATCCGCGAGTGCTGGCTCAAAACCTGGCCATACAAAACCAGTGGGGTTAGACCCCAAATAGCAAGTACCACAAAGGAAGCATGGAATAGAGAAACAAAACCCAATGAAAACATATAATAATATATAGGTTCAGTGTCGTAACTTAGGTCCATGACATATCCTAGCGCAAAGGTTGAACCCTACAACCAAATAAGGATAAGGGTTGAACCATCACACTATGATAGTCCACTTCCCTAGGCTACTAGCTGAATAATACAATCACAACCAAGTCTATTTCTTCTTAAATCGGCCAATCATTTGTACGGCTTGCTATTTTTGTGGAGTCCGAGGTTATCTCAGAAATAATGCATAATAAGTATCCTTAGATCACTCATGTGCCGAACATGAACTAATCGAACAAAATAAATAAAATAGGCACTTGTAGGATGCACCAGTCCCCCATAGGGTCACTGCACTAAAAATACGGTATTAACGGTTCCGGTGTTCCTATAGTAAAACAGTGGCTCGGTATAATAATAAGTCAGATACTACACTCCACTAAGGCAGATGATATACATTATTTGTGGTGGCCAGCCCACAGCGCACTTAGAATAAATCTCTGTGGGAAGGTTAGTTCGCATGATCTCGGGATATCGTTTCCTTCAATGTTACTACCGCATTTAGTTACCTAATTATCCCTATGTTGTGTTTGAAATCTCAAGGCTTGGTAACATGAGAATTTTCCTTAAGATGTTATATAAAGTACGGGCACGCTAGATACGAATCCATGGAAGTCAAATCTGGATTTACCTGAGCGTGTATGCAATATTCAGATAATAAAAATCCTAGCCAAGCTTTGGTAGGTGACTCGCTTATTATGCCCGTGCTGGAGAAATAATATATATAATATCACGCGTTCAGGAATTAGGAGGCATTCTCGATGCACAACCCAAATATAATCACTTAATACGTGACAGGATGTGTCGCACCTCGGCTCATATTAAATCATGAATAATAATCAGGCAATAGTGGTATCAGCACGGATACAGTGTTAAAGTCCAATTACCAATTATACATTGGGTCACATGAATCAAGAAGACATTCAATCAAAACAAGCAAGGTCGTATGGGTCTCTAGGCCGAATAGGAAGTCCAAGCCGCATGAAGTCAGACCGCATGGAAAGTCAAGTCGCATGATAAATCCTGGCTATATATAAAGTCAGGGTCGCATAAACCACTTACCCGCATAACAAGTCCTGGCCGCATATGAAGTCAGGTCATATGAAGTCAGGCCGCATAAACCACTTGGCCGCATGCTCAGGGTTTAGGTCTACTCCTATAATCAAGTGTTGAAGAGACAGTAAAATAAATAAAGTATCATTGATGTGACATAAAGTGACTGATGTGACTGATGTGACAAGCCATAATGTGTGTCAGGATAAAAAGATAAAACCAAGGAAATAAGTGCCAACGGTTCAGAGCCATGCGTCCAAAGAAAAATAGTGGCTGCATGCTCTCCAGACCATATAAGTGTTGGTGCCGCATGGAGTTCGATGCCGCATGGAGGTCTTTTGGACTTAGCGAATTTCTTATTCGTTCAGCGAGTGGAAACACAAAGTGTTCAAGGACACTTGTGTAAATAAGAAGTTATACGTCCAACAAGATGGACTTATGTTGTCAGTATTCGGCAAGAGTTTAGGCTGCATAACCCTCTCGGGCCGCATAGCACTCTCAGCCACATAGCTTACTGGTCGCATACGAACTTCGTCTTCTCCAATAACAGGTTCAGCCATGGCTGGAAAACACAAAAACGGAAATCTTGTTTTCTTCATAAAATCCTCATTTTAAGTCCAAATCGAATGAACCAAAAGACAAAATGCTCTAAATTGAAAGCTCTATCATGTAGCAAAAACTGGTTTTCAAAGACACAAGTTTAATAGATCAAAACCAAGAAAAACTCATAAAATTCATAAAATCCTAAGTTTAAAAATATAGATTTACACTATTCCATCCATCAAAACAGAAAAGTCCAAGAACTAAAAGTGCTTAGAAACATATAATAAATATAATGGATCAATAATATGTAGGGTTTCTCTATTTCTCATGCTTGGTGTACTTGTCTATGGAAATAGAGAGAGAAAACTAAAGAGAGGGTGAGAAAATGAAGAAGTGAAGAGAGAGAGAGAGAGAGAGAGAGAGAAATATTGGGTTATATATGGTAGGGTTGAGGGTTGAACCAAAAGTTCTCATGAGTTGAACCAACCCACAAAATAAACCATAAATCAGGTTAAACCAAAGAATAGGTCTAGTCTCCATGCACATATAACCATGCTAAAATAAAATATGTTCCAAATACGTATTTCGGGAAGGGGGAGTGAAATCTCTATCCACCTTAGAAAAATTTTGTCCTCGGAATTCAAATCCAAGCAATAGCTAGAAAAGTCAGGACAAGCACGATACAAATCTACTAGCAACTACACATGTAAGCAATATCATCACAACATATAGGTGATAATGGAAGCTAGATACGAAAGCATAATATACCTTCCGATTTGAACATGTGCGGGTACCGAGATCGAATATCGTCCTCGTGCTCCTACGTCGATTCTCCAAGAGTATGACGACCCCAAGCAACCTGGACAGAAGAAATAGTCAGATTCTTGAGCACCTTCTCTGTCACTACCACATTCTAAAATAGGGATATTTTTGTCTTTTTATTATTTATAAGTATTGTGTATATTTTATTTTATATATTGCATGATATTATATATATATATATATATATATATATATATATATATATATATATATATATATATATATATAGTGTTCTTTAATGTATGGGTTAGTGGACTGGACCTAGAAGCCCACTAGATGAAACCCTGACCAAATTATAGGATTATGGATTTTAATTTGTATTATTCAGGATTAATTATTGAGGTTATAATTTACTACCGTAATTTTTATTTCAATTGTTGTACCTTACCGTTGCTTCGATATTTGGAGCGCTACACTAGCTTTTGTCTTCCAACAAATTTTACACCCTTGTCCTAGACGTGCCAGTCTTCCATTATGACCTTTGTGTAATCCATAAATATCCTCTTTTGTGCTTCATTTTAGTCGCATAATATTCGTCACAGACGTTTATTTTTAATTCCAAATAAATCCAACTTTGTATCTTTGTCCGTTCCAATCAAAATTGGAGACACAACCTTGACCCATTTTGTGCAACCTAAATTATGGCAATATTCTATTCTGAGTCTTTTACGTCCATGATACTTGTGTCCCACCTAACTTTTACCCTATGTACTTCCAATTAATTTTAGAACACCATTTACATTAATTTTAATTAAATTGGTGTAAAGACCTAACTTAACCCAAAACTAGATCCAACACCAAGCCAAACCCCCACTCACACCCTCAAAGTTTATACTAAACACCAAACACCCTTTTTAGCCACTACATCACATCAAATATGATATTTTTTCCCCATTCAATCCCAAACCCCATATTTTGTGCAATTTTCCAAATATTGGGGACTTTTATGTAAAAGTGCAGTAAGGTGTCCACCTCCCATTGGACCCAACACATGAAGAAACACCTCCCCTCTTCTTTGATCGATCATATGCATTTTCCTTGCATTTTTGGAGTGTGTAACACTCAAAACATCACCCCCTAGCCATCTTGGCCCTCTATTCAAACCCACTCAATCCTAGCCCTCCAAATTCCTTCATGTAGCATTCAACCCCATCCCAAGGAGTACTTGGCCGACCATAATCCCTAGGTAGTCATCACCATTTTCTTCCTCATACAAAAATAATTACCTCCCCATTATTTTTCTATATCATCATCACCATCCCTTTTCAATATTCAAACTGAAAAACCCCAAACCAACCCTAACCATCAACACCTTCCTTCCCTCTACTATTCATGCTAGGACAGCCGCCACTACAACCGCCCGTCGATCCCGTCGAGCAAGCCACCGACCCCCGGCGACCTCGCCACAGCCGTCCCTCCCGGCCATCTCGACAACAGCTCCCAACCGTCGACTGAACCACCGAGCACCCCCACCTTTATCACCTATACCATCATCCGACCGCCGATTCCCCGACTTTCCCTCACCCCGCGACCATTAGCCCCGGCCATGCCACACGACCCCGACCGCCTGAGTCACCACCGCCGTACCATTACCATCATCTCCTCCCATCACCATCTCGATCCCGGGCCGTCGACCCCCGCCTGAATAGCAGCCGGAGCAACCCCAGAGCAGTCGCCCCTGCTGCCATCATCTCCCTGCTACCATCTTCTCCCCTTCGACCTCGCTGGAGACAACCCACAGCAGCCTCCCTCGACCCCGTGCACACACAGGTTCGAACTTGCCTTTCCTTCATGTTGTGTGTGTGTGTGCATGTGTAAATGGTAATTAGGGTTAGCATGTTATTTCATGGGAGTTGTTAGATGTGATTTCATGACACTATGTAAGTAAACCTAATAACTAGTATGTGTATGCGTGTGTGTATAATAATTAGGTTGATATATATATATATATATATATATATATATATATATATATATATATATATTTCATGGGAAACTGGTTGCTAGTACTATGTATGACAGTATTATATATGTGTATGGCCATAAGTGTTAGTAGTAAGTATCCCGTATTTATATATGACTATATGACCCTGAGTATTAGTGAACTATCTGCCTTGTGTACACATCCATGACACGATAATACCTCTAATAACTGCCAAGTCTACTAGCATGCAAAGTTTCTAACAACAGTTATCCCTAATACACGGCCCATACGTACAGGATGCCAAACCCTGCACGCAAGTCCGTCATCTATATGAGACTCACACTCGTGTAAGAAATGTGTCACGGTCAATGAAACCTAATGATGCTTCATGATAATAGGGCGGTTTCATAAACAAGGTCAATGCATATATATAATAAAAACAGATCACGACGACACCGTCGTTGCACCCAAGTTTTCTTAGATGCACATTTTATATATAGCAGTTAAATATATGAACTAATGACAGAAAATAAAGATGCATGTAACATATGGAATATGGATAACAGTACAATGACAATGTATACTTGCCTGGCAAGCAATCTGTATGGTGTAATCGTCCAGATGTCAAGAACATGGGATCAGGAACTAAGGCTTCCGAACAAACGTCTTCGAATGCTGAAATAGACATCACTAACATTTTCGGAATCAGCGAGATAGCTAGAAATTACTACCCTTTCGTCCAATTTGGACACAAGGGCAAAACGGTAATTTTAGGTAAAAGTGGGGTTCACGTGTGGCCCACTTTGCACTGAAAAGCATGCCAGGGGTAACATTTATAAATGGGACAAATTATAGGTCAAACTAACTCTAAATGTCAGTACGAACTCAACGGTATATCCAATTGTGGATTCTAGTGAGCCGAACTCAATTTCGCCCAAAAAGTCAACTGTGGGGCCCGCCAATAGGCGGTTTGGTCAACTATCTCAGAATTGCGTGAAAATTGGGTCACAGGACCAGCGCGATACCATGAGTCCAGTAGTACAAGTTTTGTCACATTTTGACCAGCGTACACTAAATGGCACATAGTTTTACAAAAGTTGCGATACGGGAAATTTTTGCGGATACGGGCTGATTTCGACGCGCACATGTGTCCGAATCAGTTTTTGCGAAAGCCCACACGTCTGGGTATACCGTGCGCACCTTTTGGTACACTTGGTACACGACGGGGCGGTTCCATTTGGCGGAGCACGATCCGTATCGCAAATTTTGGAAGTTGAAAAAAAATAGGTTTTTCGGGATTTTTAGTCTGATTTATTTAATCACATAGCAATAATTAAAATATTATAATTAACAAAAATTAATCTTGGTTAGGTGGTCTTTGCATACCAAAAAGAAAAACTAAATTCGGATCTCTGTGGTGGGAGATACGAGTCCTTAAACATGGGTAGTTACCACAGTTTTCTGCGATCCAAAAGTTATCATTTTTTGCCAACTTTACCTCGGTTTTCGCCTAGGATTACGCGTTGTTCGAGGTCAACTAATATACAGATATGGAAGGGGGATAGATCGTGAACATACCGGTGAAGACGGGGTCGAGTTTGGTCGAGTGAGGGTGCGGGAAACGAAGCATGAACAGAGGTAAGTTGTTGTTCAGTTCTGCTGTCGCGGGATTGTGCGTACGTGCGGTGGTCACGGTCACGGCAGCGGACGGTGCTGGGGCTCCGGCGGATGGAGGCTAGGTCGACGTCGAGGCTGGGGACGCGGTCGAGGGGGTTGTGGATGGGTTGAAGATTTAGGGTTAGGGTTTTGGAACTATAGCATATATATAGAGAGGGAGCAGTCGGTCGAAACCGGGCGGGGGGGATGTGGGTTGTAGCTGCTGCTGCGGTTATTTCTCTATTGGGTGCGGATAGGATTGGTATTGGGTAGGGTAGTAAGGGTTTAGGTATCCATTAAGGTTTTATTTTCTTTTTCCTTATTTTTTTCTATTTCTTTTTATTTCTTTTTCTTTTCTAATTCTTTTTCATTTCTATTTCTTTTAATAAACATTATATATATATATATATATATATATATGCATAAAATTTTAAAAATTATATTAGTGGATACCATTAATCTATCAACTGTCCACAGGGTCTCCTACATGTAAATAATTAAGGAAAAATTATAATTTCTTTGTAAATCCTCTAGATGCACAATCACCTAAAAATAAAAATCTAAATAAATTCTATTTCTTCTAATTAGCTAATAAATACTATAAATCAATTAATTAATTAATTTATTAATTAATACGGTTTTTAAAATTAGGGGGTTTACAGATATCATCAAGGATGAACAATAATATTTCAAAAGAAAACAATTTTAGAAAAATTAAAGATAGCAAAAGATCAGGAAGGGTCCTACTTGTGATTGAGCACACTCTCTCTCAGCCTATATCCTATATCCTACTGCAGGTAGACCTAGAAACTAGACCTGCATGGGCCAACACCAAAAATATGTCACGACCCGCACCCGAAAAATCGGACATGAGTCGTGGGTACGTCCAGCCTACGCCGCATAATCGGCGGTAGAACGCTGTCTAGGTCACAACTATCTATATCTCACAATAACCTGTCAAGATAACCTCTCTAAAAGGAGGACAACATTACAATATATACATAAACTCAATCATAATAACTATGGAAAGAGTAAAAGTACGATAAGATATCAACAAAAGAAACAAAGAACCAAAGAGAGCAAGTACAATATCCAAAATATATAGTCCAAGTCTGAGAGTCTACAATATCTCACAGCAGCAAAATAAAATAATACAGTCATCCAAAATCAACTGGGAACAAACCCAGTAAAACTCACCTAGCTATACTAGGGCGCTAGCAGCGTCTCCTCAATTGGGACGGGCTCCTCCTCTATCTCAGGGTCACAACAATCGTCGACACCTGGTCCGTAGTAAGTCGTGCAAAAGTCCTCAGGATCCTCTGGAAAAATATATCCAGTCAGGATTGGAGCGAAGTACATAACTCTAAAAGCAACTCTAAATACATGGTAAGGTGTATATGACTAGCAATAGAAAAGAATACAAGATGCACAGGAAAGTAAATACATGGTAGAACTGATAAAGTAACTGTAATGTAAAACTGGAGAACAATACAAGTAGTAGAGAAGTAACTGCATGTGAGAAAATAGGAATAGTAGCTAAGTGCCTTGAGCACAAATTCGTTATGTGATCGGCTTGGGTTGCACATAATTTATTCTACGATAACTCCGTTATGCGTGAGTTTCATAACTGACATACACATGAATACTGTTTGGATTTGATCACATAACCAACTTTTACTCCCCTCTCCCACTAATACTCTTGGATCCAACCACGACACATTACGTACAGGATAAATAACTCGCGCACATGAAAGCGAGAGCACACGAAGCACATAAAGCATATGAGAATTAATACCCGAAGCACATGATGAAATACACGTGATAGAGTACCCGTTGAACACGGTAAAGGGGGATAACATCTCATGACGGGATCCAACTAGTACCATCTCATAAAATAATATGTCAGAATTAAATATTAATAGTTCTAGAACAGGTGACATATACGCTATCATGAAATAGAAACAATCAGAGGTAGGTACTCGCCTGACATCCTGAGCAACTAGGGAGGATCGAGATCCGAACTGGCGTCGCAAGGACCTATTACGAGAAGCAAGATTAAACGGGATTCTAAAGAGTTAAACAGATATAAAATAACTAAAAACAAGCTTCTAGGGTTGTTCTAGGTCAAACGGGTCAAACCGGTGAAATCTGGGTCAAAAATATATATAAAAGCATCACTTATCCCATACACGGACAAAAATTCAATACCTCGCCCCGATACCCAATACCTTGAGTATCTCAAGGTATTGAGATATCTCTAGCCTTACCCCTCTCTATATATATACTTATATATACTACTATATGTAAACATCAATATATATATATATATATATATATATATATATATATATATATATATATATATATATATATATATATAGGCAATACCTCAATACCTCATCTCCGATACCTCAACTTACATTCAATACCTCAAGGAATTGAAAACCAATACCTTACCTCACCCTTCTCTCTTATCTCACTATCTAACCTATATATATACTTATCTATACTAGTATATATATATATATATATATATATATATATATATATATATATATATATATATATAGTTATATATATATATATATATATATATATATATATATATATATATATATATATATTTACCTATCTCAACCTATCCATCTATTTATACTAACTATATATATATATATATATATATATATATATATATATATATATATATATATATATATATATATATATATATATATATAAAACTATATATACACTTACAAATCT